>CM035791.1:27117005-27782005 GCA_020466265.1 Siphamia tubifer | reverse complement strand
TTGTTGGTCTGTTGTGAAATTAAATAAAAACAAGAGAAACCATCCCAGGAAAAGCAAGAAAAACACATCTCTTTCACTTGTTTGATGAATCAGGAAGTCCCAGATTTAGACCAGAACCATTAGAGCAGTTCTATAGACAGATAAGAGAATGACACAATATTGACTGAGGTGATGTATGTGTTTGACCCTTGGATGTGTTACCTGTTAATGTCAGTGTGTCTACAGATGTAAGTATGTTTTATGCTATTGATTAGGATTCCACAGGCAGCAGGACGACTCACTGTGACCTTTTCATCTGCGGCAACTAAAAGATTAGCTCTCACTCACAAAGGTGCATCTGGCCCAGTGTCTAGATCTGAGGTCATTCCTTACACTATCATTTTATAACACTTTTATATGAGTCAAAATAAGGCATTACATTTGATTTTCGCATGTTATATGACAATATATAATCAAGCCAGACACATTTAATGTCCAAAATATACAATATGTGAATATAATAGATCAATACACATTTTTGTGTTAACGATTAAATTAAATATAGATGTATTTTTTACAGAAAGCGTATGTTAACAAAACCAGATTTGTACGTAGAAATGATGTATTTCGATTACTTTGAGAAAATACAATTGTAACTTGAAAAACAATGTGGTGCTGTTTAAATTGCAAATTGAAATAACAGCCTTTTCGCTTAAAAAAAAAGTAAACATTTAACAATTTAATATTTTAAATATGGTTGTCCAATGACCAAAAGGTTGGCAGTTCAACTCCTAGCTCTGACTGTTCACATTTCAAAGTGTTTTTGTAAAACTGAAGACACTGAACCTTAAATGAGTCTCAGTTTAGTCCTGGTGGATTTTAAAACACTGCAGGCACCTGTGGATCTATTTACTGTAATGGTGAGTCCATTTGCTGTTTTTCTTTTGGTTACACTCTACAGTAGTGGAAAAGAATTTTCAAACAACTTTAAAATTTTGTATGAATCACATTGCTTTGGATTAATCATGATTAGATATTCATTTTGAATCTATATTAATTGTGTTTTATTTTACACGAGCAAACAGACTCAAGAAAGAAGGGAATATATCTGTGCTTAATGTGTTTGTCCAAGCTGGGTGACACATTAGCCGAAGTGCTAGGACAATCCCTGACTAATGTATGCTTTGTGTTAATGTGGTATTTTAGGCTGGAAGTGAAAATAAAACTCCATCAAAACATTTTATGCTGGTTGACTCATCTGTCTCTGGGTTTGTTTGTTTGTTTTTTAGATCAAATTTCTCACAAAATACACAAAAGTACACCAAGAAATACAAAAACATATGTAGAAAAAATATATACAAAATGCGCTGAAATCCACAAAAAAAAAAAAACTAACATGAAAAAGCAATGAAAAATCCAAAACAACTTCCAAAACTCTTCTAAACTATAGAATATACCAAAAGATTTGTTAAAATATCCAAAACATATGCAGAAATATGAATATAGATGCAATTAATGGGGACATATTATGCCCATTTTCCACAAGTGAACACAGTTTCCTGGTGTCTCAGTGACCTGTCTGTCACATGCTTTGGTCAAAATACCACATTGATGAAGAGATACAGCAACCTTTTCAACCTGGAGAAACAGGCCTTTTGTAAAACTGGCAGTATGCAATTTTGAGTATGTGAGAAGTACCTGAGCCCATAATAAATTTGGTACAAATATTGAATAAACGTCATGAGCTTTCTACTCGTACTGACATTGCCCAAGATGCAACGTGACGTCCGATTGTTACGTCATCGTGTTATACATTTGTTACATAGAGTTGATTGTGTGACCATTTATTTTAATAAATGTAATTCAATTATTCATTTCACATAACTTTCTTGCTTTATGATGTGCATTTATGAAGCTGAAAAATATTTTCCCTCCGATTTTCATGCTAGGTGGTGTGTGATGTTAGTGATGACATTGGATTTACAGAGATTCAAACAGTTTGAAATATACAATAAATGCTTTAAACAAATATAAATTACAGTAACCTACATCTGACAACAACCCCAACTTGATGGCAACTCATGATGTACCAAAGATGGTGGGCTCTTAGCCGACACGACCCTCTGCTGGTACGGCATCATGCTCTGATCATGTTCAGCTAAATTCCATAAACAGGACAAAGCAAAAGGCCAGATTTATCAGTGTGTTTTTTTATATAAGAAAGGGCAAAGGGGTGTTTTATTCTGTGGAAATAACCAATAGTGTGTTGCTCACAACAGCTAGCTAGCGTTTCACTGAATTCCTCCAAACAAAAAAAACATATGGTATTTAAACAAATGGACGCCACATTAGGCATCTAAAGAGGTACTTTGTTTTTCCTCACACACAGACAACATATATTTGTGCTGTAAAAATATTAAAATGTGCATTTTGCATATGTCCCCTTTAACATGTTTATTCAACACTTTAATTTAATTTAATTGCATTAATCATCTTAATCATGATGATTGATTAATCTGCATTAATGCATTCATTTTGACAGCCCTAATAAATAGTATTATTATAATATATAAAATATTTGTGAAAGTCTTTTTGTGTGTGTTTCATAAGATGTAGCTGCATCAGACAGACAGTGATAACATGATTTCTCTGTTTCTTGTCACCATGAAAAAATAAAACTTCAATTCTTGATAGTTTCAACATGTCATGCCCTGGATGTGTTATATTATCTCAGTGAAAGATCTAATTTTAACCTCGACAGACTCGACCACATGCAGGAGTGTGACAGTGATATAACAGTGAATCTCAAAGTAATATATTACAGATGCATGGGATGTTCAAAAACTTTTTTGTACCACTCTATTTATGGTTTGTGAAAGAAAAGTTCACATAAAAATCCTTTTGCTTCAATGAGAAATTAGATTTTTACAGAGGTTGGAAATAATTAGGTAGAAGTACAGATTTTTTTTTTTTTTTTTTTAGGTATCTGTACTTGTGTTTATTTTTCTGGCAAGTTTTAACTTTTACTCCCTACATTTTTTCATATGTATTTATACTTTATACACTGTACATTCTTAAAATAATATTGTTACTTTTTCATACTAAATGGATATGGCAGATCCCCACATGTTTTTTTGGGTTACCTGTCAGGTGCTGGGTGAAGAATGTTAAGAAAAATTATACATTTCTATAACCTGTGAGACAAATTTGAAAACCATTAAGAGGAATCTTTGTTATCTCTTGACCTCATAACCTGTTTGTTCTGGGTTTTTTGTTTTGAATTGTTTTTTGTATTTCTTAAAAGAAACGTTCCCAAAAAAATAGCACAAAAAAAACCCCCTAACATATAACAAAAATATGGTCTTATATTATATTTAACATGTTTCCAATTTGTAGTGCAGTCATTTTAGACAGAAATCACAACTGTATTTTAACTGGTTTTAAATTTATAAAATTAGGGACTCTATGTGACGCATGATTTGTTTGGAAATAATACTCGTAAAGAAGTTAAAAAAAAAAGAAGACATTTAAAAAATTTTTTTTAAAATAATAAAAATAAATAAATAAATATATATATATATATATATATATATATATATATATATATATATATATATATATATATATATATATATATATATATATATATATATATATATATATATATATATATATATATATATATATATTTTTTTTTTTTTATTTTTTTTTTTAAGTGCAAAAATAACTTGGAACTGTATCTGAGGTTGTTCTTTGCACAACTAAATTTTCATTTGGCTACTTTCATTTTATGCTAATCTTTGATATTATGTTACACACATTTTAACAAATTTTGTCAACTCAATTTAGAATAAAACTGCAAGTCACAGCTGTATTTGAACTGGTTTAAAATCTACAGGTAATGATTCTCTATGTCAGTTTGTGTTAGAAATCACACTGAAAAAACCCTTCATCAGCATGTTACAGAATATAAAAAGGTTATCTTTAGTTCTCGATTCAGCTTATAAATAAGGTTTTTTTTTTAACCCTTACAGACATAGATTTGTATCCTATATTTTGTATCATTAAAAGTCAGTTAGATGTTCATAAAAGCTCAATAAATTGAAAGGTTCATAAAACTGAAAGAAAAGTGATTATTTTAGCAGAATAAATCATTGACTCAACATAAAAAAAACATTTATAGCCCCAGCCATTTGTCAAATTATATGAATTTTATCAATAAATGAGCCCATAGGTGTGAGTGTGAGAATATTTGTTTGTCTCTATATGTCAGCCCTTCCATGAAGTGGCAGCTTGTCCAGGGTGAACTCCATTTTCACCCATAAGCTCCTGAAACCCCTGTGACCCTAGTGAGGGTAAAGCAGATAACGAATGAAGAATGAATAAACTGTGTTTCACTCTCAGAGCTTCTGAATGTCCAAATAAGTCATATCTGATGCTGCTGAAAAGGTAATAAACTATATTTTACTTGGATTATTTTCAATATATTGCTAGGATTGATGGTTTTCGATCAGTAGCTCAATATCTACATGCTTTGAAGGTTAATTATTTGATGTGTTATCCTCCCTGAGACCCAAAACAGTTCAAATTTCTGCTATTTTACATGAAAAGAACTGTCTTTAGTGAAAAACAACGTGAGGCAAAAACAAAACAAAAACTGCTATATTTAATTTTTTTTAAATTATTAATATTTTTTATTTAAATGAATGTCTTTTGTAATGGCTAGCTCTCAGCAGGTTATATAAGTGTTCACAATCACAAATGCATTTTAAGTAGTTTCAAAGTTGCACGATTTTTAATGACTATAAGCTATACATTTTTTATGATGTAAGAAATAAGACGTCTTTGAAGCACAGAGGACACCAAAAAAGAGGGAATCTGATATGCAGAAATGCACAAGATTGATAGAGGACACTATATACATCTTCATTAGTATATGTTTCTTTAATTTCTCTGAATAGGGAAACGTAATCAAACAAAGCTTTGTTCTTGGGAGCTGAAGAGCTGTGTTTCATTGTGAATCTTAATAAGAGAACAAGGCAAAACAGGCCAAATTATGTCCCACTCTTTCAGCAGTAAAGCTGCACCCAGGCAAAAAATGTGTCTGAGAATTAAATTTTCAAAACAACAGCTTGAGGAAATCTCCAGCCAACTATGTAGTTCATGTTGTTCCTGTGATTTCTTATATGAGAATTTCTAAATGAAAATGCAGAGAGCCAAGATGCTAATCTTTCTGGAACTGCTCCACGAACAGGGAGAGTCTGGCCTTGTGGACTCATTAAGTGTTTTTTTTTTTTTTTTTTTTTTTTTTTCTCCTCTGTCTGAGCTTCATTTCATACCATGGCGATGCAGTCCTTTAAGAGTCACTCGGATAAAATGGCGTTATTTAATTTGGAGTGCTGCTAGAGTGTGTCCTTAGTCCAGTATTTCAGAGAAAGAGAGAGAGAGCACTGCTTCTTTATGTAGTTGACTTTTAAAAGTGCTTACAGGTGAGAGAGAAGGAAGAAAATGTGAGGACAGGAGAGGCCCAGGACAGTTTGTGATGATCATCTCAGGCCAAGGCAGTCGAAGAAAACATTCAATTATGTCGATGAGGACCTGTGAGAGCTTTCTTCAGGACTAAACTGCCCTTGAAACGTCCGAATTTAACACAGCCTGCCACACTAGGATTGTTAAAAGGTTATTTAGTATTGTCATGTGTTTCAGAGTGCCCTTTAAAATCCCATCCAGCCGTCTGCACAGTGGAAAACATCCGGCACTTAAACTCCTGTCAATATTACAAACTTTAGAACCTTAGAGGATTACTTTCTCAACTTCTTCTTCTTTTCAGATCAATATAAAAGTTATCATATGACCTCTAGAAATAAATATTTTCCAAATTCCTGCTGATATCTCATGCAGGCTCCACCCATTCTGTGCTGTTTAACATCAGTGCCACCAAACAAAACACTGATTTATTTAACGCTACAAGCACATCTAAAATGAGTTGTGATCTAAGACTTCCCTCTGAATAATGCACAGTAAGAGGCAATGCACTGAGTTTGACCTCAGGAAGGAACAGGGGTTTTAAAGTAATCAGCATTCGGAAATGGTGTTTTTTTTTTGTTTGTTTTTTTTTGTTTTGCTTTGTTTCGTTAATTGACACTACATATTCAAATGTCGATTGACTCATATTTTGGCAACACTTTGTACAAGTCACTTTGCTGTTAACAGGAAACCGATCAATTCTGTCTTAAAAGCTGACAATAATGTGAATAAATGCCCTGTGATGTAAAAAGCAAATCAATTCTACACAAGATTAGTATTCTGTGTAGTACTTTCACATGATACCTCAGGTTATAATCAATAAAACCCAAACATTATGACATAGACTTCATTATTAAAGATATTAATAAATCTTTTAATTCAATACCACAAAGAAAAGTGACTGACAAGTTTTCTCGGAGATATATCTTCTATGCTACACAGTGCTCTTTATTGCCAACCACACCACAGACTATTACTGTGTCACATGTTTTACAGGCCATACATGTACTTATTTATTAAGGTTATATACAGTAAGAAAACCCTACCCTGACCGCCCCCTTTACTGCCGCTCTTACTTTGTTTATGGCACTTGATATATGGTTATTATATGTCATAATTAATGAGGGGGAAAAAAAACACCACACCTAAACAATATACTGTAGCATGAACTGTATGTTCTCGCCAAGGTTCTCAATAAAAGAACATTAAACACTTTGTGATCATTATAGGTAGTAAGAGCTGCATTTAAATCATCTGAATGAATGCCTGGAAGAGACATGTTTAATGCACTATTAATGTACTTTTCATACAGCTATGTTGTTAACTGATCTGTCAATAATTGTTAACACATAACAGGTTACAATCCCTTTACAATGTCACCAATACTATTGCCATGAAATAATATTAAAAGGATTACTTTCATTACCCTTTGTCTTTTCCTTCTGTGATTCCTCTACTCATAGTTAAACAGGTAAAAGAGTGAAAAGCAAAGACTAAGCATCAGATATAAAAGAAAACATGATTTCTGAGTGAAACCTTGTATCCTGTATATAACATGACAGATGAATAACTAGTTTAAAAACCATGTCCTTTTTTTTTTTTTTTTTTTTTTTTTTTTTTTACATGTGACCACAGCACACCAAGAATAGAATATACAGCTGTCAAAGTGCTTGTGTTTTCATTTGTCCCATGATTCCTAACATTGTCCAACCTTTGAAACATCATTTTGTTATCTACTTCCTCTTTCGTTTGAGGGCGCAGCATCATGTTGGTTAAGTGTCTGTCTCAGTTCCCACCGGATTGCTGTTATGAGGTTTACAACTTTGTAAATGTCAACCTCGACTTTACACTCAGTGAAGCAAGAAAAAACTTTAAAGGATGGCACAATGAATATGGGAGAAGCCCCCAGGTTTTCTTTGTTTCTTACTGAAATGCCCTGATTTAAGTATTGATGGTGATAGATCCATTGCTCAAGATTGACCCCTTGGTAACCTCTGTGCTCACAGTAGAGAGCGGGACACTCTCGTATCTCTCCGGTACCCCCCAGCAGCGACATCTCACGAGGGTGGTCTTGAGCTGCTTCTGGAAATTATTGTTGAGGAAGCCATAAATGACGGGGTTGACACAAGTGGACGCCATAGCTGTGAGATGGCAGAATGAGAAGATGATGTCGTGACCACAATCTGGGATGGCCTCGTGGTTCCAATCAAAAACTGTGTTGAAGATATTGAGGGGGAGCCAGGAGAGGGCAAATGCCACCACTATAGCAATTAACATGGCATTTATCCTGGTCGACCCCTTGTTTTTCTTCTGGGTGGTGTTCTTGCTTCGCTCCACTATGTCCTTCCTCCTCCTGAGACGGAGGTAGATGTGCAGGTAACAGACCATGATGAGGAGAAGAGGGAGGAAGTACTGGAACATGAGAAGGGAGGTTGTATAGGCTTGTCTCTCTCCAACTGACGGCCACTTCTCCATGCAAACCAAGTGGTCGCTAACCGGGAAGGGGATACTCAGGTTTTGGAAAGGCAAGGTGAGGACAGTGTATGACAGGAAAGGCACAGAGATCAAACACGCCACGATCCAGGTGACAGCGACAGCCATGTAAGACTGGCTTACCATGGGTTTCCATCCAGTGGGGTGGACGATGAGCTGGTAGCGCTCCATGGCGATAAGGACGAGTGAGAAGATAGACACGGTAACTGATATGCACTGGACAAAGGGAGTGAGCTTACAGAGGGCATCTCCCAGGATCCAACGGTCCATCAGAGTGTAGATAATGGTAACTGGCAGGCACACAATACACATGAGGATATCAGAACATGACAGGTTTGCAATGAGGATGTTGGTGACATTGCGCATCTCCTTGTGTCGTGTGATGACAAAGACGAGGCAAGAATTTCCAATTAGACCCACTGCCATAACTGTACTGTAAGCAACAATCAGAAATGTGGTGCCGCTCACTGAGAGCGAGCAGTCGTCAGGATAAAACGGCATCTCCTTCCACAAGGCATGGTTGTAATGCGTGTTGTACTGCAGCTCCATGATGGTTTTCCTGGGTTTACCTCAAAGACCAGGGTCTAATTGAAATGATTGGTGGTGTTGCACTAGCTGTGATTACTTCATGAGTTAATTTTGGCGTTTTTAAAACTGTCCTTCATCCTTAATCTTCAGCTGTCTTCATTTAGTGCCTGCAAAAAGGAGAAAAGTAAACACATTCATGACATGAGACATCAGAACAGAAAAAAAAAGACAAGTTATTAAAGATGTTAACTGTATCGTGAAGAGAAATCAATCTTCAGTTGCACAAAAACCATTAGTCTCTGCTTCAGTGCATGCATTAGAAATAGATTATCTTCCTGCAGGACAGATTTTTTTTTAAATTAAAAGCCCTCCTGGATGTCATTCTTCGTAGTATTTTGGATTCTCCAATTTCACCTTTGCACGCATTAGTATCAGATTCAATCTGGCAAAAATAGGCATTTTTAAACAGGATAATTAATTCTGTTATGCATATATCACAAAGCTGTTTGGCAAAGCTCTGGCTAGAAGATGCAATGATACTCTGATGGCATATCATCAAGAAAACAGCATAGATCCTGACTTTGTGGCATGCTGTAATGGCATATGGATTTAAATTTCAATCACAATAACTGCGGTAATGACTGCTCCATGAGAGACAATCATTCCCTCTAACTGTTTTATCCCCTTTCGACAGCGGGAATGGATTCTGTCCATTCTATCCATAAAGGAGGTGACACCTCTCATCATCGACAAACGCTCACAATAGCCTCCCAGATTGTATCGTACATGTGGCACTTATGGACACCACCAAATTAATGTTCTGGAAAACAGAACAGAAACTGCTTTACACTAAGACCAAGATCATCTGAATAGATAGCTGTATCTATGTGCTCACATGCATATTTATGCATGTACTCTGGCATCAAGAGAAACATTACTGATGAACTGAAATGTTTTACCCATGGCTCAGTAGAAATTAGTTTTAAAAAAAAGCTATGCAAATAAAATAAAATCTACCAGATTTGTAGGATTAACAATTTGTAATAGAGCAATTGTTAGTGCTAATAAATGTTGGCAGGTAGGACATTGATTGCTCTTGGCTGTCTTCATTATGAGCAATATTTTTGTAAGCTTCATTAGTGGTAATGACACAAATTATGAAAACAAATATTGGTAAGTGGGAAAAAGTCATAAATCCTTGTGGACTTCAATTAAAATGTCCAATATGTGGACCTTCATTTCCTTTCTTTCCTTATGATGCTGGTTATTTATGGCAGCATTGGGACCCTTCAAGTGATGCAAAGCTTTGTTATATGGAGCTGTCTGATCTTCTTAAAGACGGTCTAAGCATAGCAAATATGCACAGATTGTGATAGTTGACATGCAAATTATATGCAAGAAACGGACAGATATTTCCTAAAGAATGTAAAAAAAAAAAAACAACCCTGAAAGCAACTATATACAGTTGGTGATTCTATTATTATTATTATTATTATTATTATTATTATTATTATTATTATTATTATTATTATTATTATTATTATTATTATTATTATTATTATTATTATTTTCACTAACTAAATAGCACAAAAACGTCTATAAATATGGATGTGCACATGCAGAAGTCAGAAAGACAACCATGCGTCGGTGGATGAAAAGTGTGAGACTGTGTCGTATCTTACCCTGGAGAGGAGCAACTGTGTTGGATCCACTTTGTGCCTTTAGTGCGTGTTTTCTCGAGGTGAGCAGGACTTTCTCAGCTCCGGACAGGTATAGGTGCAGGACTCCTGAGTGTGATCCAGTGTCTTGCCACAGTCCGTGATCACTGCTGTCCTGTCCAGAGGAGATACATCAGTTATTTCCATCTGAAAACCTATTGAACGCCCACTTTTACAGCACTATATCGGCTTTTATAGACTTTTAGCATCAATAAGGAGAACACTCCTACCGGCGGGAAGTGAAGAAGAAAACTATAAAAGCCATTAGAATATTATAAGCCTAACAGTAGAGCAGATTAAAACCCACCAGCATGAGAGAGAAGGTTATTAAAAGTCAGATAATGTATCTAAAGACCCTTTAAGAGATGTCACCATTTATTTATTATGAAGAAAAAATCAAGACCACACAGATGCATATAGTTCTACTAAAAACTAAATAAAATAATTATAACAATAATAAAACAATTAAAAAAAAATACCACTCTTCCGATTTATTAGTTTAATCAGATTGCCATTGTTTCTTACCGAAGTATTCCGTCTTCTTGGATGTGGCGCAATTCCTCTTATTAGGTGAGACACAACTGAGTTTTTGGTCGAGGAGAAGGTAGGAGGTGTCCTGATAGCACTGAGATATCTCTTAAAGCGACCTTATGCCTCAGACTCACGCGGGGATGTGATTGGGAACATGTTACATAATAAATTCTCGCACTGGCACGCGCACAGGGACGCGCCCGCATAGAGGCCAATGGAGAAATTGAATTATGGAATTTTTGCACACACGCTCTGTTTCGTGCACCTGGAGATAAATTAGGGGGACACATTAGATGATTCATTTAGTCCCTGAAATTTCGATGTTATAATGACATGCAATTTGTCCATTTCTCTGGTTGCACATGTGCATTAAAACCTCTAAAATAATGTATTGTTGAGTGTAATCTGTGTGTGTGTGTGTGTGGTTTGTTTTTCACATGGTGCATATTTATAAATCAAAGCATAATAACAGTTGGAATGGATAAACAGAACTATTTACATACAATTTCTACACAGATTTCCATGCATCCTGTGAAATTTTGGGAGTGATATATAGTGCATTTGTCGCTAGTGAGTCCAAGTGTCAAACTAAAACATCACTTTATTTTATTTTATTTTATTTTATTTTTTTAAAATTTTGTCACCCCAAACACAAATAGTTATGGGTATCAGGATCTATGCATGTCGGTGCATGACTCATAGACTAACTTCAATATTTGTTACATATGAAACTTGTTAGAAAATGGCAATATATGATTAATATTTTCAATTCCACGTACCACGTTCTCCAACATCTGCATCATGCACCTGTGTGATAATAACCCCCCCCATCCAACAACATGGAAAAAACGTGTATCCATCCTTCTGAAGCTGTAACACCAACAACTATTTTAAACCCATGTTTTACACCTTTCTTGCTTGTGTAACAGATTGTTAACTGCTTCTTCACACTGTCCCCACACACTCCTGTTTCAAGTGGAGGCTGTTTGAGAGAACAGTAATAGCTGTTTGTCTGAGAGGCAGAACGGTGAAATGACTTGCCACCACCAACAACAGCTCTGTGGGTGTTTGCTTGACACAGAAACTTAAGTGTCAAGTCACTCATGTCAAGGCTATTAATCTATGGTTATATCTCTTTTTTGTGTGAGGAGGGGGCAGAAATATCGATACTACAGGACTAGACTTTTTTTTTTTAACAAAATTTTTTTATCAACTGTTCAATACATTACTGTGAAAAGACTACTGTACTGTACTAACCTTTTGCAATTTGTAATAACTGTCACAGACATTTTGATTTTTTTTCTTTCAACTATGAGTGTGTTGAAAGAAAGAGTAAGTCTCAAAAAAAATCTCTAACCTCAGAGGCAAGACAGGCCATGAAATTGTTTTTTTTTTTTTTGTTTTTTTTTTTGTACAGTAAATACCAATTTTATTTGATTGATGTTTGACAAGCTGATAGATGCTGTTACTTCAGCCACAGAAACTTCAATCTGGAATTATACCTTACATGGAAAGGCTGATGTGGTTTTAGAAACACAACATATTCATCCAAACAAACCGTTTCCATGTGATAAGCTGAAACAAGAACAGATAAAGTGCTCTAAACATTCATAAAATATTTACCTGGCTTGTCATATGAAATATTTGACTATTCTTCTAACGCTGATTTTCTTCTGTAAACTTTATCAACTGTTTAGTCTCCTTTCCTATGTTCACTTACTCAATTTATGATGTTATATGATTCAGATATATAACCATATTTGGATTCAGATTGAAACTCAAGTTACATAAGGCTTTCTTGTGGGATATTTCTAAATGGTTTTATGTGTCACTGCCAGTGTAAATCAATAAAGCGCTCTGGCTCATTAACAAAAAATTGCTCCCATTCTGTAATTCCCCAAATCTATATTTAAGACTAGTCAGGGAGTCATTCTCCTCCACATTTCAGGTGTACAGCCTGGTTTGGGGTGATTTATTTGGCTTGACAAAAAAACCACCCACTTTAATGTAACAAACCTTCAATATCCTCTGCTGTGCTGTGAAGCTGTGAAATGGATTTTAATATCAGCCAGCCAAAACAAATAAAGAAATGCCTCCGTACTACTTCACACATGACTCCAGTATGTTGAAAAATTAAGAAGAAAAAATAAAGAGAATGCAAAAACAGGAATAACTAATCATAAGCCAAGTTTCTATAAAGATAAAACCCACATAAGGTCATGTACAGTAACACGGCTCTATCATGAAGCCTTTGTTATAGATCAAGCATGAGACGCTTCACCATTAGACTATTATTCCACCTCACAAAACAAAACACTGCACTGAAATAATATCCCAATTATGCTAAAACGCATCTGAGGAGAAAGAAGTCTGACTCTATACAATATTGCAGAAATAATAGCTTTTCAGAATTGTTGGAGGAGTAAAGTGTATACATAAAACCATTTGAATATCTATTATTGCTGATGAGATGCGAATATGGATTTTTTATAGCTTCAGAATGAGTATTATTAGTTTGATATGGTACACTGCCAAAGCTTTATTATTGAACATGTTGACTTGATTGACCATAATAGTGAGTTATAAAACTGAACAGTAATGCCCTTACATTGAGCAGTGTGATGAAATGTCCTGGTAACTAGTCCTGCAGCCATGCTTTATGAATAAATGCAGTAATATAGTGAAATATATGCTATTGAACTCAGGACATCATGTGACTTTTAGTTGTTAGGACGTCATGATGACCAAATCTACCAAGGCTATTTATTTAGAAAGTGCTGCTTATATTGTGGTAGCCATTCATGGTAGCAACTTGAATGGCCATTGATCAATTTGTGGTAGCAATTCACACAGCCATTGGTCAATTCATGGTAGGTTTAGTTTGACTGACAGTCGGCCAGAGGGGCATTTTTTTAGGTAATATGGTTCCACTGTAAACATTATAACAGTAAACATGACGACCACCTTCGCACCAGAAGTGCACATCCCACTTCAGTTTGCATGAAATTCTGATTTATTTTATTTTAAATAAATTATTTTATAATAAATAATAATAATAATAATAATAAATAAATTATTTATAATAAATTATTTTATTTTATTTAAATTCTGATTATCAGGGATGGTTTTCAAAATTATCTCCTCCCAAGCTGATTTGCGGTATGCTGACATCTACAGCTACCTCATCAGGTTCCCGTCAGTTTACACAGTGAACTGTCTGAGAGTCTATGAGAGGCTGGAGTTTTACAAATGGACTCAGTCTCACTTCAAATATTTAGTTGTGGAAAATTAAATCCAAAAACTGCAGCATCATCACTGGAAGGGTAAGTGTTAAAAATTATCCCAGTTTAATAGGAGGTGTCTCGTTAGCATGTTTGTTTATTAGCTGTGCTAGCTACATCTGACAGCAGTGCAGCCAACATTGCTTCATAATCTCGGATTCAAGGGTTCCTTGAGTTTGTTTCCATATAGGAAAAGAAAAAAAAAAACCTCACATGGTTTTGTTGAAACTTCCCATGTCGGTCCTGACTATGTCATACAACAATACAATACCCACGAACCATTTTAACCAGCAATGAGTGGAATAATAACTGCGTGCCTTTCATATCAGCTGATCGTTTGTCAGCTGTGTCACTGACTACTACAATTACCTGCACTGTAACTACATTCCCGAACTTAGTTGCAAGTTTGTATCTTTATGATGTTTCTGCTACTAGTGCCTGCATATCTACCAAGGCAATTACTGCCAAGATGGCTACGTTGACTTTTTTCTGGTCACGTGACCAGCCTGCCATCATCTAAAGCTCTATAGCTACATCTCACAGTGCCATTCGTGTTGTATAGCTGTTTACAGACATGTGCACACATAACACCTCTAGGGGTGCTTGAGCCCTGCCCTTTTTCCATATATTAAAAAAGTGCCCTCTCTGTGTATTCTTTTTTTAATAACATTTATACATTCCTGTTATGTAAAACAAGAAGGTACAAATAAACACTGTTCCGCACCCAGTTTCTTATAATACAGGATTGGTGTGTTGAGTGTGCTCCTTCTTTGTTTGCTGCAGAGGCGCCAGAGAGCGAGTGGGTGAGTGAGTGAGCGTGTGAGAGAGCAAGAGATGTCTGCACCAAAGATAACTGAGGGGCTGTTTACATGAGGACAATTGCAGCTTAAAACGACAAAATATTTTATCAGAAGTGCCTTTCGTACACAGCCCCTTTGATATGGTGTGTGTGGGGGGGGGGGGCATGAAATATTAATTTGTGGCCACAAATTAAGTATAACGTGCGTACAAAATACTTGGCCTATTGATGATATCAGGACAGCTGGGTAACTAAATCAAGTAGAACTCATTGAAGGTAGCGCAGAGGTAAAGGAAAAGAAGACGTCAGGATCATCCTCTCTCTACTGGAACGAATCAGTTTGGATGATCTTGGCGTCTTCTAATAGAAATACCATGTTGTTTACACTTTGTAAACATCCACCAGTAATCGTGATCGTTTCCAGTTTCCAGGGCCTTGCAGTTGCTCATACTGTCTCTGTCCATCATGTAGCTTTACCTTTAACAACCTGTATAGTTTAGTTATTCAGCTGTCCAGGATTTACAGTAATAACTACTAATAAGTAGTATTTTCGTATGCACATTATAGTGAATTTGTGGACACAAATTAGTATTTTGTGCTCACGAAAACTACAAACAAACAAAAACTACACAACCCCCACCCCCCACCCCCCACACACACACATTTTACCTGATTTGTCCTATCTCATCTTTCTGAAAACGTATTTTTGGTGACTGTGACTATGACCTTTTACCTACATTCACCAGAATTTAATGGGATCTATTCAGGACTACCTCACACCTTTTTGGAAAATTTCATGGAAATTGGCCCAGTCATTTTTGTGTAAAGGTTACAAACAGACAGACAAAACAAACACAAAAGTGTTGCAAGGCACAACCAAATCTAATGGGTTCTTCCTTGACCCATTATCTATCATTCCTGAAAGTTTCATCAAAATCCGTTCAGAACTTTTTGCGTAATCCTGCTGAAAGACAGACAAACAAACAGACAAACGGACCTGAATTTAATACCTCCTTGGCGTAAGTAATAAATTATATCATAGCTGTAAGAATAGCAAGAAAGAAACAAAAAATTGCAAAGGTTTTGTCACATTTGTAGAAAGTAGAAAGTCATTTTGCCAGTACAGTTACCAGCTGAATATGCTGTTGATCAAAACATCAGTTAAATAGCTGCACAGATTATTTGTACATCATCATTCTCATGTGTCACATTGTGCCTGGATCATATTAGTATCATTAGTGCCATGTCACGCTCTGTCACCTACATCATGTTTATGTTCTGTTGGTGTTGATTTTGTGTTTCCTGGGGTTTTGTCATTCCTTACCCTCTGCTTTTATTTCAGATGTTCTTGCTGGCCTAGTGTTAATTACCTGCTAATGTACTTCACCTTTTGTCTGATGGTCTTCCCGACCCTTGGTGTATTTATTCTGTAACTTCCTCTTTGTTTCTGCCAGTTTATCTTTATCTTTCTGTGGGAGCCACGTCATCCATCTTTTCCTCACTGTAAGAATAAGTATGATTTACCTTCCTTCTGTTTCAAGCAAACAGATACTGTCGAATACCTCGACCAGATTGTAGTTGACTTTTGGGTTCCAAACCTTTTCCAACAAAGACAGATTTTTTTTCCCCCACCCCTGAATAATGCTCTGTGTGTGTGTGTGTGTGTGTGTGTCCCTCCTATCTGACCTCAGAATGACCCTGTGGACCTTCTGTTTTTAACTGCCTTGTCTGCAGTATGTCTTGTAAATGGATCTTGGACCACAAATGGTAAATGGTTTGCACTTATATAACGCTTTTCCACCTTCATGGTGCTCAAAGTGCTTTACATTAGCTTCACATTCACCCATTCACACACCACACTCATACACCAGTAGGTCAGTCCTACTGGGGGCCTAAGTCAGAGTTCAGTGTCTTGCCAAAGGACACTTCGACATACCCCACTGTTTCTAAAATTCTATATATGTGTGCATGACAGTGACTGTAAGATCATTGCCTTCTGCCTCACTAACATCTGTCCTTGATTTTTTTTTTTATTAAAATCTATCACAAACAGAACTATGGGCTCTGATCCACAAATCTGTCTGTTTTTTATATTTAGAGTAATATGGAATTTTAATGTTAATTGAATTGGTAAATGAATGACAGATGAAATGTGAATGTCACTAACTAATGGAGAACTTAATGTTATGTTGTCAGCCTTTTCTGTTTACTGAGATGATGATTCATTAAATGTTGAAAAAATAGAAATGTGTGTAATATTGGTTTTTCCATGAAATACGAAATATGATGATTTATTTATTTATTATTGCAAGATGACATGAGAAATCTTGCTGTAAGCATGGTGACAAACATAAATATCGTGTTGATTTACAGATATTCATTCATTTTCTGAATCCACTCCATTCTCACTGGGGGCCTATCCCAGCTACTTATGCAAGCTACAAACTATTACTATGGGCATTTTACATTAACCTCTTAATCTCAGTGCATGTCTTTGGGTAGTTTCAAAAAGTCAGAACACCCAGAGAACTCACACAGACACAGGTAGGACAAGGACATAGAATCACCTCCATTGACTGGTGTTGGAATTGAACCCAGGACCTTCTTGCAATGACGGAGGAGCACTATTTACTGGACCACCATCTTGCCCTTTTTGCAGACATGTTCATTAGCATTATATATTACCCTTCTATCTTATACTAAATTAAAAAATCATTGGGTTTTGTGGTGTGTCCACATATATCATGCCATGGTTTTTTTTTCTGAAATTCTTATTCTTTATTTGTTTTTTTATTCACATGACTCTAGTTGTTGGAACTGTTCTTTTCATTGCAGTTTGGTGTTATTTAAAAATTGTGATTTGCCAGTGGAAAAACGTTTAATCAAAAATGAGTCATCAATGAGTTATGATTTTTCTATTAGGTAAATGTATAACTGTTACAGTATATACTTTATGTTTGCACAATGTGAGGGTCAGCTGTAAAGCATTACATATTTTATTTTGTTCCCTGATTTTACCTCATTTAAATGATTGTGCTCTGGTTTGGGGAAGTACCTACAGAAGTTATATACACCTATATTTATTCTGCAGAAAAGAGCCATGAGATTAATCCACCATGCTGGATACATTAACCACATTGGTTCCCTTTCTATGAAATCTAAAATAATGAAATTTTTTTAATATTGTATATTTTCAAATCTTGTTGTTCATGTACAAAGCAAAGCATAAACTACTATCAGTGAATTTGGGAAAAATATTTTATGAAAGAGATGGAATATACAACCTAAGAGATGAGCTAAATTTTAAAATGCTATAATACACAACAATTAAAAAATGAACATGCTAATGGAGTTAACACAGTACAAAATTAAAACAAAAGTTCGAACAATTTAAGAAGAGATACAAACAAATTATTTTCTCACATTACACTAAAGGAAATTAGTGATGGAATATATTCATGCTGTGTGCAATTATGGAGTTGAGCAGTGTGAGACATAATATTAAATGGACAACAGATGGACTTAAAAGTTGGCTGTATGTAAATAAAAAGTTTTGATATTGTGGAATTGACAACTAACAATGAAAGGTTGTGAAGGAATACAAAGTTAATATAAAGTCTGAACATGGAGGGTAGGATTAAATAAGTTGTACTTCTTCCAACTTCCTTTTCAACCATGGTCCACGGATCAAAAAGTAATTAGATTTTTTCCCCCTCTCTCTTTTTTTTCTTTCCTTATTTTTATTGTATGTTATGTTTCATTATATAATATATCAAGTGTGT
This sequence comes from Siphamia tubifer, assembly GCA_020466265.1. Taxonomy (NCBI): domain Eukaryota; kingdom Metazoa; phylum Chordata; class Actinopteri; order Kurtiformes; family Apogonidae; genus Siphamia; species Siphamia tubifer. The sequence goes on along the minus strand of CM035791.1, from coordinate 27,763,368 downwards.
GAAGCATGTCCTAAATAAAGATTTAAATCATAAAAGGGACCACTGTTCAGTTTGGTTAATAAAGCATTCATCAACACAGACATAACATTGTAGCACCATAAAGCACATAACACTGTAAACTTTTATTGTCTCACATACACACACACACACACACACACACACACACACACACACACAGACGTAATGTAAAATGAAATGTAAGTGAAATGTTTTGGGGAGTTATGAGCTTTTGCAGGTCAGCTCTGTTGTCCTGGAACATACAAGCTGTTTTGACAAATGTACCTTTGAGAATGTTAGCGCTGTTTTAAGAAATAAGTCAAAGCAACTAAAGGAAAAACTGAAGCTTTGCTATTACTATATTACTTGCATCACTGCACACAAGCACAGAAATTGCACATTGATTTGATGACTTGGAAATTTGACAACTACAAATCACCAAACCTGAAACTTGTCTGAACTTTAATGTTTGTGAGTTATTTAAATCAATAAAAATGCAGCCATGGAACAGGATGTATAACAGTGCTCAGTTTCTCCTTCAGTCATTCTCTTCTTTTTAACCTGTGAATCCATATGCACTGTGTTAGTGGAGCTATTCATACAGCAAAAGACATTCTCCTCTGTTGCATTACAACCTCTTACATGAACCGAATCAAAGTGATCCTTGACACCATCACTGCAACAAAGTCCTATAAATCCCCAGAGGCTTTGTATAACCCTAGCCAAGAACAAATGCCACACTGCCTGAGGTAGTCCCAGATGACAAACAACCCTCATCAGCTGCACAGATCACATCTGACAAGGAGTTCACCCTCATGCTCCTCTGTTTAATGTGACTTTTGGAAGAAGCTAGTGCACACTGACACACTGGTGAGTATTAAATGAAAACATAACTCAGTTTATTATATCCTTTAATCCACAACATGACTTCAACAGTCCTCTCTCTGTAGTTTACGGTTTGACTTTATCTTCATTTCATGTTTAAGGAAACAGATAAGTGGCATATTTATTGTGTATTTTTAAATCACTAATACAACACTAGCATGCCATTAGTTCCAAATATGTACAGTAAACAAGTCACGTTCAAGATGTTATGGTCTGCTAAGAATTAATTGAAATTAAGTAGGTTTGATGCATTGTTCTTCACAGATACCATTTAGCATTTCAAACTAAACTAACATGAAGTATAGAAAACAGAAACAGAATAGAGCAAAGGAGAAAGAAACTAACAGAGAAGGACCTGAGACAGTGGTTTATTAAAACAAAATTGCATTAGCAGACATAAGGTGGAATCAATCCTGTGTGCATTAGACCTGCTGACCTTAGTTTAATTCATATAAATGCTCTGCATGTCCCTGCTGCTTTCTGAAGCCACATAAGTATTCTGCATCAGTTCCATCCACATCTGTGTGCAGCCCAGACAATCCTTCTCCCTGTCTGGCATTTTCCTCATTGCCAGCTTATGATTCTGAATTTACACTAATGTTCTCACAGCGAATGAAGTGGTGGAGGTCACAACCCCCAAAATAGCATGTCTCCCAATAGTAAGAGGTGAAAACTGAATTTAAGAGGCAGGCAAAACATGACAGAGGGAGGCAGGCAAAGTGCTATCGATCCCAAGACGCTGTGTCCAATGTGAGTGTGGTATCTACTGACACATTGAAGATATGACCGACCGCCCACCCAGGTTTTTGGCCACAATTTAATCATATCCCATTTAGAATTTGATCCACCATCAGTCCCATTGCTTTTGGCCCAATTGCAAGTGTTGCAAAAGGTGGCAGTTACCAGGGTTACAGTACATGGCCATCTTTCTGAAATACTGAAAATGTTGCCTGAAAGAAAAAGAGGGACACTCAACACAACTTAATGTGCATTAATAAGTGCATATGAGAGGCCCTACGCTATTTCAATATGGTTTGATATTCTTTTTGCAGTTTAGTGAAATGTCTATTAATGAATCCCTTTGAGTGCAGCTATCCAATAAACAGATGATGGGATCAAGTCTCATCTTGTCACCTTGTATAATTCTATCCACTGGGAGATTTGTGACCTTGTGTAGACTATGCATATGCATGTGTGGCAGGTGGATCACATGTGATCACATGAGATCACATGACCCAGGGTATAAAGGTCAGAGGTGCACAGGTGCACTTCCTCTTCCTGAGCCGGCCTGTGCACATGGTGTTTCCTGGTGAGCCTGCATTTTAGTTGATTGTTCTTTTGTATATTGTCTTGTTAAATGTTCACTGATTTTATACATTTATCTTTTTAAAGGGTCTTAACAGCCAATGTATATTGTGAAAAGATGTATTTTTAATCATTGTGCACTGTGTTTTATAGGCCCAGTGCTGATTGCCGTTTTTTATAGTTTGGTTTTGTGTTTATTTTATGGTTTTGGAGTGGGTGCAGGCCCTTTTATTTGTAGCTGTGGGTGACGGGGGTTCACTTTAGGTGTTGACCTTATTTTGCAGTTCTTGGTGTTGGTGGCACATGTATATGGGTGATTTCTGTTACGGAAATGGTTTTTGTGTTTCTTCAATCTTGTGTTTTGTCTACTGATAGCTTGCCCCCTCACTTCACCTAGAGGCCGCACCACTGCATCTTTTATTATTTATATGGGTGGCTGTGGTTCAATTGGTAGAGTGGGTCGCCCAATGACCGAGAGGTTGGCGGTTCGCGTCCCGGCTCTCACTGTCCACATGTCGACGTGTCCCTGGGCAAGACACTGAACCCTGACTTAGGCCCCCAGTAGGACTTACTGTAAACCTTAGAAACCTACTGGTGTATGAGTGTGTGTGGGTGAATGAGAGGCTAATGTAAAGTGCTTTGAGCACCATGAAGGTGGAAAGGCGCTATATAAATGCAGTCCATTTACCATTTATTTTTGTTAGTAGTTTTGTTAATGTGTATTTTTTTTAATAAAAAGCTGCCTTAGGGCTGTTGGACCTACACTGACTGTGTGGCTTTATTAATAAAAGCTCACCTGCACCTTTTAGCCACTACACCAGTGTTACACATGTAAGGAATAAGTGGTGAACATGTCTTTTTTTTTTCTGTCAGTAAGTCGCTTTCCAGCCTTACATTGGAACAGATAAACAGCAAAATCTTACAGAAAGTGGTTGATTACACCTAATTTTCTCTGCTTTATTTATTCAACTGGCAATGTTTGTTTCCTGTCTTTAGTCCACACTCTATATTCTTGGAAGGCTTAAATATTTCACCAATATTGTTTTGTTTTCTCTAATTCCCTGGCGAGTCTTGGAAATCTCCCAACCTTTTCTGACACTGACCTATGAGTTGTACCACACGGAGGAATGAGGCCCAGCACCAGCTAATTTGAAAGCTACAGTTATGGTCAGACAATAAATGTCAATATTTTCCACTCTTTTATTACATGATTTCTCACTGAATACAGAGCAAAAATGACACTTGGGCATGTAAACTCTCACAAAATGATTCATAAACACAATAAAATATGCTGAACGGATTTGTCCAAATCCTGTTGCAGTGTAAAGCCCCCCCCACCCCCATACCCTCCCCCATGCTTATTCTACACAGAGAATTATGCATCACCCAATGGCTGCCATCTTAGAGGGTTGACAGCCTTGATCACACTGCGATGCTGGATGTTGTTGTGTTACAGGATTTTGGCACTGAGGAAAACTGATTACTTGTGTCAGGATTTCCAGCAGCCACTGAAGTACTGGCCTTTCCAGGGTGATGCTTCAGTCACCTTAAAACTAAGATGTAAACTCTGAAGGTAGATTGGTCTTTTAAATCAAATGTGAGCTCCTGTGAAAACATGTCCATTATTTTAGTTGGTCTGTAAAATATGAATGCACTAAGATCAGCAACAAGTGAAGGAGACATCATATGGTCATGCCAAACAAGAAGTAATTTATACTTTGACAACCAAAACTAATATAGGTGTGAGTGCAGTGTTAACTCACTAGCCTCAAACCTCAAAGTTCTTTCAGACACGACACATTACGTACGTAAATAAGTCTTGAATCCAAAGCTTCAGTTTTATATACTTTACTGAACTTGAATAATACAAAACCAAAGATGAATTACTAACTTATTTGTAACATAACGTGACGTGACGGTCAAGACTGTGATGCTCCTATAGCTTGAGGCTTCTGACTGCTATACAGGCAACCTCAAGTTTTATGTGTCAGTTTGTCTACCAATCAAATTGCATCACATTATAACAAAGCAATTCTACATTTCTACATACATTCTTATTTACTAAATATGTAAACAAAACATTCTTAATCAAAAATAAACTTATTCTACAAAACATTAAATCTAAATATTAAATCTTTCCATACAAATATATTTCTACTTAAACATAATAATGGCTCTTACAATAGGAATAGAAAAGGCAATTCAACAAGTATCCAGTGTCTGGATGAGTGAAAATAGTGTCTGTTTGTTATAAAGCCCAGCCCACATCAACAGATAAAAGCAGTTAACACCTCCAGTTAACACCAAGTATCTGCAGGAGAAGAAACAGAGTAACGCCAAGGAAAAAAGTAGGCAATTATTATTTTATTGCCAAAGAGATTATCATGATTATGATCATCTTTGGTTAGTTAAAAACAGCACAGTTCAGTCTATGCTGCCCTAGGAGCTAGAATGCTGGGGGAAATGCAAACACTGAGTTATTTCTTTTTCTCTCGCTCTCCCCCTCTCTCTCCCCCTCTCTCTCTCTCTCTCTTGTCTGTTTTTGTCATTTTTATAACCTATCTTACATACCAAGTATGTTCATGGCTAGTCACCTGGTGTCCCCTTCTTGGCAGTGTCTGCGTGGGGAGCCATGGGCAACAGGATCTGCGGTGACTCGCCTGTGCTGACCTGTGACCCCGTCTGGTGTCTGGTGGATGGACCTGCCCCCCCCCATCATTTATAAATGGACGTTCATCTATAGTCTGTCCGTCCATGGGAGTGGTTCTCCTCAAATTTTTTTCTTTTTCCCACTGGGTTTTCAAGTTTTTTCTTGCCGAGAAGGAGGATCTAAGGATGTTTTGGACTTTTTATCTATTTCTGTAGTCGATTGTGTTTCTGTAAAGCCCTGTGAGATGACTTTGTTGTGATTTGGGGCTTTATGAATAAAATTGAATTGAATTGAATTGAATGATCTTCCTGGAAACAGAAGTACATAGAAACTGCAGAACTTGTTGCAAAGTTGGGGAAAAGACAAAGGACGAACCCATTAAAGTCTGGAAGAGATTCTTAAAATTCTTCCACATTAGAGAGGTAACAGCTAATTAAAGGTTCACTGAACAGTATTTAATGATATCTATTGATAATGTTTGATCCAAACTCTGCTCTTTAGAGATTATTCTCAACACAAGATAAAATGAAACATCTTAATACCTCCATCATCACAGAGGAAAAAGACTCATTCTATGGTGACAAAAAGATAACAAATCTTTCAGGTGATTAGAATGTAATATAATACAATATAGATTAATACAAAACAAAATAATACAATATGACACAATATAATAAATAAAATGACAAAATAGTTGAATATTCCTTTAGATTGGCTTGTTAGATTGCACACTAAATTGTACACTAAATATTTAAACCTGGTATACTTTTTGTGTCAAATATTCCACAATTAACTTTTAATAACTAGAAAAGCACTCAGAGTGTGTAGACATCCCCCAGTATTATATATCAAGTTAGAACCATTTCTGTCAAAACCGACTCCATCTCTCAATAGTAAAGAATCCTTAAAGGAGTCGTCCCATGGTTATTTTATTAATATTACTGTGTTCTCCATTGTTATTGAATACATTGTGTGTTGGTTGTATTTGCTTTGTTTCCAGCTGTTTTTGCACGGTAGAAAAATGACTTGAGGTCGAACAACACAGTTTATGGGTACTTCTTCATACATGTCCATAACATGTCCAGTGATGAGGTGTCTCTGATTGGCTCAGAATGTGTGAAGGAACACTCCCCCTTCCCCTCTCACTCTCTGCAACATCCAGCTAGGTTTCATGTAGTTGCTTGTTCTGAAAGCGAGGCTTTATTTCCACAGAGAGCACATGAACCAGTTTGATCTGCCATTTTTTTCAAGTTTGTGCAGCAGCTACTGTAGCACCGTCTTCTCTCGTAGATGCTAATGCTACTTCAGATTTTGTATAATCTGAAGTAACATTAGCATTAGCATCTACATGGGTTTAACCCCACGTGGGTGACGCTTAAGTCCATCTGACGTCACATGGACCGGCTTTCTCTGGGTCCATCGTTCATCTTGTTGTTTTCTGTGGTTGCAGTATGTAGCCAGTGGAGGTGACACACCACATTCAAAGGCAACATGTGTTGGTAACTCGAGGTGACCCATCAGATTCCAAAAGGAGCGTGGAAAAGTGGTTTTCAGTGGAATGACACTTTTTTTTTTTTTTTTTAATCTTGGATCCAGACTGTGATCCAGATCACCCCTAAAATCTAATCAGTTGTTGCTTTTGTCCTTCCAGATATTCTGTGAAAATCTGGTTGAAATCTATCAATAATTTTTTGGAGTTATGTTGCTTCAGACAGACAGACAAAATAACAAATCCTGATGATTACTTAACCTCTGCTGGTGGAGGTAATGAGTGAAACTCAAGTGGCCTGACTGGAAACTAGAATTCATCTCACTGTTCTGAACCCTGTACTAAGAATGAATATAATCATGCTCTATAACAGGAGGTTTCAGCAGCTTGTATGCATTTTCATGGGCATTTAAAAAATGACTCACAGTTATAATCACTGTTTAGATTATGTCATACATGGCTCTACTGCTCTACAAGGAACAGAAGTCTGAAAGAATGGCCTCTGATGCATCCGGTCATCTGTCTTTGTGGTTTGGACCAATAAGAGTTAACTGCAGGTAGCTGGTATGTATTTCCAAATGCTGGTATTATTTTTCTTGTTGAATTCAGTTCCAGGTTTAAATGTAGAAAAAATATCTCAATAAACTAACCAATATCACCATATGAGTAGCCAAGTCCTTTGTTGCTATGGCAACAACCAGTTACACCAACCAGCATTATCAAATGTGTGATTTGTTTGCACATTATAATGCTGTGAAACAAGAAAAAAGTGAACTATATAAGAGTATCTAAGAGTGTTCTCTCTGAGTGGTCTTATTGTTGATGCATGATTCATGGACAAAACAGTGTATAAAACATTTGAAAAGGTCTTGATTCTTCTTCTACCAGGACTTCAACTGACATAAACAACATCTCTCTGTCTCCATCCTCCCCATTAATGCATACATCTGTGCAGCTGAAAGATGCACAACAGGCAGCAGCTGCTACTTTTCATCTACTTTCATATTATTCACTTTGGTATGAAAATGGAAAATGATAAATGAGTTTCTAAATCTTGTTTCTGTAATTTTTTTGGGGGGAAAAAAGTCAAATAATGAGCTCTCTGAACACCATACTATAGTTTGCCAACTTCTTACAACCACCCGTTTAGCTCATTAAATCACTATGAAATAGAGGTGACACTGCTAACTGTTCACTGCTACCCTTCATGGACTTCTGAAAATTGACATGCACTCTCTACACTTCGGCTTGAAAAATGTCATCATAAAGCTTGATTCGAGTCCACTGAATGAAACTGGTAAAATAGTTTCTTTTATGTGCCATTCAATTTTCCCAGGGCACATAGCAGATGGCAGGTAGTTGGCATGGAAACGGATATGGGTAGCATGAACTGCACTATTGGAGCTGTGCTGTCCCAAACCAATCAGCTGTATTGTCCTGGTTTGCAGGTTACTTTTCTTATCTGATTGAGCATACACGTCTCATTCTGTACTGCATATACCTGCTTTTTCCAGGAAAACACTCCACATTACAGGCCTTTCTACTCACAAACACTACCAAACAAAGAGCATGAACTCAAAGCATTGCATCTTGTTCAAAAAAAGTTAACACACATCTTTGTATCTACTACAGTGTACATTATCTCTAATAAGAGCAAAGATTGACAGTTAATCCTGTAAATGTAGCCTACTTTTTTCCCCCGTGTGTTTACTGTATCTTATTTTTGGCTTGTGATGCACCTACTGCACAGCTTTTTCCTGATGAGAGAAGACGGTCTACTGCTAATGTAGTGGAATGCTGTACCCTCAGTAATGGCAAAACCAGTCTTTCACATCCACTGAATGCATTCGCAAGAGCTCCAGCAGAAGCTGTCTTTACTGTGTACCTGTGATAATGTCACTGTTATTGGTGAGAGAAGTGTGAAATATTCATGAGCATTTATAAACAGTGAAATGTGCTGCTCTCAAATGGAACACTAATTTGCAAGTTCGGCATCTTATCTCAAAGGATGTTGTACATCCTTTACTGTCCAGACATATGGTCACCATTAGCAGCTTAGGGTTAGCAGCTTGAAGTCAAAAGATGACAAATAATTAGGTTGACAATTCTTATTTCAAAGATGTATCTTGTTTTGTAGTTCAGAATCAAATCATGGGACGAATAAATATCCACATCTGCAGTGAATGTATTGTTTTTGGAGTTATTACATGCTCAAGTGAATCACACATATACTGGTCTTGAAAAGATGCAGTAGTTTATATTATGGAATGTTTGTTAAATATTTAGTTGATATGACTGCTTTTATGACTGAATGACAGTTACATCTTCCTATTTATTCTAGGGCCCTCTAGAATGTTGCGACAGCTCCCATTCACTTTGAATGGATGTCCCCAGCCTTCTGATTTTTTTCGATAACCGCCCGCTGCGTCATTAACGCCCGCTGCGTCATTAACGCCCGCTGCGTCATTAACGCCCGCTGCGCCATTAACGCCCGCTGCGCCATTAACGCCCGCTGCGCCATTAACGCCCGCTGCGCCATTAACGCCTGCTGCCAATGGCAACGAGTTTTGTCACTTCACATTCACGGTACCATTTCATGCCGCAGGTAGTTCGGCCACTTTGAAAGTAAATATTTACTACGTTGAACTGGCTATTTTATCGAGTCAGTTAGAGTAGTAGCAGTAATAAGCTGTAATAACCCATAGAATAAGCAGCATAATGTATTGCCCACGCGTGACTATCGAAAAATATTTCCCTTCAGGATGGAACAACAAACCTCCACCTTTGGCGCTGGGGTGTTGTTCGGCCCTGTTGGGAAATATTTTTGTGATAGTAACATGTGGGCAATACATTACCCCATGCTAACCCCATGCTAAATACATGGGGGGGGGGGGGGGGGTAAACTACTAAACTTTGGGAACATATTGTTCCCAAAATTGTAATGAGATCTATTCTGGGTCACTGCAAATTTATAAACCAAATGTGGCATCAATTCAATCAATAGTTTTGCTGGTAAAGTCTTAAGAAACCCACCAACAAACCAATCAAACCATAAACAAAACCCCTTCCCTCTCCTTTTGGGGGTGAGATTAAACAAAATACAATTTTGGGTGTGATCAAAGGGTTTCAGCTCTTAAATGAGGTCAATGCAGAGGATCCTTTAAGTATAATTCCCTCTGGAGACACAGGAAAGTACAAGTTTAGCCTAATTGCCTTTTTTGGAAGTAATACAATACAACAGGTTTTTCAGATGCATTTTCAAAATTTTTATGTCATATACTTTACAGTGGACATTTTTTTCTTCAATAAACCTGTGAAAGTCTTGTCCTAAAAGAGGGTCTCAGGAGGATACCACTGATTACCAAAACATCCTGCCTCCAAAAAGCCCTAGTTACCATAGACCTGTATTGAACTTCTCTGTAAAACACCAATGAATGGTTATAAAACAGGAGTTCAGAAATAATCCACACACATACACAATTTATGGATGTGGCATACTGATATGTATCAACAAATATTGTGCATTTGAAGAGCAGTCATAATCAATCTGAATCATAATGCCAGTGAAGATTCACACATCTACACACAGTGGTATAAAAAGATAAAGAGAAATTGTATTCTATGCTTGCAGAAATTGATTGGTTGTTCAAAACACAATATTATAAAAATGAGTGATTAATTCATTATTATAATTACAACAGGAAGTGATAATAAATAAAGTAAGTCACAGTAACCCTAAATGTAGTAAAATAAGTAGCAAAATCCATTAAAGTATTGTCTTCCTGTTAGTTTGTTCTAAAATAACTACAAATAATTTTAAAATTCAGACTAATCTGCATCAAACTAATACAGTAGTTTGCATGTTTACTGTTCACTGAAGTGCACAAAGACCATTTATTTAACCTGACAACAGATAGGGCTAAAAATGTGCACATGTCGGGAAAAAAGCTATCATTTACTCTTTGAAAAGGACATTTTCACACCCAAGACATAAGGCCAGGGCAGCATTTCCTCATTTAACTCTCCCTGTGCACTCTGCTGTAATGTATGTTAGACAGGAAAATAAATCAAGTGAAGGATTGTTTCCACACTGCTTTTTCTGCAAGTAAGAAAATCTCTACCCATCATGTCAGGAAATGATATATGCAAATTGAAAACTCAGCAGAAGATGAATGAGAATGTAGAAACCTAAGCAATATGGAAGCTTAAATTTAAAAACAGAGTCGAACATCATCATGCATACTGTATATGCCTAAGGCAACACATTTCGTGGCTGATATACTTAAAAAAAACAGTGAGAAATCAGTGTGAAATCTGTTTGATAGAATGAAAATCAAATATTGGTGGGCAAACAATGATAAATACAACACTTGGCAAGAGCAGCAGAAAATGATTTCAAACTTTGTAAGCCAAAGTTCTTCCTCTTCAATCTTCTTCTACTATACTTACATTTTCTACTTCAGATTATGTTCAGTATCAGGGGAAGTTTACATATCTATTTAAACAAAACAGATACATTCTTGTCCCAGAACATGTCGCTCTTAGTTTATGCCTTTTATCATGAAATGTGCTCCTTTATAGCAGGGAAACACATATACTGTAGATAGTTCATATTATTGTCACACACTGTTCCTCCTATGTTCAATAATAAAGGAAGTTCATATGTTCATGAAGATGATTATAGGTGAACTGTTTCCCCACAATGAGTAGATTCTCAGTGTTTCATTGGTTCATTACTGAACTCGGGGGTTAAAGTGTCTAATGATGACCTCTAAAGCTGTCCACTACAGAACAGGAAATATCTGTCGATTTCAGATAACCTGTTTTCATTGGGTTGCCAGATTCAGATTAAAACAAGTAATGACACTGTGATATGTGAAATCAGTTTCCTATTAAATATAGAAGACCATTTCTTGTTGTATTAAGCCACGTGAAACACAGAAGGGAGGCTGCAATGTTTCATTTGCAGAAGTGCTTAGTAACTAAAGCTTAAAGATGAGCAGACTGAACAGATTCTACAAATAAAAAATGCTCAATATCCATGCAAGATGGCTGCATCTGGCTGTCGCAACACCACAGCCAGATGCAGGACAAAACTACCCGCCTAGACTCAACATCTGTCAGAGTTGGTCTAAAGGTCAACAAGAAGAAAACAGAAGTCCTGAAAATCAACCCCACTACTGATACCCCCATTACAGTAGGTGGAGACACAATCAAGGAAGTGGAGTCTTTTGTGTACCTGGGAAGTGTAGTGGACAAACAGGGAGGTACAGAACAAGATGTCACAGCCAGGATTGACAAGGCAACAGCAGCTTTTGTCATGCTGAAGAACATATGGGTCTCTCGGGAAATCCGTATAGACACCAAAGTGCGTATCTTCAACTCCAACGTCAAGTCAGTTTTACTGTATGGCTCTGAGACATGGAGAATGAACAAGACAACACAGCACAGGATACAAACATTTGTTAACAACTGCCTCAGACGCATCCTCAACATCAGGTGGCCAGAGAAAGTCAGGAACGAAGAACTGTGGCGCAGGGCTAGACAGGAACCAGTTGCCACACAGATCCTGAGAAGGAAGTGGGGGTGGATTGGTCACACCCTCAGGAAGCCAACTGATAGTACCACCAGACAGGCACTGACCTGGAACCCCAGAGGTAGAAGAAGGAGGGGCCGCCCTAGAAACTCCTGGAGGCGAGACACTGTGCGTGAAATGGAGGGAATGAGAAAGAGATGGAAAGACCTCGAAAGGAAGGCACAGGACCGAGCTGGCTGGAAGATGTTCATTGATGGCCTATGCTCCGCACGGGGCCAAGGGCCTAAGTAGTAAGTAGTAAGTATCCATGCAAGATCCTGTTTTTCCTATGCAAAAAATTTGACTTTAAAGAGGCGATGTCAATTTCATATTTTATCTTTTATAATAGTGGGTGGTATTTCAGGATTTTCTCTGTGATTCATAGGTTTGCCTGTGGCGTATGCAACAAAATGCAATTATTCAGTATTCCTCCAACCTTGGAAGATTCATTGATTAATTATGATGACAAAACATACCATATTTCTGTATGTTTGTGTAGCAGGGAGCGGTTTAATCTATGGGTGAACTTCCTCTTATTGAAAACATTCAAACATATTGACCTCTCAATGTTCAGGATGAATGAATTTAACACAAGCCTATAGTGTAAAAAAGTTGTGTGTATATATATATATATACGTACAATGATCTCCCTTTAACAACTGAAATTAAACAAGACAGAAGATACAACAGGGCTCTCTTCTGGTGAAATCAAGCAATTGCATGTTGAAGTGTCCATCATACTAACATAGAGAAAGAAAGATAAGAACAGTATCAACAAAAAACATTAAATAACAATAGAACATTGAACAGACAGAAGAAAGCAGTTGTGTTCAGTGAATTTTATTGATCCCTTGGAATTGTAGGTTCCAGTAGCAGTAAAGCAATGCATGTACATGTGTAAGGAGAATTAGACAATTAAAAAAGGAAATAAAAAATGTATAATTACAATAACAATCGAAATAAAACTAAAAACAGGCAATTACATATTGGAAGTATATGGGGCACCGTTTGTAAAGCAGCTCATGCTGAAAATTTCAGCAACATTTTGTCATATTTAGCTGTAAACAGTGTTTAAGAAATGGGTGTGAATTTTTGGGGCTCACTTTTTTGCACATTTATAACAATATTTGTCGTCTTAGAGATATTTTAAATAGTTCAATCCAAATATTAAATGTTACACCTAAATGTTAAATATTAAGCCTAAATGCTAAATGTTAAATCTCAAACTAAATGTTAAATCTAAATATAAATGTTAAATCTAAATATAAATGTTAAATCTAAATGTTAAATATAAATATAAATGTTAAATCTTAATGTTAAATCTAAATCTAAATGTTAAATCTAAATATAAATGTTAAATATAAATGTTAAATCTAAATCTAAATGTTAAATCTAAATCTAAATGTTAAATATAAATATAAATGTTAAATCTAAATCTAAATATAAATGTTAAATCTAAAAATAAATGTTTCAGGTGAAACTAAATATATTTAATTCCGGTATGGCCACAACAACCAGCCACTAGGGGGCACACTTTCACTAACTTTGACATCATTTGCTCAGTAAGCTCCTTCTCTTTATGGTTGCTCAGCAACATCGGAAGAGCCGTTCTAGCGGCGATACAACATTTTTCCACTGGGACGATGGCAGCGACAGCAACCCTCACAGGGCTACCACCACAGGCCAGCTCGGTAAGTGTCTGTGTGTTTTCTAATTAACGTAGCATTGGATTCGTGTCAAGGCTAACTTAACTAAACTAGCTACGGCAGCTGGTGGAGATGTGCACTAGGGTCACGGCTAACGGAGGCTACTCATGACTCAAAATTAATGGTGTAATAATTATCTTATTGGAGACATTACAAGGATGTAGTTTAATCATAAAGGTAATATTAACATGTCACGAGAAGTTTGCCGGGCAAACAGACAATTAAGTTCTTTAGAAGCACTCGAACTTTAGAATTAGGCCAGCTGGTCGCTAAGAAGACTATGTGGGTGATGCTGCCAAGACACCGTTATGAAACTTAATGGTCTGTTCACTTCTCGTGACATGGTAATATCACCGTTATGATTAAACGACATCCTTGTGAACCTTTGTCTCCAATAAGATAATCATTACACCGTTAATTTGGACTCATGAGTAGCCTCCGTTAGCCGTGACCCTAGTGCACATCTCCACCAGCTGCCGTTAGCTTGTTTAGTTAAGTTAGCCTTGACACGAATCCAATGCTACGTTAATTAGAAAACACATAGACACTTAGCGAGCTGGCCTGTGGTGGTAGCCCTGTGAGGGTTGCTGTCGCTGCCATCGTCCCAGTGGAAAAATGTTGTATCGCCGCTAGAACGGCTCTTCCGATGTTGCTGAGCAACCATAAAGAGAAGGCGCTTACTGAGCAAATGATGTCAAAGTTAGTGAAAGTGTGCCCCCTAGTGGCTGGTTGTTGTGGCCATAGCGGAATTAGCATATTAGTTAAATATTTAGTTTCACCCGAAACATTTATATTTAGATTTAACATTTAGATTTAGATTTAACATTTAGATTTAACATTTATATTTATATTTAACATTTAGATTTAGATTTAACATTTAGATTTATATTTAACATTTAGATTTAGATTTAACATTTAGATTTAGATTTAACATTTAGATTTATATTTAACATTTAGATTTAACATTTAGATTTAGATTTAACATTTATATTTAGATTTAACATTTATATTTAACATTTATATTTAGATTTAACATTTAGATTTAACATTTAGATTTAGATTTAACATTTAGATTTAACATTTATATTTAGATTTAACATTTATATTTAGATTTAACATTTAGTTTGAGATTTAACATTTAGCATTTAGGCTTAATATTTAACATTTAGGTGTAACATTTAATATTTGGATTGAACTATTTAAAATATCTCTAAGATGACAAATATTGTTATAAATGTGCAAAAAAGTGAGCCCCAAAAATTCACACCCGTTTCTTAAACACTGTTTACAGCTAAATATGACAAAATGTTGCTGAAATTTTCAGCATGAGCTGCTTTACAAATGGCGCCTCATAGAAGTACTAGTATGATATTGATATTGATATAAACAATATTTAATACAATAGAAATAATAATAGATGCAATAGTGACATAATAGTCATAACAGCATCATAGTTAATAATAATATTAACAATGACTATTGTAATAGTAATAAATGTTGTAAAAATAAGAAAAAAGTACATCGTAAATGTCAACATTTTCACTCTTTGATTCTTCCTTTTCACCTAAACAAAGAACATTTTAAAGTTCTCGGTATTTATAGGCTATTTGCTGTCATTTTACGTGTCCATCATATATGAAACTAAGCTACATGTGATTCCTAAATTAAAAGTAAATAAAGTAGATATTCTGTGACAGAATCTGTGACAGTGTCTCGGGGGCGCGCCTGCTCCTGAACGCGCACTTGTTTGTCACGGGGGAGAGTGTCGACGCGTCAAGTTTATATACAAGACTGATTCATAGACGAGTAAAAACTAAATCTTTATCAGTAAAACTGATGGAAACGACATTTTTTGTCTTCTATATACTCTTCTTTTCAGTCCAAGTGAAATTCTCTTCCACAAGAGAAGACCTAGTGACAGACTTTTCTGATTGGTTGTTCAGGGGTAGATGGGCGGGATATGTGGACTTCGGTGGCCAATACCCTTTGAGCTCACTGCCTGATACCAAAAGTAAACAGACTTGTTTTTGATGTGTCAAAAAATCATGCGACAGTGCTAATTATTCGACAAAGGAATTGGTGTGACAACATTTAATGAAGCCTTGACCGACCGTGGACGTAAGCGTATGGTTGTAGTGTTTTGTTTCGACTTTTAATGCGTCTTGGTTATTTTTATATCAGCTGGTTCCTCGCCAGCTGATGGCTCGCTAGCTGATTTTTTTACACCGTATAAATGTTAGCTCACAGTTTAGCATTGCTTTAGTAGGAAGTAGAGCCTATTGTGTAACAATACAATAGTTGTAGACATATCCAGAGAATCAGTTTTATAACACAACGCAATATAATGTAACATATGCACCTGTAATGCATCGAAACACGAACTATGTGGTAATATTTTAGTTGCCATAACCACCCACTTAGCCATTAGCTTCACAGCCCGTACTCTGTACAACTCAACACCACTGTTACATCGATCCATGGCTGTTGTGTGAGAAATACTCAGAATGGTGGTAGTATTAGACAGATAAAAACGATGAAGCCTGAGCGTCAGTTTGCTGTCATGGCTGAGGATGGAAAGCTGAGTCCTGTGGGAGGACGCGCCGGCTCCTCGGGCCGCCGGGGCCGACAGACCTACAGAAGTTCAGCTCATTTCCGCAGCCTGTTGGAGGGCCTGGTGGCTCTCAGACAAGGTGGCATCCTTTTTGATGTGGTGCTTTTGGTGGAGAGTCGACCTATCCAAGCCCACCGTATACTCCTGGCAGCCTCCTGTGATTACTTTAGGTAAACGTCACACACCATGTTTTCAGTCCTGTTCTATGTGGTTCAAACGTGTCTGAACCACACGTTCAAACTCACTCGCTCTCATTGTAAACTTTGACTTGGACTCTTTCTACTATGCTACTGTGTGTCTCAGAGAAATCATGACTTTTGACCCCTGAAGGTCATATTGCTGTAGTTGTTCACTAAAGATGTACCAAGAAGACTGGAAAAATATTTTCAAGTTTGATGTGTGGAGGCATTTGTTTTACTGATGGATGAAAACAAATCATATTGGTCAAATTAGTTAAAAGTTAAAGAAACCAGATGATTATTGGTTGTTTTAAAATGTATTATTGTCATATTTTCCAAAATACAGCGACGGAACCTTTTTAAACAACATTATTAATAAAATTACCTAAAAATCAGAACATTAAAACTACTTGTATTTTATTTGATAATGAAAAACTAAACAAACCTAAACACATAACTAGCTGCTCAGAATAAGCCTTTAGCTCATTTTCCCCTCAGGATGTAAGTTAGCCCAAACAATTCAGGCACATAAAGGGTTATAAACATGAGTTGATATTCTATAAGTTTCCAGGTAACAAAATGCATTCAGAGTTACGCAGTTTAAACCCAGTTACTTTACTTTTACTATCAGTTTCTATTCTCACACATGATCTTTCTCCAAGGCAAGCCTCATCACAAGACACAGCCTATTATTACAGAGTTAAATTTGAGCCATTTATCTCCTGTGAATGTGTCTTATGATCAGTAGTTGTATCACTCTTTCATTTTTTGTTCTTATTTGTTCATATAATTCTTAGGAATTTGCAAAACATCTTATGCCCCCCAGGACACAAAAACTACATCAAGATACAAAAGTTTGTACTGCCTGTGAAAAATATACCAATGTTCGGTACTGAATAGGACATCTCTAATTGTGTTAATAGGTAATCTCAATGAAAGGATCACTTGATCTTAACACCACTTTTAAACAAGGCTGTCCTACCCATTGCAGTTACCTTAATATAAATATTTTTTGATTAATCTGTACAAAATCAGTTGAATGAAAATAACATGTCATTATTAATACCAATGTTTGTGATTTTACTGCCTCTTTATATTTAACTTCTTAATACTGTATGTTGACATAAGATACTTAATTTCTGTGGGTATACCTGCCTTTAAAAATAATTTATTTTTATATTTAAGTTTTTTCTTGTTTGTAATATCTAACCTAACCTAAAGGCAAACAGAAATGTATTTTTAATATTCAGGTCTTTTCATATTTCTGGCTCCTTTATCAGATGTACTCTCAACTGCCAATGCTGTTGCTACTGCGTATGTATAATTAAACTATTATTTGTCTTATGTTACAACAACATATATATGTCTATGCTTGTGTCAAGCATAGACATATCACGCTATAACTTAATCAATACTGGCTATATTATCATAATATTACACGCACTGACACATATATACATACAATGAAGTTATCAATATTGCCAAAGGTTAAGGTCACATTTAACAGAAAGATCAAAATCACATTATTGGCTCTAATTCAAGAACAGGTTGTCATAGAAACTTGAGATTGGCACAAAGTAGGGGCGAGATTAGGCATTCTCTGAATACTTGTTTTACCTGATTTGCCTTATCTCTTATTGTGAAAACACATTTTTGGTTGCTTTGACCTAGATTCAAAAACATTTACTGAGATCTAGTATGGACCACCTTGCACGTTTATTGAAAATTTTATGGAAATGCATCAAGTAGATTTTACATAAAGTTGCTGACAAACAACAACAAAAAAACAATCCTCGTCTCCCCTTTTGGGGGGTGGGGTAAAAATTACCCAGTGAATATTCTATTATTGTGGGTTAGTTGTTTGTGTCTAGGCTATGGGTTTGACAAAATACTGATTTTAAAATATATTGTTTCCTGCTATTGAGATATGTTACTGATACAGTGGGCACCAAATTTCAATATTTTTTTGCAAAAACTTATGGAAGAAGAATCACGGTGCGTGAGTGTGGCTCATTTTTTTGTACATTGTTTCATCTCAGTTGTCATTCTGTGAAACGGACACCACCAAACAGTAAATAAATACATAATTATAGCTTCTCATTGCTTTTAGTGGTATTTACATTTCTTTTCTTCCTCAGTTATTCAGACATTGGGATGTTCCACCGCTAATATTCTTTCAGTCTATCGTCACAATATATGATCAATATTGTCTCGATATATTTTATATTATGTCCCTCAACAATGTCACTCTGTGCCAAATAAAATTAAATGAAAATGACTAGTTACACATGCTGGAATGGTGTACTGTGAGTTACATTGTGAATTACTACCCAAACTTAGTCTAAAACATTTATCCACAGCATATGTAAGATGGGATTAGGCCCCCAGTGACCCCCGCGACCCTAGTGAGGATAAAGCGGGTTCAGATAATGAATGAATATGTAAGATGACTCACTTTTATTATAATTTGACCAGTGGTATATGATACAACGAAATATAGTTACCCAGGTCAAACATAATAATGATAAAGAATAAAATATAAAACATGATATATAAATAAGTATTGTACAATAAAACTACCATAAAAATTTGTTAAAAAATGAAAAAAAGACCACATTTTTAATACGTACAAAACTCCGCAGCTTACAGTAACAGGTAAAGTATTGGTGTGTATAGCAGCAGCAACAAGGAAAATAAAGGCAACAGTGAGTTGCTGGAGTCTGTAGATGGTCTTAAGTGTATGTCCTTCTTCTTCACTAGGGGAATGTTTGCAGGAGGACTTCGGGAAACGCAGCAGAAAGAAATCCCGATTCATGGAGTATCATACATGGCAATGAAAAAAATACTTGACTACATCTACACTTCAGAGATTGAGTTAGACCTGGAATGTGTGCAGGAGGTATTAGTTGCTGCCACGTTGGTGCAGGTACGCTATTGTTGCCTCTTCTGTCCTCATTGAACCCTTTGTCCAACATTTCAGCTAACATGTGTCTTTTTATCTTAAAAGCTTGAGAATGTCATCGGTTTCTGCTGTGATTTCCTCTTCTCCTGGCTGGATGAGAGCAACATTTTAGAAATGCATCACCTCGCCGATCTCTATGGACTCCAGCAACTCAAAGACAGGGTCCACTCCTACATCCTCAGGAACATCCAAACTTTGTCTCGAACAGATGTGTACCGACAGCTGCCCCAAGATCAAGTCTTCAAAGCGCTGAGCAGCGATGAGCTCCAGGTGAACAGTGAGAATGAGGTGTACGAGGCAGCACTTCATTACCACTACAGCCCTGAGCAGGTGGAGACGGACCAGGTGTACTTGCAGGTCAGTCCTAAGGTGTGTCCAGCTCTTTTAAATACACATTGATTATAAAAAAAATAAATAAAGCAACCATTGTCACTGAATGCATACCTGCTATATTAAGAGTCATCTGATCTTGCTATTTATGTGTGTTTGAATTACTTATTTGTCCTTGAAACATCTGTTAACATTTCCAGCGAACAGCAAAGAAACATATTGTCATTTCTAATATTAATTTGTAGAAAGACTTTTTTTTTTAAATTGTATGTTTATTAGAGGTGTGCATCTTCAGCAATCTCACAATTTGGTTTCTGATCTATATCTCCTTCAGATTTCTACATTACTACACTTTTTCACTGATTAATGCAGAGATCCAGGTAAATAAGTAAATAGACAGAGCTTAAAACAAACTAAGACCCTATGTTGACAATATCAGAATATGTATAGAAATCTTTCTGTGGTGCTTTACAATGTCCTTATTTCATCTCATCTTCTGAACCCACTTTATCCTCACTGGGGTCACTGGGGGCCTATCCCAGCTACAATGGGCAAAGGCATGGTACGCCCTGGACCGTGCTGCCCCTGTTTTGATTCATATCTGCATTACATTGCATGTTAAAATGAAAACATTGTTACACCTCCTGCTTTCAGATGTCTCAGTGTGGAAAGAAAAAGTTGAGATTCATTTTCAATCAACACAATATTCAATTATTTAAAATAAGTTGTAAAATACTTGAAAAATCCATGTTTGGTGGAATAACCCAGTCTGTGTTTTTATGCCACACTTCCAACAGAATAAGACAGACTTCAGATCTGCTACAGATTGCACTCCATATAACTCAGCCACATTGACATTGTGCTTGGATGTCACTTGCCACTTCAAGGCCTAATCCACCTTCCCTTTCAACACATTTCAATTCATGGCCTTTAAATGGGTTTCAGGTCTAGATGTTTGGAGCAGTGCCTTTAGTATTTGAGGTGCATACGAGTATAAAATGAAATGTCATTCAACATCTCAGACATATTTAAAATTTTATCAGACAAATATAAAATTATAGATGCAGCATTTAAACATAGTAATATCAAATTACTGAGTGGTTGCATTACTAATAAAATGATATAACATATCTATGACACATTTTGTCAATGTGATGATGACTTTTTTTTTTTTTCTATCCCCCAAAGGACAATCTTAAAATGCTTGAAGCTGTGCGTTTCTGCCTGATTGAGAAACAAGTGTTGCAGAGGTTGTATGGACGACTCAACTCCTGTCCACTGAAGGACTCTGTTTCAGCCGCTCTGCACTACCATGAGCAGGAAATCCAGCAGCCGGTCCTGCAGACTCCCCTCACCCAGCCCCGATCCACTTTGCACTGCATTCTGGGCTTTGGGGGAATGTTCACCTCCAGCTCCCTCACAGAAAGCGAACACTTGTTTCAGGTGTTCCATCCAAACTGGGGGGAGTGGAAGACACTCACTGCAGCTCACGCACCTCGAATGTCCAACCAGGGCATTGCTGTGCTCAACAACTTTGTGTATCTTATTGGAGGAGACAAGAACACCAGTGGATTTCGAGCTGAAACCCGTTGCTGGAGGTGAATTACTTCTATTCATAAGTCTTCAAACTGGAAATGTGGCTTATTTCATATTGCCAATGTGTTGGTAAATATTCTTGATATATTCTTCTTAAGCCTGCCTATTAAAACATCTATTGTCCTCAGGTATGACCCCCGTCATAACCGCTGGTGCGCTATTCAGCCCCTGCAGCAGCAACATGCTGACCACTGCGTTTGTGTGGTGGGCGGTCATATATACGCCATTGGAGGACGGGATTACAGCAATGAATTGGACTCTGTGGAGCGCTATAACCCACACACTAATATGTGGGAATATGTAGCACCCCTGAAGCGTGAGGTGTGGAGATAGACTTTTAATGAACACACAAATTGTAATACTGATTCCATCCACAAGATGGAGCTACATTCTCACCAGTATAAAGGGCGCACATATGGTATTCTGTATATTCTAATGCATATCTGATCTGCCCTTCAGGTTTATGCCCATGCTGGAGCAATAGCTGATGGTAAAATCTATACAACCTGTGGCCGTAGAGGGTCAGCGTACCTTAGAGAGACCTACTGTTTTGACCCTGCAGCCAATCACTGGACAGCGTGTGCAGAGGGGCCGGTGGAGCGGGCATGGCATGGCATGGCCTCTGTTAACGGACGCGTTTATGTAATTGGTGGAAGCAATGATGAGCATGGATATCGACGAGATGTCATGAAGGTAATGTTATCAGCGTGAATGTTGGTGTTTTTTAATGGCAGTGTTTAGAACAGCATAATATATGAGTTGATTTAATTTAATGATTTATTCTGAACATGCAATGAAATTTAACATGTATGTGATCCAGCAAAACATAAATAATAATACAAAAAACAATCAAGACAATCTTAGACAGAAGAACAGCACAATAGTTTCACCTGAAAAGGGGTGGGAAGTGCAAATCCCACTCCCTCTTGATAAAATATAATTAATAATATAGATTTTTCTTTCTCTTTCTTTTACATTACTCTTTTATGCTTATCTATTCTGACACACACACACACTCATACAGCCATATGCACATACTTCTATATACATAGGTTTATACATATACGCTCAACATACAAGTACAAATGCATGCTTACAAATACACATACTTTTTTTACCTAGATTTCTTAATTGTGCTGCCAAACTATAAATATATAATAACTCAAAGTAACAAAGATGTACATAAATAGTGAACAGATGGTGGCAATTTATCCCCATATCTTGTAAAAAAAAAAAGAAAAAAAAAAGTAAGTACAGATATAGTATATAGATTATTTTATTGATGCTAGTTTTGATCAGTTGCTTCACTCAACAAACAACAAAACAAAAATTATCCAGAAATCAGTCGAATGTCTTGAAATAAAAACTACAGAAAGTGGAAAAGTCTTTAAACAGGTAACGAGTAGGTCCGATTAAGCAGGAACATTTGGAGACATTTGGTGTTCAACAACCTCTGTTATGTAAGCACGGTAACTCATATGCATGTATTATATACCTATACATAGGTATTTATGAGTACTTTAATATTATGCATAACACAATTGGGGTAGATAAAAGTTTTAGGTGAAAAATGTGAAATGACTGCTGTAACACAAGGAATTGAAACAGGCATAATTTTAAAAAGTTGTACACTTCTATTCAAAACATACAGTTCTCGACAGACATTTATATCAACTAAGACAAAACCTTTTAGATATGACGTTCAACTATGCTGAAAATAAATTTGAGTAAAATATTGAAAAGTCTCTGTTTTAAAGACATGACAATGTGGTAACACGTAACCCAAAATGTATCAAAAGATCATTATTTTCTGAATGTTTTACTGAAATATCTGAAGTAGCTTTAAAATTAAAAATTAGTATTTTGTGGTAACATGTGGACAGTCCGTTTAAACAACTCACAAACGATTTCAAACTCATAAATATCAATAATATTTACAAAATTATGAAAACCTAACCCTTGAAACATAACAATCACCTATCTAAGTAACAGATGGAATACATTTTAAAGATTTTTAAACGATATTTTAGCGTCGAATTCCACCTGTTGCTATGGCATAAAAATTACAGTTGATAAAATTGGTTGTGACTTTTTTGTACAAGTGGCATTTTAAAAAGGATAATAGTTCCATAAAATAGAAATCCTTTGCTAAAAATTAATAAATAAAGTGTACAAATGTACTTTTTCATGTTGATGTTCACCTTGGCTTGATCAGATCCATATGTATACATTCACAGTGTTGAGCAGCATCCCATCACAAAACCAGTGGAATATTGAGGCATATTTGTGACAGTGGTTAATCTGTTCTTTTTCAAAGGTGGGATGCTTTGACCCCATGTCCAACTGTTGGTCCTTAATGAGCCCTCTACCTGCTGGACATGGAGAACCAGGCATAGCTGTACTCGACAGCCGCATCTATGTACTGGGAGGGCGCTCCCATGACAGAGGCAACAGGATGAAATATGTTCACGTCTACAATGCCGACACGGACGAATGGGAGAACGACACTGAGTTTAAGGAGCGCGTCTCTGGCTTGGCAGCCTGCGTGGTGTTAATGCCCACCACTGTTATTGCTCAGGCCCAGAGCATGGAGCAATGCACCAAAGCTTACTGGGAAGATGTAGACATGGACAACTCAGATGACTCCAGTGAGGACTGACCTGTGTCTTGTCTGCCAAGAGGTGGTGCAACATTCAAGGACCGGACACTGTCATACACTTCTTTATCTAGCATGTTGAATTTGTACCACAAGGAGGTTTGGTGGATGTGGTTTTCGCTGCATTGTGTCCTTTTGCTTTGAGTGCCTCTGAAACAAAGTGACATTACAAGCATCTTTACTTTGTTCTCTCGAATACACACAAACACACCGTCCACTCATCCATTTATCTCCAGTTATTATTTTTCTTTAGCTGCATCTAAATTATTTAAACCACATGTGTCAAACATATGGCCCCCAAATCAAAACCGGTCCGCCTAAGGTTCCAGTCCAGCTCGGGAGATGAATTTGTCAAATGTAAAAATTACATTGAAGATATTAACAATCAAGGATGTCAAAACCATTTTAGTTCAGGTTCGACATACAGAACAATTTAATCTAAAGTGGTTCAGACCAGTCACTCTCATAACCTATAAATAATGACAATTCAAAATGTTTCTCTTGGTTTTGGTATAAAAAAAATAAAATGACATGAAAATATTTCCATTTAGAAACCATCCTTTCACATATGTCTTAAGAAAAGTCAGTGCAATTTGACCAATATTCTGTCTGTTACTAAATGTCTTGTATATTTGTAGATCCAATGTCACCTGTAAGTTGTAATTTACATGTGCAAATGATAAACAGAGGCATAATTCTTTTAAAATTGCACTTATATTTCTGAGGACATTTCAGGTTGTTCATGTTGTTCACATTTTTTAATAAATCTTTGCAGATGTAAACGTTGTTATAATGAAGTTTTACTGCTTTCACTGTTATTATTGTACTGGTCTGGAAAACTTCAGGTCATACTGGACTGAATGTGGCCCCTAAACTAAAATAAATTTGACACCCCTTATCTAAACCCTCATATACTGTATTCCCATACTGCTTTGTAGGCCGTTTGCTATGCAGTTGAAGATGATACTAGATAATTTAAACATCCAATATGATACATTTTGGGGGAATCTAATCTTTCTAGTTATGGTTTCACTGGTGTATATTCACTTGAAAATGAGAATAGGTGTTAATCTTCTGTAGGATGAGGTGAATAGGAGTGGGTCGTCTCCTTGAGGTTAGTATTGTTGCACTGCTTTATTTCTACAATAGCTTTGGAAGAAGTTTTCTTTTTCACTTTGGTTTCATACTAAGTGTACACATATAGTGCTGTGTGTTTAAGTAAAGCAAAGAAGCCAAACACCTGCTGTAATAAAGGTGTTATTTTTCTGCCACCATAGGTAGGGTATGGTTAATTACAGCTTCACCATAAGATGCCACTTAACCCATAAAGACCCAGTGTTACTTTTGTGATGGTTTCCAAATGCATTTTCCCGATATTTGTAATATTTCTTGAATGATTTATCACCATTTACTGTATTATGAAACTATGCTTTGTATTTTGCATTTTTAAGTAAAAAAAAAAAATCACCTTGTTTTTCCCAATATTTAATTTACTGAGATGCCCATAAAATGTCAGATTAAAGTTGAGGATTATATCCAAAACAGAGACAACTGAAGAAAAAATGACTTTATCAATAAAAATATATCAATAACTGAACATAAACCATGTGGATGCGTCCATCCACTGCTATTGATCCAACTCCATGGCTTTTACTGATGAATCAATGTTGTAAAAGATGGCCAGTGTTTTCATGGTAACTACAAAACCTTTGAACATCAAAATATCAGATGACTATGAAAATATGAAAAACTCCATTTTACACTGATCATTTACATGTATTAATAGCATTAGTCAGTCAACAGGTATTTTACACTTTAGATCAGTGGATGCTTTTAGTTGCTGATGTATGTTTGGGTCTTTATGGGTTAATATCATACTGCTTTATGGTAACAAGCATTCTCTTCCCGAAGCAGAGCTGCAGCTTAAGAGCATGGTACACGATCATTTTCAGGAATTGGACTAGAACTACAGATTCATACTGCTAAAGCATTATATATTAACATTGTGCCTTGTTTATGTGGTAACATTAAGAAACTGTGTTGTGAGGTTAAACTTTACATTTGCCCAGGCCCCCAAAGGGGAGGCAAACATCATTGTTTTTAATTACATTTATTTGTTTGTTAACACTCTAGCAGCAAAACAATATGTTAAATTCATACAAAATCACATCCTCTTTAAGGACAGCTTCTTCACTCGCTATTCAGTCCCATTGTAGCGGCTTTTTGGCTGCAGTTCCACCAGAATTCCGCTGGGGGGCAATCGACGAAGTGCAAAATGAATAGGGCCCTATGGAGCTATACGGCTAAAATTGTCTAGTTCACTTGATTGTCATTGAGAGCGCTCAAATTTGAATGTGGGTTTTAAGTCAAACATTTACTGAACGAGTATATATGTCCCTTTGATTTCTTACACATTGAGTTACTGTTGCGCACAACATGCTAGCTAGCATTCTGCTAATGGCCGCTGGTCAGCCGTGTAAGGACGGATTTCGACCACAGATACCACTTGATGGCTGACCCCATACCAAGCCACAGCCCCATTAGAAAGGCCTCGCCACTCGCCATTCCGTTACAGCCCCTTTAGAAAATATGTTTAAAGAACTTTCTAGCATACGTAGCCTACTTACCTGTGGGCTGCAGCTCTGTTTCGGGAAGAGAATATGCGTGTTGCCATGAAGCAGTATCTCCGGCCATAAGGTCTGTGTGACGTCATCGACACTTTAAATCGTTTTTTAAGCAAATACATGACTCTAAAAATGTAAAACCCATCAATGGATAGTCTCTCTACAATCTCTTTCAAAAACAAGATTCGAACAACTAGACACAAAATTATATCCTGAGATAAGAGCACTTTCTGGTGTTTAGCTCCATAGGACTAAACACCATAAAACATACATAGAACTGCTACCGAACGGAACCTGGACATAAGTCGTGAGTGAAACTTCTGGCTATATTAGAAATTCAGTGACAAAATTGGGTTTATCGATTGATGTGATTACATTTTGGGAACAGTAGGAATATTAATATTTTTTATTTTATTTTATTGTTTACATCTTTTTTTCTCCCATTTATCATAAATATTTATAATGGGTGAAAATCAGCTGTCTATAAAACATTAATTTGTATCAATTTACTTCAAACTTGACACATATATAGAAACAGTTGATATACTGACATAAGCACATATGCATAGACATGATAAGATCAGATGGATCAATGCCAAAATAAAGTGCAATACGTGGATTGTTGTGCCTGGCACTACTTGTATTGGCTGGAAGTTTTGGTTATTCTGCCTCAAATATCACAATTCCATGAAAATAGTGAAACACTGGTGCAACAGGTTTTAGACGTCATTGTGTTGCCATGCCTGTGAAGTTCCTTTGGATGTCAGGTCTTTTGTTGTCTGAAAAGTAGAACATTAAGCATATTTATTAGGTGTTCTTTATTTCACAGTTTTGTCACCTTAGTTGATTGTTACCACCACTATACATCTATTATTTCTGACACTGAAAGACTCAAGGACAAGACAGTTTCATATGTACTTTTTCATGGTAATGATGATTGTAATGTTCAAGAAAAATAAATACATCCTACTGAACATATTCAAATTTAGTATCCTAATATACCAGATGAGATTTCAAATACAATAAAATTAAAATGATAAAAAAAAACATGTAGCTGATCTTTTTATTCATCATTCCACGCAACTTTCTAATTATTTTTCAAGGTCAAACTTAAGCACTTTTAAATGTCATTAAAATTTTGTTTCCAGTACAGCACCTTATCGGTGGGGTCTGAGTACATGTATTATTCTAGATGTATATTCATACATCTAGAATAATACATGTACTCATGATTAGTTTTATCACAAAAATGCACATAGTATTAAGCTATAAAAATGTAAAATTATCATAATCGCAAAAACTGTGTCAAAATTAAAGAGGAACAATGTTTAATTTTATTTTTTTAAAAGGGAAGGCACGTGGTGTTCTGCAGAAAACATTTACACTGAGACGACTGACATCAAAATGTACCTGAAGTCGACCTGAGGGCACTGGCTAATTTTCTTTTTTGACAGTTTTACTTTTCAGAATGTATCACATCTTGGTAAATAGCTTTGGCTTTGCATCTAACCTTGCAGAATTAATATTAAAAATAAATAAATAAATAAACAACATCACAGAGTTCTATAATTGCAAGCACTCAAATTAAAATGCAATTTCTTTTTATACCTTGAAAACACAACACTGAAATTCAAGCATTTTTAAGGATTTCAAGTACCGTAACACACAGTCTGTATTGTCACTGGTTCAGTTTGTGTCTTGTATCTTTTATCCCTCCCAGTCTCTCCAAGTTCCTCTCCATTTGGCCCTTCACTCCATTAGCTTTATGTAGGATGACTACAGCTTTACTCTCTGAGGCTGTTTCATCTACATCTGTTACCCCCCACCAGCCCTAAGTGAGTGCCCCCTCACCCTCCCACTCCTTCTCCATTTCACACTATCATGCCAGCCCCCGCCAAGCTGCGTCTGGTGGGGATCTGCTAACACCAGCACTGGACATCCAGGATCAACAAATTGCTGTGTTTATGCTACAGCCTTTTCATTCTAAAGCTAATGCTACCTGGGGGACAGTTAAGACATATGTCATGCACTTAACCACTTCAGCGGCCTTTACAAGCATCTAAGTACAGGTCGATCTGCCACTTTTTGCCTGACCATTATCAAAGCAATTAAAAGGCCCAAATTACCCATTGATGTGGTTCGTATGCAGATTAAACCCAGTAGAGTTGTAGATGTGTCTGCAGAGGGGATTTTAAGTACTCATAGTTGTGTCTCCTGGAGCTACTCAGCCGGTTTTTCAGGCTAAATATCAATAAAGAACAAAGAACCTATAGCTGTAGATTCCTACACTTTTTATAGAATAGCATTCATGAATAAATTCTACAGAAGATTCTGCGTTTTTACCTAAAACCTCACCTATAGTATGACTAAACCCAATTTGGATTACATAAAAATTCACCATAACATAATTTAAAGAAAAAATGTAATCAAGAAAAATAGTTTGAATAACATAAAATCTAGGTAGTCTACTCTTTATATTGACATTATTTCAAATGACAAATATTAAAATAATAAAAAAAAACATGAACAAAACCTTTACATTTCAGAAGTATAAAATTATAATATCAAGGAGACATTTCAAAATGCTTCACTAACCTCTCTTTCTATTTAGCCTTTTGAATCCATTTATGTTAAATACAATGACAATACAGTGATGAAACAAAAACCTACCACCATCAGGATTACATTAGTAACATATATTTACTCATCCTCTAACGTCAGTGATACATGTGTCACAGTCTTATTTAGTGCCTCAGGTGTTTTAAGGGTTTTCTGGGAAAGCAGAGAATAGAAACATATTAAGGGTCTTGAACTTTCCAGACCCAGAACATTAACGTGGTGTCTCCTCAGGCCCATGTCATGAATTTTGTCTCTTACATTGTTTTCATCGTGTTGTGTCTTTTATGAAATGTTCTTATGTCCATTTCCTCTTGTTGAATCTTTTTCTTCTTATGTTTTCTGTGTCTGCATTTATCAAGACTTAGTTATGTTAAAGTTGATTCATCTTAAGACAATTATTACTATTATTATTATTATTATTATTATTATTATTATTATTATTATTATTATTATTATTATTATTATTATTATTATTATTATTATTATTATTATTATTACTACACAAAAAGAATAGCGCCGATTTCCATGAAATTTCCAGGAAAGGTGCAGGGTATTCCATGATAGATCACATTCAATTTTGATAAATGTAGGTCAAAGGCCACAGTCACTTAAATGTGTTTTCACAATAAGAGATCAGGTAAAATGTGTATGAGGGGGCAGGGTTTGTTGTGTCTTCTTCTCCTTGTTATTCTTCTAATTTTTTTCTTATTCTTATTTTTATTTTAATTTTTTTCTTATTATTATTATTATTATTGTTATTGTTACCCTAAGTTCTGGATAGGCAGAATTAAGGAGAAAGAATCTAGTGTGAAAAACAATTTTTACACAATTTAATTTGTCCTTATAAGGTCTCCCCATTTGGTCATATTGAGTCAGAATCTGAATGTCACCACAGTGACCTTTTTAGCCAAGGAAATGTATTCCAGTACAGATCTACAGTATCTTTGCATAAACTCATTAAGCTTTGGGAGAGGGAGGTAAAGGAAGAAGGTTGGGTATAATGTTTCAAGATGCTTTTCAGAAATAATGACTTGCACTGAGTAAAACCCACAGGACCTAGAACAGTTTCTAGAGGATGACCTCCTCCTCTTCCTCCCCCTGGGCTTTACAACAGTCATTAGCAGCTGATACCCACTGAGGGTGGAGGAGATAGGCCCAGCCTGTGTTTTTCAGTTGTGAAAAGGAGGCGACAGCTACTCGTTGACATGCTTTTCAAGGCTCATTGAGATGGAGAACGAGAGTTGTGCAAAGCTTTATGATGTTGGTGGGTAAACCTCAGCAGGTGAGCTGTTCCCCCTGCCGGAGCCACAGTAACACAATAACTTTAATGCATGCTGGGCCTGTCGAAATTACAGAGTGGTCCTCATTACATCAACAAAGAGGAAATACAAACAAACACCTAGAGGGTGTGTTGCTTATCAGAGCTGTCCAGGTGGAAAAGAGGCAGATACACACTCACTGAGACATTCACAATACATTCTCTTCTCTTCAGACTAATTCTACAATGATCCTAATTCAACTCAGAAAGGACAAAAAGAGTAGAATTTTCTTTTATATTTTTTATTTTCAGACCACATCAAATGTTGAAGACAGAAATAAATTGCACACTTATGTCTTAGTTCTTTCTTTTTTTTTTTAATAAAAAATATTTACACCCAAAGATAAGTTGAAATACAAAATAAATAGACAATAAAACAAGTCATTCTGCATAGCATAGCACTCTTTAGTTGCACTCAGTGATACTGGAGCCTGCCAGTCTGAACAGAAGATAGACGGCTCTTCACTTCTTTTTATCTTTCAGTTTTTCTATTCTTGTCACAGGTCTCTGGCTCTTGGTCTTGTCTGGGCATGCATTTTCATGGCTGTGAACAGTAGATGAGCCTTGTAGTAGGATGGAGGAGCAGCAGCATCGGTAAAATCATTTTCAGTCAGTTCGTACTGAAGGCCCATTCACCAGCAGGAGTAAGAGAACAATGGGTACTGGCTCCAGTCAGCCATGTTGCCATGGTGATAGCCATGGTGCACAGCTTGTGTGGTGTAGTCAGCAGTCAGGTGGTGAGGAGGGGGATACTGGGCCGGACCAGGACTGCTCCACTGACCTAGAGGCTGCTCGGTGCCGTAGGGGCTGTAGATGTGGTGGCCAATCACTCCGGGCTTCGCTGCCTGGGCCATGGTCATGTTCAGCACGCCGGTGTAGTCCTGGGGGCTGGGGAGGTGCTGTGGGCCACAAGGTGAAGGTCCAATCTCATGTGTTCGGGGCTTCGAAGAGTCATGATCTGGGACAGTGGCAACATCAGGGACTCTTGATTCAAAGCTGCCTCGTCCTGAGGATCCACTGCTGCCAATGCTGGAAGAGGGCGACGGTGACTTTCCGTACTCATGGAACCTAAAGAGAAAAAGTAGTCAGTTTGTTGACTGTTACACTGCAAAAACCCAAATTTCACCAAGTGTATTTTATTCATTTCTAGTCAAAATATCACATCACACTTAAAACAAGACATAATTGCCGAAAGAGTAACTTGTAATTGAGATATAAGAACTTATTTTTAGACAATAGATCTTGAAAATCTTATTTCAAGAAATCTTACCAAGATCATTTTCACTTGTTCCATTGGCAGATTTTACTGCTTAATTCAAGAAATCTGCCAATGGAACAAGTGAAAATGTTTCATTGATATGGACGTGACAGTCTGTGTTCATGTGTTAAAGAGCCACAAGACTTTCTCACCTGTTTTGGTTCATAATTTCATCTCTTATTGTGAGGATTGTTAACATAACTTGTGATGTGAGCTAAAGACTCCCACCCCTTTAATGATCATAATGAGCTCTTATTGGTACATGAAACAATTGCATTCATTGTTCACCTGTAAGGCTGGTAGGATGCTGGGGCAGGTACGAGCTGCTCTGTGTTGTACATGTCTCTAGTTTCTGTCTCAGTAGGAGACTCAGTTCTTACACCATGTTCTCTGTCTGCAGCCCATGGAGAGTAACTCTCCTCTTTAACAGCGTTGGCTTCTTTCCTTTTGGGCAGATCTCCTTCATTTCCATCAAAACCTTCATACGATGTCCTACAGAAATCTGAGAAAACACAAACCATTAGTCAAAATTTCAAATAGAGTTCTGTTTCCAGGACAAACAGGGTCTTCAGTCTTTACCCGGTGGTCTTTCCTCCTCAGAGTCTCTGTTCATCATGTCGTTCATCTTGGTTTTCTTCTCATGGCAGGCCGATGTCTTGTTCGCACGCCTGTTCAAGAACATTAGACTGATTTAGACAACACGATCTTCTTCATTTTAAATGCAAATTACTGAGTTATATCCATAATATACTTTCTTGAGACTCCGTAATGCCTTTGTTCCCCTCCGTGTGGGACAAGCCTAAGAGATTGACTTTAAAAAATCTGTCACCTGCAAAGATCATTCCATCAAAAAAAAAAAAAAAAGAAGGAAAATGTATCTGAAGAAAATGTTGCATTATGCTGTGTCCAAACAAGATAATTATTTAATGTAAAAAAAAAAAAAATCCAAAGTTTTGCTTTTCTTGGGAGTCAAGAAGAAATCTATAGGTGTTTCACCAACCTTTTCTTATTAGTGCCTTCATCTCGGAAACCTTTTGCAAATGGGTTGTGATCAATCTTCAGTTTGGTGATCTGTAATGAAGGACATGAACTCGGTTGAAATCTGTCATTTCAGATGGAGGAGCATACAGTGGTTGGCATTGACAAGGGAGCTAACCTTAGTGTTCTGGTAGGCAGTGACCGCTGTAAAGGATGTCTCAGGGAAAGTGAAGGTCTGGAAAACACTCCAGCGGACACTGAACAGGTCATCTGCTTGGACGATGTGGAAGCGTGGGTGGTAGCGGTGCATAGAGTGCAAAATGATCTGCAAATGAGAGGGTTTCTATTAAATCACAGCAGTGTTTTTGTCTTATTTTGTGAATGCCAATAGGAGGATCTCCTACTTACATGGCCATGCTGGTCGAGTGTATTATTGGTGAGTTTGAGCTTGAGGAAAGAGACAGACTGCTTCATCCAGTGGCTCCCAGGGGCTGGAGAGTCTGGGTGGAGGTATGTCCTGCAAGGTGGCTGAGGCTCCGCTTTTCCTGCCACCTCCCATTTGTCTTTATTCCACTAAAGGAAGGAGACAGAGACATATCATTAGGGTAATCTGTCATAGAAAAAAAAAAGGTGATTTACACAGCAGCTTCATGTTCCCTTCCCACAGTGAGAAGGGACGCTACAGTGGAGAGTGATGGCTGACCAGTACCACCCACAGAGATAGGGGGTAGTACAGTGGGCTCCCAGCAGGGGATAGAAAAACAGGAAGAGATAGCACCCTTTGATGTACAATGTCAGTAGAGAGAGAGAGAGAAGGGGGGTGGAGGGTGGGGGTGATAAACAGGGGATGTGGTCAAGTCCTGTCTGAGGACACTAGGAACAGCTGGAGGAATATATGGACAAAGTCATGTCTAAGATACTTTTAATTTCAGTAAAATAAGAGTGAAAGTTCATTTTATTTGTCTCAGGTCTCAGCATGATGTCACATAGAATTATATATGTGCAGTTTGAGACCTTTTTCTTATAAAATCAGAGTTTCGTGTGTACATACAAAGCATATTTTGTGATTTTACAAACATTTTGGAGCCATGACATTGTACGAACTGGAAGCATTCACTGCTTTGAGGAGTGACATTTGCATATTCAGTTTTCTTG
This sequence comes from Siphamia tubifer, assembly GCA_020466265.1. Classification (NCBI taxonomy): domain Eukaryota; kingdom Metazoa; phylum Chordata; class Actinopteri; order Kurtiformes; family Apogonidae; genus Siphamia; species Siphamia tubifer. Next base: position 27,729,475 of record CM035791.1, on the reverse strand, counting down.
AAGGAGATGCTTTTAAGCAATGTTTTTTTACATGCAATAATCCTATGAGAATCAAATTATTATTCAGTATAGAATATTTTTAGGATGTCTTATTATACCCCCTGATGGCATGAAAAGGATGAATCACTGATGCCTTACCTTGTATCTGAAACCATCCACAGGGACCATGTCAACCAGTAAGATGTACTTGGCGCATGGAATTAGTCCAGAGAGATTAACTTTACAGTGTGGAAACATCCTCCTGCAGAGACCCATACATGACCATGTGAGCTTTTATTTGAATTAAACCTAATCTTATGCATTGAATGTGTTTTTTTTTCCTTCTGTCTCACCTGCCCGGTTTTGTGATGATCATCTCTGTTCCTATTTCATGGAAGGTTTTCCAGAGTTCAGGGTCCTCTAGAGTCATTCTGAGGTTGCCCTGGAGATACGCATCAGGACCAGCAGCCATGGAGGAAGGAGGAGGGCCACTGAAGTTCGCCTTTAAGTCTAAAAGATAAACATTCCCACCACAGCCATGAAAAAACCCCCCAGAATATTTAGTTATTCTAGGCTAATATAAAAACTGACATGTAAAATAAAATCATGTGGAAATGCATTACTCACCTCTGATTGACTGCATTATTCAGATTCAGTGGCAAGACCTTGAAAACACTCATGCACAAGAGACTAATAAAAAAAAAAAAATGAAAAAAATCCAAGTATTTATGATATCCAAAACAGTTTTCTTTCAGGCCAGCTCTTTCCTCCCTGCCCTTCTGCCTTTTATGTACGGAAGATATATCCAGCAGCTTTGGAAGGAGGCAGAAGGTTAGTCAGTCTTCATGTAGCAGATAATTCAGAGGTCTTAAGTCCTGCAGGATGGGGTGACCATGACTTTTAAGGGGAGCCCTGCAGTGGGTGGGGTCAAGAAAGCCATTCCCAGGCTTTGAAGTGGCACAATGATGAGTCAATGTCCCACTGTGATTGGAGGGCACTGGAAATCAAAGAGATTTAACAGAGCCTTGATACTGTCCCCACAGGAAGGGGGACGGAGGAAATGCATGTTTATTAACTGCTAAGAGACTTTAAAACAAATATGGACAACCTTCCCTGTGGCAGATTCAGGGCTTTTAGCAGCGGCAAAATTTGTGTAAATATCATTGACACAGACATCACCACACATAAAAATACTATTTAGTGTGTTTGTGTAATGTGGTAAAAAGAAACTAAAAAGTGGGAGCAATACAAGAAGATTATGGGATAATTCTGGCCATTTTGTGAGACACTGATGACAACTTATTTCTTTGTTTTGATAATAATTAGTCTTTAAAAGTACATTGTGCACTTTCACAGATGCAGACTGAAATAGCATAACATGTTAATAAATAATCAATATTACAGTTTTCAAATGTCAGACATATAATCACTTTTAAAAAATTTTCAGCTTTCATAGATTTCCTCATCAGATAAATTACAAAGAAGGTGGGGACCTCTGTGTAAATCCATAATGGTGTAATAATAACATGTGTTTTTTCTGCAGGTAACCTTTACCTGAGGGCATGTTGTGTAGCCTGTGGGGCTGCAGGGACAGTGGGGGCTTGTGTATTAGGTGTCTAGACAGACCCATGCTCTGATAGATAATCTCATTAGGCCAGTTTCTCTTGAAGGAGCTGGTTTCTGCATGTGGAGAAAGTCCATGTAAAGGCTGGCAATTAACAGCCAGTTAGCACCACAAGCCCAAGTCAGCCTTGAATAGAACAGGAGGGACAAAGAATAAAGACCTGCAACAACAACCCAGCCATCCTCCCACCATCCACACTCAGTACCATACAAGTGTCATTCAAAGGCCTATGTGTTGGATTATACCATGTAACCAAGGGCAAAACAAATACTAAATACAACCGGCATTTGCATAGAGATAAGAAAAAAAAAAAACCTCAACCACAATTCTTTCCCTGTTTCCACTAACATGAAACTTGAATTGAGGTGGCTTTCACATCTCATTCAACCTCCTAACATAGACCCATCACTTCCACTTACATTTGCCATTGTATTCTCATGTCTGCATACTGCAAACAGAGCCTTCTGTTAACACTGCTTTTTAACACCCACGAATGAATGTGTAACTGTGTGTAAAACAGGTAGGACAGAAGAACAGTTTGCAAAACATAAATGAGTGTAAAACAGAGACTGTTCAGCATTTTATAGGTAATATGGCATTGTGGAGAATCAACATTTAAGTGCATACAGAGATGTTTTAGTACTAGAAAGTCTGCCCTGTGAAAATATTGACCAGGTTGTTAAAGGCTCTTGTGTTGGGTCAATGGAGAGTAAAAGGGATAATAACAGGGTTCCTGTAATGATGCACTTAAAGATGTAGAGTACTCTGCAGTGCTCTGTCTAACTCATGCTAAATGCCTTGCAGCAGGACTCTAGCTGTGAAGAAGGTCAACCTGGAGGCACAACACTGGCCTTAAGGAAGCACTGTGTGTTTCCATCCAATACAATTGTTGTTGAGGAGTTATTAATCACAGGTTTAGTGTGCTTCTCCTCACTTAGCACTTATCCCAGTTCTTGGGTCTAATGTGAGGACTCTATTAACCCTTTAACATTCTGGAGTGATTTTACTGAAAATGTCTGAAAAATCACTCTCCCAGTTAAAATGACAGTTGATGTTCAACAACAGATAAAAGAACAGACTCTATGTAAAAGTAACAGCCTCTAGTTTGTCCTTGTTTACTTAGAACCACTTGTACATTTGGTGAAAAGCAGCATTTGGTAGCTATAGATTAAAACACAACATTTACTAACATACTATTGTCTTGGAATTTTGCAACTTTATTTATGTCAGTTTTGCAGCATTTTGTCTATGGTCATGTTTATGCCTTTTTTTTAGAGGGGGGGGGGGGGGGGGGTTTGGGGAATTTTACATTTTTCTAAAGTGGCTACATTTGGAAATTTTTTTGAAAAAAAGTGAACAACTGTTGAATGCTTCAAAATATACATATTTGACCAAAAAGTATATGAAAAAAAAAATCACATAAATTACCATGGCCAATGGTACAATAACCTCCAAACTAGTATTCTGGTCCAAAAATCCCATCGTCATACAGTATATCTTGGTGTTCAGTAGGTTATAAATGTGACCTAATGTGTCAGAACATCGATAGATGATATTTGGCTTTGCTGGAAAACAACCTTTTATTTATGTAGTATAGTTGTTACACTTCAGAATGGTTTATATATTCAGTATATTCAGAAAAAAATTTACATTTATTTATTTTCAATTGATGTGTGACAAGTAGAATTGCATTAATGTGGGAGCTGCATATATATATATATATATATATATATATATATATATATATATATATATATATATATATATATATATATATATATATATATATATAGTATTTTACAGACGCATAGGTCGTGCCTTATTCAGTTCTCTTGGTGTTTGTGTATGAAAAGCTGTGAGAAATAAAGAGGTTTTGATACAGATTCTAATCTAACAGATGATTTCTGCTCCGGTGCTGAGAGTGTCGGTGGTAGAATGGAGGTGTACATTTCAGCAGCAGCATCAATCCCACTATGCCCTGGGTATGAAGGTGACAGGTGTGAGTTCTGAGGTCTCAGTACATCGCCTGAGGACAAAAGCCAGAGACAGAGATCCATGACAGAGAGAGCTTCCTTATACAGGAGCCAGCCTGGGGCAATCTGGACATGGCTGACATATCAGCAGGTCTTCTGGAAAAGTGTGATAGAGCTCATGTTCTCACTAGTGTTTGTGTGTCTGTCAAACATAACCACACACATCTGGATGAATCTTCGAGGAAGTGAATAGCATGAAGTAAGGATGAAAACAAGGCTGGAAATGAGGTCCAGGTCAACGCAGGGCTGAAAACAGTAGCACTAGTCAAATCTCGTCTCATCATCTGAACCAGCTTTATCCTCACTAGGGTCGCGGGGGTCACTGGGGGCCTAATCCAACTACAATGGGTGAAGGCGGGGTACACCCTGTATGAGTGTCCAGTTCATGTCAGGGCTGAACATATATAGACAAACAATCACTCTCACATTCACACCTATAGACAATTTAGATGAACTAATTAACCTATCAGTGCATGTGTTTGGATGGTGGGAGGAAACTGGAGTACCTGGAGAAAACCCACACAGACACGAGGAGAACATGTAAACTCCACACAGAAAGGTCTGGTGTGGGATTCGAACCAGGGTCCTTCCACTAGTCAAATCAAATTCATATAGCAGCAAATTAGAACCAAACTTCCACTATACTATATTACCAAAAGTATTGTCTCACCTGCCTTGACTCACATATGAACTTGACATCCCATCCTTGATCCATAGGGTTTAATCAGATGTATGTTCACCCTTTGCAGCTATAACAGTTTCAACTCTTCTGGGAAGGTTTTCCACAAGGTTTAGGAGTGTGTTTATGGGAATTTTTGACCATTTCTCCCAGAAGCTTTTGTGAGATCACACACTGATGTTGATTAAGAAGGTCTGGCTCTAATTCATCCCAAAAGAGTTCTGTGGGGTTGAGGTCAGGATTCTGTTTAGACCGGTCCAGTTCATCCACATGAAACTCTTTCATCCATGTCTTTATAGATGTTACTTTGTGGATCAATCCACAGTCATGTTGGAACACATAGGGACCATCCCCAAACTGTTCCCACAAACCTGGGATCATGGGAATGTCCAAAAAAGTAAGACATTTTGAACAATGCAGCCTTTCCACTGGTAAGGCTCAGCTGTGCCACGGCAAAATCCTTGCTGCCACAACATACATTTTATATACAAATAAAATCATTATCATAACCATCGCATTAGACTTCAAGGGATTATCCGGAGAAAAAATAAGTTTAGCAAATTTTTTTAGATAATTGGGAGTATATACACATAATTGACATCAAAATCACACCACATCAGATGTACAGTAACAAATGTAGTTTTTCCATTTTGAGTCAAACTGTGGAAGTGATTAGAGCATGTTTTTTTCACCAACACAAAACACTATTTTTAGACCTCTTCTAAAGTTCTAAACAACATCACACTTACATGGTATGGTGTTTAATGTGTCAATAAGTACAAGCAAAAAATATCAAGTCAAAATAACTGTGAGGGGTCGAACCAAGGATGAGGAGACGCAGACAAATTTAAATAAGGATTGGGTTTATTTTTTTTTTTAAATTATACAAAATCAATCAACAGAAACAAATGCTGGCCCCATAAAAAGAGGTCAAAAGAAAAGCACTATACTTAAATCAAAGCAACAGGTAACAAAACTGAGCCACCATTACCTAACACATAAGTGTACATATATACTGACTGATCAGATCAAATGATTCCAAACATTAACACTAAGACAAAAAAACAACTCTCTTCCAAACATCAAAAAATGTAAATACTCAAAATAAATATAATCTATTTAAACCCAAAAGATAAATAAATGAATAATTCAAAGACAATACTTAATTAATCCAACTAAACCCTCCTACAGTATATACAGTACAACTGTCTCTGTCCTGTTTTGCACTTTCCCTGTTTTTGACCTTTGGCCTGGATTTGACTTTGTTCCTGTTTGACCCCTCTCTGTGCTTCTTTGGACCCTTAGTATGACCTCCTGCTTCCCTATGGTAACGTCTATTGGATTCTCCATTTATCTGATTGCTGCCCCTTTGGTTTTTGACCTGTTTTAGTCTGACCCCTGTCTCTGCTTTAAAATTTAAAACAAGTAACATGGGTGAGTAGAACAATTCAAATTCACTCATGTTACTTGTTTTAAATTTTGAATCCTCTGGAAGAAATATCCACAAAACTGCATACGACAGTCAGTGGGGCAGTGACTTGCAGATGTTAAATCAGTTATTTTGTTCAAGTCAGTTAATATGTCCATTGTGATACAGTCGTACTAATTCTGTTGCAGTCCCATTTCAACTTTGAAACACCTGCGATGACCTAAAATAAATAATCTAATCCAAGACACACAAGTGACATCTGTGCACGCTGAGTCAAGAGGCTTTAGTTTTGCTACCTGGCACTCAGTGGTAGATGGTCACATTGGAGTTCTGGTTTTTCATTATCACTATGTGTGCATACCCTCACACTGGACATATTAACTGATTTGAACAATTAAATGATTTAGCGTCTCCAACTCTTGTTAAATGCCATTTTGTGGATATCTTTTTGTGGATATTTCTTCCAGAGGAATCAAAATTTTAAAAAGTAACATGGGTGAGAACAACTATTTAGATAACATCATAATTAAGGACCCAACTGCAAAAAAAAAAAAAAGGTAAAAATCAGGCGTTGTCCTTTAAGTGTGATGAGATATTTTGACTACAAAAAAGTAAAATACACTTGGTAAGATTTAGATTATTTTAAATATATATATTGCCAGTTGATTGTTACCATAGTGACAGTAGGGGTGTTTATAGCTATATGCTAACAAATGCTTTGGGTCCCCAAGCCACCAGGGGGCCTTTAAGCTGCATATTCAGTCACATCTGAGAAAAAATTAAATGTCCTGTCTTCATGTTTTCATTATATTTTTAATATACTTAAAAAAATAGGGCTGTCAAAATTAAGGCACTAACGAGGATTAAACCTTCATCATGATTAATCTGATTAGAAATTTTCACATAATTAAATTGAGCAGTTGTCTGCAGCTATTTTGTTGAAAGTGCAGATTATGTGGAATACACACACACACACACACACACATATTTCATCACCCCAGGCTGACATAACATAAATAATTCTTTATAATTTTATGATGAATTGTTGTTTAGTGTTCATGATTTCCATAAAAATACCTAAATAACAAACGTGTAGAATCTCAGCCTTCTAATGTTATGTAGCATGCCTGTATTGGCACAAGTAATACATTTATGACTTAATGAACATGGTGTGTGTACGTGTGTGTGTGTGTGTGTGTGTGTGTGTGTGTGTGGGGGGGGGGGGGGGTCTGTGATTATGCATAGAGGGGTCACTGATGATCTGGTGGATGTTCAGGGGTTATTCTTTATATTATGGGAGGAGATAAAAGGATGCTCCTGTGTATATGTGCATAGACCTACAGAGATTTAACCTAGAAATTGGACTTTTTTTGTCTTTTATTTCCCCCCTGTGCCCACTCACTGATCACCTTCAGCAGCGCCATCCCACCTACCAGGTGTCAGTCTTTGGCCATTTGTTTTAACTGCACAGATCCCCTTGTGCTCAACAGTTAACAGCTGCCAATATACAGCCAGGGCCCAAGGATCAGACGACTCTCTAGCAGCCCAATAAAGAGCCCCTGGAGTGGACTGACGAGAAATCTCACACCTTTCGCTCACATTAGCTATGCAGCATGCCCTTTTGATGCTTAATTGGCCACTTTGAGGGGTTTGTAGTGATACCAGACCCAAACTGGAAACAACATGATGTCACAGGAGACTGAACAATCTCATATCATATGGCAGGAGAAAGCTTTATGTGCTTTACATTGTCATAAAGGAGAACAAGTCATCATGTCATGTCCAAAATGTTTCATATTTTTGGGATCTGTAAGAAAATAATGTGGTATCAATATCATCCAAGAAGTGATTATGCAACTATAACCACAGAAGATGTAAACACTGCAAAAACCTAAATATTACCAAGTGTATTTTTCTCATTTCTAGTCAAAATATGTCATCACACTTAAAAAGGCACAATCACTAAAAGAGTAACTTTTCAATAAGATATAAGAACTTATTTTTACACAACATATGTGGAAAATCTTATTTCAAAGAAATCTTAGCAAGATAGTTTTCACTTGTTCCATTGGATTTTTTGTTTGTTTAATTCAAGATGTATTTATTTTTGCTCAAAAAACTCAAAAAATCTGCTAATGGAAATCTGCTATTCTGAAGGTGATTATGTCTTATTTTAAGTGTGATATTTGATGAGAAATGAAAAAAATACACTCGGGAATATTTTTATTTTTCCAGTGAATCAGCCTAATATTCAAACATTCAAAGATTTTTTTTGTATGCACAGGACATACAGAGAATTGAGATGTCACTTCTCTGTCGCTTGGGGCGATAATAATAATAACAAGAAAGAGGTAAAAATAGAACTGATAGACTTTAGTTAAAGGGCATTTTCCCACCACAATCATGGAATAATCTTAAAAAAAAACCTCTTCTTCTCTGTTATCATGGTATCATGTTATGGGGCCAATAATGCGCTTCACTTCTATTCTATTGACTTGACTTTGTGTAGCTACTTCACTGCAAAAATCTAATTTCCCCTCATTTCTAGACCAAATATCTCATCACCCTTCAGAAAAGACAATCACCTAAAATTATTTTAGACAATAGATCTGGAAAATCTTATTTCAAGAAATCTTATCATGATCATTTTTTTTCCACTTGGTCCATTGGCAGATGTATATTGTTTTTGCTTAATTCAAGTAAAAAAAAAAATATTGTATTAATCTTTTATTTACTTGTTCTTAGAGAGGTATTTTTTTCCACTACACCTTAGCCAGATCTGTTACAAAAGAGATTCCTAATTCCAATGGGACTTCCTAGTTAAATAAAGGTAAATACATAAAAAAAATAAGAGGTATAAAGAATAGACAATAATAGAATGTAACCAGATTTAATATTTCATTTTTCATTTGAGCAACTTTAACCCTTTGATACATACTGATCACTACAGTGGACAGTTATTCTCCAGCTCTTCTCTTCTATATTCATGGGTTTTACTTCCATATGATTTCTGTAACTCATCTGTTCTTAATACCTGATCTGCACTAACAGGTTTATATGTAAATCAGTTGCTTGTTATTCTTATTCTACTTCTTAAACAAAAAAACGGCATTAACTCACTCACGACCATTGATGTGTTTTGGCATCAATTCAAATCCAAATGAACAGTCTACACTTTATTTTGTTGAGTGCCATACTTATGTAGTCTTTGACTGTTATTATAGTATATTATATAATGTTATAATATAGTATAGACTATATTCTGATTCAATATTCTCTTCTCATTCAAAACGTTTTATTTAATAGTGTTCTAATATTGTAGTTTAAATACATGTTTCTTTGGTTTGAAGCTGAGTGGACATTATTGTAACTCCATAAAAAAATAGGTTCATTAAAAAGATTTCAATCACATTACTTCTTTCATTCCTGAAGAGGAATAAAAATACTTGTAGAAATAAACAGTCTCGACTAAGGTTCTCATAATTCATGCATCAAAGGGTTAAAATAAACTTTACATTTTCTAACATCCCAGCTCTAAAGCAGGAGCACCCATACTGTCACATGAAGCGATGGGGTGGGCGAGCACACATTTGGTCGACCACATAGGAAAACAAACCTCAAATCTAGCTTGGTCGGCAAAGGGGCAAATGACAACTTCACAGCACTTCATAAGAAACTCCTGGAAGTTGCTAATGAAGACTAATGACTTCCCTCGTGTCAGAGACTTCACACCAGAGTGTACAAGCCCTTTGACCACAAAGTCAATGTAGTCAGTGGGGTGGTCTGTGTACCGCTGGCTCCACAGAGCCCCAACACTCACATTTTACTTTATTTCATATACATTTAAAAACATTACATTTAAATTAAAAAAAAAAACAAAACATACAGCTTGTTGGACTTGTTTTTTCATTGGCCTCATAAAATGTATATCCTGATATATTATTTCATTGAAGAAAATAGTTTTAAATTGTCACACATTGTCAAATATGAAACATCTGAATACGAAAATATCTGAATATATTAAAGTCTTTATTTGTGTTTTAAAAGGTGTGGCTGCATCAGACAGTGAGGAAGGATTTCTGTTACTTGTTAGCGTGAGAAAAAAATAAAAACTACATTCTTGACACTTTCAACATGTCATGGCCTGGATGTGTTTCAACATCTCACTGAAACATCCAGTCTTAACCTCGACAGAACTGATCACATGCACAAGTGACTGTGACATTGACTTGAGAGCAACTTTCAATGTAATATATAACAGATGCATGGGGTATTCAAAAACCTTTCCACCACTGTATGTAATTTTTAATTTCTCGTCTCATCATCTGAACCCGCTCTATCCTCACTAGGGTCACTGTGGGTCTAATCCAGCTACAATGGGTGAAGGCGGGGTACACCCTGTATGAGTCTCCAGTTCATCTCAGGGCTGAACATATATAGACAAACAATCACTCTCACATTCACACCTATGGACAATTTAGATTAACCAATTAACCTATCAGTGCATGTGTTTGGATGGTGGGAGGAAACTGGAGTACCTGGAGAAAACCCACACAGACACAAGGAGAACATGCAAACTCCACACAGAAAGGTCTGGTGCTGAATTCAAACCAGGGTCCTTCTTGCTGTGAGGTACGAGTGCTAACCACTGCCACCCAATTTTTCATTTTGTAATAATTTTATTTTCAAACGTTAATTTTCATGACATTTTTAAATGCCACTTAATTTTGATTTCCTAGTTCCTAGTTAGATGAATCTAAGATTTTGTTTAGATTAAATAATTTGTTTTGATATTATTTTAAACCGTGACATTTTGTGATTTTTTCTTGCAAATAGGGTAGGCATAAATACTGTACACTGCTGTTTCAGCCTATGCCTTTTCGCCCATGTTTGTATGGAAATCTGAATTATACGTTTGTGTCATGTTCTGTTAAATGGACGAATACACTTAAAAAAAGATTAGTCCATTTAAACTTTTACACATACTTTTTTCATTTTCTTGGCATTCTGTGGAAGGCAAAGTAAGGTTTTCATTGCACTGGGAAACCAGATTCTTTACTGTACACATGACAATAAAATGCTTTCAATCCTTTACATACCTGTATCAAATGTAGAAGATGTGTCTTACGGTATACCACACATTCATTAACCATCCTCCATGTAAGAGCTCCTGATGGTACATGCTGCCATCCTAATTAAATACAAGTGAATAAAAAGTGAATTTAAGATAAAGCTGAACTTGCTGACATTGTGACAAGTGTTACCTCGTGTTGATTGTTCATGAAATGAGCCCCTTTCATCCCACTCTTTCTGTCATTGCAGTGAAACCCCTCACTCCATTTCAGATCAAATCCTTCGAGTTCAGTTTTCAGAACAGGTTTGATTAACTTTACCCTGGGGCCACATTTTATTCATTAAATCAAATATTAAAGCTGAAAACTCAGCTTTCATTCAAATATGTTTTAAATAAACACTTGCATGGATTGATACCTGCCTGTTTGTCAGATAAATCACATTTGCTTCATAAATCATCTCAGTTCTATGGTGTTTTAGTTCCAAGTGTTCAAAATATGTGAAAAACATTTCTTTTAAAAATCCCATGTGAATTATTATTATTATTATTTTTTATTATTGTGAATTACAAAGAGTTCAGCTTGTTTGATTTGTGGGTTTTATATCGTGTATCTTTGCCCTGGTGTCTGAATAATCCACTCTTGTGCTGTTCTCAAACTGTCACAGATTTTTTTTAAAAAAGCACCAAAACGTGTACGACAATGACACACACATGCTGTAAAAATGCACAAACAAGGTGAGCATGGTTGTATTAAAACTGGCTTATTTTCACTTGATAATGTCGACTCAAGATGAGGAACAGATGAATGTGCCACTGACGGATAGCGCCCTCAGGTAATGGTAAAATAATAAAGGATAAAAGAAATCCCAGAATTTCCAGAGTTCTTTGCTGAGAGTTTATGCAAACTATGAACAAAAGCAGCATCTTATGTGACTCCCAGATCCCCGTGGACAAACATTTCTGCAAGATTTTGATGGTATTTGAAGCAGTACACACAACAAATTAAGTGTTTCTCAAATATATTTTTGGTTTGACATCAATAATGCATTCAGTCCAGACATAGAACAGTTACCCCCCAACAGCAGCCTGAGCCGTGGGGGGGGGCAGGTGGAACAAAAGATTTCGACCCGGTTCCCTCTTCGCTGTGGTACATTCTCAGAAGCTCAGCAGACCGATAGAAAACTATCATACACCAAAAAAATAAACAATAACAACATATCAAGGGTGATACTTTACAGTTATTAATTTGTGCCCTTTTTAAAAACTATTTTTTGACAACTTCCAAGAAACATAATCAGTAAATATCTTTCTTTTTATAGAAAACAATCTGTAAAAAACATTCGGTTGTCTTCCTCTGAGTTAAACTAGAATTGTGACAGATTTACCAAAATGGTTTCAGTGGAAAGGCATCTGTATTAGAAAGTTTTTCTTCAGCATGTATTTCAATTCCAATGAATTCAGGAAAAAACAAAAAAAAGTGGTAGGTAACTGGGTCGTTTCCTGAATTGTTTGGAATTGAATGACCCTCTCCTCAATGTTTAAGCTTTCACACACGCACATGGCTCTTCAACTTAATACTCAAACCATTAAAGCCAAATATAATGGAAAGTTATTTGGATTAAGATATGTACAAAAGCTATTTTCTATTAACCGAAAACCTCATTTTCATTTCATTTCATTTCATACAGATCAGTGCTGGTGACAGGACTTCTTCCTGGTAAGAACTGTTCCTTTTAGCTACAAATGCACACAAGAGAAAAAAGAAAAAGTATATAGGACAAACTATTACCAGAAATACACAGAGTACAAAAATAGCACTAGGTTAGGTGCCAACTGAAAAACAACCAAAATGTTAAGTGTAAACATTTCCATCTGCTACAGGTCATGAGGTTGTGTAGCGTGTGAGCCAAGCCTCGAATGCAGCCGATTGTTCGCATTTCAACTTTTGTACATTGAAATAGATATTATGTACCAGTGACAGGTGTGATGAAATTCTCATGCCAAAGTAAATGGTCAGAAAGAGGAGGACAGCAGGCACATGCTGCTGAGCATCAGTCCAGACTGAGGCACCTCAGATTGGTCATGTAGAGTTCAAAAACACCAGGTTTTAGCTGCAGCTCTGATACACAGTTAGCACATAACTTACAAAAATATGCATACACACAGCACTGGTTGGCTTTAAACACCTTACTTGCCAGATCCAGTGTACAGTTGGATACAGCAGAGCTTGGTAAATTGATGTGTAATATTCAGAAATGGCACATTACAGACATGCTGTGAAACTAAAGTCTGTCCTGAACACCATCAGTGCTGACAGGCCATGAGAATACTGCATTCTCACAGAATGGTGTGGGGCTTTTTTTCTGGTCTTTCAAGAGAAATGACAATTCTTAATGCACAAAAGGGCATGATAGCATGACCACATGGGCAGTGACATGTACCATTCCACCGTTTGACGGAGTCCAGACGGACTGTGAGGAGACATCTGGCCTTGTTCGGTTTCGGCGAAGCCCTTGGTGGCTCAGATGTCCATGTAATCGTCCTCCTCGTCTGACTCGCTCTCCAGGGATGACTCTTGGCTCGACGTCTCCTGCACCTCGAGGGCTGGTTGGCTCAGGGTGTCCTTTTTGACGGTGGCTGCGGACTGAGACGACAGGATGACGTTCTGTACGAGAGCGGACAGCAGGTGTCACTGTTCGACTCGAGTGTTAACATTAAAAAGTCCAATGCTCAGAAACTAGTCTAAACGGTTCAGACACGTATAAAACAATATCACACCAAATTTACATTTCAGAAGAGTTGACAGTTGTTAAAGGTTGATAGAGATGTGTATGGGTACAGTTCAAATAAAATAAGTAATTAAAAACAGGTATGAATCATTTAAATTGTGGATTGATTAAAATACAGTTCAGGTTTTACTCAAGTATTAAACATATTTCTATATTTTATTATTTAACCATTTTCATGTTGCTCTTATTTATGTAAAACATGCACTGAATTGGCTTTGGGTATACAAATAAAAATACACTTTCCTTGAAAAAATACAAATATTTAACAGATAGTTGGGTATTTTTTCCGACGTTGTGAATGTCTACCTAATCTTGATTTTAAAAACTTTTGTATCACAGACATAAAGACAAGTCAGTTGTATTCCACAAACATGTAATGAATTCACTTATTTTTTTGCTATTATTCTACTTGCACATTGTTATTCAGTAATGATAATGTAATTAATTTTCTACATTAAATACTTGGGTGGTGTTGTATGTAATTACATTAAAATAAGTGTTTAAAAGCACATTTTAATTATGTCTCGCCATTATTATTGTTGTCTTTTTTTAAAAATTTGTTCAACACATCTCTTTCATTTGTGTTGGCCTGCGGTCTGTAAACATAAACCTCATGAAAAGTAAATGTTGAAAGAGAAAACACTTGTTGAACTTCTTACCTTTAGTCTTTGTTTGGTTTCCTCTGAGATACTGCCTTTGGGGGAAAGGAGTGTGGGTGTCGGAGGCGTTACTGTGATTTCTGGGGGGAACTTGGTGACGGTGGAAGGGATGAAAAGCTTTGGCATGTTGGGGGGGACACGGGAGCGGATTCGGTTGGGGTCTGGAAGCTTCGACTGCTCGTTGCTGGTATACTGCTGCTGGTCTGAAAGGGAAGGACACCATGGACGTTTTAAGTCTGACAGCCCTTTAAAGTACATCCAAGTCAATGACCTTGGCTCCATTCTGCTGTAATGGTCCAGACCTGGGCATGGTTGTGCGGTGCTACATGTGGCCGTTTCCTCCTGGAACCACCCTCCTGCTGAGTCTTGCCCTTGTGATACGGTGGCGAGTTTCATCTGCTGACAAAGATGGGACTCCTGCTGTCGGTACGCGAGTCCCTCTGAAGGCTCCTCCCGCTCCTCTGTGATGACACACACCGACAAAATATATGTTACTGTGTACAATAAACACAAACCTGTCAAACACTTAACATTGTCCTAATATCTATTATTCATTACAGCTAATGCATAGGTCCCTTACTTAGAAAGCCTCATTTAATGTTGTCTCTGGGCGTCATGATGGCTTTTGCTGCTCCCAAATGCAGTTTTACATGTTTTCCAAACATTTATTGGTCTTAATGCCATTTTTAACATCAACCTGTCCAAGGACTGAGGGTGGAAATGAGTGTTTTTACTATAACCTGGCACAAACACATTACCTCTTTTGTGTAGGTCAATGTTTTTATGTGCATTATCCCTGATAAATAAACTAATAAACAAAAACATCACTTTGGTCCCAATATTTAGGGATGTGTCGTATTCGGTATCAGCTGCCCATCTGGCATTTTGTAGAAGATGGGATCAGCTTCAGACCCTGTCGGCACTGAAACAAGTTTGCGTGAAACCGACGTACTTTCTTAATGGATTGGCCTTTCATCAAAATGGGACCGGTCTTGCGGATACCCCAAAACAAACTGTTTGGAAAACGGGTCCCAGAGTGGGAAGATCTGGATACGGTGCTGTTTCTGTATCCATCCTGATGAGTATCCCTGTGTTTTCACACCCACATCATGACCGGAAAAAAAACTGCAGCCTTGCACTCATAGCATTCATTCTCCTCACAAGACAGCAACAATGCGAACAACAGAGTATCAGTTGTGAATGGGTTAAGGTGTTAGCAGTGTTATTATTGTTGTTTGTGTCCAGCGTGTGTGTCGCACTGGTAGTAAAAAGGATGTGGGCACATGCGCACTACTTCTGCTATTGTTCTCTTGTATCTGGTGGGACTGACTTACAGCATGAATAGTGGTGTGGCATGTGAATTGCATTGTTTTCAGCAAGTGTTTCGCCCTCATGCTGACACAGATTTTTACTGAAACACTTCCATTTTTACGTAATACCTTTCTGACACGGTTTCAAAACTAAACCTGTATCAAACCCATCTGGACGTAACCTTAGTCATGGCTGATCTGGTTTGGGGGCGGGGAAGCAAATGTCCTACCCCTCAAATTTAAGTTTCTGAATGTAAGGAAGAGGAAAATTAGCTGCACAACAGCAAGAGGCTTAGAGGAATTAGTAAAGCGTCCTAAACTTTTACAATCACTTTATGGTATGGTGGTGATAAAGTAAGTAAAGTAAAGTAATAGCACAATAACCTTTAAATAATGAGTCCAAATCTAAATGAAAATTTAATTGTAAAAAGTCTATATTGGATTGGTATTGGATTGGTAGAAGCAAAACTAATCCTACAAAAATTGGATCGAAAGAAAAAAAAAATCGGATTGGTGTGATCGGAACATCACTACTAATATTTGCAGCTCAAAACAAGAGAAATTACTGCCCATTTCAGTTTTAGACATAAATGGACTGTTCTACAACAAGATAATTCAAACACAATTTACTGAGGCTACTAAGTTACAGTGCTTCTTCAGTAGTATTTCACATCTATTCATTCTGAAATGGCAGAAATTTAGTTTCCATTTTTTTTTGCTCAGATGCAGTTCAAACACTTCCAGTTCTTCCAACTGTCAGAAAAATATTGCAAATCTAGAAATATCCTCATTCTCCCAAATCCCTTCTTGTGACCCATTGTGTTATGTGTCACGATATGAGAGTAAAACACTTGTATAAATGAAAGAGCAGGACAGAAAAATGTTCTGTATTTGTGTTGTTTGTCCTGTACACAGAGTCAACACACAGACTACCTCTGAGAGATAAACAATCAATCTATACATTTATGGATATTATTAGAAGGCTCCCTTCATTAGACAAATATTTGGAAAGAGATAAGATGAATTTCTCTCCTCCAGCCCAGACAGACACAAATGAAAACAAAAATGATCTAATACTCCTTCAGGTTTCTCCACTAATGTTGCCTAGGAAACCATTACATAACACCCATAGGCACTGTGCTGCCTCATGTTAACCTCTGTTCAACAATGCTTTCACAAAATATGTGAAGAGACTTAATATACAGTCACTAATCACACCATTTATGGACATTAATTTGTCATTGGGGGAAAAAAAAAACAAGGTGATAAGATATGTACTCAAAACAAAACAGTGAAGCAGATTCAATTAGAGCAACAAGATGGAGACAAATACCACTGGGATGCTGTTATGGAAAATGTCTGAGGTAGTCAACTGGAGACCCCTGCTGGTCACTGAAGAATACACCCTTAAAATCTTTGACTGACAGATGTCACTGTCACCTGACAACTGCCACCTTACTGCAAGTGAATGTAAAGTAAATCTGTGGTGTCATTCAAGTGTATATCTGTCTCGCATTTGACATTGACAACATAGCAAGTAAAGCTAAAGTTGTGAATGATGCCAGTGGTGTAGGTCTCTGTACCTGTGGGTGGCAAGAAGGCCATGGTCGCAGCAGAGTGGCTTACTGCTCTCCTGTGCTGAGTCTGATCGTGGAAGCCCGAGGCTTGAGGTCTGGGTAACTTGCCCAGGGGCTCGTAGGCCACTTTGGCTTGGCTGTCCTGGGTGGACAGTGGGTGGCAAGCTGTGTGGCTGAGCAGGACAGATGCTGGTAAGGAGGCAGGGAAGAAGAGATCTCTGTGCTCCTTGGCGTACTTAGGAGTGGTTGGTGCATCACCTGCAGACTGTTGGGCACAGAAAAGAAGCAGAGATTTAGGGTTTTGACTAACCTTCAGTGTCTGAGTACATCATGTATCCATCCTCTGCTCAGGCAGACTGCTACCAACTGCACATCCTCTTCTGACAAGGCAGAATTTTGGGCCACAGTCACGACCACTGCACTTTTTAAACAGCTCACGTCAGTAATATCAGCCCTAGCTCCTTCGTTAACTGATAAAATTCAGTAGTCACGATGCTGTCCCCAGAGGCTCAAAGGCTTACTTATGTGCTGGACTCTACGCTCGTACTGGTAGGGTACACAAGCTCTATGCCACGCTACATCCTTCTGCCACTTTTCCTGGGTGTCCTTTTGAGGACCACTCAAACACAAAAGCTGCACAAACAACCTGTGACAACAGCCGCCCTTCTCCCACAGCCGCTGTCATGGCAACCCAGTGGAGCACAGTTAAAAGAAATAAATTCATTGCCATTCACTCTTCTTCCTTCATTTCAAAAATCAATGAAAAGTTACGCCACACTCATCTTTCTCAACCTGTTCTTCCAGATTCTGCTTTGTTTATATGAACTGATTCTGGAAATATTGAACTAACAAACTGAATGTAGTAAAGTACTTCAAAACACAAGTGTCATATTTACTACAGCAAACACCTGGATGTCAGATGAAATTTACTTGCATTAAAAAAAAAACACCACAAGACAATTTTGAGCACCACATGCAGGCGTTGACAGACGACATACCTCTGCACAACATAGAGTAACAATAACAGCACTCTCATCATATTTTTCTGAGGCTCTCAGTTAGGATATGAAGTCAAATTATGCTGTGAAAATGGGCTGTGGATGATTATGTTCCCCATGGGAATCACAACAGAGCACAGATAAATCAAACAGAGCAGCCTTCCAAAACATTACACAGCAACTGATCCTTCAGTCCAACAGAGAACAACACAACAGTCAAGCATGCATACGATCCAAAGTCAGCTTTGATGATTCCCATCTCATGAATTAAACATCACCAACCAAGACACTAACAAGTCTGAATACTGTGCACTGGGAAAAAAAAAACAGTGTACCTGAGAAAATTGCAGCACATAAGGTGAAGCCAGTCTGTAGGTCTCAAAAGTGTTCACTGTGTGGTATGAGTGGGTTGTTGGCAGCCAAAGTGAGGTCTGAATTGAAAGATCTTTCTTTCCAATTATCGAGATTGGGCTTTAAATCAGATTAGAGCAGCTGTAGATGTTGTGTACAGGTTTGGTCGTCTCCAACACAATTGAAAGACCAGCCAGCTGAACATTTTAATTAAATTGCCTCCTCTAAAGGGGGTGACACTGGAGCATCTTTGTGTGGAAAATGTCTGTCTTCACCAAGTTAAACCTTGATATTCTTTCAATGCAATTTCAAAACAGACAATGAGAGTAGAGTAACAAACCGAATCCATCCAAGACTCAGCAAATGCACATGTACATGCAAACCACATGAGATGAGGAAAAAAAAATATATTCAAAAGATTATAATTATTTCAGACATTTACTGCATGACGCAAGTCCACCATTGATTGTTTTTTGTGATGTGGTATTAAACTGAATATTAACACCACATCACAGCACACTAACCACCGCAGCAATATATGAGTAGAAGCTCAGCACTTGTGTGGGCTTGAAGGAATGTGTGAATCTGGATGAGGCAGACAGGAATTCTTCATGTCTTCGAGCTGAGGAGGAGCCCACACATTTGTACACCACATATATGAGTGTAACAAACATCAGCTGAAGACATTAATTACACATAAACAGCCATTATATGAGACTGCAGAACAACCTGGTGTGCAGGGGCATGGTATGTTATTAGTATGATGGACATAATAGAAGAAAAACTACTGATGTGGGCTAATTATCATGTGAAGACCCTTTATTTTAGTATCTTGGGATTTCACTCAGGGGCTGTACAGGCTTTTTGGGAGGCTTTACAGATGTGATAATGCAGCAATGAGAAGTGTTGAACAGAAATACAGTGTAGTTCTCAAAGCCTTAAAAACTGAGTTTAAGTGGAAAATGAGCTGCATGAAAGAGCATGTAAGTTCATTTTAAAATACGCTGGAGAAAACCATATTGTAGAGAAATTGCAGTAGCAAAAAAAAAATGCACCTAAGGCGTATCCAAGAAGTAATAACTAAACCTTTGAGTAGAGAAAGGCTTTGATTTCATCCAGTTTTGATACATTTCAGGAATGTAACTTGGAGGTGTAAGCAGTGTGTGTCTCAGCTGCATTATTATCAATTTATGTGTGAAAATTACACAAATGAATAAACAGAAACTAAGACAACAAAAGACCCATGCAGAAAATAAGATGATACGATCACTGAACTATGAAAATGGAGATTTATTTTGGCCACAAACTATTTTTCCTGAGCCTGAGGTTTGGGGAGCATCACCGTGACAACAGGATGTGGGCAGATAGACCCTTGATGACTGTGTGGGCTGGAGGAGGGATGTAGGGAAGGGGCATTTACTGACACAGGATGAGGCAAACCAGCTGATGATTGGATAAAAGAATATGAGACTAGAGGATAAAGCTCTGCAGGTTCAGCTTTAGAAGCTTCTGTGAATGATCATGTAAATGTACCTGTTGAGTTAGGCTTATTTGTATCATTTGCAATTTTTGTGCAAACAACCAAATACTGATGCTCACATGAAACAGATGATTAGTTTGGCAACTATTGGATGAAGCTGAAGGGACAACAGGGAACATTAGCACCATGTATTGGGCTATATTTAGTACTGGCAGGCTGCAGCAAGAGAGACTTAAATAAGCCTGGGAATTACCAAACTACTCATCAGCTGAGGCAAATTTACTACTGATGCTTTATGTTAATCCCCTAAATATATAACAATGGAATATTAACGGTTAGCAGTATTAGGTAACAGGCAGACATTTTAAATAGTTTTTTGACTTATTGGAATTGGCAGATGAGTTTGGATGTTCTATATCCACTATCTTGGATCATTTTAAACAGGCTTTTTTAATGGAATTATGCATTTTAAAACATTTCTCTGTGGTCTATATAAACGTAACTGCTATGCTTGGGTCTGAATTATTCATTAGTTAAATTTTACAGGTGCATTTTCAACCCTATTTCTGAATCGTGGCACCACAAAGGCAATTTCGAGAGGTGTCCCTTTAAATTAAAACGAGCCACTTCCACCCACCTCGGCTGTGTCCAGTTCAACCAGCAAATTAACATTTTAGGCGATTGTCTCAAACTTTGGACATGTTTTTAGTATTCAAACTTTTTGAATTATTAGGTTCCAAATACACAAATAAATAAACCAAAGGCTAATAAAGGTGGATTTAGCAAAATATGAGCCCTTTAAGCACAGCAGTGTGGTATTCCAAATTGGAGAGTAATGAAACAACCCAAGACAAAAATCACTCCCACATAAATATTTCATGTTTAACTTGATGTTCAGTGGCACAGTTAATGATCACTGTGAGTTTGATGTTCAATGATTCAAATTTAAACTAAGTCATGTGTCACCTCAAACTCATTTTCTTTCAGGGGTCACGTTTAGCCCCATTTGATCTCCAGTACTTAATTATATAAATTCTTCAAACAACAAAGATGTGAATAACCTGAAAAAAAAAAAAATTCTCATGAAAATTAAGTGAAATTTAAACAATATTATATCTCAACTTATCTTTTATACATGTGCATTATGGATCATATCTACAAAGATACTAATCACTTAGAAAATGTTTCAAATTGTGCTTAATTTTCTTTAGACATTTCAGGTTGTTCATATTAGTTTGGGTTATACACCTTTTATTGTTACAGGATAGCAGTTTGTAAATGTAAATATTTTCCTCATTTAATCTTATTTTTGCACTAAAACAAATACAAAAATTATAAGTTGTCATTGATCAGCATAATGTAACTTTTTTCCCCACATCAAACTGAGAACAAAATATGTCAGTCATTATTATAAAATATTATTTTACTATAGATCATATTGGTTTCTATATGGAACTTGAACTAAAATGAGTTTCACAGCCTTGACTGTGGAATTTTTTCATTTTGTAAATTCATTCATTCTGGCAGAAACATCCATAAATGCATGTTCACGAAGGCAAAGGCGCTAAATGGGTTGCATTTATTTTTCTCAGCTGAGAGGCCTAACCCACAGTGGGTCTTGTTAGTAGATAAACCATGTTTTTGTGTCTGCATACATGTTTGTGTACGTTTTTACACACTCAAACCTTTAGTAAATCAGGCTCTATGTAGCTAATGGAACAACAAGAGACTGACCTGGTCTTAATCAACCACCACCCACAACCAGGACCAGCGTATCCACCTGCAGCATCTCCAGGACCACTGGGTCCCACATATGTGCGCCCCAAAACCATGAGAAATCATCTGCACCAGGAAGGATTCAGGACCCATATATCCTATAGTTGTCATATGTGATATTGAAGGTGCTTATGATGAATATATTGCTTCTGTAATGCCCTAATTGTTTTTGTTAATATAATATTTCCAATAAAATAATAATACAATAGGGGACAAATTGTAATTTTACTACATCTGAAATGGGCTGTGGAAAAGCCGTTTTCAATTCCCTTGAGAATATCTAAGCACAACTCCTCTGGTTATATATATAAAAAAATTATCATTGCTCTCTCTTCTTTGGTTCTAATTCTATTGGTATCTACAAATTGATATGCAACTTGGAGCATGGACATTCCATGTTGGTCAGATATGAGATATATGTGTATATATATATGAGATATATGTATATATATATATATATATATATATAGTTTTTTTTTTAAAGATGAGTTATTAATGTCAGTATATGGCTCACTTTAAACTCTCTGTATAAATATCCACCACAGTATGGCATTGGAGGAGAGACACTGTGTTATAAAAACAGTAGAAAATAGCATATGAACATGCTGAATACAGTAGCAGTTTTACCTGTCTTTGGGCAGCAGTGGCCAACTGTATCTGGCAGAACTTCACAGCTTGGTCCAGAGCTACATCCTCATCAACCTGAGCCAAGGCAAAAGACAGAACAGGAACATTAAGACACAGCAGTATATAGCCTCCACATCATGTTTATATTCCATAGTGACATATCTTGTCTTTTCTTTATTCAGTGCACATTCCTCAGGGACTAGTTAGCTTTGTGCTCCAATTTCACCCTTGAATGATTTATATCAATGCTTCAGGTATGACCCATCCTTTTGTGTACATACCAGATGAATTTGTTCCAATCTGCTCTCTAATTTCCAATAGCCTGTCAGAGCCAGTAGCACCTCTTTTAAGATTTGGTTAATTCTAACTGATAATAGCACCAGTAAAGACATTAAAAGCTTGGTATAGCTACTAGATGTGTGCTGTGTGGGAGTTAGCGGGCTTAGCAACAGCATAACATTACACACTTAGCAGTAATCATGTTCACACAGCTGTTATATTCCGTCCAGCAGCCTATTGTGTACAGGGGTTCAGAGACCCTGAGAAAAGGGGAGATTTTACAGCTGCCACATCTTACTTTTCAATTTATGCCAATTGTTAAATAAACTAAGTTAATTTTGAGTTTTCTCAAAGGTCAGCACCCTATTGGGAAATGCATGTCCTGCTCTCTCTGTCTCTCTGTCAAACAATAAGACATAAACAAATAATAGGCTTGTATGTTGATTAAAATAACATCTAAAGCAGAATGCAGAAAACAGAACTGGAATATATCTGTATCTAGTTGATTCTGTGCAGACGGGGGATGCAGGAATCTTTGGAGGACAAACAAGCTGAAGTGACTGCTACAATGTCATTAACAGTGTTTGATAACAGAGGTGAACACATTCTGTCAGAGTTTAGGGTTGTGAAATGTGCAAGGGTGTGACGGTTTGATAAATCTATCGCTTAATCTTTCAAGTTGAAAATTCTTTGATGGCAATGAATGCGCTTCATTTCTTTAGAAGATAGTTTTATACGACTCTTTCAACAACTTAAAAGTGATACGAAAGAAAAATAACGGAAAAAGAAAACATATTTACCAAGTAAATAAGACGCAAGGCACTGGTTAAAATGCGGCTTTGTGTAGTTGTGCAAAGCAGCAGGTGCTAAAACCACAAACCATCTGCAGTTTGTACAAGTTACTGCACATTTAGAAGGTGCTCTGGAAAATGTCCAGGAGTCTTAATAATACATGTGATTTGAAGAGGAGAGGAAACATGTTGTGGCTCGTTCTGACAACCCTCTTTATTAGGTGTGTGAGAAAATAACATTTGCTCTTTTGCTGTAAACAAGAACAAAAAAAAAATCTACTAAAGCTATCCAACCTGTTCAGATTCCTTCTTTGAATCCTTCCTATGTCCCTCGCCCACTGCTCTCCCACTCCTTCTACAGCAGATCTAGTGTTACACAGCCAATGACACGGGAACCTGTGTAGGGCCAACATTGATCTGCAGCTCAATGTGGCTACATAACCTGATGTGGGTTGTTCTACTATGACACCATTAACGCGATGGCAAACAATGTAGATGGACTCCATTTCCTTCCACCAAAAAAATCTAATGCAGAGAAATAAAAAGAACCTTGTCCCTTCTTTGACATACAAGTCAATTTTGTTTAAATAACACAAATTACAAAAATATATTTATCTGAAGAAGAGGCAAATCTAGTGGGGGAAAAAAAAAAAAATCAAAAAATGTTCAACTGTACAACGTCTACATAGTTATATAGAATTTACTCTAAGGTAGTATTAGAGGCATTTTTTTTTTAATTCTTACTTTCCCTGTACATTGTTAGTGCATTACCACTATATGTCAGTATTTCACATTTCAGTTATGTATGGGAGCAGAAACTAGCTGTCATAAATCTAAGGAAGAAAATATGTACTATTCTGTGGAAGATAAAACATCTGGCCCAAACAATGTGAATGGAGAAAATGTAGAATGGTTACTGTTCAATTAGCCAAGATTAATTTAAACGATCCATTGTAGTTCTTCACGTAGAGGTGAAAATCTGTAATTATTCCTAGAAAGTATCTGCTGAGGCCACTGTTGTATGTGTAATCTGTTTATGCAGTAACAAAAATAAGACCAAAGCCAAAAATCATAAATTCAGGTTACTGAGAGTGAAAACACAGCAACACGATACGGGCCGGATATGTTGTAGTGTTTGGTTGCTTAGAGAGGGAAAGTCCCCAATTTGTAGTGGGTGGGGTGTTACTAATTCAGTTAGAAGTGGGGATTCCTTTTTCATTTTAAGAGGGCACACACTGAGCATGCATGACTTTGCAAAACATAAAAGTTCTTTCCTCAATAACGGTCATTACTTTTTCTGCACACGAAACACATCTAATGTTGTTCATTTTAAGGAGGATTACCTGTTTAAGGAGCATGTAAGTCTCCGACATGATCTTTTCAATACGTCCCAAGTCATAGGTCATGACTTTCTGGCCCTGCTGCCAAACCCGGTAGGCATCAAGAAGTAGGGTTTTGCCTGACTCCACATCCTCTAAAAGTTTCCTTTTCCTGTTGGGCCTCCGTAACAACCCCTGGTCAGTCCCACTGGCTGCCACAGTCACCTTGGGCACTGAGGCTTGTAGCTGCTGCTGTCTGGAGCTAATACTCAGCTCCTCCAAAGACAACTCTGGTGTTCGAATGCTTTCAGTCACTTTCTGCTGAGGCTCCACATTACCCAGGGAGGTGTCACCCTCAGTCTGGTTGCTCTGAGCAACTGTGGTGTTAGATGGCCTTCTCCAGTGGCCACTGTCAAGCTCCATGGGTTCCTCTGGTCCCACGCTGTGACCTTCATTCCCAGCGGCATCCACCTTCCCAGTGTAGCCCTCTAGAACTTTACTCCCTTTGTCTGTTGAAGGTGGCTGGGTTAGATGAGCTTGCGTGGCTTCCCTTGGTCCACTTTCAGAGGCTGTGGCACAGGCTCCTTCTGCGAACCCAGGCTTCTTAGGCAGTGCATGCTTGTTGTCCTCTGAACTGGGCCTGTTGGATGCATCCGTTGTAGTCATCTCACCCATTGGGGGTGCAGGCGCTTTGGGAAGCTGCTCAGACACCTGAAAGAGAACAGAACCTATTAAAGCATGACATGGGTGCATGCCAGACATCAAAAATGCAAAGTAACTTTCAACCAATAGTATTACAACTTGGTCTGTTCAGTATTTTGTATGCAGTGAGTTGCGTTTCCTTACTCCTGTGAGACTGTTCAGATTGTCCTCCAGGACTTTTACAGTTAGGAAAAATGCTCTCTTGGCCAAGGCTTGGCGATCAGCATCCCGTAAATATTTCCTTCATGGAAGAAAGAAAGAAATAGGGAGAGGGATAAAGATGTCATGGAACAAATGCATAATCTACATCAGCAAAAACAAAACAACATGGAAGTTGCTCCTTACTTTCCCTGGTCAGGGGTTCTCTGCAGCATGAAAGAAACTTTCAACAGAGTATCGTGATCCTTAAGCTGCGATAGTACCTCCAGCAAGAGGACAATGGATCGGTTCATATGAGATGCAAAACTTCCTGGGCGATCAATCTCATCTACTGGAATGCGCCAGATGCCCTGGAGGGTTGAGATGAAAAAGAGAGCATTAGTAGCCGATTCTAACTTATACATATATATATATACACATACATACATACATACATACATACACACACACGGTAAAGCATAAGCACCTCAAACTCAAATGGTATTTAAGTCCAGTAATAAAGTAAAAGCATGTAGTTACATTATATAACTGGTTGAAGTTTATTTCGAACACAACTGGAAACAAAATACAAATGGTAAAAGAAAGTCAAAGAGAAACCATAAATTTAAAGAGAACATTCCAGAGTATTAAAGGAAAG
The DNA here is from genome assembly GCA_020466265.1 of Siphamia tubifer. NCBI lineage: Eukaryota > Metazoa > Chordata > Actinopteri > Kurtiformes > Apogonidae > Siphamia > Siphamia tubifer. Next base: position 27,703,203 of record CM035791.1, on the reverse strand, counting down.
AGCAAAGGTAAGACAGGTCAAAAAACACAATGTTGAATTACCTCATTGTGGCTCTTCAACAACGCTTTATGTCTAAAGTGGAGGAGGAAGAAGTCCAGCTTATATTGCCTTAGCACAATTTTATATAACTAGCGTGATATGAAATCCATAAAAAAAGAACAGGTCAGTACTACCTGTACTACTGTCAAAGAACTCACGTTATAACATAGGAGGATGAAACAACACAGTATTTCCTTCTTTAAACACTTCTTTAACCATTTTGTATTAAACTACTTTTCCTCATCCTTGCATTTCTTTAAAATGTAATTTTATATATTCCTTGAAATGATTCATGCTTTTACTTTATTTCATTTCATGTGTTAAACTCTTCTATAATTTAACTCCTGTGATTGACACACACATCCTATAGTTATTCTGCCACAATGTATATTTAAATACAATTTCTCTCCTAGTTCATATCCTCCTTCTCTGGCCAAAAACAATTTCTTCATTTTATTTGGAAGTTAGTTATGTCTTACTTTAAATATAAGTTATGCTGTTGTAAATTTAATGAAATTTTAATCTTGTTAATTGCCGACCATAGGATAAGATCATTTCTCGAAATTTTTACATTCTTCTCAGACTGGCTGAAAATATTATGTTTGACAGATGAATAAACAGTAGGTACACCTGGAAGAACTGAAAAGAAAAAAGTAACAGTGGAATTAAAAATAATAAATCCAGGTTAAAATTTCATAGAAGAAAAGCCTTAACATGGGGATGGAAAAGGAGACATGATGAATTTTCTCGCCATGTAGGAGGGAAAGGGAGCTTTCTCACTGGGTACACATGACAGACATCCTCATTAGTGCTCAGTTGAGTCCAAGCAAAGCAGCACAACAACACTAATACTCCTTCCGCGCACAAAACATTTTTTATTTTTTATTTTTTTTAATGAAGTCACCTTTCTAGTGAGCACATGTCCTCCCAGTAGGTTATCCAGGGAAGGTACCAGACTGAAGCCACTGATGCCAGTGCAAATGGTGGCCTAGGCTGTGAGCAGATATAAAGTACATGGCTCAGAGTATTGCTCTAACCTTAGAAAATGTGTGCTGGAAGAAAACAAAGATGACCGCGACAGAACTAAACAAATAAGATGGCTCTATCAGCCACTGAAGGCACAAGGGAAGTCTGATGCTCCTCCTTATTGACACTTCCAGACTGTCAGATGACATTTTCAAAGCCAATGGAGAAGAACAAAGCAGGGTAGAAAGGCAAAATGAGCGGATCAAATCAAATCACTTCCCCGAGAATAGATTTACAGAATACTCACAGGCAAAAGTGTCAAACCCTGTCATCTGAAATCTAATTTAATAACCCCATCGAAAAAAACAAAAAAACAATTCTCATTGCTTCTTTTATGATGTTTTGGGGTCCAATTTCAGTAGAGTGCAGTGGTAAAAGCTCAGACACAGTGGTCAAAAAGAACAAGCGCAGGCTCTGATGCATGTGTGAAGACTAGAAGATTTATGATTATTATTATATGATGCAATCAGCCAGGGCTTGAGAGGGTTTTAACCATTCAATGCACAAATGACCAAAAGCCTTCAACAGGAGCAGGACAAGTATGATGAGGGGGTGGGCTCCATTCACTTAGAAAAACATCTCTAATGGAGGAGAGTTGTTCTTCATCAGAGAATCATCCAAGCACAGAAAATCTGTTTAGGGAAAGCAGAGCCATGGCTTTACACAGATTATGCTGTAGCACAACAGCTAAAGCAGATTTGTAAGACTTTAACTGAAATGATTTTAAGCATCTTTTTTTTCTCCATTTTTTTATGTGAGAAAATTTGACCACTGCTGAAAATCTGGAGCAGCAGCTTTGGCACACATGTGGCTGATGCATCACACAAGAACTGGGTATTAGTATGGATTTAGATAGAAAACAAGTCAAACAAGGGATAAACCCATGGAATGAGAATAATTCTCAACAAATGGTTTTGTAAAAAAAATAAAAATATATATATATATATATATAAACTTACAGGGATTTTTCTGTTTCGTCATGGAAGATGAGTAATGTAATGAAAGAGCAGATATGTTGAATGATTACCAAGTCCTTATTGGTCACGTACTGAACATTACTAACAATATGGTCAAAATAATAGTGTGAATAAATTGTCTATTTACTCTTGGGTAAAACTCTGGGCCTAAACAAAATGCTAGCTTTCTGTTGAGAGCATTTTGGAGGGAACCTCTACATGAGTCATATATACTTCATCTATATATTTCTAAAAACATAGGTGACATGAAGGGCCACAGACAGGCTCAAAATACTGTATTATGCCTGCCCAAACTTTACTGTAAAAAAGTTACCCGTTTTTTTTAGGTAACATTAATAACGATGCCAGTTAATTTATCAGCCAAATAAAAGTTTAAAATTGAGGATTTTGAAAACATCCAAGATGGCTACTTGACTTTTAAGGTCACCAACACTTGGTAAGTAGATGGTATAATTTTATATCTGTCCACATTTTTAAACATTACATGGAGATATCCATTTCCTAATAGGACTACTGTTTTCTCTCCATGCTGTGATAGGCCGTTATACAGGAGTACTACTGACTGTACCAGTGTGTTTACACACAAACTCTCACACAATGATGCAACAGCTCTATTTGTAGAAACATTCACGTAAACTTGTGCTCAATTTTCTGAAAGTTTGAGTTAAAGAGAGAAGGAGACTCACCATCACCAAAAAAAGCTACTCCACGACGCCTGTTTTAGTATTCTTTTGGACAGTTTCTTGCTGGCGGTAGCAACACCAGCAGTCCTGGCGGTGCCTCCACCCTGAAAGAGCTTCACGCTCAAAGAGCAAGAAGAGGGCTGCATTTGGGAGCAAGGGCAGCAAGAGCTGCAGAAGAGAAGAGGAAAGCACAGCTGCACACAGCAGAACGGGTGTACAAGAAGGAGGAGAGAATGGAGGCTGCCTTGGCAAGAGGAGAAATGGTGCAGCAGTCAGGGCCTTTGAGCTCAATGTGCCACTGACAGACAAGCCGACTTGTTCCTCTCCTGTGTTCAAACCCTGCCATCTCAAAACAAAAACACCCACGCACTCTATCTCCGCTTTCCCCTGACCCCAGCCTGCTGGAGTTATTTCTCCTCCTCCCTTTCTTTCTCTTGCACTATACACAGTGAACAGCCAATCCTTGAAGGCTTTTGCCAGCCAATCAGAGCCAGGTGGTGAAACTCCCGCCCATTAGAGCACACCCACACAATACACACACAAACAGAGAAGTGAAAGAGAGAGAGAGAAATGAGGAAATACAGTGTAATACAGAGAGGAGATGAGTAGAGCGAACGAGAGCCAGGGGAGGGGGAGAGCGTGATCACTCTGAAGACAGAGCAACAGGAAAAGAACAGAGAACATGAACTGGCTGAAAAATGTAACTCAGCTTCAACAAATCGATGTAGTAGGTTCCATCAGGAGGATGGCAAAACCAGTGGAAAAAGGATGGGGGGAAAAAAAAACTGCTGAATCTGTGCAAAGAACCCATTAACTCCAGAAAACACAAACTGAGAAACAGGACTGCATACACACATGGGATCTCCTCAGTTAAATACATGCAGACCTTCTTTTAACCCTGGTTGCGTGTCTTCACTTAGTCACCATAAACATATTAAGAAAATACACACCGTTTCTCCAACTTCCTGGTGTGCGAGTAAAGGAAAAAACTGGAGAAAAAAGTCAGGCAAATGCAGCAGAAGGCAATGAAAAACATAGTGGCAGTCGCAGTTAAGCTCTAACATGCAAATCAAAACATCAACTTCTACAAAACGCAATGACTGGGCCAATACTCCTCCCCTCAGGAAAAAAACAGAAAGGTTTTCCTGAGTGGAGCTCCACCTACAGCACATTTCACAGCTGAACACACAAGTGCTTGAGTCATAGCTTATACCTGAAGCCAGTAATGCAACGGTCACGTTTTTCAGCAGCCTATTCTAACCTAAAGAAAACACAGAGGCCCACCTATAAGTAATGTCATCATCATGCAGTCAAAACAATCCTAAAGGCTTGCATCGGTTAAAAATAACCTTCCCTAAAAAGTTAGCAACCGCCAAAACAGGAGCATCCATTTTCTCTGGAGCTTTGTCAAGAAAGAACGCTTGAGTGGGTGGAAGAATATGTAAGCAAGAGTATGTGTGTGGAGTGTAAGGTGGTGGGTGAGAGGAAGGAGGGGGTAACAGTGCCTGAGCGAGCACACAGGGACTCCTCACGATCAATTAACAGTAGGTACAAGTAGCCGCAGGCCTGGCATTACAAAAGCTTCACAACAGAATATCATTAAGTTCAGAACAATATTCTGTTACACAGACTGGGAATAACAGCAGTAAAACAAAGCCAATACTATGAAAGGAATGCAAGGGTAATGGTACTATAACAACACAAGGTAAAGGACAGCAATGGGACAGGCATAGCAGATCTGCACAATTTAAAGGTGTTCAATGTTTCAAAAAGACTGGATTTTATGAAGTGATGATTAGCCTAGGGGGTTATGAGATCCAGTGTTCAGCATTTATGACTTATGGCTGGACAATATGGGGGGTGTTCCTCTACTGTAACCAGCATAAACTGAAAGTGAAACTTAACATGCTTTGAATGTTCAACTCCCAGCTTTTGTGCCACACCCTACTGATCAGTAGCCTGCACAGCCAAGTTTTTGGTCAACTTTTCTCCTGATGGTACACTCATTATCTCTGGCTACAGCCCAAACATTAGCGTCTGTGCTGCGGCTGCTCTTACACTTGTGCTGCGTGTGTCAACCTAACTTGACGCGACTCTAGTTAAGTGTGATTGGTTCTGTTTAGTTTGACTTTAAAGTAGTTTTATGGAGGATTGTAGCCAAAAGTGGTACTGCAGCCACATTCAACATTCTATACAGTGTGGCATCTCCTCTGCTTTTCAGGTTTAGTAACGTCAGACATTTGTGATCAGAAATGTTCCAGATGCAGCTCAGTGGAAACTGGTAACTTGGATGCTGAAACACTAGTGACTTGGTGATTGATAGGTGTAACATCAGACCAAAACACAAAATGACAACATAAACATTATTTAGGGGCTGACACTTTGCTTTTCAAATGCACTTTAGACTTTAGGAGGTCTGGGAAACATCATCATCTCCTACTGTTTATAAATAATACTGAGGTGGACAGGGTCCAAAGCACCAAGTTCCTTGGTGTCCATCTTACAGACAAACTGACCATGAGGGACAACACCACAGCTGTCATCAAGAAGGCCCAACAGCGCCTTCACTTTGTTCACAGGCTGAAGAAGGTGGACCTCTCTATCTCAGCCATGACCCTGTTCTACAGACGTACAGTAGAGAGCCTGCTCACCTACTGTATCTCATCCTGGTTCGGCAACTGTACGGCTGAGGACAGACACAGTCTTAGTCGTATAGTGAAAACAGCTGAGAAGGTCATTGGTGTCTCACTACCACAGCTACAGGACATCTACAATGAGCGCTGTGTGATGAGAGCAGGGAACATCCTGAAAGACTGTACACATCCTTTTTACAACTTGTTTGAGTTGATGCAATTGGGAAAGAGATACCGCAGCATAAAAGTACAGCCAACTCGACTGCTCGACATTTTTGTTCCCTCTGCAGTTAGGCTGCTAAATACATTTACAGCAGATTCTGTGTGAAGCATTGAAATGTCATGGTGGATGTATGAAACAGTATTTTGTTTTCATGTGACCCATGGAAATGACAATAAAGAATCTAATCTAATATTCTGGTTGGACTACTACTGTCAGTTATAACAGTACTTGAAATGAACATGATTTATAAGAATTTAAAAAAAATCCTTCTGTGACAGTGAGGTCTGCAAAAACCTACAGAAACCTTTGTGTCTATTTATGTTAAATCATGGCCTATCAGCATTTTCGGCTCAGTTTGATAAATGGATCACATACACTAGATAATTGTTGGTATGTGATGCTAGTCCTGCTTATAAGTGTTGGCTCTTTGGACATCACCAGCAAATTATGCACCTTCAGCCAGATCATTTCTAAACAGCACTATATAGGTTACTAAAAGCAGGTCCCAGTTAGTGCAATTCAGCCAAAGCACGAAGGAAAAAGTAGGGCATGATGACCTACATTAGAAAGCTCAGTATTCACCCTCGGACTCAATGAGGTGCATGTGAGAGTAGAGTCTCCTTGTCATTATGGTGCCACGCATTGTACCATATGTCTGATGTGTGGTTAACATTCAGGTATCAATTTGTGGCATCTCTCATATTCTCCCTGGGTTATTCTGGCACTGAATAGACAGCAGCTCAGCACATTCACCATACAGTGAAAGTGTCCAATAAGTCAAGCTCTAACAATGGAAAAAGATTTGGTTGAAGCGTACGGGTTACAGAGGATCACTCGTGATCAGAGAAGTTTTAGTTTCAAAGCCACCATTAAAATCCTTGTTCCTAAATCTAATTGGAGATAATAATGGAAGACTGTCATACTAGACAATACATGAATTACTGGATTTCATTTTCAGCAGAAGTGTAAATTTGTCATACACTGCTGCATAACTGAATCAGTCATCGTAATATATTAATATAGGTCTAAAGTGATATATTATTCACTGCCACAAGTGTAACAAAGTCATGTGTAGAGTGCATGGAGGGGATCTCTATTAACTGTGCCTTTTTAAGAGTTCATATACAAGTTATACATGATCGTAACTTTATAGTAACATGTACTGAATGCAGAATTCTAGGCCAATTGCAATATTTAGAATGACAATTTGGTCGACAGTCCATGTCAACACCATCATACAAATTTATAAAACAACTTTTAATACAACAACAAATAATTGTTACTAGAATCATTTACTAGGTATATGTGGATACCACTATTAAAACATTTCGACATTATCTTTCGTTCATAAATTAATAGTGCCAGAGGTTCAAGGTTACTTTCAAAGTTAGTAGATTCTCTAAAATACAATAAAAACTAAATCTCTGATTTCTTAAATATCCTGTTATATTGTCTTTCCTCTTTATTACACTACACAACTGATATACAGAATCCGAATCAGCTTTATTTATTCATTTTCTATATCCAAGGACAACAAAACAAAGATGCAGTTTGACCAACCCCCCCCCAAGGCTCATTTGGGTCATGGAGCCATGTGTGGCGCGCTACCTTCAATATCAATCACTAATCGATAATATTGATTACTAATTGAAAAATGCAAAGAGGAAATCACAAGCAAGTGCACATTGAAAAAGTGCATTACTAAATGTGCATCACATTTTAAGTAACATATTAAAAATGCGGTACAAATTTTTGGTCAAACCACCCAAGGATGTTGCAGAATTTCAAAGGTTGACACTCAAATCCAATTTGGCTCATGAGGCTGAAATTGTGAGTATAAATGCTAAAGTAGAATACATTCAATCAGTTTACACATTATTATTCTGAAAAGCACTGCCATGAATTTATGGACTCTAGGAAACAGACTTGTTTGAATAATATTTAAAAAGGTTTGCATTGTCCTTTGGCAGAGGAGGACAGTTTGGTTTGAAGAGAACAGTAAAGCTCTAACAGTTGGTATGCCAGGGTAGCAGGTTTGTTTCCAGAAGGGGCTCTGTGAGAACCCAGTGGGAGCCAGAGTGCTGCAGAGCTCTCCTCCAGCTCAGATCTGGCCCACATCATAACTACAGTCTGTCATCAGAAGCCTTATGGAGTCAGCATTAGATTCTAGAGCCCCGACAATCAGCTCAGTTCAAAATAATGTGCACCACCCTGACGACTGAGTGATGAGGTACTGTCTTAACGTGACAATCTGCCTGAATGATCTGCATCGTCACAAAAGTGAGAGCATTTGGAGTTTTGACAGATCAAACAAGAAACAAATCAAAACCTAAACAATTTTCTACTAATTCTGAAAAGGCATCCCATTTGCTTCAAGTCAAAAGACGTAAATAAACTGACACGCTGAACAGATGACGGATTCTAACAGTAATCACTGGAACCCAACAGAGACCTTGTAATTCTGAGAGGCAATTCAGTATTCTCCTGCTGTGCAACTATATTTATAGTAGTGCTTCTATGTAGTAAGCCACATTTAGGTCTTGATTTTGCGTATCAAATTGAATTATGTAAATAATTGTGTGTGAAAAGGTAAGACATCATCGTACGCCAATCAATCACTCACAGCAGACTTAGTCACAAACAGGAGGATGCACATCAGTGTTTCACACGTTCATCAGAGCTTGTATTGGCTGCTACCTGACAGTTACTATGTACGATAATGTGGGCAGATAAAGTGTAAATGGACTGCACTTATATAGCAAAAACAAAAAAAACATACAACAAGGCTCAGTCTTCTGTTCCTCAAATCTCCAAAAGGAGGAACACCGCTGTTGTGCATGGGAAAAAGCCAATTAGTGTCTGCAATATAATACCATCAACCTGACATTACTTGGTGGTTGGTTGTCACTGCAATATTGAGCATTTGTGTAAATTAATTCATCACATTTCTTCCAATTTTCCTTCTGGCATACCCTGATTTCTATCCTAATGCATTTCTTTCACACACCACTGCACTCTGCTCCAGGGCTGTAGTACTCCAGTCTGGTCTTGGGCTCAAGACCGTTTTTTAATGGTCTTGGACGTGTCTCGGTCTCAGCCACTGGTCTTGCCAAATGGTCTCGTCTTTTCAAGGGAAAAGGCATCATCCATCTCGGTAAGTTAACTGTAGAGTGAGGTGGTGCTTAGCCTCATAAGCAAGGCTATATTTTATGTTATGTTAACATTAGCTAACATAGCAGAAGATAAGCCAAGGTAATGTGTTTTTGGACATAGTTATTATCACTTATTGTCCGACTGGTATTACTGGTTTCATGAGGTATATAAAAAAAGTAAACGACGAGACGAGAATAACATTTGTGTTTGTGTGATACTGTACTGGTGTTACAAAGGGTAGCAGCTACACGAACACTTGAGCATCATCTTTAACATTAACTTTAGTGTAAAATAAACATGTGTGCGTGCGCTCTAAACAACTTCTGCACTTTGTTCGGAAATATAAAGAACATATTTTTAATTGCAGTCCATTTATTTTGATTTAACCAAACTTTAATGTGTTATGAAAATAGATGTCTTTCTCATTAGCTCACATATACGTAAATCACAAAATGATACAATATTGTTTTTCCAGTGAAGTCATAAACCAACCAAGGAGTAAACTGGTAATACTGGTCATTCTGGTCTATGTCTGCAGTGAAGCTATATTGTAATTTAGTTGCTCAAATACCTACTCAGTACCTATCAGTGGTAATAGTAGGGATTGGTGTTTTTATCAGTTGTACTTGTAACGATAGGTATCACCTTATATCATTCCGTTTTCTTTATATTAGATTATGTGATATCAAGGGGAATAGTTCTACTTAGAAATCCTGGTGTTGCGACACCATTTTTGCTTTTAGATGAACAAATAATAACCCAAAATGACTGACTTTATACGGTCATGCATACAACATGGTTTTTCTGTCCTCAACTCGTTCTTGACTTGGACTCAAGTCTTTTGGACTTGAACCTGTTTGGACTCGGTCTTGACTTGGACTCAACCAGTCCTGGTCTTGGAGGCTTGACAAAGGTGGTCTTGACTACCGCCCTGCTCTGCTCACACCGACAGTCATCAACAATGTTGTTTAGGTGACAAGTCGTGTCATAAAAATATATAATTATTAATCTGCCTTTTGTAGACCTTCCTAAAATGTGACTGATTATGAAAGTTTAATTTTAAGTTGATGATAAAATGAAAAAAGTAGCTGAACTATGACTTACATTAAACAGGTTTGTCTTGTTTCTTTCACAGAAAAGTCCTTGTGCTGGCATGTGCTTCAGCTGTTGCCATGGGACACTGCTTCCTAGCAACACATCTCGGGCCCACTGTAGGTTCTGTGGTGGGAAATAAATAAATAAATAAATGGAAAAGCCCACATACATTTGTACATACATTTTCAATATAATAAAATATAGTCTCCAATAGAAATCTCATGGCAATACACCTCCATTATCAAAGAGCCTGACAGAACTGACAAAATCACCATGAGTTTAGTATGCTGGATTTCACTTTCAAGTAAACAGAGAAAAATACATTAATTTTCAATCATGAAAATGCAGACCACCCTTTAGAGTTTGACTCACAAGTCAGTGTCTACAAGAGTCCCTTGTTTGAAAAGAAGAGCTAATGTCTTCATGTTACCTTTTACAGATTCAGTAGCCTACAGCACAATAATATAGGCAGAAGCTTTGAACACTGGGTGTGATGGGAATGTGAGGGCATCTTAACAACCTCTCCACTTGAGGCAAGATTCAAGAAAATCCTTACAGACTGTAAAACTCAATCAGACTCACTTATCCAACATTTAAGTGAGCTTCAAGGGTTTTCCTCTGAACTTCTACCGTTACAATAACCAAGGAAAGGGATGAATATTCTCTTCAATATTGGTACAAATTAAAAGACAATTGCTTAGAGTCATATGGTACTCGAAGGTCAAATAAATACATTACAAACTATAAAAAAATATTTTTTTTTACAAAGTAGGGAGAGACTGTATTAAAATGGCTTGACAAACAGAGTGCTGACAGAAGGATGCCACCACAGTAAAGCTCAACACAACCTCCCTGTGCCAAACTGGCTGAGAGAGCGCTGCGCTACCACCCACGCACACCTCTGCCCACAGAGCCTTATAGCCAATGCAGGCTGTTTCAGCAACTTGTGTATCACTGCACGACTCACAGGTCCAGAAGAGAATTTTAAAAAAAGATTTAAAAAAAAAAAAAAAAGTCATGTACTAGTCCCTTGTGTTTTCCACCATGAAATGATTTCAATGAAATTGTTAAAATTCCACATACATTATTTTACATCATCACTAATATAAAGCTAATAGTTTAATAACACCTATGGAGAAGAGGAGCATGAAAAGTGGACAATAGATAAAGAGGTGAAACCACCTCTTTCAACCTTCCACTCAGGTGGCTGTAAACCACAACAGATAACCCCAATTGTGCACATATGATAAAAAAAAAAATTAAGAGTATGAGAGAATATTCTCTAAAACTGCCGACAACATTTCTCCCACATTCCAAATACATACAAATGTTTTCCAAAAACTGTTAATGATATGGAAATGTTAATTTCCTTAATTCCATTCAAAGAGTTAAACTTTCATAGATTATAGATTCAAGGCCTACAATTTAAACAATTTCAAATATGTATTTGTTTATTTTTACATAACTTCAGCTTCCTGCTCATAAAACCAGTGAAAACAGGAATTCAAAAAAAATTTAATACTGTGAAGAAATCTGTTTAAAATATTCATGCTCTGCAAAATTTGGGCTTAGTGTCACACACTAATTATCAGGTTTCCTCATGTGTCATTAAATAGCTTCAGTTTGGTTCAATAATGGGAAGACTCCAGACTTAACAGGCCACAAGACCATCATTAATACCCTCTATAGGATGGGTAAGCCATAAAGGTTCATAGCTAAGAAAGCTGTGTATGTCCATGCATACCAATGGAAAGTCTAGTGGAAGGGCAACATGTGGCAGGAGAAAATGGCACCAACAAGAGACATGACTGTGGGCTTGAGCTAATTATCAGAGAAGACTCAAGAATCTGCCAGAGATCCAGAAAGAGTGAGATGGGAATCACAGCTTAAAAAAACACCACATTCAGATGCATCTGAGAGATGGGCTACAACTGTTGGCTTCCTTGGGTCAAGCCACTTCTGAGCTTGAGCCATTGAGAGAAGATTCTCAAGAGGACAATGGGACACCAAACCCAAAAACAAAGAGGTGACAGCAAGCATCAAGGAAATCTAGGCTTTCATTTTTCCCCGGCAATGTCACAGCATATTGAGATAGTGATTAAGGCAAAGGGATTCCAACCAATTATTGATTATTGATTAACTACTTGAAATTGTTTAAATTATAATTCCTGAATATGTAATTTACAAAATGTTTAACTTTTTCAATGGAATTACGGAATTAAATGAACTTGTCCATGATATTGTAATTGTTTGGAAAGGGTCTGTAATAGTTATTTAGATCATGTATTTGTAGAAAATGTCACATGGTCAAAATAACAATAAATTGCAGTGTTTTCAGACCTCAAATAATGCAAAGATAACAAGTTTATATTCATTTCTAAACAACACCACCAATGTTATAACTTGGGAAAAGCTCAGAGATCAGTATTTAGTGGAATAACCCTGATTTTCAATGACATCTTTGACTTTGACTTGGCTGTTATCCATTGCTGCTGGATTACTTTATGCAGGTCCTGGCAGAGAAATTAAAGAACCTCAGCAATGTTCCATGGTATGTGGACCATCCATCTTCCTCTTAATTATATTTCAGAAGTTTTCAAAGTGGGTTCAAGTCAAGAGACTGAGCTGGCCATTACATAGTCTTCATCTGGTGCTCTGTCATCCACACCTTTATGGACCTAGCTGAGGCCAGGAGCATTGTCCTGATAGAAGAACCAGTCCTCAGAGTTTTGGAACATTGTCACAGCATAAGTCCAGTAGTTTTCAATATTTAATTATTTATTTTTTTTAATTCCAGCTACTTTTATGGTACTAATAGCACAGTGTTTGCCTATTACAAGAAGATAGTGATGGCCACAGTAGTGGTGTGTACACTTCTCCTTCTGAAATAAGACATGGATCAAGTGTTTATTCAGTAGAATCAAGTGTACTTGTGTGGTTAATTCAACAGACACAGGCTGTCATACATGCAGACATACTGATTTCACAGGAAAATGCAATGAGCTTAATTTTCCCACAGTTGTATGACACACACATATTAAAAGTGACACTAAAACAATTTGTGATGAAGTAATAATTGTACAGTGACTAACTTGCACTACATATGGTGATGCTTCGTGACTGACCTGATGGGTCTTGCTGTTGGTATAGAAGAAAGCCAAGCGGTAAAGACTCTTGTAGTGTTGTGGGAAACGGCCGAGGCAGAGGAAGAGAGCTCGGACACACATTTCCAGGAGCATTCGTCTCTGGTCTTGGCGTTCAGTGGGCAGAGCCTTGGGTACCTCAATCACTTCAGGTGGGGGCTCTGGTTTCTTTTTGCCCTCGCTGGCTGGGGTCAGAGGAGTAGTCTGTTGAGAGGGGGCTGTCTTTGGAGGAGTGACTGGGACAGGCATAGGCTGAGGGCAAGGGTCTGGAGAGATCTTGGTTGTTGTAGCATCAGGAATTGTAACCACCACTGCATCTACTATTTCCTGGATGATTTTCTCTTCCACTTGGACAGCAGTGTGTTCACCATGTGATGCTAGGGTAAGATTAAGAATGGTAATTAGTCTAAACTATTTTTGTAAAATATGGGAAAATGCTTTTAATTTCACATATATTACATATTTAGTGTTTAAACTGCTATGTTCTGCTTCAATAACTGAGCAGTACAACACCTAAAGTTCACTATCAGATATGACAAAGGTTACATTCAATTCACTGTCCAGAAAAAAATGAATAATCAACATATATGAAAGTCCTGTCAAAAAGCCTTTCATCATCATGGCTTACATACCTGTGTCCTCAGGTGCCAGTTGTCCTTCCTTCACAGGGGTTGTACTTTCTGAGGACGCTGAACTGACTTTGCCAGAGGCAGGTTTGTGGCTGCTGTCCTGTGAACTGGTGGGATCTGTGAAAGCATCCTGAGTGGAGTTGGAGTCAGAAAGCATCACGACCTCACTGTCCTGACTCCGCTCTATAAAATTAAAAATTAAAAAAACAAAACAAAAAAAAAAACACAAAAAACCCCACAAAAAATACAAAACAAAACAAAAAGAACAGAACAAAAAGAAATAATAAGTCATGCCATCAATTGCATGTAACTGTTAAATAATACTGAAAAGAACATGTGAGATGTGTACAAATAGTGGGTTTAAAATGATTCTTACTTTAAGTTAACATTCCAAAACTTTCCTATTGTTTTTCAAACTTTTGGGACTTCTTACTAAAATATGTAATAAGTATGTGAAAAGTGCATGCTTAAATAGTGGCTATTTTCATGCTGATTGTTAATGACTTGTCTAAAATGTCAAACATTTCCTGTTGTAATGTGGGGAGGAAAGAAAATACTGTAAGGCAAGAATAGGTTACAGGCAATAAATCCTTATTAGTGCACCAGTAATGACATGCTCACACTCCTGCTAAAATGGAGAGATGATGTTTTTGTATGTTGTCATAAACCAAAATGCCAACATTCCTCTTAATTGCCATGTTTTGCAGTCTTAGCAAAAACAGAATCAGGACAAGTAGTTGCTATTTAGAGAGTATGTACAGTAGGAATTGTATAAAGTGATAACTGTGTAAGCAAAGCTTCCTACAAAAATACAGGTTTTTTTTTTTTTTTCAAACTAGCAGAACTAGTTTTGGGACTGGAAACATAGCCTCTTAAGAGAGTTTGGTGGGTTAGAGGAGCAGTACCATTCACGGAAGCCAGCCACATTGGAGACCTGGGCAGGCAGTAATCATGGTCAAACTCTGATGAGGCTGTTGAAGATATGGGGAGCTGGTTTTACAATATAATCAAGCAAAGTTGAATCTTTAAATTATTTCAAATCACCTGCAATTAGTACAATCTCCTTTAATAATCAGTCATGTTTTTTTTCTTGACAAAGTAAACTTTTGATACCACTCCCCTGGAAGCAGAACCTGATTCAGACGCACAAATCTGTACAGAATGTCTAATACAAATGTTTACATGTTGTGACACATTTCCCCATCTGTCGGATGGAAAAAGTAAGGCAATAATCTGCAACACGAGTAGCACTGCTTCCAGAGTGCAGCAGAGATACTGTAAATCCTTTTGCACCTGTTATCAGACTTCATAAACTGATCTCTTTTGTACTCTCAAAGCAGTAATATAAACATAGTGCTTTTTTTCCCCTGTTGTTTTAGTTGTAGTGTGATTCATATTATTTTAAAACAAACACTAATTTATACAGGACAAAGAGGAGTGGGATATTAGTAGTAAATTAGTTAAAAAAAATCCATGTCTGAATCAGGTCCTGCAACTGCAATCTTATCACCATGAAGTGCTTTACGCAAGACTCAGGCCAGAGAATGTACACCTACACGCACACAGTTGCGCAGGGTGTGTAATGAACTTTAGTCAGAGTTGTGTGCCAATTACAGTCCAGCCACATTCCTTCTGACTTGGCATTTTCACACTAATTGAACAAAATTGGAAATTACATCCAATTAGCTGGAAATTGCCATTGCACATTACTCATCTAAGGTTTTGAAATTTCTCCAATGAGTTTGACTTTCTGTCAAATCAGGCCCACACCAAACAGAAACAAAATGTGACCACATGGTACACCACACAATTTAGTGAACTGTGATAAAGACTGACTGTCTGGTAGTGAAGCCATTCACCTCATTATAACTACATGCATATCAAATGGCAAAGCAGGTGGTAAAAGCAAGCAGGCAAAGAGGT
The DNA here is from genome assembly GCA_020466265.1 of Siphamia tubifer. Classification (NCBI taxonomy): domain Eukaryota; kingdom Metazoa; phylum Chordata; class Actinopteri; order Kurtiformes; family Apogonidae; genus Siphamia; species Siphamia tubifer. Next base: position 27,687,679 of record CM035791.1, on the reverse strand, counting down.
AGCAGGCAGGTAGGTAGGTAGGTAGGAAGGAATCTGGAGAAGGTGACACAACTGGCAACATGGGCAATATGGCTGCATTATTTTCACATTCAAGCTAAACATGACACATGGGATGGGTGGAAGAACAGCACTGCTTTTGTTATGTGAAAAGAATGGACTGGACCTTTTCCTTAAAAAAAAAAAAAAAAAAAAGCATTTCCAACTGATTCACAAAGCCCTTGAATAGACCATTTCCTGAAATTGAAAATCAGTTTGTTAGTTGTTCATAGAGGTGTTTGTAACAGGTGTGTACTATTAATTCTGACATCTTTATATCCCATAACAAAAACTTTCAGGATGTTTTCTATGAAATTCAAAGAAAGAGTAATTACATAAACATTATAGTGCAAAAATCTAAAAAGGCCAAGTACAACATTCTCTGTAGACACTGCACTGGATGTACATTATTGCTGATAAAAATGTTCATTAGGAATAATTACCTGAATATAGTTCACACAAATATGCTAGGATTATAACAGAACAGAATGTACACATTTGTGTGTACATACACTATCCTTATCTGTGCAAAAACACTTAAAATTCAAAACCTTAATCTTAAAATGCACTTGAAATAAAGGTTAATAATTTGACACCAATACTGCAAAAACCTGGCTAACTCAGTGATATATCAATTATAACCTGCAGTGTTTTAAAGCAGATTATCATTGGCTGCTTAATGAAGCTGAAACAGACATCCCTTCAGAACAGCATGGTGATGCTTTATCTAGGATGATACACTTGCTCAGTAATGTTATAGGGGTAACAACTTTAGAACAAAACAATTTGAAAACAGGAGAGATGAAAGCAGAGATCAGCCATTAAGCAGCAGCTAAAAATGGGTGCAGTTCCAGCATACACACAAGAGCACAAACAGCCATTAATGAGCTCTGCACATCTCAAAACTTTCATGTGTGTTTAAACTCTGCTCATTATTCACATATAGCAGTCAAATAATCAGTAGCCATATTGCCCATTTCGCCACATCCCAATCACCCAGTGCATAGGGATTATTGTAACTGAAACCAAAGCCATTAAGCATGGTGATTAGCGATCTGAGCACTCCCCAGCGGGCTTCTGTGTCCCAGTGCAGAGAGAGCAAAAGGCCCAACCCCAGAGACAGTGTCTAGGACTGGGACTGTACCATCAGCCTGCTGCTCCTCATGCCGCTGTTGCTGCCACTGCTGCCGTCGGAGTGTTTTGCGTTTGGCGTAATCGTGGTCAAACGGCGTGGCCACATAAGGAGGGGATGTCAGACCTGGGGTGGCAGCTGATGGGAGGGAGGAGCTAAGGACATTCCCTATACAAACAGATGAGCAGTTAAAGTCTTCATCCATCATGGAGGCAGGTTTCTCCCTGCAATAAGAATGACAATCAAATTATTCACAATACTGCCAAGTACATGTAAAAACAAATTACTTGTGGAAAACAATGTATGAGCATTAAACATTCCAAACAGTCAACTGGACAGAGATAGACAGAGGGGATGCACATGGTGTTGTCTGTCAAAATAACTCTCTTTCACAGCACCAACTGTCCCAATAAAGAAGTTTTCTCACGTAAATATGGAAATATTATGCAAGCAAATGTGCTCAAAACACAATCCCACAACTTGAAAGGCAGCTTGACGGCGCTAATCACAGTGTAACATTTTGAACTGACAGCGTAACATTATGTTAAGCTGAAATACACTGGCGAGAACCCTGCTAAACCAAATATATTTTAAGTTATCGCATTAACATTAAGGATATCTGACAGTTGACCAAAAGCATAATATTTGCGAAACTCCATTCAGGGATATAAATCCACTTCAAACCAGATGCCGTACATTCACAGGTTCCATGTGATTTACTAGTTCTTCAACTTACTTTTCATTGGACCTTGGCATGCTTGGCATACTCTTCTCCTCTCCCCTTGCAAATGGGCCTGTAGCTGCCTCAACCAACAAATTGAACAAGAGTTCATGGTCCAGATCAGTGACACCAGCCTCTAACAGTTTTAAGACTGTGGCACCGAGACGGAAATGCAGCTAGAACAAAGAAGTTGTTTAGAAAAGTTCAATTAAGCATTGCTTTACGTAACACTTCCATTTATGTAATGCAGCTACAAAGTACTTGAGCTATCAGTGACTGGTAGTTTACCTCTAGGGCCTCCATAGCCAAGTCAGGAGGATTATGATAATGAATTTTCCGGGGGTATCTGGCAGCTTCTTCATGCAGATAGTTTGCTGCCTAAAAATACAGGCCCCAACAAAATATCTTGGTAAATAAATCTATTACTTAGCATGTGAAACAGAGCAAAAATATTGAATTAAGGAGGAGATATGCTGTATATGAGCTGAAAGTAGGGTTTACTGTGTTCACAATGCCCTTCCTCACTGTGTGCTGACCTCCCTGACACCAAAGATTCATCTGCTTCTACTGATCTAATTATAGCAAAAGACCTATGACTAACCCCATACATTGTTTTCACTGGAGGGGGAAAAAAATCATTTTGCAAGGAAAACAATAATCTTTCTTCAGGTGGATTACAAAACCATTCTCAATGTGGATAACAAACATCTTATCAAAATGTTTTTGTAATTATTTCAAACTCAAGCAATTTTTTCCCCCTCTTTGGTGTTTGACAACCTTTCAATCATGTGATGTAATGTGAATATGAGTACTATATGTGCACATGATACCAAACCCTTTGACTTGTTCATTGAGATTATGGAGGCACCTACTGCAAAATTCTAGGTTTATAAATGAATGACTGGAAATAATATCTAAATGGCTGAATGTACTACAAATTTATCATTGAATGCCCCTTCATAGACCAGTTCTGCATGTATATTATAAGTGAGGTCACAGTACAGTTGCATATCAATACTGTCACGTAAAACAGCTGTAAAACAAATTGGTGATTTGTACCTTTTTGTAAAGCTGCAGATATTCCCCTGGAGGCTGCTTGCGTTTTTCTGCTATTTTCCCCAGCATATAGTGGATGAGCCATTCTTCTTCATCACTGTCACCCTCACAACGGGAAGCACCCTGGAAACACTGGAATGCCGTCTCCAACATGGAGTCTCTGCGTTCCTCCATCTGAATTGATGCAGAGAAGCACATGCAGAGAAGCACACAAAAGGAGCCTTCATGAGTAATTTAGCTCACAGTGACATATCAATTGACTGTAAAACAAATATACAAGTGGAACAAGGAAAAGTGACAGGAAGCAATACTGTATCTCTTGTGCTTTCATGTAGGACATCTGACAAAATAGGTGGACACTTCTTGATGTTACAGACAATACTCGTGAGAGAATGTGTTATCTTAATATGTGCCTTACCTGCTTAACAACCTCTGGGGGTAGATCACTGCGCCACTGTTTCAGCTGCCGAGAAGCAAATGAGTGCAGTGCATAAGATATGGTCCCATACTCAATCCAGAGAGACAGGTTGGAGCTGTCTATCTCTAGTGCCCTCTTAAAGCAGGTAAGGACTGCCTGAGAGTGCTTCCATATGGGCACATCACTTTTCAGCTCATTGGAGTTCAGTTTGTCCTGGATACGACTAGCCCTCGCTAATGCCATACCAGCCCAGGAGTCAAACCTAAAGAAAGACAAATAATTATTATAAGTCACATACAGTTAATGACATTAATTATTATTATTATTCCTGGGTGTCTTGCATGCGATTTATAATTGTTCAACAATAAGGTAAGACCCAAAGCAATTTGATACTGGTGAGTCTGCAATTATCACAAAATGTAATAATGACCAAGAATAGATGCAAGTAAAATTCCCTAAAGCAGAGCCAATTTTTATTTTGAGCCACAAGACGTTACCGAAAACCTACTGCCAACGTCAGCTTTCAGAATACTTTTTTAGAAATGAAAACTATCATGCACCACTGCCAAAAAGACAATGATAAACAAAGATCCCAAAAACAAGAAAGATTTAATGCCAGAAGCCAAAGAATAGTTCAGAGACACCATTTGACTATGAAATAGAATCCATAAGCATTTGGTTTGAGTTTGTTTCTGTGCAGAGGCTCTGAGGTTATGATCTGGATGACATGTGATCAAAACATCAGCACACAGGATGAAATAGCTATGACCAGAATTATGTGAAAATATGAGGATTAAAAGGCAGGCATTATCCTTTTTTATATTGTCTCTGCTTGCAAACAATCCACAATAACCCCAGTTCATTTAAACCACAGGATGTGTTATTATAAAGTAGCAGCAAGAGATGATCCTCCACATGCATGTTCATGTTTAGTAAAAAACTACCTGTTGGGACACACGCAGATATCATGCATATAAAACTTGATGGCTTTCGATTGCTCCTTGTTCTTGAAATGATAATCAGCCAGTAGGTAGTAAATCTCATTAATGATTGGAGGTGCTGGAGCACTGCCCTCGGGGAGACATGGAGCCTAAAGGAATCACAACAAACATGTTTAAACTCATTTGAAATAAGTTGAGTTAAGAGGGGATGTGTCATGTTAAAATATCAAACTAAGATACTTCACATAAATAGAGCAAGCCCAGTGACTGACCTTTTCTGTCATGCTTTCAATATAGGCTGCTACGTCATCCATGCTGAGGGTTGGAGTGTCACTTTGGGGAACAATACTAGCAAACCTCCTCAAGAGATTGGCCAAGTCTGCAGACACTGTGCTTGTCTTGTAGCTGTCAAACTCAGGCAGTGACTTTGGCTTGAAATACTGGAACATAAACAAGGCATCGCTCCAGAGCAGCTCGACCTGCAAAACACAAAATAATTGAATTGAGTTAATTTGTTGTGTTATGTTATACACCAGGTGTACTGTGGTATTGGACTGAGAATGTCAATCTTCAAAAAGCACTGATATACAAATGTGTAATTGACACCCCCCTGGTGGTAGGACTGAAACATTACAAAAACACAGAGGATCATGGGACTTGTATTAACCAACGGTAAATGAGTTTTAACACTAAATATTGTGGTATACATATTTTTTTATTTAATACTCTACCTTTACTGTCCACAGAGCTGGAGAATATTGCACAGTAGAAACAGTTTCTTAGTTGTATTGAATAACAGGACTGTGGAAATCCAACTGTACATGTGTGTTGTCTGCAGTTGATCTAAAGACCTCAACCCGAGATGTAATGCTATGTTGATATGAATGACATTTCACTGCCTTACCATAAAACAAAGACCATAGACATGTGCATTACAAGACACCAAAATAACATTAATGGATAAAACAGATTTCCTTTGTACAGTGTAGGGCACCAAGGGATAATGTTTGCATCAACAGGTGTTTGCTTTTGAACAATGGTCCTATTTATGTAGTTTTACAAATACATGTGAGAAAACTGCCACTTAGTTACTTCACACTTTCACCTCCTCTTCACCACCCTTTAGCCATCAGCTAAATAAAAGCTCAACCACTATTAGACTTTATTATTATATATCAAACAAATACCACAATGGTTCAAAACACAAGATAGAAGCAGACAAGAACATTACTACAACATGTTGTTGAATGAATCACCTTTAAACAGGCAGACACACATGAAATGACAACATACTCTGACTCAAGATAACACTTTTCTCATCTTATCACAAATATTGAACCAAAGAAATGACGGAGTGAAGCCAAAGCCTTACCTGTGGACTAGAGTGATCTTCAAGGTAACGAGATTTGCTCTTTTTACTGGGGTAAGCATAGAGGCAGAAAAAGCACTGTTCCAAGGCCACCTCCAGCTCCTCTTTGTATGGATGGGATTCAGTGTTGGCAGAGGCTGCAAGCTCTTTTTCCAAAACCGTAACCTACACAAAATGTAAAACATTCAGCTCTGGCAAACATTTGAAAAGACCAGCATCACTTATTCTTGTTATACTTATATGTCAGATGAGCTGTTCATGTAAATATTTAAGCAGAAAAAGCCTAGGAGATTACCAAATATTAAGACATTAATTTATCAATTAAAAGCCACAATACCTATCATAGTATTGGGTGTCAAAGACATTTTTCCAAAGACAAGTGTCAAGACAAACTTACAAAAAATTTGAGCAGAGCACCATCAGAATTGCAGCACATGGCACGGCGGCCAAGATACTCATGGGCTGTATTCAGGAGCATCAGAGAGGAAGGTAGCATGGGAGTGTCTGAATCATCTGAAAATGAGACATGACAGGGTTACCTACACTGTACAGTGACCACCATAGCATACAGAGGAAACACTGAACAAACAACTAACCTTCATCATCCCCTACAGACATATGTTGTCGAAGCATACAGTCAAATGCAGCCTCCTCATGCTTGATAATGCGATAAAGGATAATCCATGGCAAGACTGAGAAGAAATATGGCTCCTTGGGATTGTCCGAAGTGGTCATGCTAAGGTCAATCAGCTGAAAGTACAAAGTAATCAAACAATAATTATCATGAGAAAATGTCTTAAAACTTAGTCAAGTATCTGTACAAAATTATATTTTGTAAAAAAAAAAAAACACTTACTTGAATTAAGTTGTTCGCCAGTCGAGCCATACTAGAGAAGTGTGGGACATTACTAAGTATCGCTGAGTCTTTAGTGAAGCAGATCTCTGTACCATCCAGTAACTTTCCAATAGTACTGACCCACTCCTCCTTTGCAGGTGGAGAACTAGTTGAAGTAGAGTTGAGCTGCTGCAATGCTTCATTCAGGGCCAGCTCACTGCACTCCAAACACTGCTGATAGTCCTGCAGCTTCAACAGTGAGTTCTGTGCCACAGTGAATTAAGGCAAAAAATTAAAGTGTCAACAAGTACATAATTTCTACTATCATACATTTTGTCAGTTATACAGATTCTGTCAGTACTGATGCATTAATGACAAGCAGACTGAACAACCTGCAGTAGCATTAGCTGAGCTGGCCGTTCTGGTGCTGAGCTCACAAACTCCAGAGGTTTACTTCTGCCACCATAATTAAGTGTGGGCTGCAGCAAGAGCACAACAGATCCATAATCTGCAGACTCAAAAAGACGCTGGATCTCCTCTAAAGACTGACATCGCTCCAGGGACTTCAGCCTCTTGTCAATCTGTCAGAAAAAAAAAAGTAGTTTTGGGTTGTTGTTTTTTTCCTGTTGCCAATTATAAAAACCTAATAAAATAGTGATAAAACAGAGACAAATAGCAGTTTATTAGCCCTAAATCACCAACCTCCTCTACAGAGATGGCAGCATCTACTCGTAAGTTGGGAAGGTTAATTGTGTAATATTTCCCTTCTGCAGTCTTTGGTTTGTTCTGGAGCAGACCTACACAGACATCATAGCTCTCCAGAGCTAACTCCATGTCTCCCTGGCAAAAGAAATTAAAAGCAGACTTACAGTTTACCTTTGTGTCAACTGAATTGTCTTTGAAGGTCTTACTGAGATGTAAGTAAAGAAAAACAAAAGAAAAAAAATTAAGACCTTACCTGTAAGGCCAAGAATCGTGCTTTGAGCCAGTAGACACGCACCATCACATCCACCCAGTCATCTTCAAAGAGGTCTCTTTGGGATGAACCCAAGGCGAGGATTAACATATCACCCTGGAAGTGCTGCCCGGGGAACTCTGAGTCAGCTGCTTCGCTGCCAGGAGTGCTACTACTTCTTCTTGGAGACACTTTAAAAGAAAAAGACACTGTAAGATGCTAAGTACTAAAATGTCGAGTACACAAACTATAGATAATTTAAATGAATTGGTTCCATTTTAGAACTGCAATAGTGGACACACCAACTGACAGACAATATTGGCTACCCTGTGCTATATAATGCAGCTATAATGCAGCAATGCTCATCTGATATGGTCCAAGTCTAATCAAGAATAGCGGTCTAGTGGTAAGACCACTGTTTAATCTCAGTCAAGCTTTCTTACGTTCCTCATATAATGGCTGGCTCATTTTTACTCACCAATCTTTCCTTTTTTGTGTAGCCATTGCTCCAACTGCAACTCCATACATGCCAAGCTCATAGTCAGCATTTCCTGTATATAAAGCAAATATATTCACGCATTAGAAAGCCCTGAGGCTACAAAATATGAGACCCTGCATTATGAAAAACTATGTATCTGACAAGTCTGAATACATGGACAGGAACACAAAATATCTAGACTTCTGTTTTACTGATAATACTGTCAAAAACCCTCAAAATACACATCATCATGGGTATATTTAAATGTATGCATTTAGAACATATATTACATGGTATATGGAGAGTATTGAGCATCTTCTCATTTACATTTTGTTGGGCACAAACACTTCCTCAATCTCATAAGAAGCGTAAATACTTATTAATTAGCCTTAAACCTCTGATAGCTGCCAAGGCATTGCATTCTCTTTCACTCAGCTGCTTTCTTGATATGTACCCGAAGGTGTTGGTTGCTGCACTCTCGAAGGAGGGGGTTGGGAAGACCACTGCTGTGTGTCCTCCAGGTCTGATACACATCAAGCACCACAGCAGCGAGTCCCCGAGGCCAATCCTGCATAAACTTCTGACCAATTGCTTTCAGATAGCGCAACATCAGGTCCAGTATGCCACCATTAGTCATGTTACTGAGCAGGAAGTTGTGAACATCTTGTTGCTCTAAATGTGGGAAAGCAGGGTGTATCAACATTATTAATACATCTCTAAGGTATAACAGATAACTGTAAATATGCTACAAAGGTCTGTGCATTTTGGTGAAAAAATTCATATGGCCTGTGATTGAGTTTACTTGCATGGTTAATAAGGAAAACAAGTGATTATTCACCATTTTGAAATATCAATTTTCTTTCAACTCATAAACTTAATATAGTATATTAATAAATATTGGAAAAAATTTTACAAACAAAGAGCTAGATAACATACAGCAATAACTGTCAGTTTTCATTTTACACAATAAACCTCTGTTCGGGGTCACTGTAATTCTAAATATCACCATCCAATTGCACAAATTGATAACATGGAAATATTCCTACATTAATATATTAATAGTGCAGCTCTGTAATTTTGTACATACCAGATTCCATGTACTCAACAGACTCAACAGGCAAGCAACCACCGTGAAGAGGATGGATGTCCTCCTTCCCATCACACTGAGTCTCCAGATTGCTCAAACTCTCATCATCATCAGGGTCAAACTTTTTCAGCCTAGGGGAGACCAAAAATACTTTTAATTTACTTTACTTTTAATGAGCTCTACATTTCATCTGATGGTTGCTGACAACTACCTGGAAGGTAGATATTTAAACAGCAGTTCCTGAAAATCTATTTTTTCTTCCTTCTTGCATTTAGTGTTTCTAACACGTGCCGAGCGTCTTTTCGCAGTCTCTGCAGTGTCTTCTACTGTACGTTTCCTTTTCGGTGCCTTCTTCACTTTGTCTGTCAGGGTAACCTCCAATGCTGAAGCTGTACATAAGCAGAATTAGTTATGAAACAATTAATCTCACAGTAACACCACAGACACTTTACAACTACAAAAAAGTTGTTTAGAAAGTAATAGAGAAGATTTGAAACAACTAACCAACAGGGGGTGCAACTGTGGTGACCTCTACTGTGGTCTGGGTGGTAATAATCTGAGGTAGAATGCCAGGTTGCAGTTGTAGACCCGGTTCAGAAAGGGTAATTGGAGGAAGGGATGAGCTGGGGCTGCTACTCAGCACAGTGGCCTGGCAAGTACTGACAGGACTGCTGGGCTGGGGCAGATTCTGAAGAAAGTTAGGGTCACGGTACTCTGATAAGTCAATCCTTCGACCAAGACTGGGGCGAGGTGGTTCACATGTAGTCTGATGTCTGTACATTGCAAGGAGGCTTTCACCCACATGCTTCCAACTGAGATTAAAGGAAAGAGTTTGTTTACACATGGTCCACAGATTCTCTTGGTGTTAAGGTTACTAACAGTTCAAAGGACTACATGTGGACTCCAAGAAATTCTATTTAGTACAAAATACATTTTTGAAAAAGTCCTGCACAGAACAACCAAAATTATCGACAAAAAAATGTTACAAAGGTGTTCTGCAATTCCTGTATTTGGGCAAATGATATGTGCTCAAACTGTTTTTGACGACAGTCAAAATGGTATTGAAATTTAAAAAATTTAAATAAAATACATGTCCCTCTGAATAAATTATCACAATTAAGGATGAAAATTTAAAATAGAATAGTGGTTATAATAATCATTTCAATGTTCCAGTGCAGCAGTTACAATTCACAATAAGACTGCTAAGTAAACACTCACGATAGGCAGCGAATAGGCTGAATCAAGATAAGGTCAGGCTTTGGTTCACGATATGAAAGAGCCTGTCTTCGTCTCCGTATTTCCATTGCCTCTTCCACAATGGTCTTACGTTCCTCTTCCTCCACTTCCACATAGTGAATAGATATATCGCTGTACATACCACACAGAATAGCAAAGAATGTTGTTTGTAATGGTAAAGTAACTGTGACAACAGTAATTATGGTACATTTTAATAAGATGAGACTAAAGACTGAGTTGGCATCACCATCTCATAAACATTTGCATTGTGTCCCTCTTCAAACAGGGCTGCTCCTCAAAGATTTTCTCTTTCAGCACCAGGCCTTTAGTGTAACAATGATCCTTCTCTAAGGCTTTGGCAATGAAGTACAGGCAGCCTGGAAAAATTCAAGAGGACAATATAATTCCTTTCAATAGGTTACTTAAATTACTAAAATACTAATGCAAGAGAGTACAAAGCAAAAGAGCATATGATAATTTATGACATACAGCTGTAGTCACTGAGTGTGTACAAAATAGTAATGAGGTTGTCCAGGCAGGGCCAGTGGTCTGGGTTACAGTGTAATCCCTCCTCGAAGGCATGACGAGCCAGAGGAATGCGCACCAGTCGCACAGCTACCTGACCAATTTTATACCACATGTTCACATCAGTGGAGTCCAACATAACAGCCTGTAAAAAGATAAACAAAACAGCAAATGTGATGAAAATTGTTTTTATATTTAGAGTAATATTATTCAGCAGTAGAATGTTCCAAAATGCAAATTAATTTTGTCATTTTACCTCCAAATAAAATTCCATGGCTGTTTCAAGGTCATCTCTTGAAGCAGACATAGTAGCCAGATTTTTGAAAGTTGAATATTTCAGCATCAACCCAGGGTGCTTGAGGCCCACTCTCTGATCTTCTGAGGGCATGGCCTAAAATGTTACAGAATTCAGGATTCATCAACATGGGTAATATTTAAAGAGTATTATTTTTTACGATGCACAAATATCCAAAAACAATACATTCATTCACACGGAAAAGGCTTTGAAATACCATACAATAAACATTTCCAATATATATTATTTGACAAAAAATAGTTAAACAAAGCCGACACCACCTTTGACACTCCAAACTAGACAGTATCTGTGTTTCAAACTAGATGGCATAGAAAGATATACAGATTGATAATCAGGCATTTATCAAAGCATGAATCACTGACTTTTTTTTACCTCTTTAAGAAGTGGTGTTTTGAGAAGCTCATGATAAGCCTTGGCAGACTCCTCAAATTTGTCATGCTTTTGAAGATCTAACGCCTTGTGGTATAAAGCAAAGGCTTCAGCTTCCTACAAACAAGAAAAATAAAAAATAAGGTAAAATTGGCAGTGATAGCACTCTGCTACTAATGTCATAGATTTGAAGAACATTTGTACCTGAGCCTCTTTAGTCTGACTCTTGCTACTTTTTAAGGGATCTTGAGACTCATCTGCAGCTGATGCAGCAGCATTAAGCGCTGCTATGCGAATCTGGAGAAGAAAAAAACAAATAATAGTGTAATCTGAATAGGACACAAGGTAGTTATCTGTAAATGTTATCCATAATTCAAAAGAAAACCTTACCATTTTAATACCGGACAAAGAGTCCTTCACAGTGTGCAGCCTTTGTTTGACAGAAACGTAAAATAACAGCAAATGAACAAACAAGACATCAATTCAGCTTCTGACACGAACAACATATCAGCCACCTATGCTAGACAACTATATCTGCAACAGCATATAAAATATTCGTTCAATTTGCCAAGTGGTCCATGGGAACAAACACATAAAAGTTGAAAAACATCTCTCCCTACGTTAATTTTCAATAACAAACGCCGACAAACGCTAGCCACTACAGTATGTATTCCCTAAGCTTGCCACAAACTGCTTAGCTAAGTGATAGCATTATGAGGTAAGACATAATTACAACTAATTACATGAAGTACTTATGAATCAAAAGAATGTGAACTTCCTAAATTCTCGATTATGCATACTGAGCTAATGAAGTAGTGGCACGTTAGAATATTCCATTAGAAAACAGTGTGGTTTGTCATCTTGCTAGCTGGTTTTAGCAGAGGTTTTAGCTAGCAGTCAGTTTACCGGGTAGCCGTCCTCTGCAAAGCTGGACAACTTACCGTTCATTTCAGGTTTAACTGCATTTTTAACGTTATGTGATTGCGAAAAGGCAGTTCAATTTATTAATAATCAAGTCAAACGTAGTCATATACAACAAAGTAAGTTTGAAACTTCATCTCCTCATCATCCTTTTGTTTGTAACGGTGGGAGACTGCGTCAGCTTGACGCATGCTACCCGCCATGGTGTAAAGTTGTCAGTCATTGGTCAAAACACTGTAGGTGTATTCATGTGACCAATTATATCAAAGGATATAGGATGAAGCTCCGCCTTTCTACACACTGCTCTCAAACGGGTTGGTGAGTAGTGATGGGAATTTCATCTCCCCCAGTCCTCCAGTAGATTGAGTTTAGTTCACCTAGGAGTGACTCTTCATCTAACCAATTTCATCTTTGTAAATTCGTCAAATTTAGCGATGGTTTGACTTGTGATATGTGTACACATTACAAAATCTCTTTGATAAATTTGTTGCATTGAAGTAAAATGACATATTCCAATAAGAAATGGATATACTGAACATAATGAAACCATGCAAAAAATATTTTAGTGTAGTATTTTAGTATGTGTAAAGTATAAAACAAACTATTTTATTTTTCTGCTGTAATTTGATTTTATTTTGTAAAGGTCAGGCCTAATCATATATTAAATAATATTTTTTTTAATATTGTTTTAACCCTTTAAATGACCTCTATTGATCATGATGTCACAACATTTTTTTTATACAAAAAACATGAATAAATATTTTTGTATGGTTTATTACTTAATGGCTTATGGATTAAAAACAGTGGTTATATTGGAACACTTGGGAGGCACTTGTAATTTTCTTTCGTTTATAATGTGCAAATTTTAGTCGCCTAGAAGGGATTTGATTATTGCAAAAGTACACAGTCTTCATAGTCTTTGTGCTAAAGGTATATGAAATATTATGTATACCAAATACCAAAAAAAAAAAAAACAGATTTGACAAAATCTATTATGTTTAATTTCTCAATAAAAGGCACTCCTCACTTCACCACAATGGAATCCCATGATTTGCATTTACCTCTTCCCATGTTCATCCTTTCAAACATGCCAATAAACTACATAAAGAAACAAATAATGCAATTGTACATGAGGATATTGTTCAACGTCTTAAAATACACAAATACACAATCCCAATACAGTCCAATTTGGTGTAACAAGGTTTTTTTTTTTATCTAAATGGATGCTACCTTTAAAGTATGGGAAACACCAGGTTTTCACACTCTTTGAGACTTATATTTAACAGATTCAAAAGTTATGATGTCATTTTAGGAGTTGAGATCGAAGTTTGACCTGAATAAAAAACACTTTTTTAAGTATCTGCAGATCAGAAACTTTGTTAAAATGAAGCAAAATACCCTGACCAAACCATATTATTCAGCTCTTAAGAAAACTATGGTAAGAGACAGTGCAAAAAAAAAGGCGTTATTTCTGTGCTTTATAATATGTTGATATCAGATTCAAATGAAAAGTCACAGTACAAATTAAATGTCTGGAAATAAAATCTTCAAATAGAAATTACAGAAGGGGAGTGGGAAGAGGCGTGTGCTGAAGCTCAAAAACTGTTGATTAATTCATGTCTAAAATTAATACAGTACAAATGATTAATGCAGATAATGTGACACCAGCAGATCTAAATCAGTACAATAAAAATATACCAGATATATGCTCAAAAAGTTTGGAGGTCAAAGAAATATTCTTCCACTGTACTTGGCAATGTAAACATTCTTCTCATCTTCTGAACCCACTTTATCCTCACTAGGGTCACAGGGGTCACTGGGAGCCTATCCCAGTTACAATGGGTGAAAACGGGGTACACCCTGTATGAGCCGCCAGTTCATCACAGAACAGAACATATAGAGACAAACAATCACTCTCACAATTGACACCTATGGGCAATTTAGATTAACCAATTAACCTATGAGTGTATGTCGTTGGATGGTGGGAGGAAGCTGGAGTACCTGGTGATGGAATCGAAGTAGGGACCTTCTTGCTGTGAGGTATGAGTGCTAATCACTGCTGCCCACAATGTAAACATATTAAAAATGTTTGGAAGAGTTAAGTGCTAGAATTGAGATGATTATATATTTCAAAGCAGATCTCACTGGATCCAAAGTTTTTTTGTGTTCAAGTGCATGAGGTGTGCATCGGATAACTCATCACGGAGATGTTATCAGTTATTTCCATGATGGTAACTCATGGGGCACACAGGTAATGCATGAAGGTTGTGTGAGCAAGTTGAATATAAGAATGGCTGACAACTCAGAATTGGTTTTTATCTTTAATTTAAAACATCCATCAAAAGAACATCATACCTCGATAAGGGAGAGGTAGATAAAAAGAAAAAAAAACATGATCCTAACCTGTTAACAGCATACGTTTTAACACATTTTCATTGTAATTTTTAAATCATGTTATAATATAAAATATAGGAAAAAATTTTAAACAAAGACATCAAAATTATACATTGAGGATACACCATAAATAATACAACTTAGTGTAATTAAAACAAAAATACAATTAATGACAAATACAAAGTTATAAACTGACAAATGTGGAAAATTAGCAGCTTTTGTAAGGAAAATAGTATTTATAAAAATAGATAGGCCTAAATATAGGTCTACCATCAGCTTTCTGCTACAAGAACTTTTGTAGTCTCCTCAAAAAAATGGAGAAAAACTGAGTTATATTACAATATGTTCTATAGCATCCACTACAGAAAGCTACGATGACACACAATCAGTGAATTATGTGTTTCAAAATCATATATATTAATATGCATTTTCACTATATGAGTGTCTTGTATTTATAAACTTCTGCTTTATGTGTGATTACTTTGTCCTGTTTGCGCCTGACTTTTGTATTGAAAACTGTAAGGTGAAAAGTCAGCCACTAGGAGGCATACTTTTATTACAATCCTGCTAAATGTTTTCTATTACAAGAAATAAGCTTACAGTTTGACATTCCCTTTGTCTTATATGCATATATTGGTGATTTACTGACTACAACAATAAATTACATTAGTTCTTTAGATACATAGCAGTTTTATAAGTTTTCACTGAAAGTCGTTTTTACCATCTTTCCTTGGTGTGAGTTTGTGCAGTACTATGGTGAGAATGTTTGAATCTATTTCAGACTTTCTAGTACAAATAATATAGTTTTAAAAGCATAATGTTTTTTTTTTCCTCTTTTGTCCTCAATGACCTGTCTGTTGCAGTCCCTTGTTGCTCTCCCACTTATCCTTGCCTCCTCCACAAAACACACACTCATCCTCCCTCCTCCCCATCTCTCTCTTGGCTGAGAGTGGTGGGCTGGCAACATTATCAATTCCTTCTGTCAGCATGCCTGCAAAAAAACAGCTTACGTCACAGTCATTAGAGGCCCTATAAAAGCCAGAGTAATGCAGATTCACTGTGCAGTCAACCTAGCTACATTCTTAGGCATCGAGCAGCTCGTCTCGCAAGTCATGGCTTCCCCTGGCTTTGACCCTTTTTTCCCATCTTCCTATAAAAGGAGGGTGGTTGTGCGTAACGCAGGATATGGTGTTGGTGGAGGTGTAGGATCTAGGTCTGTTTATTCAAGCCACTCTGCCCCAGTAACTTCTTATGCCTCTTCACGCAGAAGTTATCCAACACACAGCCGAGTTGCTTCAAATTATTCCTGTGCATTGCTTTCTGCTCCACTGTCCGCAGCTGTTACTGAGCTACGCCTTGACCAGGCAGCCCAGGTCAGCTCTGAATTCAAAGTATTAAGGACCCAGGAGAAAGCTGAGCTCCAGGACCTGAACGATCGCTTTGCAAGCTTCATTGATAGAGTTCATGAATTGGAGCAGCAGAATAAGTTGTTGGAAACTGAACTTCTGTTACTCAGACAGAGGCAGACTGAGCCATCCAACCTCCGGGCCCTGTATGAGCATGAGATTCGCCAGCTTCATGGTGCAGTGGACGAGGCCCGTCATGAGAAGGAAGCAGCCCAGGACCACAGAGATGAGATGGAGAATGTGTTGAGGAACCTGCAAAAGCGTTATGAAGATGAAATACTCGCAAGGGAAGAAGCAGAGGGTAGACTGATGGATGCCAGGAAGGGGGCGGATGAGGCCGCACTGACTCAGGCTGAGCTGGAGAAAAGAGTTGGAACCCTTCTAGATGAGCTGGCCTTCTTGAAGCGCCTCTGTGAGAGTGAGATTGCAGAACTTCAGGCCCAAATCCAGTATAGTGCAGAGGTCTCAGTGGAGATGGAAGTAGTGAAACCTGACCTGTCTGCCTCTCTCCGTGAAATCCGAGGCCAGTATGAGAACCTAGCGCAACGTAACCTTCAGGCAGCTGAAGAATGGTTCTGCAACAAGATGAATATGATGACAGTAAGCTCTGCTCGTGGCACAGAGAGTGCACGAAGTGCCAAGGATGAGGCTGGAGAATACCGTCGGCTGCTCAATGCCAGAACGCTGGAGATTGATGCCTGTCGTGAGATGAACCAAGCTCTGGAAAACCAACTGCAGGAAGTGGAAGAAAAACAGAGCGATGAAATATCTGCACTACAGGTCAGAAACCTTCTGACTCAAGAGTACATGTTTTCTAGCATGTTTTGACAATGTATATGAGTTTGATTTTTATGTGAATGACTACTAATCAAATAATTACTGATGTGCAATTTCCAGCTAGATGAAAAAAATTTACCTGTAAATAAAAGTCTTTTCTGTGCAGGGTACAATAAGTCAACTGGAAGAGGAGTTGAGGGCAAACAAGGCTGACATGGCTCGCTACCTCAAAGATTACCAGGACCTACTGAATGTGAAGATGGCTTTGGATATTGAAATTGCAGCCTACAGGTAATAATAGTAGTTTTGGGGGGGAGTTTTAGATATTTTATATTAGTGGTATGGTTTAATAATGCAGTAATAATAAATAGAAAGCAACAAACTTCAATAACATTGATGTTTTATGTGTGCCTCAACAGGAAACTTCTTGAAGGGGAAGAGAACCGTTTTAATGCTGCAGGGTCAAGCTCTGTAACTGTTTACTCCCAGTCCATGTATGCTGCTCCGTCTTATGGAAGAACACAGGTTTCCATGCTGCCTCAGCTCAGCTCCGCACCTCCATTCCTGCTGAGCTCCCGCTTGTTTAGTTCATCACTCTGCACAGAAGAGAAAATATCTGCAACTCAAGTCGAGGAGGTGGAGGCCAGCCCTCCTCAAGAAGAGGAAGAGGAGGAGGAGAAAGAAGAGAGGATGGAAGATGAAGAAAATGAAACTGATGAAGAGGAAGGGGAGAGAGGAGAGGAGGAGGCAGAGGAGGAGCAGGGAGATGAGGAAGCGAAGGAGGAGGAAGAAGAAGCAAAGGAGGAAGAAACAGAAGAAGCAGGTGGAGAAGGTAACTGTAATACTGGTAAATTAACATAGTGATGTTTTCACAGTTCACTCATTTAACTGTGTATGCAAGTGTAACAAAACATTATTACTAACTGCTCTTCTCTCACATCTGATTTTCAAAACAAAGGAGAAGCAGAAGATGAAGCAGGTGAGGCTGAGGAGGAAGGTGATGATGAGGGCCAACCTCAAGAAGATGAAGAGGAGCAGAAAGAGGAACAGGGAGATGCAGGAGATGATAAAGAAGAGGAAGAAACCAAACAAGAAAAGGATGCAGAAGCTGAAGCTGAAGTCAAGGAGAAAAAGGGAGAATCATCAGATAAAAATATTTAATTCTACATGCAAGAAAGTACCTGCTAACACTGTAGCTGTAGAATGACAGAAACCTCTCTTCTTTTCAACCTGGATATTTCTGTCATTCCACTTCAATAAAAATGTCTAGATCAAAAGGCAAGATGCTATTCAAACCTCTGTATGATCAACTTGAGTGACTCACAGCATGTATGCAAATTGCACCAGAAGAGAAAGTAAACAAGTAGAGGCAAATCAATTAATCAATTAACTGAGCATAATAGAATGATATATGTGTTTGAAACAGAAAATTATGCTTTGTGAAGATTTGTTTGCAAACACCTGCGTGCTTTACTGTCACCAAAATATGCCTGTAAAATCATCTGTATGTGCGATACCAAAGTCTTCACTGAGTGCTATTGACAATGTTCTGCATTGAACCTCAATAAAGTCCTGAAGCCATGACAACTGAAAAATGGCTTTTCAATTGCAATGTATTGTTCAATCAAATGAGATTAAGCCCAAATGCATGAACAGAAAATGCTTCATTGTTCAAGCTCCATGACTCACTCAACAAGCAAGGACAGTTTCTTTTTTCTGCTAACCTAGACCCCCCCCCCTTATACTCACAACAACAGTAATTTAGGTTAATGGAAAAACTACATAGGTGAATGCCAAAGAGCCTGTGGCTATATCCATATTAATAAATCAGTACACAATTGATGGTAGTGGACTGCAGCAAACCTGCAAAGTCAGCATGTCTGGGCTGGTTACAAAGCTAATCTATAAAATGAAAATGCATTATTTTACACATATGAGTGACCCAGAAGAACATCTTATTGAGCAAAAAAAATTATACAATAAGTAGCATTATGCTTCAATTTTTCAACAGGAACTGCCAATAAACCCACATTAATTATTTTCTCTGCTACACTAAAGAAAGGACTTCAAGGTGTTTTTCTCCGCATCAAAAGTCAGGAGGTCATCTTTATCCTGATATGCTTACAGTCTCTGTAAGATCATTGAGCTGACAACAGTGTTTTTCCTGCTGCCTCACCCACATTCACATCACTGTCCATAAATCAGGGAACACTGAAACCTTTATGACTCAGCTCGTCTGCTGCACCAAAGAGTCTGGCTAAGCGTCAACTCATGCAGGACAGCAAGACAGAGACAAAAGGAGAGAATTCATTATTTCATTAAAGAGAGGAATAGAGGGAGGAAGATTGAAGAGGAAACAGGAGACAGAGAGGGAGAAAACAGAGAAAAATCTCACTGCACTAAACCTTGACAGAGGACAGGCTTTTTTTTTATTCAGCAAAGAGGTGGAGATACCAGGGGCTTCCTTTAGGCATCTGCAGAAATGCAATCATAATCACATAAATGAACTCCATACACACCCTCTATCTTAATTCCTCACACACAGATTTAGTTACACTGATACTACATAACTGTTTATTATATCTGGTGCATGTTTTGTGTAGGCTAACTGCATTTTCTGTTAATGCTCATATAGTGTGACTCCATTTCTGTGCACATGGTTGATGTTCTGGATGATTTGTGACCAAAGTAGCCAAAACTATATGTGGCCTCCTTCTCCTCTTTCCATTAATCCGTGTCCTCAGCTTACCCTGCCCTGAGCTACACATTATCTTCCTCCTTCTGTTGCTCTCAGTTGCTACAGTAAGAGTAGAACCAATCCAGCAGAGCACTCACTTTAATCATTAAAAATGTTACTTTGCAATAAGTTTGGCTCTGCTTAGACATACCTTTCATCCCTTGCAGAGATATGGCCATATTGTAAATCATTTCTTACAGATTAAAATGTTGAAGTTTAATGATGATATACTATTGGCCAGATTTTAATGAACAATCTGTTCTGTAAACAGAGTGCTGAAGTAGTTGCAAAGAGCTCCACCAAACAAACTACCAGTATGATGTATAGATGCGTCCTCTGCTGCTTGCGTATTATATATTGTTTGTCTTGTATAGCAAAGGGAGTCACATATGCACCAGCATTGTATGTGTAACTCTGTGTGTGTGTGTGTGTGTGTGTGTGTTTGAACATCTGGGTTTGGTGGGATCCACTCCACATTCCTTATAACCGAGATAGCTAAACAAGGGTGTATTGTGTGTTTTTATGATTATTACTTCCGCCAAGGAGGTTATATTTTTGCCAGCGTTTACCTGTTTATCTGTTTGTCTGTGTTCAAGATAACTCAAAAACCTATGGACGGATATTGATGAAATTTTCAGGATATGTTGGAAATGTGAACAGGAAGAACTGATTTCCTTTTGGTGGTGATCCGGGGGGGTATCTACCTTGGCGGAGGTCTGCGCTCTCAAAGTGCTTTTCTATTTAATATTTTTTTATCATTATTATTATTATTGTCCTTATCATAATTTTTTATATAATTTTTTTTTTTTCATTGAGTTTTATCCAAGTTTCATCTTTCAAATTTTGGGACAAAACTGACTGATATATACATCTTATAAGGTTCTCTCTCACTTTTAGGCATATATTATGTCAAAGGGAGTTGCATCACAGAGGTCCACAGAGACCTTCCAAACTTACAACCCTCTGATTAAAAGTAAAGAACTGAATGTGCAGCAGTAGACATTGGCAGCAACTTAGTTTTTATAAAGGAGTAAAACAACCATCAGTGCACCCCAAAGGGTTTCAATGTGAAGTTTTTGACAATTTTATAGTCTTCATATACTGGGCCCCATAAATGAAATCACATCTAAATATGAATATAATGTTACAGTTGTTTGAAAGACACTTGACGGAAATGGCTGTGTATTTATTGTCTATACAACTATAAGCTTTCTGTTTCAATGTTGATATATCATATTTCAAGTGGGTCAGTGGATTGGACTGGGTGACCAAATGTCCATGTAAAAACTCGAATATACAGCAGCACTGGCTGTTATATGGTTTTGTGCATGAGTATATGTTACCACTGAATTTACCACCACAATAATATTGAGGAGCAGTGCTGTGGGAGAAACTGTGATGAAAATGCACTTCAGTGAATCGCTCTAGAAAAGGAAGAAATACATTAATATTTTAGTTGATATTGTGAGTATAGATTTCCAAACTGGAGCTTAATGTATTCCAAGTCATTGAAAAGATTTTACTGTCACCTTGAGAGAAGCATTCGTCATCCTAATTACAACGTTTTAATTGCAGGTAGGTGTGTCCGCCACTCCCAGACAGACTGTTCCAGTGCCAGTCCTGACAGTGAACGTGGTCATGCTGCAGTTTCCCTTTTTTGCTGTCACACAGCTTGGCTTTGTTTTTGCAGAGAAAGGAAAGTCTTAGATAAGAGTTGTGGCTCCCTCTGCTGATCTCTGAGAATCGCCTAATTACAAGGCTGAACAAGCTGTCATACTGGCCTAAAAGACAGGTAATTTAAAAAATGTGACACTCTTATCTCTAAAAATACTTGCTTCACCTGACATTTATGAAGCCACACTTTGAGTTGGTCTTGTGTACCCTCTACCTGAGTACAAAGGATGCTTCCATATGTGAGATTGAGACAAATGATGGCGTCTTGCAGCACATCCTTTCCAATGCATTAAAGCTGGGACATGAGATGTTACACTTGGCGATATAAAAATGTGCTGACCTTAACTTGCCTGTAAAAGTTTGACACTGTAATCACATACACTCAAACTATGTTTACCAGTGTTTTCTTAAGGGCAAACCACTGTGAATGAATAATGTCTATCTTTAACATCAAGGTGTAAATCAAAATCTTGTTTAAGTAATCTAAATGTACATAAAGTTATGCAGGTGATAATATAGTAGTAGTAGTTATTATTGTACACTGAAATTGTAATAGACAAGCCTGTGCAATGTTGTAGAAGAAAAAAAAAATACAACATGCAATATCAGGAACTAAGGTACAAAAGGTATAAAGCTGCACAAAAAGACAACTTCCAATCAACTTCAACCCTAGGATTTTATGTCACTGCGCAAAGAGTGTACAACATTGCAGGACTGGACGATTATCTGATTTTACAGGCAGGGAGGCTGGTGAATACTGAGGACCTGTTCGCCTCTGGCATCATGCAGCCCTGGCAGTAGACCCATCAATCCATTAGTCTTTTTGTCTGCTTTTGTCTCAGGAATTGAACACCTCAGTGGGGTTAAACCCAGTGTCCAGATCTCTCAGAAGTCTCTGAAGTATTACACTTGCTCGTATCATGAAAAATCACAGTCCATTGAGTTTAGCTATGCAGTCTATGCAGTAGAGTGGAGTCCAGTCAGGTCAAACGTTATTTGTATGGTACTTTTACTCCATACAGATATACAGTAGATTCACTGTGTACTTTATTTATGCATCACAAGAAAAATAAAATACACAATAGTATTGTGCTCATATATGATATGCCAATTCTCCAAAGTGAAAGACAATTATGAAGATACAGAAGATATTTAGTATTTTAAGATGTTAAAAGTTAATTCACTGTCTCCATCAGGTAGAATAAACTGGCTACATACCCTCCTCTTAGGACAAAAAAATTGGCTTCATCTGTTTTCATTCACAACATCTGAAGTTCACTGTCAGCACTTCTTCATTTGAAAAAAGCTGTTACAGCACAGTATATAATGTGCCATAACACCTTTTTACACACAAAACACATATCTGAAAATATCTATTCCTGTGCTTGTCTTCCTATGTTGTAATGTTGCATGTGAAATGTTGCATTGAGTGAGTTTGTTCTCATAGGCTTAGTGATTTTATTCCTAAGACTATACCTGTCTTTGCTTATTGCTTCCACAGCCTTCAACTCCAGATGAATTCAAGGGTTCAACTCTGCTTGTGAAACTATTAAAAGGTAGTGGAAGACACATACATACACACTCAGGCCTGCACATCATACCATATCACAAGGATTCTGTACAGGGCAAGAGGAAAAACAGTTAAGTGTGCAGCTCATAACTATTTAAATTAACATAACAAAATAAAATGTAATGCTGCATTGAATTTCAGGGCCAAAGAACGGAAGTATTTTGTATGCAATAGCACAAATTGGTCAGGTGATGGCAATATTGTATTCTTTTTAGAATTTTTTCCCCCTTTTCCCTACTTCTTTTCATACCTCTGACAGCTCAAAAGCAACTCTTCACATTTGATATGAAATGTGCAAGATTTTGCCACAGGAAAATGGGCTCAGAGGTGAAGAGGCCATAAGCAGATTTGATGTCTTCTTACAATAATTCAAATACTCAGAAAAGAACCTGCAGCTAGCTGAAAAGTCAGTTGCAAAAATTCACTGTAACAGCTCAAGTCATAACCTAAGAAATTTTACATATGGCTGCATTATCATCTAAGTTGACAGATTATCAGGGCAACTTTGTGCAGTGTGCTTGAACCTTTTGGGGGATGAGAAGTACACACTCAACATGTCAGTTATGCATGCACAGTACACGGGATATTGTGCGTTGAAAAGGAGAGCATCACCAAAAATATGATCACCTGGAGATATACAGTAGCTAAGATATAGCTTTTCTTGATAGTAGTCACAAAAATTAAAAGGGCTTAATAGTCCACTGTGTGAAAGCTTCAATCATTGTGGAAACCTTCAATCATACATTTCAATCACACTGTGTTGTGTGGCTTAATTCCCACCCATTTTGTTTTGAAGCAGTCATTTCATAATGAATAAGAAAAAAATAATAATATCACCCTGTCAAAGGGAACAACAAAAGCATCTGGTGGTTCTGTGTAATTGACAGCACCATTTGGTTGACCAGTGGCAGCAGGAAAAAGACACATGATGGGCAAACAAAAGGATAAATGGGCGACCAGATCAGAGCCAGCAGCTGTAAATTGCTCCACAGTGGTTGCAACACATTATTTGTGATACTGGCATTTCAATTAAAGCCAATTACCTTATTGAGAACAAGTCTATCTCAGTTGTTTTGGCCACTGTCTATTGTCCTATCTGAACCATTAATTGTGCTGCTTGAGTGGCACAGTCTGCACAGTCTCCTAAAGTGTAAACGGTCACAGAATTCAGTATTTGTCATTTTAATCGGTCAGTTCGTGCAGCTAACGTGCTGGCAAATCAATCACGTTATAAATTAAAATAATAATAATAAATTTTTTTTTATAATAATTTATTTAAAATGCACTAGTGATTTATAACTCGACAAGCAATTAATTATTCTCTTGTATTATCAAATTGTGTTTCAGTAGCTGCAAAACATAAGTGAAGACACTATTAGTGGTACTTGAAGCGTGGTGAAGAGTAGTTCAGTGTCACTACAATTAGCCGGAATTTACATTTGTCTCATTTGGGGTTTAATAGATAGTCGTTTAAAGTAAAAACAAAAACAAAAAAACCCGTTTCCTGGAGACAACACTCCATGAAAAAAAAAAACTTTGGTGTTGGGAGGGGAGGGGGTGTTTGGAAACTGGTGTGGTTCACGCCTATCCCCTTCTCTTCTCTGCTCTCCCAACCGTGTTCGCCCTCCTCTCCCCACCCCGTTTACAAGTCATGATGGCGGAACTGTAGACTTCGGGACGAGCAGGAGTGCACCGCCCGTCCTTGTTTAACAAGTGTATATAGTTATTTATTTATTCAGACATCTCTACATTCTCCCAAAAATGACCCGGTGGATACCCACTAAAAAAGAGAAGTACGGAGTCGGTAAGTTCCTTAAATAAGCTACGTGCGTTTTAAGTTCATCGAGTAAAACTTTCAGAAAGTAAAGTAACTTGAACAGAGCCAGGTTTTCACTGGAGTTGGAAATAAGATACGCATTATAAATTTACCGTTGTTAACACACGGCGGATAAATATTGTAGTCCGTTTTAGCCTTTTCAAACTTTTATTTGTATTCCAAGCTTCCTCCTCCTCCTCCTCCTCCTCCTCTCCCTCATATGTAAGCTTTATAATAAGCTTGCGCTACCCCTCCTTGTTGTGCCAGTGAGTTTGGATTTGGTTGTAATAGAAATTAGCTTACCCTAATAGGTGGCGAGGGAAAATGGAAGGAAGCCAGGACTTCAATGAGCATACCAATCATTCTTGTGCTTAATCTCACTGTGCTGACTTTTTTTTTTAAGTTAACCGTGGATTTCAGTGGATCTTTTTTTTTTGCTGGAAGGTCCCTGAAAGCGTCCTCAAGGTCTCCTGTAGGGCTGCACATGGGAACCACCACTGTGACTATACTGTATGCACTGGCAGATAACAGAATATCATTAGCATAGACCTTAATTTGTTAGTGGCATTTGACTATGCCTGCTCAGGGATTTAATGTAACTAAGTAATCACCAGACGTTTATGACGCTTTCTTTCTTTCTTTCTTTCTTTCTTTCTTTCTTTCTTTCTTTCTTTCTTTCTTTCTTTCTTTCTTTCTTTCTTTCTTTCTTTCTTTCTTTCTTTTTTTCTTTCTTTCTTTTTCTTTATTGCATCTGCCCTTCTTTATTGTATCTGCCTGTTATAAAACTTGTCTCCTGTAATGCCTGTGAGTTCATATAAACTATGTGATTACTATCAGATAGTAGCCAGTCCCCACCCTCAGGCCAAATCAGCACAACTGTAAGTGCTATGAGAAATCTCTTTCTGGTTTACTGTAATGACTTCATAGCCAGTGCAGGTTGGCCATAAAGTTAAAGCTGCTTAAGGCCACAGTCTCTTTTACGGACAGTGTGTTCTGGTGTGCAGCAGATGTGGTTGACATGAAGAATGTCTGCGTGTACAATACAGTATATTCTCTCTTGAAAGCGTATGGATCAGTTTACTGATGCCTATCCTGGCTCTTCTTGTTGGCTTTGTATTATGTTTTAAAAAATGTGGAACATTTTCAGGTGGATAAGGTGGAATTTTCGCTACCAAAACTCCCTCTTTTAGTTTTATGACCATATTTTAGCAGCTCATGTTGAGGAATGGGTAGTGTTAATCCTTTTAAATTTCAGTGTGACATTCAGAACTGTTGCTCTGCTTGATTTCTGTAAACTGTTAAATTTCTGTCACCATTTCCCTCACAAATGGGGCAGAAGTCACTTAATCCTTAAAATGCCATCAGACCCTGTACAAGGTCTTATGTTTTTAATCCGATTAGTCAACCCAAGCAGTGCTACAAAACAGGCAACTACATTCTGGATAAAAGAAAAGATGGTGAGGTATCTGATAATATCAGTTATATCATGTTGGCTAACAGGGAAATTTTAATAATATGAGGCTTATCGCAATCTTTAATGGTGAATTTGTGGATGCATCATAATAGGATAGCCTAGTAATTTTCATATCAAGAAGACAAGCATTGCATTCCAATGTATTAGAATCAGCAGGTGAACAATGAATGTTCTTCTGATTCATTAATGTCATGTTTCAATATGTCCTTGTCTTTTTCATTCTTACATCAATTCTTATTTCTGTTACCAGCATTCCAGTATTTTTCTTAGTATTAACAGAGATGGCCTAAAAGGTCAGTGAATGTCATAATTACTGCATTTGAATAATTTGAGAAGATTTTTTCCTTTTCTCAATACTACAATACATACTGTATAATTACAAGCCATGATAATGTCTGACATTTTTGCACTACTACCACTATAATTACCTTGAATTTTCCTTGTGGGATTGCCATTAAAGCAATTTACATCATAAAGAAGAGCTTAATTTCTGCATTTAACCATACTTGTGAAAAGGTTTTCAAGAAGTCTGTTACATTTGGTGATATTATATAGTAAGTACCCTACATGTTGCCCATAACATGATGGGCAGCTGAAAGTGTTTTGTGCTGCAGGTGTTGCATACTGTGTGGGTGTCTTATGAGCAAAATAAATCTGAAGATTTTGAGAATTTCACTCTGTCAGTGGTTACAGCTTTGTTTATCTCACAATGTCAAACCTGATGTGATGTAGAGATTAAGAGCTGACCTTGTCTTAGTTTGATCAAGCTGATGGGTGGTCAGTCATGATGTGCAATTCGAACCTCATTTTAGAATCATTAATTTCATTAATTAACAATTTGGAGACATCGATTTGTGGGTTTTCCATTAGACAACACATTTGTAATTTTCTTAGTATTTTAATATTGCTGCAGAATTCTAACCAGAATAATAAAAGATGAGTTGACGCCAGTCTAGTTTTATTTTTTATGTTCTACACGCTTTGGATTTCAGAATTAATGCCATCATTTATGGACAACCTATAAGGACTTATTAGCTAAAGCACAGTTTAAGAGCTGTGGACTGTTTCTAGCTGTCTAGACAGATGATGTCTAGACAGATGATGGAAGGTAAAAGGCTTTTCTACTGAGGCCTTTATGCTTTTAGACATTCTGCCTGAGGAATTCTGGCTCAAAAACAAACATTAATTGACTTACTTTTACTTAATGACTATAGAAATACTGTATCACTCCTTTTTTTGTAGAACATGAAATCATGGTTTTTAGTTCAGATGTTCAGGTGTTAGTTCATCTTTAAACAGCCTTACCACCAGCCTGCCAGACTCCTTAACTCAATATAGCAAATACTCAAACACACTGGAATAATTTCATGTTAGGCACGCACCTGCTGGGTGCATGTTTTTTTTTTGTCTGTGTTATAAGTTTATCATCAGTGCTACGACCCCAATCATCTGTAATGTGATTTATCATTTGTACGGGATTATTGTTATTTTTAGTCATCATATCTGCACAACTGATCTCTTGTTAATGATTACCGTCTTATTTTTAGCTCCCATCCCTGTACATGTATATAGCATAGTGAAATTTCTCTTAACATTTATACTTTTGCTATACTTACATAATTGTTTTTATAGTAAATAGTGAATTAATTGGCTCTTGTCCATAACACTTCATCCCATTATTCACTGTGTGTTAACCTGGAATACAATTTACATTTAATCAGTTTAAACAAAACTTTTCCAGGGATTTTTTTAAGTAAGTAAATCAAAATACCCCAACTCTATAGTGAAATACAGTTTTAATTGTATGTAAAGGCTCCTACAGACCGTATCATTGCTGCAGTCTTGTACGTTGCAGTCGCATTGTGCCACACAAATCTAAGAAACTTGGGTAAGACATGCTACTTAAATTGTGCAATGATAACATCCACTGAATCTTAGGCAGTGACACAGTGTAATGTCAAAGCAGAATAAAACATCAGCGTGCATCATCTATCAATGTTGCTAGAGTCATAAACACTGAAACTAACTTAATGACTGCACTGTCACCATAGTGGTATTTATGTGTATGGAAATGTTCCAAAGTTGAGAAGGAGGAGAAAGTGGACACAGGCATGACTCAGAAAAGCAGGGTAATTTGCGGTGGTAGTTTTGTAAAGAAAACATAGTATTTTTAACCATATAAAACATATGTTTTGCATTGATTAATGCATACTTTTGAGCAACATTTTTATTGACTGTGAGATGGTTTTATTTCCAGTTTAGTTGCACACTGTAAACAGAGGATCACTATGTTTTGTTTTTCATTTTTGTCTTTCAAAGATATTGCTATGTTTGTCAAGTTTTATCCAGGACAGGTTAAAATTACACCTATCTATTGTTGGCTGAGACATGCAGTATGCTAATATGTTACCTGTATGTTCAAGGTAGCATGTCACATGCATAGTCTGGTCATATAATTTATTTCACTTTAAAGTTCACTATTTGCCATTGGGAGAGAATCCATTGGTTTCCTCTGTCTGGTATTTTCTTTTTCCAGGACTTTTTCTCGAGACTACTATATGTTGTATTTTTTGTGTTTTTCAACTTTTTTCTGTCACAGCAATAATTTTGATTAATTGTTCATGTTGTAGCTTTACATTCTCTTAATTGAGAGAACAATAGATTGCCTTAGACTTGCTTAACCCCAGAAGAGGTGCAAGGTTCTCAAACTGTTCAGCCTTGGCATTCTTTAATTGTCACTTAATCCACTTCAATGATAAACACTTTAGGCTGAATTGGCTTGACTCTTATTCAAAATTACTGTGCATGTTAACTTCAACCTGCCCAAATAATAAGGGTTATTGGAATTTACAACAGGATACAGGCTCAGTAGTTTCCTGTGTGCATATGTGCACAAAATTGCAAGACCAATTAAAATAAAAATAGCGTGGATTTATATTTTGCAGTGTTGGGTCTTAAGAAGGTTCTAAGCAGGTTTTGAAAATGCAAAAAGGAGAAATGTGAGTGAGACAAAAAAAAAATTGAGCAACCACTTTCTTTAAAAACAACAATTAAACTAAAATAGACTGTTCTTCAGCTGATTAAAAAATTAAAACCATAGCCTTTAAAAAATGTGGATTCAGTGTCATTTTGTCTCAGTTGTTTTACTCTGTCATGACCTTCTGGTGGTAAAGGTAAAAAACTTTCAGTCTTTGAACGTGGTCGGATTGTTGAGGTTCATACAGTAAGTGAGGCCTCTGGCAAAACACTATCACTGCTGAGGTTGGGCACAGTAAGACAGTGATTTCAAATTTCTTAAAAGATCCTGAAGGCTATGGAACAAAAAAGTCAAGTGGTAAACCCAAAAAAATTTCACCGGTGCTGAGCCAGAGGATCTGATTGGCTGTCCGTCAAGACCAGGACAGTCCTTGACCCAAATTAAGGTGGTTACTGGTGCTGACTTGCAGCCGAATAACCATCAGAGAAGGGCTTTAAGAATAAAAAAAGAACATGTTCAACAGCCTCGTCTCCTTCAACACCACAAAATTGCTCATTTGGACTTCACAAGAGAGCACCAAACATGTGACATGGAAAGATGAAAGGAAGTTTTATTCTTCATCAAGTGTAATCTTGATGGAGGTCCAACTGCAGATATTTTGTATGTGGCACAGTGGAGGGGGCGTGCCCATCATGATCTGGGGTGCTTTTGCTTTCAGTGAAACAGTGGAGTTTCAGGTCAAGCTTTGTACAGATGTTGCAGGGGCCATCCGCCATGACTGAGGACCCTGGTCTGTGGTACTGACTGGGTTTAAAAACAGGACAACACTGTAATTCACAATGTTCACCTGACAAAAGACTGAGAACAGGTGGAATAATGTCACTCTGTTGGACCATCCTATATGTCCTCCTCATCTAAATCCAATTGAGAACATTTGGGCATGGATGACAAGAAAATATAACCAACATGGACATTAGTTCCAGACAGTGCGTTCAAAATAACTGTCTTACTGTGTCTCGTTTAGGCCTTGTTTATGCAGTTCAACAATATTATGACCACTTTCAGAGAGAGAGCTTTTCTGCCTTTGTTATTACAAGGTCATGCCAGTGTGAATACCTGACAGAGAATTCACATTTTTGCACGGATTTGTGTTTTTTAAAGGCTGTAGTTTTAAACACTTGATTAGCTGATGTACAGCACATTTCAGTTTAATTGTTGCTTTTAATACATTGCTTAATCATACGTTTTTTTTTTCTCTCACTCCCATTTCTTCTTTTTGCATTTTTAAACTCTACTTATAACTTTCTTAAGATCCAAAAGAGTAAAATGTAATTTTTTTGTGAGTTTTCAACTGGTCTTAAAATTTGGATCAGGAGTGTATGTGTAAGAGAAAGCTAGCATATCTTAGAGTTCCTCTCAGCTGCCAAGGCTCAGGCTGTTGCCTTTAGTTGAGACAGTGTGGCATCACAACATGCTCAGCTGAGTTCCAGCTACTGGCATATTGCCATGTTGTTGCCAGGCACAGACACTGTGTCAAGTTAGTGAATGGACCATTGTCACTCTCGGCTTGACCAGAGGCAGATGTCACTTTTTCACCACACTTTCATTTGGTATTGTTTGGACTTCACAAATAATTTCCTGCTGAAAAAAAACTACTCTGTGGGTCAGCCAGGAACATCTTTCAAATTAAAATAAACACATACCACTACAGTGTTATGGGTAAGTGTTTTATTTGAGGGTTGTTGTGTTTTTTTTGTTTTGTTTGTTGTTGTTTTTTACATCTTTGAGTAAGGTGTCATTAAGAGGAACCTGTGCAGTTGATGTCAAAGCCACCCATCATGCATTTCATAATGTTATGGGCTGGATACACACAGTCACAGGCTACAAACTGATTGTCATGGACATGTCTGCCTGTGCAAATGTGTGCTATGGAAAGCCAGAAAAATCTATCAGTGGAATAAGTCATGGAGCGCGAAGGGTAGTCACATTCAGTGTTTTGTCAAGTTTTGGTATTCAGACTGAGGTGTGATAAGCTGAGCCAGTTGAAGCGTGCTGTGAAATCTAGCCTCCAGCAACAAGCATTATCACCATGCAAGTCAGGGCAGAGTTCTGCTCATAGTTCCTCTATCTTTGTATGAGAAGGACTGGCTGTGTGCAATTGCAGCTCCCTCAAGTCATGACAAAGACCTTTGCTACAGTACTCTTTGCTAAAGTTTGTATTTTGCAATACCTGTGGTGTTGTGTGTCTTTCTGGGTGCACAAGGTATTCATGTGTGATCCCTCCCACATGTGTCCTGGTTAGTGAGTTACAAAAAAAGATAGGAGTTGCCCGCAGGAAATTTGTTTGGTTAATAAAGTGAGCATGAGTAAAGGAAAGGGCTGGGCTGTCAGCTGAGTTGCTCAGTAGAAATGAAAATGTGTTGTATGTCACAAGTGCTTAAGACATAATAATATCAGCTTTATTGTGGATGGGATGGTACTTTGTAAGCTCTGCTATTGACTGTTGACACAGTATGTACCTGCTCCAGCAAAGTTCACATACTGGAACATTACACACTGCCTCAGGGTATCCATTTCAATTAAGAATCATCAAATAGATAATAGTAGTGTTGCATGATTAATCGAATTGCAATGTCATGCTGTGCAATTATGTAATTGCGTAAAACGCTGCGATTTGCAGTTTAGTATGAACAAATGTACACGTTTACCTGTGAATTCTGTTTCTCTTTTTTTTATATGAAAGTCTTTATCTAACATTTTAAAAAACATAGTCATTCAACATGTAGCCTACATGAAAATAGTCCTATCGGTACACATACTACAATGAATGTGACTATCTATTTGGTGTGGAGCAAGTAACGCCACATCCATACAATGTGCAGCTGCAGGTATAGACACGTAACTACCCAGGGTTCAGCAGAGCAGCTGGCATGGACACACAAGAGGAACTCGAGGAGGGACAAGCTTAGTTGTTACTGAAAAAAAATTCAACTTCCATTACATTGCAACACTTTAGATTCAGATATAATGACACTGAACTGCAAGATATGCTGTGTAAAACATGCAAAACAAAAGTCGTTAGATTCCATGGCAATACATAATTCTATATAACCGCCCCCTTCACACACACACACACACACACACACACACACACACAGGACAAAACAGTCCAATTGCATTACACAAGTGATGCCAGGCACAACCAAACCTGCCCCTGTAAATATTTCTTTATCTCTTATTATTGCGAAAACACTTTTTTTTTATGACTGTGACCTTGGCCTTTGACCTACTTTTACGAAAATGTAATGGGTTCTATTCTGGACCACCTTACACCTTTCCTGAAAATGTCATGTAAATGATCCAGTAGTTTTTGTGTAAACAAAACAGTCAAACAAACAAACAGCAAAAAAAGCATCAAAAACAATACCCCCCTCCCCTTTTCGGAGTCAGGAAAATGAAGTCATTGTTGAGTTTAAGGCAGCCAGAAAAATTCTGCTTCTGCTTCTCAGCATGACAGTGACTGTTCACCTGCAATGTTAGTGCTGGCAATGGCTCTGCTGTGAGCAGGCCTTCACAGGTGAAGAAGATCTGCATACACAGTGTGATCAGGTTGCTCATCTGTGCATGTATTTCAGGAGCAGGGAACAAACTTTAAGGAAGTGACAATAATGACATTGTGCAGTTTGCAGAAATACCTTTATTTTTTACGTATTAATTTATTTTCTATTTTAAGTTATTGGGAAGAAAATACACTACTGTAAACTTCAGGTTTTGTATTTTTGTGTCATGTTTGTATGTTACAAACTATTTTATTCCTCTGTGTTGTCCCTGATACTCAAGAAAGTATTCGCAATATAGTCGACAATAATCTCAGTCGCACATTTTCATCTAATTGTGCAGCACTAGATGGATAGATAGGTACTTTATTAATCCCATTCAAATATTCAGCAGGAACAGGAACAAGTAGGTTAGTAACTAAGAAAAATAATTCAAGTAAAAGTCTACAGTCACACTGGGATCATGACTGAGACCCCCCCCCCCCCCCCCCCCACACACACACACACACACACACACACACTAATGAGTTCTACCATCTGACGCCCAGGGGGACAAAAGAGTTCCTCCTTCCTCGTCGAGCAGGTCAGAGACAGGAACTTGGAGCAGTACACAGGTTGCTGTCTCTGACCTGCTGCACAAGCTTGTTGCACAAATACATTCTGCTGTTAAAAGAACAATAAGAGGAGAAATAAATCAAAAGATACTCAATACTTGTGAATTCAGGTTCTGCAGGGGAGAATTGGTTTCGTTTCCCAGTGAGAAACTGCAGCTCCTGAACCCAAACTTTTTTTGGTTTTAAAACAGCTCTGCTGCTCTGTGCAAAGAGTGATTGAAAAGGGATTTGGGGTTTTTCTTAATCCGCTGGACCATGAGTAGGAAAACGTGTCCATCAGAGTGTTGGCTGAAGTCTTTCTGTGTTAACGGTATTGACAGACTGTTGTGTGTGTGTGTGTGTGCGTCATATACTGAGACAGCCCTACTTTGCTTTGTCCTTCAGCAATCTACAATTATGATCCTAATGGAGAGCAGGAGCTGTGTCTGCAGGTGGGGGACACGGTGCACATACTTGAGAAACTGGAAGGTAAGTGAACCTGAGCAGACAACACGTTGTAACACATCTGCTTTTTCCCCACTTTGAGCAAGCTGACACAGGAACATAGATGAGATGTTGAACTAAGCACCACTGAGTATGCCATGTACAATAATGTAAATGAGTCTGCACATTGTCCTCATTGCTTGTACTATTATCCACCGGCTCCCCCTTAGTCTCTAACACATGTGGTTATTAATCTTTGTCTCCTCAGGCTGGTATAGGGGCTACACACTACGCAAGAAATCACACAAGGTATGGGCATCATTAGCACTTCATTATTCTATAACCAATGCTGTGATGTATTTATACTGATATTAAGTCATTACTTCCTCAGGGTATTTTCCCAGCTTCGTATATTCACTTAAAGGAGGCTACAGTCGAGGGGATAGGGTAAGATTACATATCAGTGAACATATCATCTTGATTATAATCCATTTTGAGTTTGGTTTTGTTGTCCACCTTGCCATTTGCCAATAACATAGAGCACTTGTAATTATCATAAGTGAAGATTCAGTAATGCTCTTCTTGGCCGTGTAAGGAAAACACACAACTATTTATCATGTATAGAAATGCAGTTGAGTCTGTGTAAATTATATGTCATGATCTATGAGTGATGAGCCAGATTTCCAGTATCTTTTTATTCTTTTTTTTGTGGCTGGTAGCCAGCAGGAAATAATTATTCCAGCAGATTTACCCCTTGTGCAGGAGCTAGGGGCTACTCTGAGGGAATGGGCACAGATATGGCACAAGCTCTATGTGGTATGTGTACATTTTGTCTGTCGCTTTCAGTTTCGAGGCTATACGCACCTGTATGCTTCTCACTTCTCACTCATAAAAGGTTTTTATATTTTGATTCCTCTTAAGAATGCATAATGGAATGTTTACCTGTTCACCTGACAGGCGAACAAGACCACCCTGTTCAGGAATGTTCAGCAGATGGCATACAGTCTCATAGAATATCGATCTCAGATAGTGTCAGGAACGCTGCCCAAAGATGACCTTGTAGAGCTCAAAAAGAAAGTCACAGCAAAGATTGATTATGGAAACAGGTAGAGTATGACTTTTTCCTTTTCTTCTTTTTGTACCACAATGAATTGCCTTCTGACATAAACACTGATTGTAAAAATGTATGTGCTTGAGGCATGGCTATAAGATTGTCTCTATAAACAGTCTAAAGCTGTTTGTTCCACTGTGCTCTTCAGGATCCTGGGTCTAGACTTGGTGGTGCGTGATGAAGCAGGAAACACATTGGATCCAGATCGGACCAGTACAGTCAGTCTGTTCCGTGCCCATGAGACCGCATCCCGCAGCGTTGATGACAGGATACAAGAAGAGAAGGTTCTGATGATCTGAAATGTAGTTTTTTTTTTCCTCCCTTAAACAACTGCCATTTCCTTACAGTCCTTGTTTTTCTGCAGACACGTCTACAAAACCTGGAAATGAGGCGTCAGACTCTGTTCAGTACAGTTCACACATACAGTCTCTTCATGAACCTGAAAAACTTTGTGTGCAATATTGGAGAGGATGCTGAGCTGCTCATGTCTCTCTATGACCCTGACCAGTCTGAATTCATCAGGTTAGTACTGAAGACCTTTCTCTAAATTAGAGCTTCTGCTAAATTAAAGCAGAAAATTGAGGTTACCGGGGAGGTTTTAGCTGCAAGTAGCACAAAGTGACATGGTTCTTTGTTGTAGGCTTTGCTTCATCAAGCTGTCTAAGTAATGCCTGACCTTTGGCTTTTTGCGATGCAAAACAAAAACTAATGTCTTCTCCACATCAATAGAGATCTTCGTAGGTCATTGATTAACATTGATAATGCTCACAAGTCATATGTGGTAATGAATTATTGATTTAAAGTCAGTGATGCACATATATTTCAGCCTTAATTACTGGCATTGATTATCTGCAAATAAGATGACATTTCATAGATGGTACAGGCAGATTAATAGTTGTCTTGTTGTTAAAGGTGTATTAAAATAAATTGTAGTCAAGATCCTGTGATGAATGGTTGAGAGACAATAAAATAATACACTTCTTTATGTATATAATGATAGTTTCTTTGTTTCATTAGCCCAACAGGGATAGTAAATAACTAAAATGAAAGTGAACAGACAGTAAAAAGAATCAGTATCAGCATTAAGTATTAGTTTTGAAAGTAATATTGACTATGCAAAAAATAACTGAGACCAAAGATGGATTTCTTACATTGCTTCAAATAGGTTTTCCTTGAGGGTATAATTGTTCAGTTTTTATTTGTATCTATACTAGATTATAGTGATGTGGTTTACATGTCTACGGCTTCATCCTTACTCAATAAGACTGGACTTTGTCTATCATAGTGTCCCACGCTTTACAGCTAATGCATTTTGACACATATTTTGTATAAATCTGTTCAGTAATCCTTCCATGATCAGAGGAGGAAAGTTACATGTTTATGACATCTTCAGTCTCTTATCCTATTCTACACTAGCCCCAGCACAATATAAACGTCATGCTACTTAAAACACTTCCTTCTTTACATTCTTTAAAAGTATTTTTCAAGCTATTAAGAAAGAGTCTAAATCTGCATCACATGATATCTGTAGATGATGTGAATTATGGATGGCTTCGGTGTGGTCTCTTCCCCTCATTTTTATCTTTTTTGCTTCTCTTTCATTCTTATTTTACTATCTCTTCCAAATTGCTCATTTTTGTTCCTACTGTGTTTATTTGTGAAATTGTTTTCATGTGAAATGATTTGTTACCTCTATATTGAACAGGACTCACTCGAAGAAGAGATTTTGGGTATAAATGGAACGTGTTTGAATAACCTGATAAATAAGTAAATTAAAACAGTGCACTAATTAATAAAAGCAATGTTTTAACTGTCACAATTTACCATTTTAAATTGGAATGAGTTTAATAGAATAGAATATAAATGAAATACTTTTGTCACCTAAAGGATTATGATATTGTGACCTTGTAGACCAAATAATTATCGCTGTGCTGTGCATTATTGTCACTTTATTCTGCATAGCTCTGATGGAACAGCATTAGTGTTTTAAATTAACTGTTAAAGCTGAAAGGCTACTTGTTTCAGGCATTATTAAGGTGCTGCTGCTTCTTCTGCTTGCTGATGTAGAAAAATAATGTCTTTATTCCAAGCTTGGCAAAAAATTGTGTCAGCATGAATCATTGGTCATTAAAATATTGAAAAACCGAAATGAATTACAAAGTTTTTTCCTCATTGTTGGATAAGGTGTGAATTGTGTAAACCTCTCCTTGTCAGGGTTGGCTCTTTTGACCTCTGAACCTTTTGCATTATGCACCTTAATAAGGTGAATGGAACTTTCACAATGCCCACATTTTAACATAATGGAAGAATCACAGGTGAAATCAGAATAGCATTCACAGAGTAAACTTCCTTATGGTCCAAACCACACTGTTGTTTTGTAATATTAAACCACAAAGAAACAACAAATTGTGATCTTTTTCACTATTTTGTGCCCGTAGTCACTTTAATTGATCATTTCCAAGATAACAAATGTCCAGTTGGACTGGAGATCTCCAGAGTTAAAAGAAGAAGGAAAGATAGAAAACCAGAAATTTCAGCTTCTCCCTCTTAAATCAACCCAAAACGTGATGCTTTTGTACTTGGCCCACACCCTGTCCTTCCTTCAAGCGTGATGAAAATAAATCTAGGAATTTTTGTCTAATCCTGCTGTAGACAGCTGGCTTGTTTACATGCACACTAATATACCAGTGTTACTCCAATTGTGATGGTGTTTTGAATTTGGCTGGTGTCATGTAAACAGCATATTCTGTTTGGATATTCCAAATTAGTAGATTTTCTGAATCTAGCACTTTTCAAATACGACATATGGCATGTGTTTTTAAGAGGACTAGTTGGACAAGCGGACAGTACAGATGGGGTTTATACCATGGGCTGTGACACACAGCCGATTGTTTACAGTCAACCGAGTAGAAAGAAAGATCCTTTCTAGTAGAGATAGATGCTCTAAGAAAAAGCTCGCTTTTTGGTCATACAGAGTAGAAACGCATCCAATTAAAAATACAGTAAGAATTTTTGCATATGCCCATATTTTGTAACATTGATCTGGTGGTTGAATAATTTAAAGAGAGAGGCTGTGGGATTTGTACTGATATATGTAAGCACAAGTATTTGAGAAGTGTTTAATGTTATTACCTTATGCTTTTGCTGGCGTTCATTGGTTGGTTTGGATATTTGTTTGTTTGTTGTACAAGATAACTCATAAAACATATGGATGGATTTTGATGACATTTTCAGGGTAGGTTGTTTAATGGGGAGATCTGGAAATTATTAGATTTTGGTGGTGATCGGGGGTGGTTGGGTTGTCTACCCTGGCGGAGGTCGGTGCTCTCAGAGTTGTTTTCTAGTTGAGAATATCAGACAAGCAGAAATGACCACATCACTTTGTCAGTCCTGTTGAACAAACAGTGCACACACCTTTTGGTATGCTTATCCTAAAAAGAAGTTAAACTTGTTCAGACTTTGATATTTAATGTTTGATGAGTGGACATGACATGAATGAAACACTGCTTTCAAAATTCACTTTTTTTTTTTTTTTTTTTTAAATGTATTTTCCTTGTGCCTCCAATTTTGTGATACCTAACTGTGAGTCCCATTTAAATTCAT
The DNA here is from genome assembly GCA_020466265.1 of Siphamia tubifer. Lineage (NCBI taxonomy): Eukaryota > Metazoa > Chordata > Actinopteri > Kurtiformes > Apogonidae > Siphamia > Siphamia tubifer. Next base: position 27,649,151 of record CM035791.1, on the reverse strand, counting down.
GCAGTGAGAACTTCCTGGTGCGTTGGGACAGTATGGGGATGCCTAAAGAAATTGAAAAACTCAACAACCTGCCAGCACTCTTCACGGTAACTGAATCCCAGCACACTGACTATTCCCCCTGCTTTGGATTTAAACAATCCACCGCTGTTTGAAATCTATAACAAAGCAGACAATTTGCTCCTGGATGGCACATCTGTGAAAATCTGAATATGTTTGCACCAATTATATTTACTCTTTTTTATGTTAATGAGACAGTCAGTAGTTCCCTGCAAATTAACTCTTGTTTTCAACTGCATGCAGACTGCTTGGCATTGATGGTTTGAAATGTTATAAAACCTGATTTGTTAAAATGTTGTTGCTACCCTTGACTCCAAAACATCCAGTTCCAGGATTCTTCAACTAACAGGAGAATTCAGAAATATAAACACATATTAATATGGGAAAGGTGCTTTTCATCTTGCCCTGCAGCTCCAGCACATAATGACAGGCTAATTATTCCTACAGTCCACTTCCTATAATGTGTATTCCACCTTATCGCCCTTAATGTGCTATAATAAATCATCTTTGTGATTGTCCTTTGCGTCCAGGACTTGAGCAGCAGTGACTTGATGAGGCAGCGACTCTTTCTAGTGTGTCAGATCATTAGAGTGGGGAGCATGGAGCTCAAAGAGGGAAAGAAGCACACTGGTGGACTGAGAAGACCGTTCGGTGTGGCGGGTGAGCTAATATTTGTTTAAACACTACTGTGCCAATCCAGTAAAAGACGTCTGTTCCTTTCTGTGGCAGTAGTTGCATGAATAGTTCTGTTGAGGTGTGAAAATGAAAGATCCATGTGCTGAATGAAATGGGAACACCTGCTTCTTGACCTAGAAAATGCCTGCACATTGCCTTGGCAAAGGAATGGGTGGAAATTGGTTTAGTAACCGTCTTTTTGTTTTTTGGCCAGATGATTAGTGGATTTGATGAGAAATGGGTTCCTCTAGTGTTCCAGCAAATGGACTGAAACCAGAGTTAGAAAGAACGTTTCATTCTTATTCTTAGCCAGGAAAAACACTTTAGGAAAAGAGCTGGGTGGAACTCACCCATTTGCAAACTATAGAGATGGAAACCCCACTCAATCTGTCTCGCTCTTGTGGCTCTCTGTTATTCCAAGCAACAGGTGGGTCCTATCCAACACCTGGCTCACATTCTGTGTCAAAGGGGGGAGAAAAAACATTCCAAAGTTATAGGGACTAAATAAATTTGTAAACCTTTAAAATGAAGTGATTCCTATTTGCTTCTGTTTATCCAGTAGCTAGACAACTGAAATGCATCTGTGAAATTAGATTATTCTTCATAACTGGCTGTTGTGCTGCCCTGGTGCTCACATATTGCTCTTTTTGCAGTGATGGATGTAACAGATATCGCCCATGGCAAAACAGATGATGAGGACAAACAGCATTTCATCCCTTTTCAGCAGTGAGTCTTTTGATGTTGTCACACAGCTCATACTGTTAGCATGCTCAATTGTATTTTGAGTAGAAACAATAGACAGCACTTGAAATGGGACAGGAATTACTTATTTTTTTTCCAGAGGTATAATTTTTTTCCAATGTTGCATTTCAAGGACAAATACAAAACTTGTGTGAGTGTTACCTCTGCTCAAAGACAGGCTTCAGTGCCATGTTTTTCTAGAACCTGCACAGTGGGTGGATTATAATAGATTCACTTGCATCCTAGATAGAAAGGACACTCAAAATAACTTTGCTTAGTTTTGGCATCTAGAGTAAACTCTTTTTTAAACCAAGGTAAACTCTGGTTGTTTTTCCTCAGTTTGTCACATTTCACAAAAACACAACCCATCCATATTTAGCTAAAAATATTAAATGTAATTTTTATAAAGATGCACATTTTGTTTGAATAGTTTGATGTTATAGTTTCTTAAAGATAGAGTAAGCAGTTCTTCTTGATATGAAGTTTGGATCATATGTTTTTTGGAAACCAAGATAAAAGTTACCATGACAGCAGTGATCTTCACCATTATGTTACACAGCAGCTTGTCAAAAATGAATAAAGTGTTTTGTTTTTTCCAAAATTTTACCTAAATTTCTTGAACCCGTTCTTGAATTAGAACCAATAATGTGATTTTGACCTTTCTGCAAATGCAACCATGACGTTTGACCTTTTGCAACATTGATCATTTCGTGATATGTATATATGCGTCAGTGCGTGTAATACCATGATAATATAAGTTAAGTTAAGTTAAGTTATAGCGTGATATGTCTATGCTTGACACACACAAACAAGTGTTACAGAAGTTAATTTTGCCCCATGTCACATTTGACGCCAATTATGAGAATTGTCAAAATCTTCATTTTGCATTGTTTGGTACCAATCTGAAAGTTCCGCTCTTGAGTTATAACTGATAATGTGATTTTGACCTTTGACCTTTTAGTTAATTGTGAGCTTGACCTTTGACCTTTACTCAAATGGATCATTGCATCTGATGCATATTAGCTATATGTATATGCCAGTGTAATTTCATGATGATATCTCAAGTATTCATTGAGTTATGGTGTGATATGTATCTGTGGACAAAAACACACACACGTGCGGTGATTACATTCATCTCACCCAACCAATGTTGGGCGAGATTAACAATTTGTTAAATTGTCTAGTCTTGCCAAGTGCACTCATATGTAATTAACACTGGGAATGTTTTACCGTAATAATCATGAACTGGGTAATTATACAAATTAATTAAAAAAAGTCACAAATTAATTGATGTTCCAACTGGAGAACACATATTTTCTGTTTGTGACATCACCCTTTGAGTTTTTCCTGCTGAAACGCACACAATGCTGTTTCCTGGAAATCCCAGTTCAGTGTTAAGTCTCATTTATGTGCATTGCTTCATGGCAGTCACTTCAGGTGAGGGCCGTGTGGAGTGGAATAATGGAGCACCTTGCCAAGAGCTCCATAAAGACTTTCCCGCTGCCTTTGAAACTCCACTGTCCATTTGTTTGTCACCTGTCAGAGATGTTGGCAGCTGATTTTCCTCATTCTCTGCCTCTTTCTTATTCTCACCCTTCTCTCTCAGGATCGCTATGGAAACCTATATCCGTCAGAGGCAGCTCATCATGTCTCCACTCATCCCGTCCCGAGTTATTGGAGAGAATGAGCCGCTCACTGCTGTCTTCAACAAAGTCATCGCCACACGGGAGGTCAATCACAAAGGCCAGGGTAAAATGAAGTGCTTGCAGACAGTGTGTGTCCCGTGTGATTTTTAGAGGGTCATACCAAATTGACCTTTTTGTTTTGAGTGGAATAAATGATGTGCGAGGCGTCCACTGGGTTTTTTTCTTTGTGTGTATGCCTCATTGAATTGCTTTGCATGTTTGCTGGCAGGGCTGTTTGTGACCCTGAAGCTTCTCCCTGGAGATCTTGCCCAGGTCAGGAAGGACTACCCCCACTTTGTGGACCGTAGCACTGCTATCGTCAGGAAAATGGGCTTTCCAGAAATCATCCTCCCTGGTGACTTTACAGCTTTGTTGCTGATCACTGTTCTACATACAGTACATCACGGTCATGTTCACTTTAATTGCATACAAAGCCGTGAGCAGGGTACAGAAATTCTCAGCACATCCGCCTTATCATCTGATGTCTCTTTTGTCCAGGAAACGTGAGAAATGATATTTACGTAACCTTGCTGCAGGGAGAGTTTGACCGTGGTAAAAAGAAAACACCAAAAAATGTAGAGGTCATACTGAGTGTCCATGATGATGAAGGCAATCCAATGGAGGTAACATTCACTATTGCACAGAAATGATCTGGACTTTCTTTTTTTTTTTTTTTGTAGCTTTATGTAATTAACTCTTGGCATGTTTTAGCCATTATGTTATAAATATTCCCAGTACACCAGACAGCAAATTGATCTTGTTCCCATCATTTAAACTAATTTCTTCTCTTCCTTCGATCACTTATAGAAAGCAATATTTCCAGGGGCTGGTTATGATGGCATCACAGAATACAAGTCGGTTATTTACTACCAGGTGAAGCAGCCTTGTTGGAATGAAACAGTGAAGGTAAGTTCACTTGGGGCACAATCACAAATTAGTTCTTCAGATGGATTTCTGGAAGCCCTGTGTAATGAAAGAATCTCCAGGGAAAGATATCAGTGGAGAATATGTGCTACTCATGCAAATGTCTCAACAGATAGCAGTTGTTTCATATTTATAATCCTGTATTCTCACATTCCATTATTCCCCTGACTTTCCTTTCTCTTGACAAGGTGACAATTCCCATTGAAGATGTGTGCCGCTGTCATTTGAGGGTTACTTTTCGACACAGATCATCGCAGGACTGTGAGTGACTGTGTCTTATTTGTATGACAAACACAAGTGTAATCCTGCCTCCAATGCAAATACAGCTAAAGTGACTTCATCATATGCTCTTGTATATCCTTCAGCTCGGGACAAATCGGAGAAGCCCTTTGGAATGGCCTTTGTCCGGCTCATGAGAGGAGATGGAACGACATTGAAAGATGGCAGACATGAACTTATTGTCTATAAGGTACACTGGAAAGATTGTGTTTTTTTTATTTTATTTTGTAGAAAATAATGTAATTCACTGTGCTTATCTTTACAATAAGTAGGAAATGTTTATTGCTTTCATTTAATTACACAAAAACCCATGTCTTGAACAGCTGACAGCAGGTAGATGGATTATGCATGAATCTCTGCGCAATCAATAAATATGAAATTAGATCCCCATCGATCAATATGCTTCATGATTCATTGCCTACCTTATAAATTTCTTAGGTTGACGTAAAAAAAGCTGAGGATGCAAAGGTTTATCTCACCTTGCCGGCAACCTGGGCTGAAGTGGAGGAAAAAGAGAAGCAGTCAGGGAAGCCGTTCCACCACTCAGGAGTGATTCCTGTCACTAAAGACAGTTTCCAGATCGCTACGCTCACCTGCTCCACTAAACTCACTCAAAACGGTACCGTAGGGCACCATTTATACATTCACCAATATATATGTACAAGATTGTATATCCAGCTCCATGATTATTAAAAGGTCCTGTCATTTAAGGAAATGAAACTGCACCTATAACTGATACTCTATCTTTTCATGTTCCTTAGAAAGCTCTGAAATGAATAAAGATGACACTGATGTGGATTGAAACTGATCTAATAAGATTCATATTAATGACATTTATAAGCTTTAATATACTTACCTTACCTAATGTTGTTTTAGAGCAAGTGGTTTTTTTTTTCTTCAACCATTTGTATTCTGATGTGTTAATACCTTTTTTCCAGTGGATCTCCTCGGTCTGTTGAACTGGAGATCTAACCCTGAGGATCTGGATCAGATTCTACAGCGACTGATGGAAGTAGAAGGAGGGGAGATTGTCAAAGTGAGTCATCTGCAAAAGAAATCTCTCAGTAAATGCATAAAGTCACTGTAGTTTATGGTTTTAATATCATTTTAACAATACTTTCTACATATGTCTCTGCTTTACACAGTTTCTCCAGGACACTCTGGATGCTCTGTTCAACATCATGATGGAAACGTCAGAAAAGGACACCTACGACACCCTGGTGTTCAATGCATTGGTTAGTTTTGGTGAAACCTTCATATCAGTGGGTGACACTTGGATGAAGTAATTATCTTACATGAATGGTGGAAAAACTTCAAGTGTTTCATATATTTCTTTAAAACTGCCTTTCTCAAACTAAAGGTCAGACCAAAAAAAGAGTCACAGATTAATTTTTATTGGGTTACCAGTAAAATGCACGACATTACTATACTTAAATACATTTTCTGGACTTGGATATAAGTCTGATTTGTACATCTCAGACATGGATTTTCTATACTGTGGATAAGGTACAGTATTGTTCTAATAGGTGAAGAGTAAGTAAAATAGTATTGCAAATGTTTTGAGTCTTGAGCCGAGTAAGTTTGCGTTAAACCAGAATAATTAAACTAAATTAGCAAGAGGTCTTTTAAGTTGGTACATACCAGCTGAGGATTGAATGTTGTTATACAAATAAACAAATTTGGGCTTTTTACCAAAATCAAATCAAATGTTGTTTATATGGCGCCAAATCATAACAGAAGTTATCTAATGACACTTTACATATAGAGGCAGTTGAAACCAGACTCTTAATTTACAGAAACCCAACAGAAAGGCACTTAATGAACCATCTTACTGGATAACTTGTAAATTATTTCTGTTTTAAAGTAATATATGTTAATTTGAAATAGCCACAGTTTAACAAAGGCATCTGATTTTTATCTGCCCTTCAGCAAATAAAAAAAATCCATAATTTACAAAGGCAATAAAGAAAAACATTTTTTTTAATCTTTTCTCAAAAAGAAACCTGAAGGACAGGGAAATTAAGGAAAGCAGAGTGAGTGCACGTGAGTGAACATGTGAATATTTGTTTGAAAAGGCAAGAGTTTTTGCTTTTATCTTTGAGTGATTGTTCTGATCTGGCTCCATCTAAAAGAGTTTCTGTTTTGCCTTGAGGATGCAGAATGTCATTTACTGACTTGAATAATGCACTAAAGCATGTTTAGAGACTTGACTAACCTTTCAGTCATTTCTTTACATGTTTTGTTCATCAGTCAGTGCGCATTACACTGAATGGATTATAGCGACAGTAAAAGATTTCAAAAACATTCAAGGTTAATGATGAAAACAAATTATAATAACTTGGGGTGAAAGATTAGCTGTTAAAGTGTAATGCAGGTTCTGAGTGATCTCAGGAAGAATAACATAATTGAAAGTTTGTGCCCTGTAATTTAGATTAGGTTGCGTTTATGTAAAATGTATTTCATACTTCTATATATTTGAAAGTACTCAAATATTGTAATCCAGATCTTACAAAGTGTATTTTTCTCATTTCTAGTCACAACATGTCATTACACTTAAAATAAGACATAATCCCCTGAAGAGTGACTTTTCAGTGAGATATAAGAACTTATTGTCAGACAGTAGATCTTTAAAACCTTCAAGAAATCTTACCAAGATAATTTCCACTTGTTCTGCTGGCAGATATATATATATATACATATATATATATATATATATATATATATATATATATATATATATATATATATATATATATATATATATATATATATTTTTTTTTTTTTTTTTTTTTTTTTTGTCTCGAAAAATAAACAATACATTTTTTTTTTTTCATAAATAACCCAAAACAAACAAACCAACAGACAGACACACAAACCAACTCAAAAACAATAGCCCTCTCCCCTTCAGGTGCAGGGTAATTAAGCAAAAATTTAACAATGTGAAAATTATCTTTGTGAGATATCTTGAAATATGATTTTATTCTTTAAGTGATTATGTCCTATTGTAAGTGTGATGAGATATTTTTATGATAAATGAGAAAAATATACTGTCATGATATATATGTCATGAAACCATGAAAAGTAGGTCAAGGTGATCTATTTTCAATAGGCTTCTGCTCCACACCAAGATGCATCCACAGTATGAATTTGGTATATCTCAATACATTCTTCAGATAATGCAATTTTGTCATTGAATGGACAGAGTGACAGATGACAAAATGCTTAATATGAACAGTATCCTGCATACTTTGAGGACCCATATAGTTTTACTTTGTTGGTCTCAGTGTGCCTAATCAAGTCTTTAACAGTGGTTTTTTTTTTTGTTTTTTTTTTTTACCACTGCTTTAAACGACTCACAATCATGACTGCATTTGCAAAAACTGTCAGAGGAAGCTTGTTTTAGTGGAATTTTGCATAAGGAGTCAACCCTTCACATTGAAATTAATAAATCCCTGTCAAAGCAAGCATTAGAAAAAACAAAACAGACTCGTCTTATTGCATAACCCAATATATTTGTCAAATCTTCACATTGTCACTATGTAGTTGTTGTTACACATCGAGACTTTGAAAAAGAATAAGATGCTGATATTTGAAGAGGAGGTGAATGCTGACAGGAATAGTTGCCCAAGGCTTCCTCCGACAGACTGCTTCCTCTGACTCAGACTACCTTTAACCTCAAAATAAAAATTCCCAGACTCAGGTGTTTTATTATATAAAATATGTTTATGTAATGTGAATCTCAACTTGATTTCCCAGGTTTCTTGTCTGTCTTCCAGGTATTTATAATCACACTTATAGGCGACATCAAATTCCAGCACTTTAACCCTGTCTTGGAAACCTACATCAACAAGCATTTCAGTGCCACCTTGGCTTACATGTGAGTCTCCTGTCAGTATTTTCCACTTTGATCATTTACACCTCTTCACGCTATTTATTTTTAGTACATCTTTTGCTCTTCTTCTCCACCCCCACCCACATTACGGGCAGACCTTCATGACTGACTCATTCACTTTTCAGGAAGCTAACCAGGGTTCTTAACTACTATGTGAGCCATGCAGATGAACCTGTCCTGACCGAGAGGCTCTATGCAGCACTCAAAGCCCTCAAGTACCTGTTCAGATTTATTGTTCAGTCCCGGGTCCTCTATCTAAGGTAGCAAAAGTACAGCCAGCAAAGATTCTATTTCTATAGTTATTATGGGGTAATTGTTTTTTACAAATTGCCTGGCCTTTATTCGCAGGTTCTATGGAAAGAGTGAAGATGGGGATGCTTTCTTCAACTCCATCCGCAGTCTTTTTCTCTCTTTCAACACTCTCATGGACCGACCACTGGATGAAGGAGTGAAGATAAAAGTAAGTTTGAGGGGACATAGTGAATTTTTTTTAGTGAATGAAGTAGACACAATATTAGTTTTGCCAGAGCTGGAGTAGAAAAAAAAAACTATTAAATTGCAGAGAAAAGTAAAATACAGTTTGTTTGATTCAGTAAAAGCTATAGCTTTTAGTTTTGGCATTTTTAAATGTATTTGAACGACTTCTGAAGTACAGTTTACAAAAAAAAAAAGAAGAAAATTACTGATATTATTTCACATCATTCAAATCATCATAAATTGTAATTTCACTGTTGGAAGTCTCACAAAGGTGAAAACATGCTCTGCTAGAAGGTTGTTTTAGTAACGTCTTACAGAGAAACATTGTCATATGTCAGCTCAATGAGACCTGTTCTTTTTCTTTGTCAGGGTGCTATTTTGAAATACCTCCCCAGCATCATTAATGACATCCAGACTGTGTTTGATCCTGTGGAGCTCAGGTAACTCTCCAGAGGGTTTGCACAGCAAGAAATGATAATTGCCTGCCTCTGTGCAAATGATCATATTTACTTCTGAGTCAAGGAGACGTTCTTCTCAATTCTTGCTCCTGTAAAATTAAGTGTGCTGCTCATTACTCCTCTTTTACAATAATGATTAGATGTGAAATGTGAAAAAGTATTCATGTGGTTGAATCCACTGCATGTTTCTTTTTTATTTTATTTTATTTTCCAGCGTTCTCCTTGCAAAATTCATTGAGAGCATTCCTGACTCACAGCTTGTGCGCCAGAAGCTGGGATGTATGTGTAAAATGGTGGAGAGTGACCTTTTCAGGCAGCCAGGTAGGTATGAGTCCTCGAGGCTTGAAAACCACATAATGACATTACACACAAGATGAAGGAGAAAAAAAAAAAAAACTCCATTCTGCATCACACCTACATGAAACTTGCTCAGGTCAGCTCCATTATCAGAAAGTGCTCAGTGATACAATAGGCTGCATTCTGTTTTTTTTTTCCTTTTTTTTTGCTGCCATAGATTGTCGAGATGTGCTTCTGCCACTTGTCACTGATCAGCTGAGTGGGCAGCTGGACGACCACTCCAGTAAACCCGACCACGAGGCCTGCGTCCAGTTGCTTAGCACAGTATTGGACAGTCTGGACCTTAAAGATGTGGTGAGGAGTTAGAAACTTACACATAGACACTCATGAATTACAATGGTTTCATCTAGATTGCAGTTTTTTTGTTTAGTTCACCTAAACAGAGTTTGAGCAGAGGCTGAATATAAATAGAGGGCTGTTTCATACATAATTTTTCTGTAATGCTGTTTTGAAGCCCGTAGTGTGCAATTTAGTTGTTGCCATGTTGCCTTTTTAAAGTCAGATGTGGTCACATGTGCAGAAAATGGACAGACAGAGCTGCAGAAGCATGATGGGTCATAGGTTAGCTAATGACAAATGCTTGGTTAGAGACTTGGTAAAAAAGCATGACAGTGTAATTTTACAATCTTATTATCATTATCACCCATTAACCACAGCTACAGCTATGCTGTCTGTACAGAAAAATGTGCTATATGAAATAAACAGAAGATGTGAAAGTCCAGTTCAGCAGGCCAGCAAGCTGCCATACAGACCTGCCAATCAAAGCCAGAGATCATATTAATAGAAGGGTGAATCAACAAATCACAATTTACTTGGTACAATTTACTAAGCAAAACCAATGAAACCAAAATTACATTTACAGAAGTACAATGTTCTCTGTGACTTTTTATACTCCCCGGCATTTTACCATCTATTCTAATACTTAAGTGAAAAAATGTTGGAAAAGGAGCACTTGTTAGGGTCAAAAAAAGGTTATTTTATTAGAGGTGCTCTTTGGATTTGAGCATATACTATACACTCAGAAGACAGCAATGATCTCTAAGGCACTCTCTTTAAAAACATTCTAAAATGCCTTCACTGCTTTTTGGCATCAAGCCCTTGTCAGGAAGTCAAACTGAGCAAATGGGCCAGCTACCCTATTTGTATTAGTCTTTCATCAATAACAATCCTCTACTTGGAGTAAGAGCAAATAGGGAATGAGAGGAGAGAGAATGGGTAATCCTAATAATTTACCCAGCATCCTGCAGCTTGGAATGCATTGAATATAGTTGTTTTTAGCTCTATTTGACCATGCGGTGGCAATAAATACATTTTAATATTTTTATAGTGTTTTGAAGTTTACGGTTCTAAAGTATTTCTAATACTTTTTATCATTATTAATTGTATTACAAGTTACTTTACTCAGTAGGTAATTTGCAAATGTATATTATTGAAATGAAATAAAGATCAAAGATTAAGCAACTTCACAGTATTTAGAATGAGCCTTACCATTTATACACACACACACACACACACACACACACACATATATATATATATATATATATTTATTTATTTATTTATTTATTTATTTTTTCATTTTGAATATGAGGTGATACAAGCTTCCTGATTGCCACCAGTCGACAAACAACACAGCATTGAAATAACAATAACAATGTAACAAAAAATTACAACACACATAAAGAAAACAAGAAAGAAAAAAATACAAAAGAAAAGTCATAATGGAAAAGGAGTGAGAAGAAGCATAGCTTATGAGCTCTCACCTCATTCTCCAAACCAGCAACATGTGTATGTGTGCATACACACACACACATACACATGTTTGCATATACACATACATTGATCTATACTGTATGTACACATATACATCAACATAGGTTTCTCTGCTTATACTATACCTATACTATATCAATAATTACATTATAATAATCAGTCATGATAATTATCAATTGTAACTGGTAAACAGAATATTTTTGTACATTTTCATAAAATGGTTAATACTTGGACTTTGCTTGAATTTCTTACTTGGATTGTTCCATAATTTGATCCCAGAAATAGATACACAAAAACGTTTTAAGGTTGTTGTCCTGTTTTTGATTTTGAAGTTCAGTTCCCCTGATAATCTCCCTCCTGATTTCTAAAATGTTTTGGAATATTTTCTGGCAATGGCCTATTTTTTGCTTTGTACATGATTATTGCTGTTTGGTAAGATACAATGTCAGTAAATGTTAGTAACTTTGATTGTCTAAAAAGTGGATTTGTATGTTGTACTGAACTTTGTGACTAGTCCTTATTGTTCTTTTCTGCAGTATGGTAAGTGATTGTAATGATGTTTTATGGGAATTTCCCTAAACGTCAGCACAGTAGTGTAAAGATGGTAGTGCCAGTGAAAAGTAAAGGGTAACTTTTCTTGACACTTGTTTTGCCTTAAATACTGTATATAACGACAATACTTCTGGAGACTTTTAACACCTGTTTTATGTGATTTCCAATTTAATTTATCATCAACTATAAGCCCAAGAAATTTATTTTCAATTCCACCTCATCTAATTCTATTCTTACCTTTTTTCTCACTGTGCCTTTGTCAAATAACATACATTTAGTCTTTCCTACATTTACTGGCAATTCAAATTAAACCATGTTTTTAAGTTTTTCAACTCCTCATTCATAACTGCTTCTACTTGCTTCTCCTGAACTAAATGTATTTGCGGCATCTCTAAAATTGACTAATTTTAAGCATTTAACCACTTTACACATTTCATTAATATACAAAATTAACAATTTGGGGCCCAATATGGACTCCTGTGGGACACCACAGACAATATCCAAAAACACAGAGGAGTGATCACCCAGCTTCACAAATTGTTGCTGTCCTTACAGATAAGTCCTTACCCAGCTTCTAGTTTCCTTAATATGTTTTTTGCAGATTAGTGAATACTCCTATTTAATTTTTTTTTTTTTACATTTTGTATTACATCTGTAAAAATGTCTTCAATTGATTCCAAAATTGCCTGTGATGTTGGTCGTTTAACCATAAACCCATACTGACTTCCTGCAAACAGTTTGTGCTTTCCAAAAATGCTTCCATCCTATTGTTAAAAAGTTTTTCCAATATTTTACACAGCTGTGGCAGTATTTAGACAGGTCTGTAGTTTGTGAAGTTGTGCTTGCATTGAGTTTTGTATAGTGGAATAACCCTCGCAATTGTCATTTGGTCTGAAAGGACAAGTTGCAGATGTAAACCAATGGCTTCAACAATCCCTCGATCGTTTGTTTAATTAATGCCATAATACCATTGTGGTCTATAGATCTTTTATTTTTGCTTTTATTTTTTTACTATGTTAAGCTTTTATTTTTCCTCAACTTCTTTCAAAAACATTGAGTGGGGATGAGATTCTAATAGTTTTTCCATGTGGACTCCAGTCAGCCCTGGATTTTAAATGTTTTTTTTTTAGCAAAGTCAGGACCAACATTTACAAAGAATTGATTAAAACTGCTAGCTCCCTCATCCATTTTAGAGTTGTCCTTATCACTTATAACAAACTATTTAGGTAAATTTAGCACCACCTCTAATAATGCTGTGCTAATAATTATAATGCTGTAATGCTAATATATCATGTTATATTGAACATTGTTTTTTTCGTAATATTAATCAACAATTGTGCTCTTACTCTTACTTTTCAATTACATAGTGTATTTTGATGCTTATATGTTTGAATTTTTAGGCTTTGAATGCAGGACTTTTGTAAGACGGTATTTTTGTGACTGTATTCCTACTTTTACTTAAGTAGAAGATCTGTGTGCTTCCTTCAGCCCTGGGTTTCTGTCACCAGCCGAGCACAACAGAAGTGTGTTGAAAAATTATGTGACAGTAGCAACGGATTCCAGACACAATCTGCAGGAGTCTCTCTGTAGCTGCTTTAATTGGCCTTGTTTCTACTGATGAAATTGCCCCATGAAAACTAAGAATGATTCATCCAAGTAATTAGGAAACTGGTTCCACAATAAAACTAAATGACGTGATTGTTCAATGTTATGATCGCCACAACAGAGGTTTACTTCACCTTCCTTGTGTATATAGTACATTCTTATAAATAAGGTATGAATCTAATTATGTTGTGTTATAAATGTAATGCTATCCCATGTGGTATTTTGCTGAATTACAGAATCAACATTTATTATGCTACAAGGAAACACTGAAGGAAGTGCTACTGTTTCAAAATATCACTCAATTGGCAGAAAGTTGCTGAGATGGATGGGGGGGATATGTAAAATCTTGCATTTTGTCATAGAAAGAGGAGTTTCTATGAGCTGTTTTTAAAAAAGTTTTTAGGTGTTGTAAGACACAGGTCAAAATTGTGAATTGTTTTTCATTTCCTTTTTAGCTTCTTTTTTGTGCCATACACAGTCATGGTAGTTCAATTGCACACTTGTCAGCAGATTTTGTATAGGAGTTAGCATTTGTGTTGCAAGAAAACAAAACAAAAAAATCATTGTTTTTTTCTGATGTTTAAAAAAAATATTTGCAGTTTCAACTAATGAATATGATCATAGCTTCTGATAGGACTGATATTGGCTGAACACTCTGCCCCCTAGCAAACACTTTAGCTCTTAATGGACATTTCCCTCTCAAAACATGAGTCTATGGATTTGTCCTTCGTAGGGTCGCTCAAGGTCAAGGGTCATGATGTCGTTTTAGAGCCTACATGTATTTTTCTATTTGTCAGAATATCACCACTGTTTTTGGAGTCATGACCATTTAAAATCATGTGACCTTTCAAGGTCAAATGTAATTTTGAAGCCCATGCCAGGTTTCCTATAAGTCTCTATCTCTACTTGTTTTTCTGTTATAGTTCATTGTATTCTTTTAGGTATTGACCCAGAGACCTCTGACCTCTTGGGTCAACAATAGGTCAAAATCTTTACACACAAGATGCTGAATTGAAATACTGGCATGTTGGTGTCTGTAAGATGAATAGTTCAAAAGATACAGTATATCCAAAATTTTAGTTTGACCTTTATTAGGACCTTTGACAATTGAATTTGATAATTTGTTCTTCAATGTTCTGATGTCAATGCACATCAACAGTGAAAGATATAGATAGAAGATATACATGAAAAGAAAATTTGATCTCATATCATTGTGAAAACATATTTTTGGTGACCTTGACCATTGAACTACATTCACCAATATTTTATAGGATCTATTCTGGACCACCTGAGACTTTTACCGGAAAAGTTCATGGCAATTGGACCAGTAGATTTTAGGTAAAATACTGACAGAGAGACTGACAAACAATACCTCTTGCCTCCCCTTTGGGAGTGGGGTAATAAAATGCATTATTGCAATACTCATAATAATAATAATCTTATATAATCTTATGTTATAATATTATAATTAATAATAATCTGTGAATAGACGTAACAGTTTATCACACAGCAGGAATAAATATGAAGTGCCACATGTGGGTACAATTTCCATTTGTTGGGGAAATGTCTTAAAATTGTTCGCCACACAGGGAGATAAATATATCAGGGTAATTATGTAGTAAAATACTCCTACTCTCATATACTGCACCTGTTTGACAAAGACAAGAATGGAGATGCATTCAGGGTATGTGGTAAAATCCAAAATCCCTGCACTTTTGAATAACAAAATACAGATAAACAAATGACATGGGCATAAAAAGTGAAATTTGCTTATTTGAATGCCGGTGAATGAACACTTTTGACAGAACCAGTGTTCTGTTTACCATCCTCCTGCTGGTAAATGAACCTGAGGCTGCTGTGCCTTTGCAGGGTCCAACCAGAGGGCATGTTCAGCTGATAATGGAGCGGCTTCTCCGCAGGGTTAATCGCACTGTCATCAACATGGACAGATCTTCTCCTCTGATTGTAAGTCATACTGTGATAATTGAGCTGAAATATGTCTCTGACAACTGTATCACCATTGTTTATTGCAATATTAATAACACTGACATCAACAATAGTTAAACAGAGCATAGCAACAATTTGTGAACAAAAACACATAGCTTATATTGCATTGAATATCTACTAATATAACAAAATAAGAAGTGTGGTGAATGCCGTGTTTTGTACCAGTGAAAAAGTGTAAACAATACTGTACTTCTCTGTGGCAGGGTCACTATCTAGCTTGCATGACAGCCATCCTGAAGCAGATGGATGACATGCATTACGCCCACTACATCAGCACCTTCAAAACGAGACAGGATATCATTGTAAGTGTTCTTCCTCTGTTGGCTACGTCTTGTCCTGAAACATCTCATCAATAACAGGCTTTAAACCAGCCAGGCCACTTACTGCTCCTTAAGAGAATATTGATTATAGACATTTCTTGCAATGGATTGGACTGGCATAATGAGGATGTTACTGGGCCTCCATTAAGATGTGAGGAATATGTGTGCCAGATATGTAGCAATGCTGCAGTGATTTCCTTGTGTTTCCTTATGAAACGTGGGTGTTTTTTTTTGTGCATGCAAAAACATTAAAGCCTCTTCCCTCTTTACACCCACAGGACTTCCTCATGGAAACATTCATCATGTTTAAGGACCTCATGGGGAATGTGTTCCCTGTAGACTGGATGATCATGAACCTGGTCCAAATGCAAGTTTTCCTTCGAGCCATCAACCAGTATTCTGATGTTCTCAACATGTACTTCCTGGATCAAGCACATTTTGAACTGCAGGTGTGTCCTTGTCTTCTCTTGTTTTGTTTTTTTTGTGAAACAGAAAATCAAAGGTGAATGTTATGAGAAGCTAATCATGATATTAATATTTGAAAACCTGTTCTGCTTGCAGCTGTGGAATAACTACTTTCATTTGACTGTGGCGTTCCTCACTCATAAAGCACTGCAACTGGAATCCTTCTCCCAAGAGAAACGAAATAAGATCCTAAACAAGTAAAATCTCTTTTTTTTATTATTATTAATGAAAGATTATTTAAAAGCAGAAAACTTAATATAATAGCACTTTGTTTCTAATTTGTTACAGATATGGTGACATGAGGAATACTGCAGGCTTTAAGATCAGAGATATGTGGTACAATCTTGGTCAGTATTTTTCACCAGCTGTTATTATAATTTTTTGTGGGGTTGTTTATTCGGTGCCTGCCAGTAAAGCAGAGGAATAACAAGAAAATATTTTTTATTGTCCAGTTTCACAGTGTGTTGTTGTTGTTTTTGTTTACCACATTATTAGATTTGTCTGCTGTTTGCTCTTTGAGGGAGAAGATGCAGCTTATTGCCTTCCCCAATCATACTACGATTTTTCTGTGTGATAATGTTTGTTGTCCCTTAGGCCCTCACAAAATGAAGTTCATCCCAGCCATGGTTGGTCCTATGCTAGAGGTCACACTGGTCCCTGAGCCTGAACTAAGGAAAGCTACTATCCCAATCTTCTTTGATATGATGCAGTGTGAACACAACTTCAGCCCAGCACACACATTTGAAAAGGTACAAGAAAAACTCCTCAGATGAGGACTTTTGGTGTTTTTTTGTTGTAGCTGAAGTAGTGCCTGGCTGAATGTAACATTTGTGATGTACATTATGGTGTGTTTTAATTCCCCTCTTATCTCCGCAGTTTGAAAGTGAACTCATAACAAAATTGGATCAAGAGGTAGAAGGCGGCCAAGGGGATCAGCAGTACAAAGTCCTTCTAGAGAAAACGTAAGGCAGATGAGTAGATCAAACAAAGAATACTTCTTTAAAATTGTTCTAATAGTACAACATACCAATCAAAAATCCTGCAATGCTGTGTAACAAGGAATTCCCATAGGATTGGTTCTGAAATACAAAGACCTTTTTAGATTGCAGTTTTTAAAATGTCCTCAAGGATCCAGATGGAGGGTCTCTTAGAATTGTAAGAACCCTCAAATCAATAGAAAACCTTCTGGGATACCATCAAAGAGTTTTCACAATTGAGAAATCAGGTTTTCATGTGCTCATCAGAGAGAAAGACAGACCTTCATGGGAGAAAGGACCAAAAACAGTTCTTTACAGCTGAAGAGCAGTCTGTTTCAAGAATGTTTCTATGCACAGGTTGCTGGAGCACTGCAGACGCCACAGATACCTGTCACAGTCAGGAGAGGAGCTGGCTCTGCTGCTGAGCAGTCTGCTGGAGAATCTCCTTGCTTACCGCACCATCACACATGATGAAAGTCCTGAGCACCGCATGAGCTGCACCGTCAATGTGCTGGTATGCTCAATGACTCTATTTTGCAAAGGGTTAACTGTCAGTGTATGGCTGAGTAATATGGTTATGCAAAATTAAGCTATTGCCTTTTTGGTAAAATTAGAGAAACTGGCACAGTATATAAAGAATATATTAGATAAACTGGTTGCCTTTGGAATATTAATTGAGTAATAGACAGGCCCAAGGGGAAGCACTAAGGTCAATTTGCCATCATGTTCAGAAACACAGTAGATCAGATTAAGTCAATATACTACCCAGTCCTATCTCCACAGTTGTACTGTATGTAAAGCAATGGCTTAGAAAAATGTGTATGTGATCAAGACTTTGTGTCTTACAGAATTTCTACAAAGAAAAGAAAAGGGAGGACATTTACATTCGGTGAGACAGATGGAAACACAATGTCTGGTTCTACAACTTAAGTGTGAATTGTTTCTAACTGTTGTACTTTTATAATCAGGTACTTGTACAAACTACGGGATTTGCACCTGGACTGTGAGAACTACACTGAGGCAGCCTACACTCTCCTGCTACATGCAGAACTACTGGAGGTCTCTGACATTGAATGAAATTATTTTTTATTATTATTATTTATTTTTATTTAATTTTTTTTAGCTTAAATGAGATCAGACTAAATATTCAAGTTCCATAACATTTGCTAATATTACTGAGTTTGTAAATGTTGACCTGAATGTTGATTTATGGAAATGTCCTTACCCAGTGGTCTGACAAACCCTGTGCACCTCATCTGATTCCTCGCGATGGACAGCATAGATGGACCCAACAGGAGCTGAAGGAGAGGCTTTTCCAGGAGATCATTTGTTATTTGGACAAGGGCAAGGTGAGCATTAACATTAACATAATATACTTGACTGCATGTGAAGTGACATCCAAAGCTCACTATTTGGGCTTGTCTTTGCTCACTGCATAAATAACACAAACCAGTGTGTGAAATCAGTCTTTTAATTTGCCATTATGAAACTCATGAGGAAGTTACTTAAGCTCACAGTCCAGCCACAGGAGCCTTTGTACTGTCTACTCCAATCTCTCACTGCATTAGACAGATGGCAGGGTCTAGCTGGTGCTCCTAGGTTTTCATGTTTATGCTTTATGTCCTCTTTTAACTTAGTAGCGCACATGTCTTTTCAGATGTGGGAGAGAGCCATTGAGCTGGGTAAGCAGCTGGCCAAGATGCACGAGAGCCACATGTTTGACTTCATGGAGCTCAGCCAGCTGCTGGTGAGAGAATGTGTGCATTGTAATTCCTACCCACACAATATGATATCTCCTGGAATATATTTAATTACCAGATAAAAAATCAGCCTCGTAAACTGAGGTGATCTTATTTTTTGCCTCATTAAATACCTTTGAAATTACTCTGATGAGTATCTGCTATCTGTTGTGTGCAGTTAGTTGAAAAAAAAAATAGAAGCAAATGGAGATGAGATGTTTTTTACCTGTTTACTCACCTCGTTTCCAGGGAGTTTTAATGTATCATAAATAATCTATTATAGTCTATCCAGGAAGCCAACTAATGTGACTTTAATTATACCACAAAATATGAGGCCGATAAAGTCGTTGTTTTTGTAATTGGAATCCATTGTATTGTGATTTATTTCGTTTTGTAGCCAATAATTGACAAACATGCCATGAATGCCCTCACCAACATATTGTCCTCTATTACAGAAACAGCAAGCCCAGTTCTATGAAAACATAATGCATGCAATGCGGCCACAGCCAGAGTACTTTGCTGTGGGTTATTATGGCCTTGGATTTCCTTCTTTCCTCAGGGTAAGAAAATTCTAGCATATTTCAATAAATAGATACTTAGAAAAATCCTCATGCACAAGTGCTTATGCAGTGCTAGCGTTGTGAAACATTCCTTGACCAATATGCAATAATATCAATGAAGGTTACAGCCTTTTAATGAGTTACTCTGAGTACAATCAGGTCTCATTTATTGTGATAAATAAATAAATTCCTCTCTATCACAGAGCCTGATCATTTAGCTGTATTTGTTGTATGAACTACAAAAATTTTCTTCAACAGAACAAGATGTTTATCTACCGAGGCAAAGAGTATGAGTGGCTTGAAGATTTCAGTTTAAAGCTGCTTTCTCAGTTTCCCAATGCAGTCCGCATGACGAGCACAGCGCCCCCTGGAGACAACATCAGCAACTCCCCTGGACAGTGTATCCTTTAGGAATCAGTCACACATTCTGTGTTTTTCAAGTTTAATTTATTTTTAACTTGTTGTAAATAACTGTTGCACCATGGAAGAGAAGAAAGAAATTTCAGCTGTGTTTTATGTATAGCTGAAATTTCTTTCTTCTCTTCCATGGTGCAACAACTATTTAGAACAAGTTAAAAGTAAGTTAAAGAAGAAGGAAGATGTGGTATCACCCACAGTGTAATAGTGTCGCAAGAAAATAAGAACTCTTTCTTGTTTGCAAATTTTTTTATACATAAAAGGTAAGCAATCAAATTTTTGCTTCCTCTTCCATACTATTTTTACTCTTATCCTTAACTGAACTTCACAGACATCCAGTGTTTTACTGTCAAGCCGGTTCTTACTGTGCCGCACCAGTTTAAAGACAAGGGGGTTCCAGAGCAGATATTAAAGTGTGGAGGAGAACACTTAATGGCTGATTTATTTTCCTGTGAATACCATTCGATTTATAATTCTCTGGTCAAATTGCTAACTCACTGCTGTCCTTCCCTGTACTTTTGCAGCTATTACAGAACCAATGAAGTGGACCAGTTCCAGTATTCAAGGCCCTTCAGGAAAGGTGAAAAGGACCCTGACAATGAATTTGCTGTGAGCACCTTTCAAATTTACTTTTAAATCACCAGACTTGATGAATGTGTAATCGCACACCTATAAATTCCCAATATATATATAAACAAGTCTTTGTGTACCCATATCTCACTCTGAAGATTAATAAAGGCATTACAATGTCAACCATTCATATTTTATTGATAATTATGTTTCCCTTCAGACAATGTGGATTGAGAGAACAACTTACATTACAGCCTATCGCTTCCCAGGAATTCTCAAGTGGTTTGAAGTCAAATCTGTCTCAGTGGTATGATGTACACATTTTGCACTGCTTAAAGAAACATTTGGATTTTTTAAGTATTACTTGCATTCACATTGTGGTTAATACTATTCATGTCATTCTGCTCATGACAGGAGGAAATTAGTCCCTTAGAGAATGCCATCGAAACCATGGAGATGGCCAATGAAAAGCTAAGTAATCTGGTGCAGCAGCAAGCCTGCGATCGTAGTCTGTCCATCAACCCGCTGTCCATGATGCTCAGTGGCATCGTTGACCCTGCTGTCATGGGCGGCTTCTCCAACTATGAGAAGGTTTGAGTCTTTCCCTTACTAAGAGAATGCACCAATAAATAAATACAAGTTATTATACAATCAAGTTATGTGGACATGATTAGAAATGACCTCTGAGAACAGATGAGAGCTGCAACTGTTCATAATTTATTTAGTGTTAAAGGGGAGTTCCTCTGATTCCAGTCTCTAGACTATGAATGTTGTGCAGTTTCCTTCTCATGGCAGTAAAGGGAATATATGTGGGTTGTTTCATCTCTGGTAAACACTTGTCAAGATTTTTCAACATTTTCTGGCCAAAAAAACTGAAGAACTAAGAAAATAATCAACAGTTTCAATGAATGTTGGGTATAGCCATAAGAGTGATACTCTTAGGCCTGAAGACTTTTTACAGTTAGTGCCATGTCGTTATCTTTTTGTGATTTGTAGCAGGTAAAAAAAAAATGTTCCCTTAAATCTGGAGAATAGCATTCATAGGTTGGTTTGACATCACATTTTACCTTTATCAGAAAATTGCAGCTGTGTGGGTATTCTACATATTTTTATTGCAATTTTGATAATACTTTGAGTGTTTTTTTTAGGCTAGTTCTATTCAGATAGCATACAGCTGCATAAGAAACATACTCCACAGGATCTCTCAGTAACAGGAGTTGTGGATTTTGTTGACTCACACTGAGTGAGTGGGTCCAATTGCATAATTACCCTGCAATTTCAATGTAAAAGAAAGTAGCCTTTCTTGCATCATGTCTTGTCTCTTTTCTCAATTTATTCTTTGTCTGAAACAAGTAGATCATCTCTACCTTGTGCAACTATGACTCATGGACAATATCCAATTCTGTACTAGTAATCACCTGAGAAAAGATCAAATATTCAAACCGTACAAGTGCACCCCTTATTATTAAATTGCTCATTCATTTGATCTGTGGCTCATTTTAAGCTTATTATGAGCTACAGAATTGCATTCATATTGGAGATGCTGTGGCCCCTTATTCATGCTGTGAAAACCTGTGCATTGTTGCCCAAAGCTATATTTTAAGTATTAGCTGCTGTTTAAAACGCTGCCCAATTTTTTTATCCCGTGTAGGCATTCTTTACAGACGCATACATTCAACAGCACCCAGAGGATCACGAGCGCATCGAAGTTCTTAAACACCTCATCGCCCTGCAGGTAAATCCTTGCATCATCATTGTCAATGACACAGCGCCCAAAGCCAAACACATTTTGTACTACTTAAGTACTCGTCTTCGCCTTTAGATCCCACTTCTGGCAGATGGGATTCGCATCCATGGGGAGAAGACGACAGAGCAGCTAAAGCCCTTGCACAACCGTCTGGTTACTTGCTTCCAAGACCTTCGCGAGAAAGTGGAGAAGCATTATGGCGTCATAACCTTGGTGCGTTGCCAACTGCAAACTCAATTTAATGTAAGAAGGTGCCAACTTAAGCTATTGGCCTTCTTGCCTTCCTATCAAATGCTTCTCATTCAAAGGGGAGTGTACATTATATTAGTGCAGGACTATAAATCTTCCTTTAGCCAGCTCATAGCAACCCCTGTTTTGCCTGTCATTGTGCTCCTCCTCTGCCAAGATTCCCAGATGATGCTTAATCCCATTTGTGTGTCCCAGCCCTGCTCTCTCACTGAGAGGAAGAAGAGTCGTGTTGGCTCTGTGGTGATGCCCTACATCCTGTCCTCCACCCTGCGTCGCATGTCCACTGTCTCTACCCTGTCCAACGCCTCCTCCGGCCTCTCCAGTGGTTCTGTATCCTCAGACGGACCCTCCTGCATTTCCTCCCAAGAGTCAGTGTCTGCATCCTCTCCCGCCTCCGTTCGTCTACTTTTCCCCTCGTCTCTCTCTGTCGTACATGACACTCCTTTGTTACCATCACTACAGGAACTGCGTTTGTCACTCAGTGATTTTGTTTATTTTCCTGCTCAAATCAAAGTCTGCGCTCAAACAAAAAACACTGTTTGTCTTTCTCATTGTGCATCTGTCTGCATCTCTTGTCTTCTCTGCTTCTGATATTCACAAGCAGTTCCTTGTTGTCCCGTCCCAGCGATCGTAGGGCCTCAGTTTTGTCCCGCTCAGAGGAAGACAACAGGATTGCCAGAAAAAATAGAAAGGAGTGGAGTGTGAGCAAATCCCAGGTCCTACTAGAGAGACAGTCAGATTCAGACGAGGTAAAGTTTTAAATACAGTACTTTTAGTTCCATAGTTTTCATGCTTTCATGAGTTTTTGAGATCATTTTATTGTGATATTATGCTCCTGTGATTCATTTGGGGTTTTGGGATGGCTATGATGCTTGACTGTGTATCTTTGTCTTCTGATTTTTATTTCAGAACCCTGAAAAGCAGAGACCCAAGAGTTTACAATTAGGCGACCGGCGTCTTACTCTCTCGTTGTTTCAGGGGGCTTCATCCCAGCTCAGCCTATCTAACCCCCTCAGCCCCCTGCCTGCTTCTCCGCACACACCACACACACCACGCAGCTTAAGTATGTAGCAAAAAAAAAAACCCAACACTCTGACAAATACTGAAATGCATGTCATCATTTTATTTTATCTTTAAAAACAAAAAAAAGATGCCACGCTAACAGAAAAGGAGAAAATATCATGTGTACTGAACTCATCTAACCATATTCTGGTCTATAGCCCTAATCAGGTCACAAACAGTCACAGACACATTTGGTTTGAAAAGCTTTCATTTCCTCTTTTCTGTGGTAGGCTATTCATCACTTCTAAGTGACAATGATGCCAATACCAGTGACACCCCAGGGACCCCCCCACCCATGCCGCCAAAGAAACACCCACATGAGATTGACAACCCTGGGTTTCCTTCAGAGGTATATCTGCATAGAAAAAAGAGCATCCCCCCCACTACTGCATATTTAATGCCATGTAAACGTTAAAATATTCTGTTTTTATATTTTTTTGAAGTCCTAAAATGAACTCCTCTCTTTCTACAGTTCAGTCCTCCACTGCCAGTGAAAAATGAGAGTAAACCACCTCCACCACCACCAAAAACGCGCAAGTCTATGTTCCCCTCATATGAGCACAATCCGCAGTAATGCTTACAGTACGACGGTTGCACAATGGCCTCGCAGTTTTACTCATTTTCTGAATTGGCCGTGATGAAAGCACGGCTTTATAGCGTGGTACGGATGCAGGACCATCAACATGAAAAAAAATCTTTCTGATGCAAGTCATTCTTAATTCCAAGCACTCCATTGTTTCCAGTTTTTGTTTTTCTTAAGCCTCAAGGAAGAAAATGTGTTTTATCTTTGTAAATGGGTACTATGATGTAAAAATGAGTTTGTAAGGACTCATACGCTTTGGATTTGTTTTTATTTAATAGCGAATGCATTTTTCATAAAAGGAAAGTGTGTGGCGTACAGTGAAATGGTGCATTTTATCTATCACTTGCAGGGAAAAGGAATGACCAATGCTGCAAATGTAATATGTTATTTTTATGTGTTGGAGTGACACTGGATGATGTATCTTTCCCGAGGCTTACTGGCATTCCAGATTTACACAAGAAAAAGCTGCATTAGTTACTTTAAACTTTGATCAAGAGCAGG
Organism: Siphamia tubifer; assembly: GCA_020466265.1. Taxonomy (NCBI): domain Eukaryota; kingdom Metazoa; phylum Chordata; class Actinopteri; order Kurtiformes; family Apogonidae; genus Siphamia; species Siphamia tubifer. The sequence goes on along the minus strand of CM035791.1, from coordinate 27,624,479 downwards.
GAATACAATGTACAGAATGTAAGTTTCAGTGTGAAAAGTAGATGTTTTGTTTCTCACAGTGATATATAATCAAATCAATGTTGCAAAACACATTTCCAAGACACTGGATGACATTAATGAATGTGATGGAGGTTAAATATTTTGTGTTTTTGATACTTAGTTGAACTAAATACTGTATTTGATGCTTCCAGACTGCATCATGTTGATGTAAGTGGTAGTTCTATAGTTCAGAAACCCTAAATGCTGAATGGTACAAAGAAGATTGTTTTATCCACTTATTATTGAAATATATTGATAATGGAAATATTGATTCACTCTTTTGCACACCCAGTTTGTACAGAGTGTTTTTTTTTGTACTTGTAAGCAGCTTTGTTTCACTCCATTTTCCACACACTGCTTTATTGTACACTGTTAAAGTTAGTTTTAAGGAAGCAATAAATTGATGTGCCTTCAGAGGGATAGATCTATGCATGTAAGCTCCTTTGAATTATTCAATTGTCAGTATAGTTTTATTTTTAGATTTTTAACTGTTTGACAAGGGATTAACTTTTTTCTAGAGCACATTTCCTAATAAGAATCCAAATAATTTTACAAAGAATGCCTCAAGAGATATTTTATTATCTTTTTTTTTAAATAAACAAACTAAGACTGTTGTTGACTGAACAGAAATAAAGACATGGTTGAAAGACCTACACTTTTCCATTGTTGCTGCTACTTTGTTTTGCAGAGCCAGTGTTATAAAATTATTTTTATTTTATTTGATTACCAATACACTACTTTACTTTATATTGGTCCTTTTTAAGAAAGCAATGCATTCATGCATCCTTGGAGATCTATGCATGTTAACTCTTGAAAATAATAAATTTGATTTTTATTTTGAGTGGGTAGTGAAGTTTTATTTTTTACCTTTTGCAAAGTTTTCCAAGTCATTTTTGTAAGTTCCATTGCCTAACAAGGATCAATGAATGCCTCAAGAGACATGTATATGCTCTTTTTTTATATAGAGATTTGTTGATTGAAGAGAAATGAAGGTATCGTTGGTCCTATTTTAGAAAGGCGGCATCCTCATCTTTTCACTGAGATTCTTTCAGTGTATCAATAATTTCCTGTGCCCTCACTGTAAACTCACCGCTCAACATTGATGGTCACTGGGGTGCAGCTGATAGTATGAAAAGTTGTTCATTCAGCCTCAAATTATCTTACTAAGTGGCATGATCCCAAGGATTTATGTATTTCAAATACAATTACTGACGGTGTCAGAAAATGACACCTCTTTAGCTCACCGATGCACAAGCTAAAGAGGTATTATCTGGGGAGGATGTCTGCAGGGAGGGCTTTATGAGGTGTTTATGGGAGTTGTGTGATGGCTGCTTGTCTTTCTAATCTGGATTTCTAATGGCCTGTTCCTTCCTGTCAGATAGTGATGTACAGAGTATCACTCACTCTCTGCAAGTCTCAGGAGCAAACGACTATTTAAAGTGATGTTTATCCATGCACAGACAGCAGCTTTGCATGTTAAGCTAGATACACTATAACGTCTCCATGGAAACAATCTCCATGTTTACATTCTTTTGCCATACAGAATATGACGACATTACTCCTAAATAGTCTCATTCCTGCCACTTACATTACATGTACTCTATAGGAATAGCACATTTGTTTCCAAATTACAATTAAACATATTTGATCCTTACATGGTGTTAACTATATACTTTCACAGTATTTGCTAGTTCAGGGCTGACTTTTTCAAATGTGGATCTACATCAAAATAACCTATTTGACAGTAATAAATAATAATCCTTTGTTAATATTTCAGAGCAGAGAGTGATCTTTGTATTTTAAGTTTTTTTATTACAAAGGGAAAGAGCATTGAGCCTCACTGTACAAAAGTATCTTGCACATGTACAGAAGGTTCTATTTTTGTTGAAATATTTTAGTTTTCAGTTAATTTTTGACTTGGGTAAAAACACATTTCTAGCTTTAAAAAAAAAAGGAATTGTGTGTGTTTATGAAATGCCACCTGAACTGTACTTATGTGACAGGCAAATAAAACAACACTGACTGAAACATAGATTTAAGGACTTTAATTTTGTCACAAAATTCAACAAATATTTAATATAATTGATTGAAACTGTATGAGAACATGGATCATTAAGAGTTTCATCTCATTCCGTTCTTTCACATTGCAGACATCAGTCATGTCAATATTAGGCAATGGTACATTTGTCAAAGTCACACATGTGATACATGCAGTTAAGAAATAATGCTCTTAATGGAAAAGAAGGGCTTTTAACTCCCGGAGAGAACTAACACATATGGTTTCAAACTCTTAAATATAATTACTTGCATATGGCTTCATTTTGAGATATTACTAGACTTTGCTTTTACCACAGTGAGCTGTTTTTTCCCCATCGTGCTGAAGCTCCGCTCTCTTCATCTGATTTTCCTTCACTATATACACTGATTCAGTGTATATGTCAAAACATCAATCACCAGAGCCTGTATTTTACATTACAGCCATACTCTCTTACTGTACAAAGCACTGACGCATCTGTGTCAAACTTAGAATTGCTATGCACGCATATGCACATTTTCCATTACCTTAAAGGTTGGAAAACAGCATTTTTAATGAAAAACAGTTGGAGGGACTTGAGTTCCAACACAGAAGTACACATATGCTTTCTAACTCCTGAGTATAATTTCCCAGACTATTTGCATAGGTAATACTGCCTCCTACTGAGTTATTGTTGGGCCAGTGCTGAGCTCTTGCCCATCATGCTAAAGCCAAACTTCCTTCCAAAAGATAGAGACAGTAGAGATTGAGGCTAAGGCCGTCACATGACTTAACACCCCCATGCATCAAAGGAATATATGCCCATTTTCACTCTGTCCATTCTGCTGCTGGAGGCATCCTGAGTCTGTGTGGAGTGGGATTAGCTGCACTATTGTATCTATGCTTTGAACCTCACTAGGTGGTGCCAGAGGGTGTGAACTAGTGGAGCATTGCAAAGAGGTCTGCTACACTTTTTTTTAAAGCTCTATTTACTCAGGCTACTGCCGGGCATGAGTGCACTTTTCAGGAACGCCCAGCTTCACACCCACACACAGTCACACACAATCCCACCAGGGAGCTGTCGGGTTCTGGGACACACACCTATATTGATATCCAACAAAGGGATACAAAAGAGAAAACAGCGATTAGGAGTTATTTTCTTTTTCCACTTTATGTCGTGACCACTGACAGATACAGGATTTGGATTTGGCATCCTTCCAGTTAGGTGCTGCTCACTGTTGTCCCCACTTTCTCTACACGTCAAGTACAGAAAAAAAAAAAAAAAACATCTGCAAAAGCTGACTTACTGTAGGAGAAACTCTTAATACCTCTGTTAAAACAAAAAAAAAAAAAATCAGGTTGTGTGCACTTTCTTGTTTTATTAATATGCTCTGTGTACTCTCACCACATTCACATGTATTTTTTAACATTTTTAGATGGGTACAGACTTGCATCATGTTCAAGCAACCATGAAGGTGGATCTGTTTTACAGTGCAGACTATTATTTGTCCAGATTAAATATTTATACCCATAGGTATGGTCTGATGAGCTTATTATTTGAATGGTCAGCTGGCAGTCTGACCTCTGTGCTCACCAGATTCTTCCCCTGCCTTTACAACACAATAAAAATGATCTACGGATGTCAGAGACGGTTGTCAAATTTTCTCCAGGAAGATGGCAATTGTTTCTAAATTTGCTGGTATAAAGGATAACAATTACTTCTTTTGATAAGTTCAGAAAAGTACCATGTTTAGCACAAAGTCACACAGAGCAAAAAGAAAATGACCTTTCATTTTTTACATTTTGCTGGAGTGTTTAATTTGTCCTTTTCCTCAGGCACCTTCAGGCACGACAAACAAGGATATACATCCAGGAAGAGGTTGTATTCATGCAAAAGAGCTTTCCACAGAGACTTTTTACCATAGATCAGGACTACAGGAGTCCCAGTGGTGAAAATGGAGATGAATAAAAATGTGAGCACGACAGCATTCTCATGGTACACCACTATCTGGTAGTTCACATAAAGGTCAACCACAAGGAAGCAAAGGAAGGTACCAACTAAGGACAACGCCATCTGGATGACCCTCAGTTGGGAGCCCATCTTTGGGCTGTGGGCGCCATTGGTACTGGCCTTCATGTTGCGGAGATGAATGGCCAGGTGGACAGTGATTGAGATGCAGCATTTGACCATGAACACCCCTGGGAGCACATCTGAGAAGAGCAGAATCATGACTTCGTAAATCTGACCAGTGTAGCTGTCAGGAGTCATCATCCCACAGTCTTGATAGGCCTCAGTGTAGTTCTCCGGCACAAACACCACAAGCATTGGTACGTAGGTTCCCAGAGCACACAGGGGGATGAGAAAAACAACCACAGTGACATGTTTGATGATGACAGCCTGGATATGTGTGAAGCACTGGTTTGTTGTATTCACCAGCTTGATGCTATAGTAAAAGGTGAGAAAGCTGGTGTCCCACACAATGGTGAATTTGAGGCTGAATATCAACACTAAAATGATACTGTATGGCATCTGTGCAATGTTGCAGGTACGGTCGATCTCATCCATGGTCATCCAAAAGTAACAAATAAGCTGATGCACCACATTAGCCACTGACAAAGCTGCTATAATAGTTTCACTGGGACTCCATTGCTTTGTCTGTTTGTATTTAAACAAACTCATCAAGAAGATGTAGAGATTAAAGAACACAGTTGTAACAGCAAACAGGCCAGTCATTATCCAGATGGCCAGTTTACTTGTCCCCAACATTATGTTTATGTGTACATCAACCCCAGTGTAAACTCTTTATGAGAATCGACTGCGACTTCTATGTACCACTCACTCAGCAGTCTGCGGTAGGTTCAGAAGCGCTTTGTTTTTACTGTGTTCAAAGAGATGACAAGAAGGCACGAATTATGCACACGCTCTCCAAAACCAGATGAGTTTTCATTCCCAGCACAGAATGGAATCAGTCACAGAGCCTGGGGAAAAGATTTGCACATTTAGCTTTTGAAATTCATAAAACACATCCAAATAAGCTCAATTAACACCTACTTTTGTGGTTAAAAATACATGTGAAATGTCCAGAATAACTGGGTATACATAGACTGAAGCAAAGACACAAAGGTGAGATTAACAGAACAGAACATATTCCATTTTTTTTTTTTTTTTTTACCTCAGAATGAAAGATCCCATGGATATATATGAGTGAAGATTTTATTTAATCACACTGAATCCTACTCAGACTTTCTTCTAACATTCTATTTGTTCATCACAATATGATCTCTAACTCAATACCTTTGGCTGCATTGAAGAATTCCTTCTTTTGTTTTGTTTATCCGAGCATTAATCCTTGCCTGAGGATATGTGCAGGATAAACGCAGCAAGGTGAACTGGCCAGTTCTCAATGTTCCTTGACAAGAGTTTATATAGAAGCGGTAGACATGATTTACATCAGTTATAACCACAGGTAGTTGTGGTGATATATTTGCATTGACACTGGGTGTGGAAGGAATGCACTCATTATGAATATCCGGCTGATTTTACTGTATGTGGAGCAGTGCACCATGACGGGTCTGCCAATCCACAGACCACACTCTACTGGACTCAGCATGCAAATGGTTATTCCTGCAGCTCAGCCACAGATTTACAAACACAAAGCCACCAACACACCTATTACCTGATAAGAAAAGTAAATCACCTTCGAATCACCTTCCAGAGGCTTGCTAATGCAATACCTTATCACTATAGTTTGAGCTGTAGAGCACAAACTTTGTAAATAGACTTTTGAAAACATGTTGAATCAAATACAGTAGGTATGTATTTTAGTTGGACTTCTTGTTTTTTTGTTTTATATTTAGAAGTGTACTACATGCAGTGGATCTGCACATAATCCTACCCAGAACACATTTGTTGTAATTTTTCCCCTGTTATTATTATTATTATTATTATTATTATTATTATTATTATTATTATTATTATTATTATTATTCTTTATTTTTAATTTTTTAAATGTACTTCCATCATTTCCTGTCCAGGGACTACAGATGAAAATTATCCTTGTGGTTATAATCTGGCTCAATTGTATGTTGTCAATGTCCCTGTCAAATAAAGATTAAACTAAACTAAATTCACACCAAATGTGCTTGAGCAATTAAAATTATTTCCTAAGGTCCTCATACACATGTTTCTCAGAATTGTACATTATTTTATTTATACTTATAATTGAATAAATTGATTATTCCATACTACATTAGAAAGCCAGATTGTGCAATATTAGTAATAAGGTAAATCATTCTTAAATGCTCTAGTATTGGATTTTAAATGACATTTGGAGTCTTTACATTTTGACCCTATAACAAGTTCATGAATACGTTATTCCTGAACGTGTGTCACGATGGTGCTCAAGTGCCTACAATAATAATTGTGCCTATTTCCTCATTTCATGCTTGGATTAAAGGACAGACTTGTGTGTGTGTGTGCACATAAAACAGCAGGTCTCCGTCACGGATGTAATTCTTTATAATTCAGAATTAAGTAAATAAAACACACTACCCATATGCATGCAACCATGTATGAGTATTCATACATTTTCATTTGTCTAAGTGTAAAGCAAACAGGAAGTGTTCACACATCAGTAATGTTGAAGTTTTATGAGTTTGTTCCTTGTTCACTTGTGCTGATGGGGATGTGATGACACTGTAATCCATGGGAACTATGGGGATAAGAAAGGTCCTTTTGAGGGTTAAGACCTGGTTTTAGAGTTAGAACTAGGTTAAGCTCAGGGTTAGATGGGAAAAGGATAATTACCAAATAGACAAATGTATAAGGGTAAGTTATACAACAATAACACATGTCAAAATACACTTTTATTTCAAGATAAATATGATTACAATGAATTTTGTTTATATTGTTGCCTAAAATGCTGACAAATTGCTTAAAATGTGTTTTTTTTTTATTTAACAACATTTAACTTTCAAGTTTTTGGTCATAATAATAATTTAATAGAACCAACATATAATGCATTCAATAGCATTGGAGAACACAGTAATATTAATGAAATAACAATGGAATGACTGCTTTAAAGGTGCTGACTGCCACATCGTCATGAAAATGAACATTGGCAGTTATTTTAATCAATGGAGAGAATTAAAACATTTTAAAGGAATGAAGGCTGATCAGGAGCTGGCCTCTTCCTTCTGGACATGTACAGAATGCTTCTTTAACATTGTATTTTTCTATAGTGGTTGTGATATCTTAGTCAAACATGTCATAGCTCCATTAGCTGGGTTTGCCTGTTTGCCATTCACCGCCCGGTTTGCAGATTGCTCACTTTGTCTCACAAGTGTCTGCCAAACAAAAATAAATACATACATAAATAAATACAGTGCTGCAAGTTGTCTTATAAAAAAAAGTGTAGTTGTTTGAAAGATCTGCTCTTGTCAAGGTTAGCATCCAAATGCACATCAGTTTCAGGTACGACATTCCAACAGGGAAACAGAGGAAGAAAATGCCACCTATTCCCATCAAAGTTGTCGCTGTTACTCATTTAACGCTGAAACTATGGTCAGCACCTTTACAGTAAGATCATGTTCTATCACTTTGCTTTGATTATAGACATAAAAATTTCATCTATAACTTTACAGAGGTTTCAGTGTCATTGACTTCTATTACTGTGATGGTGAACTTGTACTGTATCATGAGAAGGAATACCTGTATCTGTAATACTGTAATTGAATTTTCATGGCTCTCTTTTATATTTATGCTTTAGAACTTAGGATATGAAGTTAGATTTTTTTTTTTTATCCTGGTGGAAACGATGACCTATGGTTTATGAATGTCCAACAATCCAACTTTTTGAAGACTTGGTTTAATGGTTAACTGTCATGACCTCCACTCCGGTGACCTTTCCCCCAGTCATTTCCACACTCACCTGGTCCCGCACTGCGCAGCTGCAAGCCGTTCCTCATCTGTGGCTATAAAAGCAGTAAGGCTTGCAGTTGGGACCATTCAGTAATGTCACCTTCATAACCCGGACAACTTTCACCATCGCCTCAAATCACCATAACCAGGACATTCATCATCACCACGGACTCTGGTCGTTTGTTACCAGGTTTTGTCTGTCTTGTCTTTATGTTTCTTAGTTTTGTTATTAAATTATTTTTCCCTTCAGTACTGTGCAATGGAGTCCTCCTTCACCTCACCCCGATCCTGACAGTTAACTAATGGAGACCCAAACAACCTCTGGCAACCAACAGCATCTACTAATATAAAATGTTTAATACCTGTTGAGCCACTAATCCTGTCAATTCATGTAAATAACTGATGTAAAATACGGTTTGTCATATTTTCCTGGTCATGAGACATGACCCATTTGGACGTTCGGATGCTCCGTAGTGATGTGATGACAACACTGTCATCTTCTACAGCATTGATTCAACTAGTAAAACCCATTTAGTTGTATCAATGAGAGTGAATGGAGATACTTGTTTTTGCATTCAGTTATTAAATTTTTTTTTTAAAGTAATCAAATAACAATGAATTCACTCATATTTTTTTTATTAATATCTAAATAAAATATAGGAAACTAAATATACTGCAAGTAAGCAAAGGAAAATGCAAAGGGTGATATAACAAATGGGTGGTGATACATCACTTTAGAAAGTTTGAATTAAGAGAGAAATTCATTTGGGAGCTAAAATAAAGGTTACACTGGGTTTTTATGGGTTTATATTAGTTTGGGTTCAGTTATGGTGGGGCTACAGATGACAGTAGGGTCCTCCCAGGTAAAAGTAAATACAAATGTTAATACACAAAACAACAGTACTGAACTTTCAAGCAAAGCATAAATTAAAATAAAGAAGCTAGTGTGAATTATCTCTGATCCTTTAGAGAAGTTGCAGTGTTTCTAAACAAAAGCCCAGACTTTTCAAATTAGCGCTGGGTGGATCACGTCCTCAAGGGGACTTTGAGTAGAATTTATTATTGAGTGTCCACCAAACTCTCATCACCTCTGGCAGCTCTTATTAATTCAACACACACCCTTTGAAGATGGGATCTGCCCAACACGGGCCCTTATGGGGGGAGGTGGGGCCGTGGGCACAGTGCTGACTCTGCCGACTGACAGTGGCAGCTGTGGGTTAGAGCTGCCGCTTTTAGCCACTGCACTAATAATGAGTTTACCGGTGGCTTTGCAAGACTCAGAGACAACAGCAACAGAGCCAAGGTGATTTTTATGATGTTTTGTTCTACAAATGAAATATTTTCCAGAAGGCAAATGGACATAAGAGGATCAGAGAAAAAAAAAAGACTTCTCTGTCTTTCAATAGTCTGACTCATAAACTGTTAAGTTTGAATTTATATTGATTCAGCTTCACGCCTGAATATAACTGTGCTTCCATCTGTGAGCTATCAAAACATATAGATTGTTTGTCTGACCATGGTAATGCACTATAATCTGCATCTAATTTCATTTTTAATGCACCCTTCAAACCCTCAAACATAAGTCTTCTCAGCCACATCCAAAACATTGACCATTTCTATTTAGCATTTTAATCATACCTACTTCTGCATGAAATACTAAATACCTGATTTTATTATGATGTCAAGTGCTCACTAACTTCCAAAAGATAATATTCTGCAACCTCACAGGGGCAAACTGTTTTCTGAATATGATTTCATAATATTCTGTGAGCCTGGGCATCCTCTAACCACCAATAATAATGCATGAAATGTTAGAGCAACACTGAAAACCTATGTGTTCAGAGTGACCTTTGACACTTAGTATTGTGGTACGGTACTCTGTTTTAACAGGACACTGCACTGTAGTGGTAGGTAATGTAAATGTTCATTACTTGTTACCTTAAACATATGGTTTATGCTGTTGAAGTGTGCAGAGCCATCTGAAATTCAATGTGGTTTTTACACACTGTACATGCAAACATATACACGCACACACCCACACAATATATAATTGATATACACACACAGTATATATATATATATATATATATATACTGTATATGGAGAGAATTTAGTTGGCTATTGAATTATCAATATTATAGGAGTATAGCTGGAGTGATTTAACTTTGCCCAACCTACTTTTAAAGTCCTGTGTACTGATTTCAGTGGTTTGAAAACTCCCATTTTTAAGTCTTAAGAACTGAAAATAATTGATTTTCCTTAAGAGAAAACTGAGTCACATTAATTGCATAGATTTAAGTTGAACTAAATGACTACTTTTAATTCAGCCATTATCACAAAGTATCCAATCATGTTTATCAACTTAAAATAATTGAGACAATTAATTACCTCAATTATGCTAACTTACTCAGGTTTACAGTGTCAGGTATTTTATAATAGGGATACAATAAATGACTAAGGCAACTAAATTAATGTTGTTTAGTCAAATCATAGTTGATAATTGATGATTGCAATTGAGAAAATGTGTCATTGTATCTTTAAATCTGTTGTAAAATCAACCCCACTATCCAACCATCCAACTTGGCATTTTAAGTACAAATAACTTGTCTTTTAGTTTTACTTGTTACATTAAATTTGAACCTACTTAAACCAATTCATTATATGATCATTACTCAAACAATTTAAGTGCAATCACTAAGCTAATTTTTTTAAAAAGTAAACTCTACTTATCCAGGCTTACAGTGTGTTATCATTATTTATTATGAGGTTTTTATCTTTAGTCTTCTATTGTGCAGCAGTTTGGTCTGTCTTGGTTGTTGTAAAGTGCTTTAGAAATACATTTTTATTTAATAAATAATTACATTTATAGTTAAAATATTTTATTTGTACATGTTTATAAAATGTAGGAAGCAAGCTACAAATACATCATAGAAAAAAAGAAATATGAATGTATGATATACATAATTTACATACAGATACTGATTGTTATAAAAACTATTCCTTTTCCATAAATACACTTGTTTACAGGAGCAGAGATGTGCTTCAGTGAATCAGGAAACCCAGTCAGTTATGTTAGTCTGACCTGCAACAAGTTCCTATTTCCCAGAAATCATCTAGTATCGCATATTTTTGTACAGTTATGCTCTGGTTAAATATATTATATTGCACCACACATTAGTCTCTCATTTACATATTGCACTCCAGTTATACAGAGTAATAGTTTTTTTTTTTTTTTCTTTCCTGTACCAAGTTTGGAAATAAGAAGTCTGTTAAGTGCTTAGAGTTACACTGGGTATCCGTATTTAGGGTCATATTGGAGATGAGGTGGTTTTCGGTCTCCATTGGATCGCTGTGAGGTCCTCATACTTCCTCCTGTGTAGATGACACCGTGGCCAGATTCATTAACGCGTGGCAGCTGGTCATTCACAGATGTGTATGACACCCCTGGGTGGGTGCGGTATCCCATCACTGAACGGAAGCTGGAGTGTCTGCTGGTGGGTCGACTCTCTGGAGCTATGACATCCTCCCTGAGAAACAGTTCAACAGTTCACACAGGATTTAATGCAGTGTTTTTTCAACCTATGGGTCACCTGGAATTGAAATGGGGTGGGTGGGGGTGGGGGTGGGGGTGTGTGTGTGTGTGTGTGTGTGTTTTATTTTATCAAAATAAAAACTTACTAATAAATAATATGGTGAGAAAATCACGATCACAATCCAACATGATAAACAGAGTCTGAAATAGAAGCGCTGTGGTTCTGTTTATCTGTCAAATGTTCATTGTGGTCCGTTTCATTTGCTGCAGCTCGTTCATAATTCATAGTTTGAGTTACTGTTTGTTCAGTATTAATTGTCAGCCTTGTAAATACAAGCTGGACTGACTGTACATATAAAAATAAAACCCTCACTTTGTGCAGTAATCTGGCTTTTCTGCCTCCTTCCATAATAATATATATTCTATAAACTAAATGTCATGTAAAATTAATGTTCATTTGCAACAAACACAGTATATAAAATTATTACATTATGAAAAAGTAATTCATTTTTCTAAAAAGTCTGCATTTAGAAGGTCTGGGGTCACCAGAAATTAGTGATTGAAATGGGATTATGAGCCAAAAAAAAAGGTTGGGAAACAGTGGTTTAATGAGAACTGTTTAGACGACTTCATGTTAGAGCTGCAGTGATGCACCAAGGTATAAAAACTAACAGTTATTTAACTGGAAAAACAACAAGAAAAAAAATCTGTTTGTGCACCCTTTTCCTCTCATTATATGGAAAGCAAAGTAAAGGAAGTTATTTCTTTAGGTTCAAAGACCTAAACAGCTGCTGCTGACAAAAATCATCTATGGATCCAAACAGTCTATCTTTTGATCAATAATCCTTTAAATACAGATTTAAAAAAATGGAGGTAAACTGCAGTTTCTCAGCAACAGGACATCATTTCATCTGGACATGAAAACACAGCCATCTTCTATGCTATTAATTCATCTATAAAGTCCACACAGTTTAATAAATGGCAGAGGTTAATGCCGCTTGTTTTCATGTTCAGTTAATGATGTATTTTGCTTGAAAAGTCACTCTCACTTTATGTTTTTTTTTTTTTGTTCAATAGAATATAGAAGTACTTTATTAATCCCACAATTGGGAAATTGCTTAACCTTTGAATTTACACTAAAGACAATTTATTTTAACTGAAGCAAAAAACAAATGCAGAGTATAATATAAAAATAAATGGAGATATTTTAGGAAATAATAAATGTGGAGATAAATAAGTAAATAAATGAATAAATTGTTTTAAGAAATATTGGTTTTATTCGATTATGATTCTTTTTTCTTTCTAATTTCTTTTCAGATTACTTCAAATATACACCCCCTGAACCCCTCTCCCTGATATTTTTGCCACTTAATGGTTATATAGTACCACAATAAGGTTCATCATATTTTTTCCATCCATAATTGCATTTATTTTTGATTATTGATGATGGAGAATTGGACCGCTGCATCAACTCTTCATCATCCCAAATTAGAGTCTGGAATTTATGGACATTAATTCATGTGTGAAAATTATGTCTTACGCTCCTTTAATTATTCTGTCACAAGTCTGATGACCCTGATCAACCCTGGAGACGTTCAATCTTTTAGACATTAGAAGTGATAGAACATTTACTGCACTAGTTATATTAAATAACTTTAACCACTGCAGTCTTTACCCATGGGAGGATCCAAACTATTTTCTTAGTTAAATCCAGTATAAGTCTTCTGAAATCAAAACTGTGAAATACTGGATGTGTGACATTTTTCTTTAGGCAGGTAGTGTGTATAAATAAATAAAAACTAAACCTAAAAGAAATAAATACTTGTCAGCTCTGATAGTGCACCTTATTTCATTTGCGACCTCCTTTTCATAGCGGCGCTTGTGGCAGCAGCAGATCAGCAGCCAGATGAGAAGCAGGAGCAGCAGCAGCAGCAAGAGAGCACCTATCACTGCCCCGACAATGACACCCACTTTATTGGTAGCTGAAAGACAGTACACAATGTTCAGAGATCAAACAACAGCAGTGTCTCCTCACAGCTGTTAATACTGGGTTTAACAAGAAGCTTACAAATGTGGTTATTGCTTTCATTATAGATTGCAGCAGATGAAAAATGCGAGCCATGCAATAAAAAAAAAAAAAAAAAAAAACATTCCTCCAAGACATAGAGGTGTTTAGAGTTCACTTAGAAGTTATGACTTACGGTTGTATGCATGTAGTGCACATGTGCACTGCGCTTGGCCTACAGCATTTTTCACCAAGCATCCGTACGTTCCAACATAGCTGTCCGTGTGGTTCCTTATCAAAAGCTCCCCAGTTTGTGTGTCTTAATGAAAAAAACAAATCACTCACAAAAATGCTATTCTATAAATATCTTCATGTCCTCTCATACTGTAGAAATGCCCTCTGTAAAACTTTCCTCCTTACCTTGGGCTGCAGTGGGTGGCATTGCTCCTCCACTCTCTCTTGTCCATGAATAACTCAAAGGAGTGGATCCTTGAGAGGATTTGCACTGAAGGGAGACAGTGCCCCCTTTCTCCTCACTGCCTTCTACCCAACACTTTGGTCTTGATGGTGGAACTGGTGAATAAAAAATAAAAAAAAATAAAAAATGTGTGAATTTAAAAAGAAAACACCACCTGGTTCAAAAGGTATGCTTATTTATTTGGTTCAAATGACAAAATATATATTTATACACACTTGAAGAAGAACCACTCAAAGAACAAATATCAGCCTTTCACATTCCATGTGAGTGAGAACATTTAAAGATGAATAAAACGGCAGCAGAGGAAATGAACAGGTAAGACCGGTACAAAGGAATTCTTTCTTACCCAGTACCACCAGGGTGACTTTTCTTGTGTCCACACCAGGTGGTTTCTTGACTTTACACTGGTAGGTGGCTGTGTCTGAGGGTCTCAGGTCAGAGATAGAGATGGAGGCGTCTCCTTGTGTGGGATTTGTTATGAACTTCAGCCTTTGTGAGAGGCCGCCCTCACTGTATTCATGAATCTGGCCCCCTGAATACGATAAGAGCTGAGATGCAAGATTGTGGTGAGTGACGAAACCACTTCAAAGCAGGTTTTTCCACCATAATGCACACTGTGCTCTGAGCTGAAAGGTAACCCCTACCAACACATATTTGAAATGCTCAACAATGTATGTTTAAATAATTCCTCAAAGTGCCCAGTCAGGTTTTTTTTTTTTTTTTTTACATCATATCTCCTCCCTGTCTCCACATGCAAACCTACCAGTTTGTCTTTCTTTGTCATGTCAGGACTGACGTTGGACCATTCGATGTCCAGCTCTCCTGTGTCTTGGGGACCAAGGCTGTAGGTGCATCCCAGATTGGCCATCTCCCCCTGACCCTTTTTAATGGTCTGAGGCCCAGAGGATGTAATCTGCATCGCCTCTGTCACATCTAATCAGCAAAGAAGTAGCCAAGGTAGATTTATTTGTATCGCAACGTTATTGTTTTTTTGTTTTTTTTCATCTTACAGTTTTAAGAATCACTTTGGCCAAAAGAAAACATTAAAAAAAGGACAGAATAACTAACTCCCTCAAATGCAGAACTATTTTCCACCACTTAATAGCATTCAAGCTCAGGGCCTGTGCTCATAAACAGTTCCAGAGTGGAGCAGGACTGCTGATCTGAGACTAATTAGCCTCTTAAGTCAATCTGAGGATTTAGGGGTTTGGAGCTAGAATGAAAGTAAAAGTGTTGATATTGGCAAAAAATGAGATACATATTAATTTAAAAGTCCCAGAGGCTCATTAATTGTCAGAGATATATTGGTAAATGATCAAAGCTACGAACATGAACAAATATGAAGAAAGTTCTTAACTAGTGGCAGTTAAAAGTAAAGATGTGTTCGCACTGACACACAGTTTCATCACAGCTGATGTTTAGTTGTTGACTGTGAGAACCTCTTATTGATGATTATTGTACAGCAACACATTTCAAAAATATCCTGCGTTCATGGTTAATATTTTTTTTCTAACTTTAACCATTATTCTCATTATCTCCCCGTTTATGAATCGGCTATAAAAATTTTATTTACACTCTAACATGACAGTGACCGTACATATTAATAGACATTTCTGAACATGTGCCAAGTGAAAGAATTGGCTCATTTTCAACGTAAGTCCCTTAGATGGTGTAATTACTGCCACAGGAGACGTATAAAACATTAAAGGACCTTAATATCAAACCAACTCCTCTTTAACACCAATCAGTTGTTCAATATAACACTTCATTTGCACTGCTAACAAAACTAAATATGTTAGAGCGTAGGAACAAAAAACACATTAAGTCAAATATTTACATTGGAAACCCCCCAGGGAGAATAATACTGTATTATTGGGAAGACATGTTTTCCATATGGAGAGGCAGCTACTCGCCAACAGTAAGAATTATGAATATTCAAATAGTATACACTTCCTGTTTGGTCACAAAATAGGCTCAGATTACACTTTCCCCTCAGTTTACCACAAGAAAGTCCTGTTACAACTTTAAGGATCAATCAAACCTCTTAACACTAAGCAATAAAATACTATCTTTAATGAGATGGTGTAACACTAGGATTAAAGTTCTTTTGGGGTTTAGTTGAACATGATAAGAGCAAAAGGATAAAACAGCTATATCACATAATCTATATAAGCTGTGTGCTTCACCCTGGTGCCTGCGTTTTTATTTAATTTTACCCTCTTTTATGTTGTTCTTACATAAACTGAGAAGCTTGGATGGAAGCCCAAGACTAATTTCTCCACTGAGGACAATAAAAGCGCTGAGGGTTTTACTTCACAAATGCACACAGCAGTTTAACCCTCAGCAGCAGCGGGTTTGAATAAAAGGTATGAATGTTATGTAGGGTGCCTGTGAGTCAGCCCTGTTATGTACATGGCTCACTGACCCTCTGCAATGTAATTGAGTAGTGGCTTTACAATCAGGTTGTGAGCAAGGAGCTCATGAAGGCGTATGCATTAAAATCAGGCAGCCAAAATAATAAAATCTCCTCATAAAAAGTAAAAACATCAGATCATTTGTGCTCAACCTGATTTGTTTCAATTTGACTGAAAATGTGTTTTTTAAAAAACAAAAATAACCTCTAGGAATGGGGGGAAAAAAGGCAGAAAAACTCACCTGTATTTAGCTGAAGTGACAGCAGAGACAGCAGAACCACCTTTAGACTCACCCTGGTAAATCTAAAATCCATTAAAACCCTGCGAGCAAATGCGAGAAAAAGTGAAAAAAAAAATGACACTGAGAATGTAGTTTCAGTGACTGTTGACTTTACGTTTGACTTGATTTTTATTTAGTGGCACTAATTCAATTTAACCAGAGTGAAAATCATTCTGCTGTAAGATTGGCATCCATTCCCTTATGCCACAGCTGTTTATCTTAAAAGGGTAGAATAGAGGAACCTCCAGCGCTCTTTGTATTTTTTTTCCCCCACTCTTAAAATAAAGGAAGTGTAATGATTATGCATGTGAAAATGAAGAAGAGGTTTAACAAAGAAAAATAATACACACCCAAGGGAAATTAACCAAGGTTTATCTGATCAACAATGACATTAAATGAAAGTAGTTGAAGTTTACCTTAAAATGAAAGTATAATCCAGAGTGTGTTCTTGAAGACCTGCCAGTGTTTCAATACTGGTGGATCCAGCTTATTTTGTTTTCAGGTGAAACTCAGGTGCAGTAACTATGTCCCCGCCCTCTCTGTCCATAGTACATCTGCTGGCCACTCCCAGTGCTGTCAACATTCTCAGTCCTTCACATTCAAATAAAAACTTGAACCGGAAGCTCATTATTAACTCTGTAAAGGAGGTTATGTTTTCATCTGTTTGTTTGTTTGTTTGGCTTCTCAAAAGTTATGGAAGGATTTTGATTAAAACAAACAAAAACAAAACAGGAAATGCTGATATTGGCAGAAGGAACAAATGATTAAAATTTGGTGTAGATCTGTGGGGTGTGGGGTGGGGGCTACTCTGCATTAGTGGGGTCTTTCTCGTGGGGATTGTGTCAATTTTCTTTTCTTTTTTCTTTTGCAACAGTTTATTAAGGAAAGGAGCTTTATGGCTTTCTGTTTTCGTATGTCTCTTTTTTAATCACATGCCTGTAACTGATGACAGAGATTTATGATTACCTGCCATGTGTTGAGTAGGCACACAATGCACAACTATCATGTTTTTGTACTCAGGTAAATTTATCTGTATAAACTAATTAAATCAGGTACATTGTCACGTCTGCTTTCCATGTAACCTTTTCAAAATACTGTTGTTACCATAGTTTTAATAACGCCATATAGTTTGTCTACCGCCTTCAACTCAACCTTTATATTTATTAAAAGTGGATGGGGTAATAAAACCAGATAATGAGTTTCTATGAAAGAAAACCTACAAATATTGAATGTTTTTGTTCCTTCTTTCATATTGTTTTGTTCAATACTCATCAAAGAAAGTAAACATGATGTTGTGTAAGGTTTTGACAGAAGCACACAATGGAACTGTTCTTCAGAATATTTATTTTAGTGAACAGCTTCTGGTCTTACCAAGGCTTTAAAAAACAAAAACAAAAAACAAAAAACAAAAAAAACATATATATATATATATATATATATATATATATATATATATATATATATATATATATATATATATATACATACATACATATGTGTCTGTATTTCTATTTGAGAAAAGTTTGTGTGAAGTATTACCACCTATTTTCAACATATCTGCCAGCATGCTTATCAGTTACTAACCAGTCCACATTATGTGTACTAGTGTTTTATCACAGGTTTGATCTCTGCTTTTATGTCATTTGGATGCAATTCTGTTCTTATTACACGTCCTCAAGCTATAATCCATTCAGGGGCGGATCTAGAGATTTTTCCCTGGGGTGGCAGAGGTGGGGCAATAAGTCCAGCGAAGGGGAGTGGGGGTGGGGGGCAAAATAACTCACTAGGTAGGACAGGATGTTTAAATGTGGGCGGCTGTGGCTCAGTTGGTAGAGTGGGTCGCTCTATGACCGAGAGGTTGGCGGTTTGCGTCCCGGCTCTGGCTGTCCACATGTCAAAGTGTCCTTGGGCAAGACACTGAACCCCGACTTAGGCCCCCAATAGGACTGACCATAGACCTTAGAAACCTACTGGTGTGTGAATGGGTGAATGAGAGGCTAATGTGAAGCGCTTTGAGCACCATGAATGTGGAAAAGCACTATATAAATGCAGTCCATTTACCGAATGAGTGTAAGTGAATCTTGGTTAAATCACTATTTATTTATTTTTTTAAAGAATGGATATTTTAATAGAATTTTTTAAAATTCAAATAAAATGTATTACTTTTTTGTATACATGTTTCTTTCTTGCTCATGGTGATTGTTTGTGGACAGTTAAGGCAGTGAGAATTATATGTGTTTGAGGGAATGGTGCTGTTTATGGTCTATTATGATTTGTTTTTTAGTCACGTTTGCCAAGATATTTTCTGTTGTATTGTTTGTTTACTACGTTTGTTTTGTTTTTGTTTAAATACTCAAAAGAAAGTATATTGATAGAAGGAGAAAGGGATAGATAATTTTTTTCTCCTTTTGTTTACTTATCAATCCTTGTGTATCACTATTGATGTTTTTGATGTATGTTGCTTGATTTGTATTGTTTTTTTTATTTTCTACATTTTCAAAATAAAGATTATATATATATATATATATATATATATATATATATATATATATATATATATATAAAGAAATACTGTTGAAAATAAAATGGGGTGGCAAGTAAGGTGGCAGAATAAAATATTAATTGGCCACCCTGTAGAACTCTGAATCCATGTTATAGTCCACAAGCAAATGTGTTACCTTGTCTGGGAACCTATAACCTAAGTGTCCCTGACATTCTTCCCACACCCTTTTAGTGATACACCCTCCAGACACACCCATAAAAGCACTCTTACTGTTGCTGTACAACAGACACAATGAGGCATATGTTGATTTGTAACGTCATGCCAAGTCAGTGACAGTGCTGCAGCCTGTAATGTGCTACTGCAGTGCCCCTGTTGTAAATAATGCTTTTATTAGATGATTAAGTGTGTTGCAGAAATCATGTCTTCAATTATACTTGGCAAATGCTACACATTATTTTTTTTATCAGCAATGAATAATTTACTCAAAAGGCAAAAAATATAATTTACTATATCATTGACGATTGAACATTTCCAGATTAGTGGTTTCAGTTTGCATAATTTAGTTACAGCAACTAAACCTCAATCTGGATGATGGTCTAAAAATTTAAATAAGGACATTTTCAACAAGGTTAGTTAGAGTAATGAAATTATTCATTATTGATTGCATGAGAGTGTACAGTATGCAATGTGAGCATGGAGCATGACGGTAGCCATTAGAAAACTTAAGTGCTGGGTTAATGCTATCCTGCCAATAATGTTCATTAAGGAGATGAACAAATTAGTAACCCGAAGGATGAAACATGATCAGAAAGCAAACCAGGACTCAGCACCTACGCCTGTTCTATTGTTGTATTCTGTGTGTTTGGTAGTTTTGTACCTGGGCGTGCATGAATGACTCCACCTTTACAAATATGAATGTGAATGTGATCATGAGTGATCGTGCAAATGTCAGCCTGTATGAGGCAATGCGGTACAGCAGCATTGCCAGCAGGTGGTTAATTGCCCCACATCCTCCCCCAGGTGTAAGAGGAGTTTCTGGTTGGAACGCTGTGCTGAACAGACTGTATGACAGAACAAGGCGGGACACAAAAGACAGTACTGGGGCACTGCACAAGACCACCATAAAAGACTGCAGGAAAGAGAGTGTGAATAAGCATTTGTGCATTTGTGACCACTGACCTAAATGTGCTGCACATCTTGCTTCTCTTTCACATTCCCCTTTAGTCACCTAATGCTGTTTTAATTATCCTCCTCAACTTGGTCCATGAGAAGTCCTCAAATTCCAGCTTTGTCTCTTCAGCCAAGACTTGTCATAACCTCATTTATCTTCCTAGATTTGGCAAAGGTAGCCTAATCACACCACAGGGTAGCAAACAAACCACCTTGACAGATGTCCAAATTACAAGTAAACAGCCTTGCAGGGGAGGCAAACAAATGACCAAAGCAGGGAGGGGAGAAAGGCTGAGCTTGCCAGCAGCCATACTGAAATAGCACAGCAGCGTGAGTCACGGTGTGTCAATGTCAGGGAGCCAGTTAGGCACATATATTCGTCTTTTTAAGGTGGAACGCCACTGGGACAAGGATGGCGCTCCTAGCAGAGGGAGGCAGTCATTCAACACCTCAAAGAGCTTTGTGAGTGGAATTCAGCCAACATACCATGGACCACAGTATAATATACAAGTATTTTCATGACCCCCCAACTCTGCAATCAAATGTCCATTTTGACAGTGAAATAAATTATTATTTTTTTGTCTCCTTTACATCAATCAATCATTATTCATAGATATCCTGCAGCCCATCATGTACACTGTGAGCTGTAGAGTGTGTTAGAATGTGCGGTAATGACTCCAGAGGTACCATTGTTTTAAGTGTTCCCTGTCATCATCCACTTGTAAGCATTGTCTTGTTAGAAAGCCAAATCAGTGTGATTACCCCCTCCTCTGTGAACAGAGTGTGTTCCTGCTTCTGCTCTGCATGCTTTCTGTGTGCCTGCTGCAGAATAAATAATAAAGAGGAAAATGCAAGGATTCCTCCCAGCATCGATGATTCTTTATCTCAGTACATAACCCACTATGGAAAGGGCATACCGAAAATTAAAGCACACTTGAATGACACAGGACGCAGCAGGACGACATCCTACTTCCCTCTAGGTCTTAATTCTGTCATATTGCTGTTAAAGCTCGAGAATCAGTACTGCTTTATTATTAGATTTACAGTGTTGAACGTTTGAAAAAAAAGCAGTAGAGAAAGCAGTACATCCGAGAAAAAAAAAAAAAAGAGAGAAAAAATATTTTCAACCTTAACAAACATCACACTGTACCTTGGCCTAAATGAGTGGAGGTTGAGCAAGGTTATACACTGAGTAGTAACCAAGGACACAAATGGAGTTTGTGTGCCAGTAAATAATTCCTTATGTGAGTAATTGTACTGTAATATATTCAGCTGTGTCCAAATAATAAGACCTCAGTGCTAAAGTAAATGCTACTTTTCCATTGAAAAGGGGGGAAAAAAAATTGTTTTTTTATGGGAACAAAAATTAGACAGGTAACACAAATTCCAGTTGAAACAAGTGAAACCTTGACAGACAGGTTGATGTACTCTGCTCGTCAGGCCTCTATAAACATCTAACCACAGGACATGAAAAGCCATGCTTCTATGAGAACATTTTGCATATAAAACAGGAGAGAAAATGGGAATTTAACATGTATTTACTACCCCATCCTTCCTTCTGTTCACAAGCTGCCCACCTACATACACTCAACCCCCCCTCCACACACACACACACACACACCCTCCACCTATGAGCATAGATGGTGGACCCCATAATCCAATAAGTTGTGCTTCTTGTGCTAAACCTAGTGAAGTCTGGCATACAGAGAGAGTCCCCTAAGCCTCGCTTGCAGGAGTGGGATGGAAACTGTATTCTCTCATTTATATAAAAAAAAAAAAAACGAAGGAAAAAAACGAAGGAAACGTTTCAGATCCCCCTCCTCTCTTATACTACTAGGTTGCTGATATTTACCCCACACATTAGGGAATATGATTTAATGATGTAGATTAATACTGCCTTTTTCACATTGAAAAAAATATATATATATTGAGTGATGAAGAAATATTCCAAATGAGTCTGGTCTACATGAAAAAAACAACAACAACCATCTGACTGATGATGCGAATGGGTGATTCTTTGCTTTATTCTCTATTTGTATCATCAATCGATGAAAACACACACATCTATTTGGGAAGAAAATGATTCTTAAATGAGTCAAGCACACAGACAGAATTCTCATACATGTTCAACCATGTTTGAAAGCAACACAATAATTCTTTGAGCTGGGTAAATTTTCATCACAACAGTAACAGTAAGTTTTGGAGTAGAATTTGCATTCTTTTGATGCTGTTTACCCTTGTTCTCTGTTGGGCTACAAATTAGGGAACTTGACTTTGTTGTAGTCAGATAACTACGGTCAGTACTGGGCAGTAATAAAAGAATTAATCGTATGCAAATAGAGGCACACACAGTATTTGCACAAACACTCGTGTTCTCTTGTATTACATTATCAATGAGGACACTTATGCTCTCAAACAAAGCATAGCCTAAGTGAATATGAATTCTAGCTCCAGCACAACCCTCTTTTGGGATCTGTGATTTGGTTAATTTAATATTTGTCTGTGTGTTTCTGTACTGTACATCACTGAAGGTAAACTCACAGTATTGACAGTGCTAATTCATACATAGAGCAAATATTAACAGCTGACAATAACATGCACAAAACATTCAGTTTTTCCTGTTATTCCAAAAAAGGAAAGACAATAATCATAGTAATTTATTGATGTGACTAATATTCTAATGAAAATGATCTTTTCCAATTCCATGTAGCTGTGTATACTCTTTAAAAACAGGATTTTATTTTTCAAGGTTTTCCATTATTGGCAGATTTGTGGCATGAACACAGCCTCTCTCTTCATCATCTTCTTGAAAGCCTGCTGCTGAAATACTTAATATTGAAAAACCTGTTGGTATCCCTCTTTTTATACTGTAGTGCTTGAAAGTTGATGTTTTTGTCATTCTTTAATTGTAGACTACATTTCTTTCAGGCATCTCAGTGTTTGTTTTTGAAAAAATAGTATCACACTATTTAGTAAAGAAACAAAAAAACAAAACAAAACAGCAGTATGTCTCAAATACTGTAACAGTATAGCATCACACAAAATAACATTATAGAGGGCACAGTATGAATGCAGTTATACATGTAGAAACCTTTCATAGACTTCTGACAAGTATTTGAAAAGAACACTACAACACTTTTGTATCTATACACTAAGAGCTGAGACTTTGTATCAAGTTAAACACTATTTACTCTTTACAGGTCATTCATAAAAATAGTCTGAAATTCAAAAGGTCAACCTTAGTGTGTTTTTTGTCTATTACTTTTGTAAAATATTTTTTTAAAAATTCGGGTATGTAGAAAAGCAAGGTCGGTGAAATGACCATATTTGGTTCCTTACATGTAATGGTGTAATTGTCCCAGGAGAAGTGGCTGTAGCTGTACCCTCAATTTTTGCTTGTTTTAAAAATAGGGACGGCCATGGCTCAGTTGGGAGAGCGGGTCGCCCATTGGCCGAAGGGTTGGCGGTTAGATTCCCGCTCTGTCCTAGTCAGTCCGTTGTGTCACTCACACTGTTGTATGAATGCGTATGAATGTTTGGTGGTGGTCAGAAGGGCCGTAGGCATGAAATGGCAGCCACGCTTCTGTCAGTCTGGCCCAGGGCAACTGTAACTACAAGTGTAGTTTACCACCACCAGAGTGAGCATGTGAGAGTGAATGAATAATGGATCAATAATGTAAAGCGCTTTGGGTGCCTTGAAAAGCGCTATAGAAATCTAATCCATTATTATTATTATTATTATTATTATTATAGTCCAGAAAAATATATAAGACCAGTATGTTTAATTTACCCAAAAATTCATCAGTAATATGTGCACACTATTGTAGAATTATTAAGATGTCAGATAAAAGTCAAATATAGAAATAAAAAAGAAAAGAGATAAAAGACAAGTAAGTAGGAAACAATACAGAAATAAATGCAGGGATGAAAATGAAAGAAGCAAAAATATGAATGAATGAAGACAAAATAAATAATTGGTAGACAAATATATTTATCAAGCTATTTTATGTTTCTGTATTTTTTTTCCTGTGTGGCAGGGTCATTTAGAAATTGGTATAGCCAATGCTGAATGAAAAATAAGTCAATTATACTCCATATCTGGACGACACCACTGCTTACGTGTAAGTTGCAAAATAAATAAATTAATACAAGAAATAGATATTTAAAAAAATACACAAAAAACAAATGCAAGGTGAAAGGAACATAATATTTTACAACAATAGGACATCACTTTTAAAGCATTAGACCAACATACGTGCTGATCCAGACCCCTGTCCACATCCACATCAGTCCTTCCATTAGTACCATTACATCATGGTACTGAACAAAGTCGGTCCACTCACTGTTCATGCAGAGCTGGACCTTACAGACCCTGCAGACCACATTAGACCAGAGATTATGGGCTCAATGTTCTCACTGGAACTGTTGCTGTCACTGTATCGTAATGTGTGCTGAAATGACCAAAAATAGACAAGGTTTAATTCTACTGAAAATATTTAATGTTGGACTAGAAAAAGTGCATATAGTTATTGTAAATGAAACTCAATTATTCACTTCAAGCATTTGTATCTTGTTTTAAAAACACATTGTAGATTAGATTTATTAGATTATCTTACATATAGATGTATTAATTCACTATTGATTTATATAAAAGCTACTGTTAATATTAGGAGTAGTTATCATTATCATCTCTGTTGTTTACTAGCAGTATATTTACAATACAGTGATTTATGAAAGATGCCACAAATATTCAGAGGTGGTCAAAGTACTCCAATTCTGTACTTGAGTACTGCTACTAGTGTGAAAAAATACTCTGGTAAAAGTAGAAGTACTGATTCAACTACTGAAAAAAGTACAACTTCTCAATTGTAATAAAGTAAAACAGCTTTTTTATTTTTGGTATGGATGAAATAGTACTTAGGAAAAAGCAAAAAAAAAAAAAGTAAAAAAAAAAAAGGAGCCTTTTAAAAAATTTGTTACTGTGTAGATGATGTGTTTTATCGAGTCAGTTTAATTTAGGAAAAATCAAAAGTCATAAATAGGAGATTAAACAAAAAAAGAGCATAATTATGAGATGAAAAAAATCTAAATTGTGAGAAAAAAAGTCAAAATTACAAGGTAAAAAAGTCAAAATTATGAGATTAAAGTCATAATTTTGAGATAAGAAATGGATAAATATGAGATTAAAAAAGGAAAATTTGCAATATAGTAAGTCACAATTTCTCATTTACTGAATTACGACTCATTTTTCATACTGTCACATTTGTCTAGTTTGAAAAAGTAATGAGTCTATTCTGAGAATGTAAAATGTATAAAGTACAGATATTTATACAAAAATGTAGGGAGTAAAAGTAAAACGTTTCCAGAAAAATAAATACTCAAGTAAAGTATAGATACCTAAAAAAAAATTGGTAAAGGAAGTACTTGTACTTAGTTACTTCCACCTCTGCAAATATTGTAATGAAGTCGATACCGTTCTGTGCTGGATCCTGTTTTCCTCTTTTTTATTTTCTGTTCCTTAAAAAAAAATCTTCATAAAAATGCTGTATGCATGAGGAGACTTCCAAATAAATCCAAAAGTCAATATTAGTAATCCATCCTTTATATTTCTTAAGATAACATCAGATGGTACAATGGGTTTCAGCAAATTAGTATGGAAGCTGATGCAACCAACAAAAAAAGTGTTGAAAATGTATCACAGCAACTATGCAGGAATACAAAACAAACATTAAATACAGCATACATAATTTACCATTTGTGTTTCTTGAAGCATGTGGAGAATTACCAGTATCCTGGGGCAGTTGTGTCTCTGCTCACATTCGTTTTGACTCAAACTCATGCAATTCACACTTAGAGGAAAGTTTACATGGAACACATTAAATCTTAAAACAAGTGTCTTAATTCAGCCTTGTTTGTAATTTTCTTTAACCAAATTCAGCATTTTCAACATGTTGTTTTTTTACTCACTCCAAGGCTTTTTAATCTTTTATACCCTATTGACTTTAATTCATGAGATAATACAAACTCTCCCCCTGACAATTTGTCAAATGGAGGATGTAGTTGCATTCAGCAGGATGCCCTTTTTTGCCAATTCCTACCCACAAATCCTCCTTGATGGATGTATGAGGAAGAAGAAGTATATCGTACCTGTGTGCATAATACATGCAACAATATGAAGGGTATATGAGAAGCTGCAGCACATACTGAAACTACAGAACTGTGCTAGAGAGGATCTTTGTCTCTATCCAAGCTTGCTATAAACAGGATCTGTGTACTGTATTACACATGAAACCCTCCTCACCTGGAATAATGTCTGCTGTGTTGGGAAAAAATACCTCTTTCTGAAAATCAGATGGAATATCCTGGCTCCATGACAGAAGGTTTATTATTATCCTGCACCCTGAAGGGGAAGCAAAGGGTATTGTTTTTGGTTCCGTTTGTTTGTTATCACATTAGCAGCAAAACTATGGGTTTGAATTCATACTAAATTGAGTTTATATATTGCCAGTAACCCAGAATAGATGTGATTACATTCTGAGAATAGTGGATCAAATTTCC
This sequence comes from Siphamia tubifer, assembly GCA_020466265.1. NCBI lineage: Eukaryota > Metazoa > Chordata > Actinopteri > Kurtiformes > Apogonidae > Siphamia > Siphamia tubifer. The sequence continues at coordinate 27,597,566 of CM035791.1, read as the reverse complement.
CTTTTCTTTATGATTTAAAGAAAAATCTTCCCATTTATTAATAAGTAAGTGTAAAGGGCAGAGTTCATTGTGTCTGGAACTACTTGCTTGATTTAAATCCTATGGAATCAAAGCTCACACACTTGAAGTCTCCTATTACTGTTGATTACATGTTGAAAAACAGCCAGCTTTTTTTTTTTTAGTTCAACTATGTTATAAGCAGCTACTGGAAGGAATAATTCAGCTCCTGGAAAAGACTTGATGAAAGCACTGACTGAAGCTAAGGTTGTAAAGAGAAAAAAAAACCCATGGACAATGAGCTAGAAGTTAAAATATTAATACTATGTTTAAATGTAGGCACCTGCGGCACAAAAATGAAATTATTTTCTATTCCGTATAAGCAGTGACTTTAGGATTTCCATGTCAGTCATTGTTAACATTTAATATCCATCTTAATTGATTTAACTAAATGGTAAGCCTAGTTTCTCTTCATCATAAAGCAGTTAATTAAAAATGAAGTGTGGGTCAACAGATATTACAAAATGACATAACAAAATAATATGATGGTCAAAAACATAATCTCTCTTTTCAGTCACACACAAACATCATCCAGATGAATTGAACATGTGGGTGGAATTAAACCGAGCATTCAAATTGTACAGCGAAGAAAAATAAATAAGAGCTGTGATACAAGTCAGTTTTTTTTTTTTTTATAAAAGAGAAACATTCGTGAGAATCTGCTGTTTTATACAGTATTTGTGGGTTTTTTTGCTGAAGTCCACATAAGGCGCAGATGTCGGATATCACACAATTCAGGCAGGATCAGGAGGGCAGCACCATCCAGTCTGTGCAATCTTTACCCCATTGCTCACTAGGAACAACTGCATATTTTGATTTGTTTAATTTGAATGCTTTATTTCGAACATGTAAGGAATGCAACAATAATCAATACAACAACAACAACAACAATAATAATAATAATAATAATAATAATAATAATAATAATAATAATAATAATAATAATAATAATAATAATAATAATAATAATAATAATAATAATAATAATAATAATAATAATAATACACAATGACATGTCCGAAAAGGAGTAGGATGAGGCATAAGCTTATTTAATCCTACCCTTTCTTCACTTCCCCAATAACCTGAATTCATCTTATACTAATAGAGTGCATTGTACAAAATAATAATAATAATAATAAATAATTGAAGTACTAAACATATACATATATACAAAAAAACAAAACAGTACAAAAAAACAACAACAAATGAGCAGATAGGAAAGTAAGTAACAAATAGATTTTTTTTTTCTCTAATTTGTCTGCATTTTGTTCTATTTTTTTAACCCCACAGAGGGGCAGTCAACATTGTTGAGATCAATGCATATTCCAGTCTTGCAGCTAAATACTCCAATATTTAATGCATGTGTGTGACCATCATCGGTCCTCCCCGAAAGCTGAGCAGACATCCCCCAATAGGGGAAACAAAGACTGGACAGGACAAAAAACGTGGTAAAAACAACTGAAATTGTATGAATCCAAACTCAAACATATTCTTGAAATTAAATAAATAACAGGGGAGCATACGTTGAAACATTAGAAATTATATAGGGAAAGAAAACATGAAAAATACATGAAGAGATCAGGTAAGCTCTAGATTTTTACATCAGGTCAAATATTGTCATCTGCAGCACACTTCCTTTAGCTATGGCGAGATACACTGAATAAAACAGTGATGATAAAAATTACAAGGTGTAAAAAGCATTTCTACAGAAGCACTGAAAAGGACATAAGGTGTCATATTGCAGTGTCGGATGGCGACATAAGGGTCAGTCCTCATCAAGATGTTTTAATGGGGGTTGTAATGAGTTACATGGACTGTTTTCCATCTAGTATCCTACTACTATCCTGGTTATTCATAAGACTATTCCACTCTCATTCAAGTGTTTCTGTTTTATTCCTATTTTCCCCTCCTTCTATCTGACCAGTATTACATTGGTATGAATTGTAGACGTCTGTTTAAGTTTTCACACTCCCATTTTAATTGGGTAAAAATTTAAATTACAGCCTTACCGCAGTGATATTTTATATTTTTTCATGCCAAATCAATAGTGAATGAACTGACCTGACTCCAGACTGGAGGGAGTGTGGATGGCGACTCTTAGACAAACTCCCACAGGCATATCCCTGATTAGCATAAGTTGAATTGTACCTCATTAGGTCAAATATTTTTTACCAAAATGAACAGCTGTAGTATCCTATTCAAATGTGAACCTGGTGGTCTTCATTTAGTCTCACAACGAATGTCCAACTGCTTTTCAAAACCTGATACATAGACAAACCACTCCAAACAATTGTTTATTTATTTACTTGTGTTTGAGTTATACTTTTGATAGACTATATTTATCATTATACTGACTTATAGATTAAAACAAACTGCTTTTATTTTATCTGGTGGAAGTGGTTAGCTAAGAGATGACACCAATGAGACCAAACTCACAGTGAAGTCCTAAATATGGAGATAAAAACCATAATTTATTTATTTATTTACTCATCTAAATTTGTTTATTTAACTTTATTTCACCATATAGGTCAATCTGGTAGAAAACAGATGCAAGATAATACAAAACAAGTGGTGCCAGGGATAACAAACCCATCCCTTGCACACATTTGACCTAATTTGCCCTCTCTCGTAACATTGCAAAAACCCATTTTTGGTGACCTTGGTCTTGATCTTTCTCTTACATTCACCAAAATTTAATGGGATCTATTCTGGACCAGCTTACACCTTACCTGGAAATATAATTTAAATTGTTCTTGTAGTTTTTGCATAAAGTTGCTAACAAACAGACAGGCGAACAAACAGACAGGCAAAAAACCCCACCAAAACTCCCTTTTTGGGGTGCGAGGTAAAAAAATAAAAGCAGTGCTGAACCTTTAAATACACCTCACATTAATACTTGGACACATCTTTGGTGATAAACCAACAATTAGAAATGAGCAGTGATTATGGATCATTGAATGAACAGAGTTTTGGAAAAAGAAACAGGATGAGGATTATAGCTTTTACTCTAACTGGATGCAACACACTCGAAAGAAAGATGCAGACTTTAGGGATGAGCAGGTTGATAAAACTGCCCAAGTGCAGAGCTATTGTTACAGGTGTTGAACACTGAGTGGAGATATAGAGGATTTACCAGACAATGTCCAGGTATTTATATGAGCACCAGTTCCTATAGATAAGACAGTAACACATACAGTAATACTGCTCATGTCTCTATATTATTTCTTCAACTACTGTGGTTCATTCCAAGGGTAAACTACACAAAACAAATAGATTTTCAACTCCAAATGAACTAAGTTTCCTTCTTTACATAGATGGGATGGGCTGGTCCCCCTGTGTTTCCCCAATCACATTATCACCAAACTAAAATGTTCATATCTGTTTGAAATAAAGAACATATGTGTCAGTTATTACCATACTATATACTATTACAGTCACTATTACTATCTTAATCATCACATACATCAGAATCAGAATCATCTTTATTGGCCAAGTATGTGAACACATTGGTTTTTCTCTGCACGTATGTTTCAACACGAACCCGAAATGTCGTTCACCCAGTCACACTTGAACAAAGACCTAATATAAACAAACATTTGACTAGAGGCAAGGACAACACTGGGATGAGATTTACAGTGGCTTTATAATATGGACAGAGTGTAAACTGGAGTTTTATACAGTGGATGGATGTGTACAAGGATACAGTGTATTGAAATATATATTTATGTGCATATTATTTACAATGGATTTTATTTTGTAGCACAGAAAATGCAAATTGGAGTTTTATACAATGAGTGGATATATACATAGAGCCGGTCTATTAAAATATATATTTCTGCATATATTATTGTAGTGCAAATTGGTAAAAGGGTAAGGAATGTAATGGACATTTAGGTTCTAGGATACCAGACAAGGTAACATATTTGCTTGTTAACTGTAAAATGGATTGACTGAATGCAATATATATATATATATATATATATATATATATATATATATATATATATATATAGTCTGTGAGTTGGTGATTTGGAATCAGAAGGGTACTGACACTGGATGGCTCATAAATAAAGTGTAAAGTCAAATGTACATTTTGACTACCAGTATTTAAGGTAATGGAACCCTTGTTCAATATTACAGTATGTACTTACCTCATAAAATTCATATTTTTGACCCCTTTTATATATTTACCTCCTCAGTGACCAGTAAAATTGATATGAACAGACTGGCTGAAGTGCAAACATATTAAAATGCAGGGCCATTCTCTTCCTTCACCGTCAAATCAAGGTCTGAAGTGAGAGTTTTTTCTCCTGACATTCTATACAGTATATGTCCTCCAGTTTCAGAAGGGACTAATACATTGTGTTGTCTACATTAATGTGTGTTGATATTGGAATAATGTTAATTCTTTCATTTTATTTGCAACCTTGGGTAACTTTTTCTAAAGTTTTTGTCAGAATCTGAATGATTCAGTTTGGTCCAGAGTGAGTCCACCTGTTTTGGTCAGACCATAGACCACCTGTCCGTTCTGCATCGTGGTCTACTGGAGGTTTCACACCTACTAAATTGGTGTAAATCAAACTGGAACATCTGAAAGTCTGACCAAATTAAAAGGTGTGTCGTTAACCTTCTACAATGCTTTTCTGATTTAAAAAATCGCCACATGCTCTTATTGTTCAACATGGAAGTCATAAAAAGCAAATTTTGTGCAATTGAATTATTAATAATATAATCATTTCTTCCACTTTGCCAGTCAGCTGTCAGAGCTGCAGCACATTTAATGTCTATTACGCTATACTTTCAGTTCCAATGAAGAAATGAAAAATGTATTGTGACTATTAAATAGATGGAAACAGTTTTCACCTTAATGAAAATGGCTAATGTAAATAATCAACTCAAACTGCATGCGAAGTTTATTTTTCAACCTTATCTTTAGAAAGGAAATTCAGTGTGCAGCAGGAGTCATAAACACATACAATACATACTGTAGACATTACTTTAAAACATCTGTCTTCAAGGCTTTATATAATATTTTACATTACCTTTGCTTTCATATTATAACTGACATGAGTTTGACCCAAAAGGAACCACATTATTTCACAGTGATCATAAATATACACTAAAACCTCTTCCACTTTTCACAATAAAAGCCTGGGGCACATGAAGCTGAACCCATATTCGGTGAGTATTGGTAACCCAATGAAAGGCCTTCATTTGTCAAGGTTTAAGATAAACTGCACTTTCCCACAAGAAATCCCACACAGATTTAAAACATTTATGGTTAATTCATTAAAAGTACACTTTAAAAGTGGCCCCCCTCTTAAACTCCCCACAGTGTTACATGCTGCACCTTTCAGTTACAGCTGACTGCTATTTTAATACCGCTGTAGGTATGCAGAACAGTGCACTCATGTATGAATTTATTACATGAGCAAGTTTGATTTATTTGTGCGCTGCATGGTGTTGTGGTTCAGATTGAAATTCTGGAAGTCAAGTGCAGGAAAAACCATGTTTACAAGTCAAACTATGCAGGCATTTAGCCATCCTTGCATGCATGGATTAAAATACATAAATAGATAAAATCAGTCAGAAATCCTCTATGAAAGCCTCTTTCTACTCTAACCAAGCAAAAGAATTTGCTATGACAACACTTGTAACACATGACAACACAGATTATCATTATGTTATAAAGATGGCTGCATTGAAACCAGAAATTCACGAGTATTACTGGAATATATTGTAATAAATTAAAAATTAATATATTACACAAGATGTTAATGTGAATTGTGCTAACTGTACCAAAAGACTTAATTAAGACATGTCGTACAGTCATGAATGGTGTGATTTCGAGAGTAATCAAGGGACTGAAATCAACAAAAACACATGAGCTACAGTAACTAATTAATTCAGTATATAAAAATATAATAAACAGGACACACATGATTATCTGCTTGATATAGAAAAACACAATATGAAGCTAATTTTAATTATTATTCACAAATGTGAGCTATACATTAGTGTTAAAGCCAGAGCAATCATTGCTACATGAATGCTAGATGTAAAAATGCCCCAGAACTGTAATAGAATTGTCATTTTCTATTGATAACACATGAGAAGCATTTCTCTGTGTGAATTGATGTTTTGAAACATACCAAAAGCAATCAGGTTGAAATCACTGTTATCAAACTGTGAGAGGCACTATCAATAAAGACCCTTCCTCATATGTGGCTTTTGGAAGCATCGGTATTTGAAGCACGTGTTCTTACAGCAAAAGCAACTAGTAATTTAAATCAGCTGCATAGAGATGGCTCTGTAACAACAACATTTGTGATGAATGATTATTGGGAAACTGTAGACAGGACAGGACACAGACTTTATTCACATAAATATGAGATAGCGCCCAAATTATTGATTTATTGGCCCAGAACGAGTAATAAATTGTCAGCGTTAAAGGTCCTGAATATTGGGGCCTTTTATTTACTCCCCAACCAAAGCTTCCGCCACTCTGTAATTTTGTCTTTTCACTGGGTTAGTCTGGGACATTAAGTGAATGGCTGAGTGGTTTTATTCTCAAGCCAGAAAAATGTCAAATGACAAAACTGGATTATAATGACACTACTACTGATTGTGATATACGTCCACTTCTGCTGATTGATCTGTGCTGTAATTAACAAGCAAGTGCTAGTGAAAATGTGGTTTTATTATTTATGCAGTGATGGCAGCCACTTCATATTGATGCTGATGTTGCCACATTTCTTTGTTTGCTGATAAATATTGATAGATGCTTCACATTAGTTAAAGGTAAAGTATGCAACATTTCTGGCTTGTGTTTTCTAGGGGCTGTTCAAGTATGGACCATCCTCTCCAATTCACAAGTGAGTGCTGGTTCAGCAATCAATAGAAGGAAAGGGGAAAAGTGAGGGAAAAAAGCTGTGAGGCAGGAACATAAAGCATTACTTTCATATTCTATCACAGCGGTTGTATTCTAATGTACATATAAACACACCCACTCCTTTGCCAATCTCTATGGGGAAGAATTAGACTCAATATAATGCATTCACTTCCTCCTCCTCTGTTCGGTGTGTAATAGTCACTAATCTCTTTTCCACTTACGTGTTAGCATGTGTCTTATTTATTTATTTTATTATTTTTTTTCTACCGTGCGACACGACACGAATGATCACATATTTCCAGTAATACCTTCTTAAAGGTTTCAAGTGAGCCAAAATAATATCACTGCAGTGATAGAATTCGGTTTTTATGTAGGTTTTATAGAAACAAATGGGTGGAGTTGTAGAAGAACAAAGGATAAAATTGGTAAATACTGAACCCAACAAGATTGATTAATAATGTAACAGTTGTGTTCATTGCCATTATAATGGATATGGTTTTATCCATTGTCTTATTCCCACTTATTTATCCATTATGTTACTCCCACTTATTTATCCATTATCTTATTCCCACTTATTTATCCATTATCTTATTCCCACTTATTTATCCATTATCTTATTCCCACTTATTTATGCATTATCTTATTCCCACTTATGTCAGTAATAGGAAAGGAGATGTAAAGGGGGAGGACTTGCACCAGTGTGTGTGGGGGCGAAACTTGCAAAACTCGTCTGGACACACCCCGTTGGTGTGGCGCAGCTGGTCTGCATCTTGCCTGCACCAGGTCCATGAAACTAGAGCCCATTATCTGAATCCTCTAAAGGCTGTAAACATAAATCCCAACTCTACACCGGAAGAGGTGATTGTCAGAGATACAAAAAAAAAAGTTTACTCTATAAACAAGAATTTCACAACATGGAAGACAGCTAGAGATTCACCTTTAATTATGAAGAATTGAATATAGAACCTAAACAGGTCACTTATATATAATTTATATATAAATTTTGCCTCACAGAGGGAAAAATTAACCATAGAGACCAAACCAGACTATAAGCATTTTTATTTCTGCAGTAAAATGACAAGTTTTGATATAGTTTTGTCTACCTGTGGACTTCCCATTCACTACAAATGTTGATACTTCTATAATAGCTTCACTGTTTTCCACTGGAGGTTACTGCTTAATACTGATATGGGAAACTAAGGCCTAAATAATTATATTTTAAAAATAATAAACATTTTAAAATATTTATTTTGCAAATTCTAATGCTTTTTATTCTTTATTCTTGCAGGTATGTAGCATAGATAACTAACCAAAGCAGTTATAGCCAAGGCTAAGTTGCATCGCCAATCTCAAGTTAGGCTTTTAAAGTACATAAAAATGTACAAAATATGACATGAGGTTCAAAGATAAGACCTTCTGGGACCTCAAGGACAACTGTAATCAATAAAATCAGAACTGTTTTAGGTATTTACAAATGAAAGATTTTATTAAGGGAAAACAATAATTAAGGGTAACATGATGATTGGAGATGACATTTTGGATATTTTCCAAAAAGTCTACAATGATTGCACTTACCAAAAAAGATTTATTTTCCAGAATATAAATGGAGAGTGTACTGTAGAAAGCAGAGGGTAAAGAATGGGACAGAATCTGCAGACAGCGACGGTTGACAACAAACTCCCCTTCCTGGAGGGAATACAGCTGGAAGAACTTGACTCGATTCATTTGTACCCCAGAACAGAAGGCAATGTACTCTGGTCAGAGCTCCTCTGGAAGTACTATGGTTAACCACTTTCACATCTTTTCCAAGTGTCTTTCTGTGGCTTTCATTTTTGAGATGCGTCCATGAACTCCTGGAGGAAGGTTTTAAATTTAAAATGTGATTTGACTTTAAAATAATTTACTTTACCTATTTAGAAGAACTCAAGAGTGAAAAGAAAGACACATGTTTATTGAGAATACTGTTAGTTGCAAGCAAGACAGATCTGATCAGAAAATAGCTGAAAAAAAAAACATACTATATATGACTGGGTTGATATTTACAGTATATATGTTGGAAAGAGTCACATTTAAGCTGAGATGTAAAATTGATAGCATTGCTGAAAATTGATTAAAATAGTTTTTAAACTAAGGCCTGTTTTTCATAGTTTCTATGGCGGCATATCCTCAAATGTTATCGCAAAGAAGACAATTGATATATTGATGTACATGTGAATATGTAAAGGTATGAATGTCCAAAATACATACACAACAAGGCAGTAAGAGACAGCGGACCTCCACCATGGCTTGATATGGCATCATATGACATCAAAACATGACAAGATTGATCCATAGGTGTTGGCCCACCTGATATCTGAAGGTGAGACGATGTGAATGAAAAAAAACACCAAAACAGAGATTCTATCTTGTCTGAATCCTGAGATATTACCACTCATGTGTTTTAGCTGTTGACCTTTAGTGTGACCTTGACCTTTGACCTTCATTGCTCAAAATCTAATGAGTTCTTCCTTGACCCATTATCTATCATTCCTGAAAGTTTCATCAAAATCTGTTCAGAACTTTTTGCGTAATCCTGCTGATAGTCAGACAAACAGACAGGACCCTGAATTAATAGCTTCTTGTTGGAGGTAATTATAGCAGTACACAATGCAAACTCAATTCCAATAAAACACTATACAATAAAAAAAAGAGTGACTTATACATGATATGACACTTTGCTCTTTAAAACTTGTTTCAGATTTGATGTAAAATGATTTCAGTCAGTATATAGTTTTAGTTCTGAAAACACCGAGGTTCATATATTGATTTCACAAACAGAGAAAGTAATTTGTCCACATGAAGATTTATGTTAAAACACCTTACAGGTCCCATTAGAGAGACTTAAAGAGGAACCATGAGGTGACTGAGCATCTGAGGAAACTGTTTATGCAGACATTTATAGATACGTTTTACACTTAGTTAACTGCTACAACTGTCTAACAGCTGCCTCTATTACTGGTGCCTTGCTCGTAGCTGCAATCTCACAATATGTTAACACCGTGTTGCTATGATGACCAACCTCACTAAGGGAGTGTAAACCAGCAGTGAATATATAATATAACATGTTGGTGCCAAAAGAGTCCATTTGAGCTGATACAGTCAGTGGAAAAGTGGTGCTTTGCTTATGCAAGACTGTTATTGGTTGGATATTGGAAGTTGCTTGAAAGCCACAGCAGCATCCTGAACACAGCAAAACAAAAGGACAATAGAGATAAAGATAAATAAATAAGTAGCTGTGGTTGCCAGAATAATCCTATAAAAAACACATCAAACTGTATACAGATTTACAAGAGTAACATGTAGATTTAGGATTTTAAACATGCACATTTAACATTGAATGTAAAACATGAAGTCAGATATTTGGACCGTCAACCCTTTGGTCAATGGACAACCTGCTGTGCCATCTGAACCACAGCCACCTATTAGTTATCCTATTTAAAAAATGTTGTTGTTTCATATTTAATTCTTTATTCCTTTTTTTTATTTTTATATATAAAAAAGTGAATAGGTTATTATTTTAACATTGTCTTGCAATTTAAACAGCATCACATTGTTTTTCAATTTGCAGATAAATACATAGTTTCTACATACAAATGTACTTTGGTTCACATACTCTTCCTATAAAATCTACAGCTATATTTGATTTAATAGTCGTCGTCGTCTGGGTCGCGGGGGCAGCATCCCCATTCTAGGGGAATCCCGAGGCATTCCCAGGCCAGTCGAGAGATATAATCCCTCCAGCGTGTCCTGGGTTGGCCCCAAGGTCTCCTCCTGGATGGAAATGCCTGGAACACCTCTCCAGGGAGGGGTCCAGGAGCCTGGGCTCCTCTGGACATGGAGGAGCAGCGGCTCTACTTTGAGTCCCTCCCAGATTTCTGCCGCTTGTACACGTGACCTCATTCTTTGGTCATAACCCAAAGCTCATGACCATAGGTGAGGGTCAGAACGTAGATCGACCGGTAAATCGAGAGTTTCGTCTTCTGGCTTAGCTCCTTCTTCACCACAACTGATGGGTTAAGCACCTGCATTACTGCAAGTGCCGCCCCAATCCACCTGTCTCCATCCTTCCGTCACTCATGAATTAGATCCCGGGATACTTAAACTCCTCCACCTGAGGCTTGATTGATTTGATTTAATCGTTAACGCAAAAGTCTTCTCAAATTAACATCTTTGTATTTTCACATCCAGTTTTTTATGTTGCAATTTTACAACTTTTTAAAAGTGTAAATTCCACAGTCTTTTTTTTTAAAGTGTGTAAAATAAAGGCAGACGGGCTGGGTCTGTTCATATAAACACACAGTTATACAGTGACAGTGGATGGGACTGATGCTAAAGAGGAGTTAGGATTGTATGAATCTATGTATACAACGATGTCTTTCTTTAGGTTACATACTTTCCTCTAACTTTGCTTTGTAAACACATTAATCACAGACTGATATACTGTACCTGAGTTGCACAATGAGAAAGAAGAAGTCCCAGTTACCACAGGGTTCAAGTTGTTAAAGGAAGTCAAACCTCAGTAATCCAAAAGCATTCCGGTTCCCATTTATTCCTGCGTAACTAGCTTTTTTCCTGCCCTTTAACAACCTTCACTGTGGAGTCTCTGTGGTAATAAAGATGGGTTTGGTACTTTTTATCTTTATTAGGATGTTTCAGAGCACCATGGCCCTGTGTGCCTCTGCTGCACTAATGCTGCCATCATTCATGCAGTAGCAGAAAAGCCCACAGCAATGGGCCACAGGGACTTATGTCAAAAGGACTCCCAAAGCTGAAAAAACTTAATAAGAGCAATATTTTACAGCTGTTTATAATGGCAGTGTTTGTGATTCTGTTCTTAAAAAAAATGGTTTGTCTTGTCGGATTACCAACATTCAGAAGTGTCTATTTTACTGAAATGTTTATGTTCTGTTCCTCTTGCCAGTCGTAGTACTGTACTTCACACCACTCTACATTCCAACCACTAGTGAAATAATGATGATAACAGTTCATAATTTATAGGGCTACTACTAACTTATTAAACAATTATTTAAAGCTCACTTAATGTTTCAGCTCCTCTTGATTAAAAATAACAACAACAACGGAGTAAAAGATCTAAGCAGGATGTGTAACCTTCACCAATGATGAATAAGTAAAATAAGTCAATATTTTATTTATCATTGGTATTTTTTGTTTCAGTTTTGTCAAGTCAGCTTGTCTGTCAGTCACACAAGCAGCTGTCAAATGGGAGGTTATTTTTGGAAGATGGTCTACGTGAGTGTTGGATTCGAGGTTACCGAAAAATCTATTTAAAAAAAAAAAAAAAAAAAAAAAAAAAAAAAAGGAAATATATTTTTGCAAGGCTGAATGACTTTTCAATTTTTACCTCTAAACTGGATCCTCCATGGATACTTCCTTTATTTTATCTTTATTATAGACACCATAGTGATGTTTTATTACTTAGGAAACAACAATATGACAAGGTGCACTGCTTGTAAATCTTATACATTTAATTGTTGTTAGCTTTTGGTTGATTTCCCTGGTGTGAGAAGCTGAGACATTGAAGAATCAGGGGAAATAAATCAAAGAAACAACAAAACAATGAAGTAATGTCACAAAGGAAAGCCCAGTAATATGGTTACATCAAGTAGCATGTGTTGATAAAAAAAAAAAAAAAAAAAGAAAACTTTGCAACTTGGGATATTTAAATGTTACATGAAGCTAGAACTTTACAGCAGACATTTCAACATATGGAGGTGAGAACATAGTCATAAAGGTCAGTCTATGAAATGGGTTCATAGGGAGATAATTTCCAAGACTCCCCTGGGATTCTTATTATGGATATTATACTAGCTTTTAAGATGTAATGTAATTATGCTAGATGTTGGGATCAAGCTCTCCAGTTTTCCTTGTATAATGTCACACAGCACTACTGAGCTTTTTGACAGAAAGCATTTTTTGTGAATATTGTCCTCAAAAGGAATTCATACCACTACTGCAAGATAGGACTGCATATCACAATGAATAGGATTTTTGTAACTGAAGTATCTACCATTTCTTCACTGTGACAAAATGCGGCACAAATCAAAATAGCTATGTTCTAACGTTTAGGTCTAACTGTGTTCTTCAAATAGGTGATGCAAAGCAAGGCATGAATGTGAAATGTGAACTTGGAAAAATACTCTATTTCACAAAATATTAAGAGTAAAAAAAATCATTTTTGTTTCACCAAAGTGACCACAGTTCCACTAATTTATCACAATTTCCCAACAAAGGCTTTACTGACTATCACAACTATTCTGACATGAACAAAGAGCTGCCAAGAATGTTTTTTTTTCACCCCTCCTGGGAAGTGTAACAAAAGCTGTAAAGCATTAGTATTCAAATGAATTTTACAGGTGACATACAGTGCACAAAAGGTATACTTCAACAAAGAAACCCTGTTTGGACCAGACAAGAAAACTTTCTTTTCCCCAAAAAAAAAAACTATGACAACTGTCTTTCATACCTCGGTGAGTCTATTTTCTGGTGACATTAGTGATTTGAATTTAACAGCTTGGAACTCATTATTTTGACTGCACATCTTTCATATTTGAGTAAATGTAATGCTGGTAGTTGTTAGAAAAGTGAGTTGAGGAAAAGAAAGTCAAAGACAGAAACAAAGGAAAAGTGTCTCTCTTCTGTCCAGTGAGTTCATTTTTGTCCAATTTAAGACTTCTCTGACTCAATCATCCTTGAAGAAACCCCTTCCAGTGGATGGTAGGCTAGTACATAAGACCATTGGGAGTGGTAGAATAATGAAATATGCTGGAATGTTATATATAAATGTGGGCTACTGTAAGTATTGAGAATAAAAGTCAAAGCATAATAAGCCCAAGATATTCAATCTGCAGTGTATTGTGTTTACTGTTAAAGTTACTGGTATAACATACGTAAATAAACCCAAAAGTTACATACTACCATAGAAAAGAAGTCTAGTGAGAGATGCAAATCAAGATTTCATAACAGCTAAGTGAGTTTACTCCTGACTGAATGTTTACAGGAAGCTCTCAGAAAATATTCTTTATTTCTGTGTGATTTCTGGCCAGATTTTAGAGATTCTGTTTCTGGCGTGGTCTATCTGCTTGGAGTGCCTTATAATATTATATATATATATATATATATATATATATATATATATATATATATATATATATATATATATATATATATACTACCTCTATTAACTCAAAAAGGCATTTTTCATTTCAGCAGGAATGTATAGGCTATGTTTTCACCTTCTGCCAGTAGACTCTAGTTGTTTTTTCATTGTTGTGCTGCATCAATACTGTACATACTCCCACCATTTTTCATCCAAACAAATATCCTCCATAATGATCTGCAAGATGCAGACCATAGCTCTCTAATCAGAAGTCTTTTCTTAGCAGCATAACACCAAAAGAATTGAAAACCCTGGGTCTCGCTTTTCATCAGTCACAATATGACAAATCAAACACTAATTACAATATCTGCCAGAATTAGAGCAACAAATCATTTGTCCTATTCATGTTACATTTTTTTTTTGTGTGGCCTCACAAATTTACTCATTGGCTGCCGGAAAAAAAATTAATCATATATGCATGGGCTTGAAGTAAATATATGGATATAAATTCAGTTGGCAGGATGCCTCTATGCCTGCCCAGAGGCTAAAGAAAGCCTGAGTCATGTTTAGACAGTGAATTATACAGGATCATAAATCCATATCTGAACAACCTTTGACCAGTCTGAATCTTTATGCATGCCTCACACAAGAGATGCATGCGCATGCTGGCAGAGATAAAAAAGGAGAAACACGTAAGAGCATTTTGTCTACACAACAAGTCTGATACAACAACAGTTAGGCGTGGTGTAATTATGTGGTCAAGACACTAGTAAGCACTGGATTATTTTCAGCTGAGTCTCTCGCAGGAGAAAAAAAATCATTCTTGCATATGAGTTCAAGCTCTGAAGACTCCTGCCTGGCTTAACATGCACATATGTCCCCTGGCGCAGGTTAATTTTCTCTCATCACAGCGAGCAAGCCAAGTGAAAAAAACAAAAAGCGAGGGAGGGCGAGAAGGATGGAAGAGAAAGGGAGAAGACAGGCCAAGGTGGGTGAAGTATTTCTAATAGCATAAACGGCCTTGACCCGTAACACCCACAGTCTCACAGTTGCCGGCCTTTCTTCTCTCTTTTTTTCTCTCACAGCAGAAGAGAAATATTTCCAAATTAAGCACTGGCATGGTTACATAAAGCAGAGATTCTGTATTTTTTTCAAGGATTGGAATGTCTTTTCCAAAGAATAGCTTCGCCTACTTGGGCTCCACTTCCATTAAGAGCAAACCCATTTATGAGCAGAACAGAACAGACTATAAAACAGCTCATTTTTGCACCATATAGAATATGTCTAGATTGTGTCTCAGGAGCTGACACGGGCAACTCAGATACAATAAATACTATTGTCAATAGCGTGCCAGGGAGGGATATAGGAGAAAAGAGTGAGAAAACAAGACATGAGATGAGAAATATGTCAGCATGCCTCCTCTCTGCAGCAGATTCAATAAAATGTGCACCATCGGGAACACAATGCAGGGATTTAGCACCGAGATTTTATTCCTTCCATATAATTAATCAAATGCTAAACTAAATGATATTCTGATCACCACATTTTCATCAGTATTTCTTTTAATCATATAGTCATTATCACACAGAATGCCTAATACTCATGTTGTTATGTCTTTACACAAACAATGCATAATCAGAATAAAAGTAATCAATACAAAATTCATTATGAAAATCAACACCATTAGGTTTGACACATCATTACCAGATTTGTACATCTTGAAAATGTAAGTCCTGAGAATAGACTCTTGAGTGGGAAATAATTGGGTTGATATCACAATTAATTAAAATGCTACTTTATCATTAAACAGAACTAATAATATTGTGTAATAACATGGTATATCTCAAGTAAGGACAATTATTTCATGCAAAATATCTCAGGACTGGGTGCTGTCTTTATGACGGTTCCACCATTGTTTCTTTTCATCAGCAGTGCTTCTTCTACAGTAAATGCTGCACTCATATGCCGGATGCAAAACAGCATAATTGGACAAATAGTTTTAATAGGGTGCAGCACTGTAATTCTTCCACCAGGAGATAGTCAGCACTACCTCATGACACACACACACACACACACATACACACATACACACATACATACATACATACATACATACACTCTAGACGAAAGCACACACTCTCTCACACATCCCAAATGCTTTACAAGTTACACTATTAATCAAAACTGGTAGGTATAAAGTAGCTTTTGATGGTTCTTGAGTCTATGGCAATAACTTCTTATTATGAATGAGGTCATTCTCTATACGGGGGTGCAGAGGTCCAGAGGTTCAGTAGATCATACCCACTAACCTGGATGACCCTGTCACTGTTCTTGTGTCAGTCAGAGGGATAATTAGCTCGCTCCAAAT
This sequence comes from Siphamia tubifer, assembly GCA_020466265.1. Lineage (NCBI taxonomy): Eukaryota > Metazoa > Chordata > Actinopteri > Kurtiformes > Apogonidae > Siphamia > Siphamia tubifer. Next base: position 27,581,093 of record CM035791.1, on the reverse strand, counting down.
ATATCTCACAGTTCCTTTTCTGTGCACGTAATTATAATGTACTATGCCCCCCAGTATTTCCTTCAGTGCTCTGAAATCTATCATCTCATACTAGGGGTAAAACCATTTCATATCATGGAAAGATGGTTTACTGTACCTCTGCTTAGCAATTGCACTTTTAGTCTCTTAAAGTGGAGTTGCTATTCAGACTTCACATTCTATTGATCCTGATATGGTGCACGTGCATGGCCTTGGCTCATTCACCAATGAGTCCATGGTCTCTGAGTTTGAATGGTAGCTCAGATAGTACTCCTGCAACTGAGAGTTTAGGTCCTGCTCTTGCTTTCGGGACTTTTTCCTGCGCTTATGGTTGACTGAGTGCTGCTGCAGCTGCCTCATGGTGTTGGGGTAGCGCCTCCATGAGACATAAATAACCAGGAGAATCAATGACACTGACAGAAACAGGGCTACGCTGCCTGCAATGATTTTATGGAAAGCCATATGTTCAAACTGTAGCTCTGGGATGAAAGTGGGAGCTTCAGGGGAGGTAGGTGACATGGTAGTCATAGTTGTTGACTCCTTTGTTATTTTTTTGTCTGCCCCAGTATGATGGACAGATGGAGGAGTTAATATCAGCACTGTTGTCTCAGGATAAGCCAAGTCTGCAGCATCAGAGGCAGAGGTGACAGCTGTAATGTTCTCAACTGTGGCTGAAGTCAGTGTAAGTAGAGCTGTGGTCGAGAACACTTTTGACATGTCCACACATGTTGTGTGGTTCCTCACTGCGTCCACGACTCTCTCCCCCTGCACACTCTTAGGACTGCTGCATATCATACTAATGTCTTTGGAGTCCCTGATGGTTTTGAGCCATCTCATTAATGGACAGATGCTGGGGCTGCAGTCCCAGGCGTTACCAGCGAGACTGATGGTGGTTACAGAGGTCCACGCTGCCACAGCTTCCACAGGCACACTACTGAGCTTATTTGACTCAAGGTTGAGTGTCTGCAAGTTGGGCATACACTGAAAAACAGCAGGGTCCAACATTTGGATTTCATTCCCTGAAAGGTCCAATCTCTGTAGTTTTTGCCAGGTCCAAGGCACACCTTGAGTAATGGATCGTATGCGGTTCCATTGCAAATAAAGGGCCTGGAGGTTCGTAAGACGTGGGAAAATAAAGAAATTAATCCTGGAAAACTGATTATGCTCCAAGTGAAGCTCTTTTAATTTAAACAGCCCTAAGAATGTTGTACGAGTGAGGCTCCGCAAGCGATTGTAACCCAAGTCTAAAAACTCCAGGCTACGGCATTCCAGAAAGGTTCTGATGAAGATCTGCTTCAGTCCATTGGATCGAAGGTGTAAATTCTGCAGCTTACGAAGTCCATAGAAATGGCCTGGCTGCAAGTACTGCAGCTGATTGTAAGATAAGTCCAGATTTCGCAGGTTAGGTATGGCACTGAAAGTATTATTGTGTAGATAATTTATTTTATTGGAACTGAGAATCAGTTCTTTGAGTCTGCGCACACCATGAAAGGCCAAAGCATCTATGGTGTTGATGGAGTTGTGGTCCAAGTAAAGCCAGATGAGTTGGTTGAGATGAGCAAACTGGTACGGCAACAGAACCAGCAGGTTATTATAACGCAGAGACAGACCTTGGCATCCTGTGGTGATGTTTTCTGGGATGTCTTGGAAGATGCCAGACTCGCAATAAACAATCTTTCCTTCACAGCGACAACTCGCAGGGCATATCCTCTCCCCCTTGCTGAGCAGCAGCATTACAGCTGCCTGCAGAAGAAGACAAGATAACCTCCAGTCCAACATCACAGAACCTGTTGGGGGTAGAGTGGAGCAGAGGCAATCAAAGAAATGACTAATTTAAAGAAATATGGGCTAAAAGACGTTTACATAAGTTCAAATGAGACATTCAGTCTTCAAAAATAGCATCCCATAGTGAGGAACAGCTGGAGATCTGTCTGAGCCATCAGAGCTGCTTCATGAAGAATTGATAAGAGTGACATTTATCACTTTTTAACACAGATATGCACAATTATGTGGACAGACAACAGTGACAATATCACTTACATCCATACTAAAGAGCAGCTGCACTTATTATTATTGAGATATTAAAATATTAAAATAATATGAGTCTTAACAACCTATAGTCATTAATAAAACTAACTCATTTGTCCAGAATGAGTCTTAAGGGAGAAAAACTGTGCTATACTAAATTGTGAAGAACGTGATCACTTACCCATCGTTAAAGATGGAAGGACTAATCCTCTGAAATAAATGGATAAAGAGCGCATTAAACTGCTATCACAAGAGAAAATGTCAGTTCATACAGCCCCAGAGTCAATCTGCATGGTGAGCATCACTCTTAGGTCTTCAATTAAAGGAGGAAATCAAACAACGCAAGTTTCCGCAGCGGTTCAAAGCCCTCATATCTGTCTGAGGAGCAGACATAGGACGCATTCACACTTCATAGTTGGAGTCGGTGCGATAGTTCAACCTTCTGTGTGCGCAATAACCTATTTGAGCGCCAACAGTCTGATGCACAATACCTCTCTCCATGCAGTCTCTCTCTCTCTCTCTCTCTCTCTCTCTCTCTCTCTCTCGCCTTCTCTTTCTCTGTCTCTCCTGTCGCTGTCTCTCTCTCTCTCTCTCTCTCTCTCTCTCTCTCTCTCTCTCTCTCTCTCTCTCTCCTCTCAGTGATTTTCTTCTTTTCTCAGAGGCGTAGGCGTTTTTAAACACCTATATGCAGTAAAAGCTATTAAACATGTTTTATATAACAACCCGGTAATTCATTAATTGATAAGAAACATTGCATTTTATTTATTTATTTTTTTTCATGGTTGCTGTATTATTCTTTCACAAGGTTCCTCGGATTTCAAAGCAAAAATATTTACATGAAAAAAAATTAAATACGGTGGACTATCTACCAAAAAAAAAAAAAGAACAATCTGTGCTGCCCTGAGGTGCAATGGTAATGCTATTTTACACAATTAAACAGCAGGCCTACATTGTGAACGAGGAGCCAATTTATTATCTCCTTATTCAAGATATTAAACAATCCATTCATTAATAGGACCCATTCAAAAACGACAAGACGATGCAGGGCTCTGGGTAACCATGGTAGTTATCTCTGCACCTTGTGGAAATGATAATTATGATAACAGCATAAGTGTGATGCTGACACACAGCACCCATCCACACTCAGAGGCAGCAGGGGGAGTTTATGTAGATAAACAACTAACACCTTCTGGTGCCTAGAGATGCTGCTGGAGAGGTGGCACCAGTGGGATTATAGGTGTTCAAATGAATGAGTTTTATGAAGTGGGGAGTGAATACCCTGCAGAGAAGAGGATGAAAAATGAGAGGGAAGCGTCAGGATGTATGGAAATCTTCTATGTTGTGTTGATTTCATATTTGTTTGTCATACTTTGTGAATTCTTCTGCTTTCTCGACACCATCAGACACAACAGTCTGGGAGGCACAATCTTGACTGTACTTCTTCCGAGTGTTTAAGCTTGTAATATGTGGTAACAGCAACCCCTTGTGCACACAATGAGAAATGTCCAGTCTGAAGAGCTCTTGACACTAATTTACATATGCATGACTTCAGCAAAGATAAGAAGGAAATCAGCAAACAGATCACTCACGGTTAAAAGAACTTCACTAATTCATTCATATCAATATTGAATCAGGAGTGTTTTATTACTGTATAGGTCAAACATTTCCCCTGATGCATGTGCGTTGTGTAAAAAGACATGTATCAATGAAATCTACACCATGAACACCGCAGTAGGGGTGAATTTAGGAGGTGGGAAAATGAGCTCTTCAGCTGAGATAATACCTTCTACACTAAGAGTAGTACATTTACAAATTGAAAGTCAAACAAAAGCAGCTCCTGAAAGCCTGCCTCACACGTGTCTTAGGAGATCACATGCCATTCAAGAAATGTGCACTTTAAATGTGAGAATGTGTGGAGCTTGAAAAGACAGCTTTTAGCACAGGATGCAATGTGAAAATTTAGGCCAGACAACCATGTGTGGTGGATTATCTGTAACAAGTAAAACCACTGCTCTGTAAGGTAGGATGTTCTGTACTATGATCAGGTCTCAACCCGAGATCAGGCTATCAACTGGATCTTATCGTCTATGAAAACGTCAAAAAATGAAGGACTATTTATGCACATTGTAACCAGATCTTGAAACCTGACAGTGTAATCATCCACAGACAGGTGACATCTACAATCATCTGCTAGCTATAGATGGTGTCTGTAGAGGGGAAAGTGGATAATACATCACACTTTGATATGATGTGCAATGAAACCTTTTTAGAACCACTCACTGTGAGATTCAGGCTTTAGATAAACGCTAATAAAAAAAAAAGTCATATGACATTACAAACATATCATTTGACAGACAATGGAAAAGTGCTTTTTAATTGCATATATGAACTGTGACTTCAAGAGAATCTGTCTCTTTTTGTCATTATTAAATGTAATATGGGGACGGATAGATGTGCATGTTTATTCGCTCAGTGAACTGTCACCGACCTTTATCTCTCCCCATTCTCCATTGAAATGTGTCTGTCCATGCTGATAGTCTAAAACTGGCATTTCATTATGTTTGAATTATGTATATATAACTGAAAAATTATCTCATAATGAAACTGTGGAGCCTTGGTCTTGTTATGTGTGAATGGTAGCACATACTTAACCACTGAATATAATCTCATAATGGTAAATCTCATTTGTGGAATGTTCTTTAGGTTTTTTTTTTCATGGTAATATATCACCATACCTCTTTATCTCAGCATAACTCGCGACTGCGATGATAAATTTGCAAGGTCCATCCCATGACGTCTGCTGTATAAACTGAAAAACAACCGGTACAAAGCAGCAGGGCAGGACTAATCTGTAGGCTTATTTGGTTCCCTCCCTTATGTGAACGTGGTACTATAATATGTTATATACTTTGCTTTCTTAAAACTCACAATAAGACTGATGTCCAAGTACCCATTTGAAGATAAGAGGCTAAAAAGGGCTTTTAGAATATCTAATTTTTCATGCAAATACATTAATCCTGTACGGTTTAGTAATATTTTCTTTGCCTGTAAAGAACAAACAAGGTAGGAATGACCACACATCGAACTGATTACTCTAAGGATCCACACAAACTCAAATTAAATACTATATTGTGCTACTTTTCCACACATGTTGGAATGAGCTTCAGAAAAATATTATATTATACTTAACCAATAAAGACCACAATATCCACCATTGACCAAAAGCATTTACTGATATGAACTGTTGATATCAATTTATGTAAATAACTGATGGAAAAATACAGTTTGTCATCTTTTTTATGATCATCAGATATGACCCATTTGGACTGCATGGAACCACCGTCATCTTCTGTAACAATAATTCATCGAGTTCATGGAGTTGGATCAATGGCAGTGATTGACACACTTGATTTATGTTCAGTTAATGATGTATTTATCTGAAGAAATCCTATTTTCTTCCATTTTTTACCTCTTGGCCAATTTTGCCAAGATGGTAATTTCAATCATTTTGTCATCTATTTCTGTCTGTCTGTCCATTCAAAGATGTGGCCACATTATCTGAAGAATGCATTGACATATTTGCACCAAATTTATACTGTGGATGCATGGAGCACAAGCTGATTGAAAATAGGTCACCCTGACCCACTTTTTCAAGGTCAAATGGTGACATAATGTCAGGTTTAAACTGTAAGAAAAACACAGACACACAAATGAGACAAGAGAGGAGGAGAGCAAGGGCAGAGAACAAACCAATTACACCAGGGGTGTCAAAGTCATTTTAGCTCAGGGGCCACATTCAGCTAAATTTGATCAGAAATGGGCCTGACCAGTAAAATACAATATTTATTTTTAATGATTAATTGTATTTAAAACATATAAATAATTAACCCCAAACTGTTGTCCATGTTTTAGAGCAAAAAAAAGGTTAATTTACATGATGAAAATGTTAACATCTACAAATGATCCTTTCAGACAGTATGAATAGCATGAACAAAAATGAAGAAAATATGTGATTTCTACATTATTAGGCTTCAGTTTATCGTCTATGTGTCATGAAAGGTGAGGTGAAGAGAGAACTCTAATGCACAGTGCTGAAAAGAAAAATAATTTAATAACAGACAGAACAAAATCAGGACACAGACAAAACCAAAACAAGACCAAACAAAACCTGGGGGTAGATCAGCCAGAGTCTGTGTTGTGAAAATTGTCCAGGTTATGGTGACATAGGAGATCACAAAACTGTACATGTTATGGAGGTGACAATACTGAATGGTCCCGCACTTGCAACTGTAAGCCTCACTGCTTATATAGTTGCAGATCAGGAATGGGTTGCAGCTGCGCAGTGTGGGCCAGGAGATCTGGAGAGCACTGGGGCAAAGGTCACTGGAGGAGAAGTCGTGACACTATGTGTGTATATTATAGCTGACAAATATACAAAATATATAATAGTAGGTGTAATATTATTAAAATTGTACCTCTCTTAAGTCATTTCAGGTTGTTCATATTTGTTGGGATTATACAGATTTTATTTTATTTTTTTTTGCAAAATTGTGCTTTGTTTTAGTGTAACTAAATGAAAACATTTACAAAGTGAAAAAAATGTGACTTGTGAGTATTTATAGTTTTTTTTTAATGGACTGAATTGGTCTAAATGTGGAACTTCAAATAAAATTATTAATATACAGTATATATTAGTGTCATTTTTACATTTCACAAATTCATCCAAAGGGCCAGACTGGACATTTTGATGGGCCAGATTTGGCCCCTGGGCCGCATGTTTGACCCCTGTGAGTTACACTGTCTACCTTACTCTGAATTTACCTCTTTTTATTTGAAATAGGTGTTCCTTAATTTACACGAGTTAGGGTTAGTCAAACCACTGTGATCCTCTTTGTGTTCTTGTAAAGTTCTATATAAATAAACTTTGATTTATTGGTTGATTGATTCTTTTTTTTTTCTATTTTGATACAATAACCTATTATTATTGTCCAGTTAAACAGTTACAGTACAGTACAAATACAGTTGTTTGCACAATTTCTTCATGACTAGTCAATTAAACTTAGTAAAATGAATTATTTTCACTGGAAAAATGTGAAATTCAAATTATAACATAATAAATGCGGACAAATCCTTGAGTAAAGGTTAAACAGAGAGAGGAATTAATTTGGGAACTGCCACAGAAACCACTCTGGGTCCTTATGGGTTACACATAGTGAAAAGCAAAAAACAAACAAACAAAAAAAATATTAAAAAGATTATGAGTGAACTAAAGCTGAACAACTGTGCTGTTAGGTTTTCTCTAAAAACCTCAAATTTTATAACCCTACCAATATAATTATCTTTCTTTACTATTTGAAGAGATAAAATAGGAAACAATACTTTAATGAGCACAAAAGCTAATTACTTTATAATTGAGATGAAACAGGCAAAGTGAAATCGCTTTGCTAATGGCTCAATGAGTTCTGAGGCAAAATCTGAGACACCAACATCATTTTTTTTTAAATTTATTATCGCCTCCAGCTAGACTGACATATGTATCTGTAACAAGATGTAAGAATTACAGTGCAGGCTCGAAAGTGGTGTTAGACTAAAGTTGTATTCAGTTTGGCTGACCTGCACTGTCTGTTCACATTCTTTCCAGTGTGGACACACTGTTAACATACAATGAAGTCCAAAAATATGAAACAAATGAATCCTTCACAGCTCCGTCTCTGCTTAGCTGAGAAAAGAACAGCACAGATAATAATAATAATAATAATAATAATAATAATAATAATAATAATAATAATAATAATAATAATAATAATAATAATAATAATAATAATAATAATAATAATAATAATAATAACAATAATAATAATAATAATAATAATAATAATAATAATAATAATAATAATAATAACAATAATAATAATAATAATAATAATAATAATAACAACAACAACAACAACAACAACAACAACAACAACAATAATAATAATAATAATAATAATAATAATAATAATAATAATAATAATAATAATAATAATAATAATAATAATAATAATAATAATAATAATAATAATAATAATAATAATACCTCAAACTTAAATAGCGCTTTTTTGGACACTCAAAGATATTTTACATAACAGACAAACAAGCAATGCATTAACAAATAAATACATAAATAAAATAAAAACTACTGAGTTAACTGTGTGTTCCCAAAATCAAAACCAATCATAGTGAAGCATCATTCAGTTGTTCTGCTTCTCACCTGTGGAACAAACTACCTGAGGTCTAAGAAAAAAACTGTAAGTCCTGAAAATATTACTATTCACTGGAGCTTTTACTTAAATTCTTAATTGTTTTTAAACATTTTCATGTCTTTTATTTTAATTGTCTTTTAATGCATTTTAATGCATTTTAATTTTCTTACATGTTTTATGTAAATCACCTTGAATTGTCCTGTACATGAAATGTGCTATACAAATAAATTTGCTTTGCCTCTAACTATCACTAGAGAAAAGTCTTACCATTGTATAGGTGCCTCTTTAATCACACACATTTGTCCAGTGCCTCTGTGTGTGTATACCTTTACCTTATACGAAACATAATGTGTGGAGATATTTAAATGAAAAATGAAATAACCAGGGTGGAAGAGTACTGCAGAAAGTAGCTCATCTTGCAGGAAACTATCAAATAAAGAACTTGTACCATTGGGATTTTGATACAGGGGCCCATTATCATCATCTCTATAACACATTACCAACTGATCCTTAAAGGCTCGTATGCAGGAGTGTGTTTTCTTCTGCAAGCAAAATGTGAAAAGGTAGAGAAATGCACAAAGCTGAGGGCTCATCATTCACTGTTGAATAAGTTAGACCATCAAAACCATCTTAAGATATAATTAGTGATGTTTTTAATCAACTTTCTCTCATTAATTTCATGAAAGTTTCAGTATCTCTAGGGCTAAGGTTTCCATATGTGAGTGTATGTAAAAATACATGCTTTTCAAAAGTATTTCTCAAAATAAAACTGAATATGATTTGAGTTAAGTTTCCATTCATCACAAACTCTCAGACGCCCATCAGTGCTCTTACTAGAGTCCAGCTGGAAAGGTTTCTAAGAAAGAAGAATGACTTTTAGAAACTTTGTTGAAATGAGACAGACACAAAGACATACTCGCTGGTCTGTAAGAAGATGAGATCAATTTCAAGGTCAACTTCATACATATAATCAAAACAAAGAAAAGTCTGTGTGGTTTGTTCTTTTCTTTCTATTTTGATCCAGAGACAAATACGTAAGGGTACCATGACAGATGTTTTAGACGAAGCTTTTTTACTCAGAAATATTTACTTGATGCATGACAGAGGGAATAATATATAATTACAGATTAGTCCCTAGGAAGTGTTTGAATGTCTTTTTATCCTAATTATTTTTACAAATTATACATTTCTACACCCTGTTTCGGTGGGATTCATTATGCGGCAAAAAGCAGGTCCTTGCCTTGCTCTATTATTCAGGACTCAGTCAGTCACAGACAGTCATTAATGTTTCATAGGAAGCAATTTGGTGGCTGAGTTATTTGCAAAGTGAGGTGAATGCATATGGTGGTACTATACTTTTGTTTTTTATGGAAGGTTATTTCATGCTTTCATGTCGAGAAAACCCTGTCTTGATCTGGAGCAGGGTTACCATTTACTTGTCAACCTCTAAAAGCATCATACAAGGCTGTAATTCATGAACGCAACACAGCTTAGCTTTTTATTTATTGTGTTTTTAGCATTTAATTCCAGCTGTAATCCAAGAAAATGTAGAACTTAATGCCATTAAACTGCTTCCATTATACTAACTGGTGAAATGTACCTAATAAATATCTTCTTTTATTGGTGCATTTAAAAGGATGTAAAAATCCAATATAATAACAAAATATAGAACGTTATCTAAATGAGTGATTATCTAGTTATAATATAGAAGAATGTAGAAAACAAGTTATTATTGTAATGAATGAATACAAACTATCATGATTAGGAGATATTATCACACCTATTTAACACTGTATAGGCCCCTGGCTCACGGTTCACTTTAAATACATGGCTCACAGTTCACTAATAAAGATTAAAATGCACATAAATATTATAGATTATATTAAAATACTTGATTATGTAAGTGTGATTGTCTGTAACATGACTAAAAAAGTCAGAATGGTTTGTAGATAGGCTTTGTGTTACTGAAAAAATATACAGAAAAAAGTGTAAAAAGCAAAGGAAGTAGAATTAATTTAATTTTTAAGTTTGTAAAAAGAGGTTGGAGCCTATAAATTTAACTTTTTCGCTACTCTTTTTTGAGTGTGGAAAAATGTAGTTTGATCATGTTGTATGATTCTTTGTTATCTGATGATTTTATGTGCTTGAAATAAAACTAAAGGAACTAACTAACTTAAATAATGAACATATTCTTTGTGCTATCCATAGGGGTTATAGTAGATATACAAAGAAAGGACATAAAAACAAGTCATATCAGATTTATTCAACAATAAAAATAAGAATAGATGTACACACCTCAGGGTGTTTATGGGAAACTAGCATGGGACCACACACACAGCAGCAGCATGCTGTGATTTGTTTCAAGTGCAGTTACAGCAGGAAATAATATTGTTTCTGTAAAATTCACTTGCTATTTATTCAGTAACACACAGTATGGACTGAACTGTTGAGTCAAAAATGGGTGAGAGATGGGACATTATATGCAAAAGAACACTTTAAACTACTTGTACTTTGCCAGCGTCATTCAGTTTTATGCTACTACTGTAATCTGTGACATGTCAAAGGCGGTAATTGTATTTTTTTCTTCTCTAGAGTTAATATCTACATAACAGTTAATATCTAATTTGTTCATTTTCAGTTCATTTTTTTGTATATTTGTACTCTCTTCACTGAACTTGTAAAAAGCATGAAAGCTATGACAATGAAATGCAACAAATGGATGAAATCAACACTGAACTGAATACAAACTATCAAGTAAAGAGTTAGCCAAAATAATGTATACACACATCAGGAAAAGAAAAACTCGCATAAATAGTTCAATACCAAATGTATTCAGACATCATGAGTTCAATACAAAATACCTTTAGCTTCTACAATTAAATGAGGGGCCTAAAGTGGTGGCTAATGGTTTCCAGACATTTACAGTATGTGGCCAAAATTTGGTTGGGTAACATTGGCCCAAATGTTTTGATTTGATTTGATGTGTTTATTTTAAGAAATTCACACAATATACACATACATAAGAAAAGATATAATAATATTTACACCCGAAAAGGAGTGGGAAGAAGAAACACTTGTTCAATGTTATTTCCTGTACATGCATTTTCAATTTCTTATCTAAGGGCCACCAATGTAGTCGCTTTCCTGAGATGGACAACATCCTTTTGGGTCCCCATAGGTAAAGTCTGCAGGTGTTATATTAGGAGAATGTGCAGGGAACTCAACTGGATGTCTTTGTCTTAGCCAGTGTCGCCATCCAGATAATCTCAGTGGTAGTGTGGCAGTGCACCATGTTGTTGAAAGAAAAAAAAATCATCATTTATATAAAGTTCATGTGTGGCAAATAAGATGGATGTGTGTAACTATGTCTAGGTTTGCTTGACCAACACTTCAATCTGTGAAATTGTCAGACATGTAAAAGGTTCTGACCCAAACTCACACCTTCATTGGACTTCAACGACATTCTCAAATTTGAAGTAAAAAGTTTACATTGACAACTGTACCACCGCCATGTTGTAGACATCACTTGTTGATGCTATATTCATGAGGGTGATGCCATCTGTTTGGAAAAAAAAAAGTTCAATAATACACAGTGTTATCATAATTTTATCAATAGGTATCTATATATAGAAGTACTTATACAAATTAAATATTTATACAGCTTTTTTTTATGTCTAACTCTGTATAATAGTAAAACACATTTTACTGCACAATAACCATTTTTACATACAGTCATTCTTCAATACTTCTTTTTCTCACAGTAAAAAAATAAGGTATGACAGTAGATGTGACAGAACATCCAAATCTTTAATACCAATTTTTTGCCTTCAGAGATCTAACACTCATCATAGATCACATGAAAGAAAGTCTAAAGATTTATCAACAAATGCCTGAGAAAATCTTTAGAATCGGGGTTACAGAAATCATCAGAAATGGAAACGGATGGGAGATAAAGGACCAGGACCAGTAAAGTGTTTTATCAGCAGACGGAAATAGTACTGGATCAGATACAAGCCAAGAAAGAGTAAAGAAAAAAATCACTGGGTGAATCTGGCGTATAAGGGGAAACAGGCAGTTAATGACCTCTATGTTCTAGGAATGAATGAGGTAAAGAATAGAAATATGATTATTTTCATATACATTTATCAGACAGGAGTAGTTGTTTCTGTACCTGTTTTATAGTTTCAGCTACTTCCTCTAGCTTTTGTCAAAAACTAGTAAAGCAAGTAAAGAAGTGAAATAATAAGAAGTGATGGAAAACTGCATCATATTTGTACATATATTTTGATCCGATAGTGCACTGAAAAATAATAGATAACTTAATTAAATGCAGAACTCCATAAGTCTTTACATATGGGTGGGTGTGTGGGGGGGGCGTGAAGTAAACCTTATGTCATGTCCCCATAAGTGACAGAAACAGGATGTGTGTCTCGATGTAAATTCCTGACCTGTCCTTCAACTGCAGTTCTCTAATTGATCTGGCAATGGAAATTGAATCAATGGCTTTTGCTGATGAGCTTGGTGCTTCAGTTTTATTTTTGTTCTTTCCACTGCCTTTTTTTTTTTTTTTTTTTTTTTTTTTACAAAGTGACAGATTTAAGCTCACATGTTCATTAATGTGCATTACTGGTAATTATGCTACTCATTAAGTGGAGGAACACAGGGAACCATTAGAAGTGATGACTTTGACCCCTTAAAGTCCCATTATGGGATGCTGAGGGGGTACTTTGTTGCATCAGTGTACATCCTTTTGTCTCCATGTTAATAGACACATCAACAATCAGAGCAGAGACAAGAACTGAATGAACTGTAACTTTGCATCTGTTGTTTCTTGCTGCACTGATCATCAAAGTTTTCTGCATTTTTTTAGTTGTCATTCAATTGATTTGTTCACTTTTGTTTCAATAAAGCAAAAACAACAACAAGAAAGCAGTTCATTTTGTTTTTGTTGTTGTTGTTGTTTTTTTTTTTTAAATATTCAACATCTGATGGGACTGATAGGAAATAACAATAGAAAACCAATGCATGTAAACAAAAGGAAAGAGACGTCAATGCAGAAAACAGATGCAACATTACACTAAATAACCAGAGGCAACATTCACTTCCTTTGCTTCATTAATATGCTATTCCAATATACTTCAGATAGAAACTGAATAAGAATCATTTCCTTGTGTTCAATGCATTTTTCCCTAAACATGATGCAGATGACTAATATTTAATGGGAACAAAATGTAAGACTATTCCTGGGTTTATTAAAAAAATAAAAATAAAAAAATAAAAAATCATGTGTTTTATTGGGCTCTTCTCAAAGTGTTCACCCAGGGGTCTGATGAAAGCTGTTAACCCTTTAAAGTTACAATGGTCCACATATAGTAGTCACTCAAAAAGCTTAAACAAACCACTCGAACTTGTCCCAAATGTCACATGAATTCATGTAGTTTGACAACAGAGATTCTCACACATCAGAAGATATAAGACACTTTCATATAAAATATCCACAGCAGGTACAATCACTCATTTGTTCAAAAATGCAAATGGAAAACAGCAGATCTGAACCTTTATGTCTCATAATTATCTACAGAGGAACCATATTCCAACAAACGGAGTCATGATCCAACAAAAACTTCTAAAACAAACAAACAAAAAGTGTCCATATGTAGTCCAAAACACACCAAAACATCAATAAATATCCACAAATATTTTATCTATTGCATCACTTAACATGACCTGCCTCCAATATCTCAGTTTTCATCTTAATAGACTATTTTCTTTTATAAAATAAGAAAACACCAATTATGTGTTATCAAAAAGATCCAAGAATAGCACTGAATTTACTTTATTAAGAAATGTAGGCGAAATTGAGTGGAAGTTTAAAGGGTTAAATAACACCAAATATAGACTTCCCATTTCTTGTGATTGATAGACAGGCTCGTTTCATGAGGACAAATGAGGTTTTGTGTCGCTCTGTGACCAGGAGAGGGCATCTTAAGTCTTAAAACGGGCTGCATTGAGCTGAATCCTACACCAACATCATTCCTGTTGCTATACAACTGATTTATTCTTGATGCCACGGTCATCGGGTCTAATCCACAGCACACTGCGCCTGTTCCCTCCTGCTGTCCACATCTGATCCGGATACATCCAACTACTTTAGGTTTGGATCATAGTTTATTCCTCTCAAATTTCTTCACTTGATCGCTTTCTTTCTTTCTTTCTTTCCTCCTCCTCCTCTTCCTCCTCTTCCACCTCCTCCTCCTCCTCCTCCAGTTAACCTAGATTCAACAATTGGCGGCTTGGTGCTTAAAATGTATTTGACAGCTCTCCAAACACACGCTAAACAGTGTCATCCTAATGAGGCATCACGCGTCCCAGTGGCTCTGCTGAAGGTGGCTGTGTGAAATATGCAGAAGGCTGATGTTGTGCGGCAACAGAGGAAACTACAGGCATAGGTTGATGCACACCTTCTGGAGCTACTTCCATCTCCGACAGGTGTGCGGCTGTGCGCAAAGCACATCTGGCTGCAGCGCAAAGTGCGTGTATTCTCTGTGTAGACAAGTGTCCGAGGTCCGTGTCCAACTATTTGGACAAAACGCCGAGCGCTTCTAACATGTGGAACCGGGACACATTCAACAGAAAGCCTTAAACATGAGGAGGAGTCGACACCGTGAAAATATGGGTATGTACATTGTTCCTTAAGCTACTTATAGCTTGTAATTCTCTATAGTCTATAATTGTTTCCTATTTACATTTACTGTACTTAAAGCTAACGTTGCTGGTGTCTTTGCCCCCTGCGGCTTATGAGTGATGACTGCAGGCTGTGGGAGCTGTGGGAGTTTTTTTCTTAATATATACACATACACACACACACACACACACACACACACACACACACATATATATATATATATATATATATACAAACCATGCCTGATGCACTGGGGTATCAATTACCAAAGCCATGTTTCAAGCACATTACTTTAAGTGAGATAAGAGATGTAAGTGTAGGTGAATATGGATACAAAAGGAAGCAGGCTGCAATAACCTAAGAAAAACACACTGTGGGTTTGAATATTTTATTCCCTAATTTCACTGCCTATTGTATTGTATTGTATTTTTGTGAATCATGCTTCTGCTGAGTCCAGGTTTCATGCACTTAATCACTTTTCTGTGTGTCTACAGGACTTGCTGTGCTTTTCAGATGGCTTGTATTGACAGTGGTGGTTCCTGCATGGTTGCTTGCTGCTCCAACCGGCATCCGAGAGCGTCCCTGCCCCCAGAGCTGTAGATGTGATGGGAAAATAATATACTGCGAATCCAATGCCTTCCGTGATGTGCCAAGTAATGTGTCGGTAGGCACACAGGGTCTCTCTCTGCGTTACAATAGTCTGGTGAACCTCAGATCACACCAGTTCGCAGGCCTGAGTCAACTGGTTTGGTTGTACCTGGACCACAATTACATTAATGCTGTTGATGGCCAAGCTTTCCATGGCATACGGAGGCTCAAAGAGTTGATTCTCAGCTCAAATAAAATCCCACTGCTTAGAAACAACACTTTCCACGACGTTCCTAATTTGCGTAACCTTGACCTGTCTTACAATAAACTGCAGGTTCTCCAGCCTAATCAGTTCGTGGGTTTACGAAAACTACTTAGTTTACACTTAAGATCAAATTCCTTAAAAACCATCCCCATGAGAGTTTTTCTTGACTGTCGCAACCTGGAATTTCTAGATATTGGCTACAACAGGCTGCGGAGCCTCACACGTAATGCCTTTGCAGGACTCCTTAAGCTTATTGAGCTACATTTGGAGCACAACCAGTTTTCAAAGATAAATTTTGCTCATTTCCCCCGCCTGACTAATCTGAGGGCGCTGTATTTGCAGTGGAATCGTATCAAAATGCTAACGCAGGGCCCGCCGTGGATGTGGACCTCTCTGCAAAAGCTAGATCTCTCAGGAAATGAACTCCAAGTGTTGGATCCAAGTACCTTTCAATGCCTCCCTAATCTCCAAACTCTTAACCTGGACTCCAACAAACTCACTAATGTGTCCCAGCAGGCAGTGGAGGCTTGGATCTCCCTCACTACCATCAGTCTGGCTGGTAATTTGTGGTACTGTAATCTCAATATATGTCCTCTAGTGGCCTGGTTAAAGGCCTTTAAGGGCAACAAGGAGACAACTATGATTTGCGCCGGCCCTAAAGAGGCACAAGGAGAGAAAGTGAATGATGTGGTGGAAACTTATAATGTTTGTACAGCAACTCCGACCCCTATTCCCTCGACGACAACAGCCCACACCTCTGTGTTTCAACCAGAGCTGAAGCCTCTTCCTACACAGTCTGTGATGGATAAGACACTGATCTGGAACAGGACAGTCTCTCCCACTCCCTCAGAGGCCTCCCCCACTATTCCATTGCCAGATACTGAGTATGTGTCCTTCCACAAGATCATAGCTGGTAGCGTGGCCCTTCTCTTATCTGTGGCTATAATTCTCCTGGTTATCTATGTCTCATGGAAGCGCTATCCCAGCAGTATCAAGCAGCTTCAACAGCGCTCAGCGGTTAAAAAGCGCCAGAAAAAGGCACGGGAGACTGAGCGCTCCCTTAATTCACCATTGCAAGAGTACTATGTGGACTACAAGCCTTCACACTCAGAGACTATGGATGTGCTGGTTAATGGGACAGGACCTTACACATACACCATCTCAGGCTCCAGGGAATGCGAGGTATGACCGTTGCCCTCCAAAAATCCATTTCCACAGCGAGGCATGAGAGGTAAATTTTCTAACAATCTGTGGAGAAAAAGACTTTTTTTTTTCTTTTCTCCTCTGCTCTTGTCTGTTTTGGGGATAAGGAATTAAAGGTCCGTGCATGGTGACTTGTTTTGCAATATGCTGGGTCTGTTCAGTTCCATATGATTACCCAGCTGTTGTTGTGAATGATCAGGTTTTATAGCTAAAATATGATTCCATTAGCTGGAACTGCAGCTTCCTTTCCTGGGTCCCACTCACCAAAATAACATGTGAAAATACATTTGATAAAAATCTGATTTAATCTTTCTTTCTTGGCCTAATAGACCTAATTGATCAATTTATATTTTATCACCATTACTGTCCAGAATGTACAGAAAAAAAAAAAAAAAAATCATCAGATCAAGTCACTGTGCAGGTGGCCCTTTTCCTGTCCCGTGTGTTTGCTGCAACAGTGCTGCTTCTTTTGTGGTAAATACTAAAATGTGAGACTTTGATATTATGGAAATATTTATCCTCATTCTTACTAATTATACATTTACTGTATCTCATTCAGTTCTACACCTTTATCATTAATGCTCCTAAGATTTTCCTCATTAGTTTAAACTGCACACTTCAAACAATCGCCATAGGCAGAAGGAAAAACACAATGAAGGCCTGCAGCCAAATAACAGAAAAAAATACGCACTTAGGTTTGTTTTGGACTTTTTTTTGTTGTTGTTTTTTGTGTATTTTTTTTTTTTTTATTATTATTACTGCAGTAACAACTACTTTCAAGCTGCATTATGTTTTTTTGTTGTGATATTCTGTATGTAGCAAAACCATTGGCCTACCCAAACTTTGGTCAAAGAGTGCAAATTGAAATGCTCACCCTAAAGCTGGATTACTTCACACGACTGACTCTGAACCACAGTTGGACATTGAGAAATTGAGACAGAAAGTCTTGATAGAAAAGACTGATCCATTCACTCATGCTTAATTAGGCACATTTTTGCCTATGTACTTTTTCCCCCTTAATGCTACACATCTATCTTCCTTTGTCTGGCAGCTTTTTTTTCCATTTGTCAGTGTGGTTAAGTGTGATTAACAGGATGTGTTGTGCTGGGACAAATGTGTCACAGGACTTTTGCCGCACCTTTTGTTGGACTAAAAAGACATGCTATGGAGTACAGCAGACATCTTTCTCCTCCACCGTGTCTGTCAGAGCAGCTCACAGAGGAAGTTTTATCTCACACTGCCACACAGCTCATTTCCTATATTCCACGTAGACTATATAAATCATTTTATAATATGTTTTAAGTCAGTGGCACCCGTTGTTCTGACTTGTACTGCAGCCCAGTTCTTTTTGTCCATACTTGGCAAGTTCTTTACTAAAACCACAGGAGAGGTTGACACAGATATGTGTCATTGTTTTCAGCAATGTGACATAGGTACTACGAGGTACACGGGTAGCTAAATCAGCTCTTTGTCAGATTATCTGTGGCAGAGCATTTCTCAAATCCAAGGGAAGCTTGAGGTGAGATGGTCGGCTTATCAATCTTGTAGCTTTCATGTGAGAATGTGGCTTGGGAGCATTAAATGGCAGGTCTAATGGGGCTCCTGCTAGCTAGAATAACTAATAGCCCATCAGAGGTAAGGAGCCGAGACTCTTCTCAGCTTTGTTATTCCTTGCCCTCTGCAGCTCAAGGGAATGGCCTGATTTGTAAAAAAAAAAAAAAAAAAAAAAAATGTAATGTTTCCTTTTTTTCCCCCCCTTTGCACATGTTTATTACTTTTGAGGCAAACACTACAATGAAACCAAGACCACATATCACAGCAGGGGGACTGTAAACATGACCAGTTACAAATAGATTGTTTTAAGTTAGAATGGCTTGCCTCCCATTGTTAAATTATTCAGAGCTATAAAAATGTTTTGAACCAATAGTGTATTATTTTTTAGAAGCAACTTGTGTCAGAATTCTGTCTATGTTGCAGTGCAAGAACCCCATGATGTGCTCTGATAGTGTCTCAAGCTATTTGCATCACAATACAAGCAATGTAGCACAATCTCTTCTGACTGATGAAGAAAGCTTTTCACTTTTATTGAATGGCGCACAGTGGAGAGTGTCAAGAAAGATGAAAGTGAGAAAGATGCTTATCTGAGAAAGACAGCTTCAAAATGCAAAGCCAAAGCCACAAGTGTTTTGTATTTGCCCCAACCCCGTGATCCGCTCTGTATTATTTAAGCCTACCAACATATACAGTACCAAGCACTTATGCTATTAGCTGCATTTTCAATTAGGAGAAAAGGCTTTGTAATTCAAGATGGAGTTAATTTGTTTCTATAGATTTCCCCCATCACAGCTCAGCAGGTTGGCTTCAATACTGCTAACTAAACTCATAGAGAATTAATTCTGATTAACTCTTTGAATTGAGCACTTCCAGGGTCTTCATGTGTCACATAATTTAAAAAAAAATTAAAAAAAATCCTTGTATGCTATCCACTTCTGTGTGCAAAGAGCAACTGCCAGATCAACCCCTGAAAAGTTAGTTCAGAAAATATTCAGGCAAAAATCCCACCTTCTCAGCCAACGGCGATCCTTGTACTTTGGCAGAATTTGCAAGCATTAACAAGACGAGGGGATCCTGCTCAGAGATAATTAAAGTGGGCTGTGAGAGGGCAGACAAAGTTAGGAGAAGGGAAGATGAGCCATTGCTGGTGCATCTAATCATCTGATACTGCACAGATTTTGTTTGGAAGAGTATGCAGCTAAGGTTTATGCTTCTTTAACATTATTACAATTTCCTACTTGGTCAATATTTCACTGATAGGGTCAGTTACACTGGCCTTAACACTCTTATAAGCAGCCCAGTTTCATAGCAATAATTTAGGCCAGCCTTGGCCTTAATCATCCATGAAGTTGTTTTTTATTTTAGCACTCAAAATGTTGCACCCCATTTTACCCTCTTTCTTTCATTGAAAAATAATGGCTTCTGTTGATCTAATCAGTGTTTGTGGAGGACAAATTTTGCAGCATTTTATTTTGCAAACATTTGTTTAATTTCTGGCCCCATAACATAGGACCTGTCTTTGAAATATCAGAGAAACAAGGATGATCAGAGATGGAAATGTGCTGCATCAGGAGCCAAGATGGCAGCTTGCACTTCATCTGTGCGTATGAGAATGCACAGAAGGCAGTCTTCCATCATGTGAAGGCACTTTGACAGTTTTCAATATTTCTTGTTCACTTGCCAAATAAAGGTTAGCCACATGATTCAAATAGCATCTTAAAATGGATGGTTGTGCGCCGTAGCTTAACACTTAGTGTAAATGAATAAACAACCCACATGTGCTGACAGGTCACATATACATGTACTTTATCACAGAGATTATATCCTCTTCATATATTTAATACAAATATCCATACATTTAGCATGGATTTATTTATCCTGGTTATCTTTTGTGTGGTTTTATATCACATACAGTGCAAAATGAGCAGTGCTAGAACGAAGAAGTGGATGGCAATGATCCATGGACCCACAAAAATAGATTCCTTAGCTGTTATTCTACCTGATGATGTGAAAAATGAGCTTCGGTCAATTCGACTTTAACTCAACTGCACCAAAAAGCAGAAAACAGCCTTATAAGTGAGCTGGATAATGCCTGTAGTAACTGGAATGTGCCTGAACTCTTAGTAATGGATGTTATACAATACACCTTTTAGTGGTTCTGGTTATATATAAAACCTCTTATGATACATGTCTACTTAGAGTTAACTTTTCATATCAAGTGTGACACACTGAGCCATGTGAAAAGTTACACAAATTGGACTTTTTTCCCCTTCATGAATCAATTTCATGTAGAGAAATGTAGCAAAGACATACAGGGATGATTCATGTGAAACCCTGCTGAATGTACATAGTTGGTTCCTTTTCATTTTATGCAGAGCTGTGATTTAAAGCCGAGTCAAACACAGAAGTGGGATTCTTTAAAACAAATATACATAATCAGACCTATCTTTGGTTTTAAGCACTTCTCAGGGCAGCTGGGTGCGTGGGGTGAACTCAAACCCCAAATAAACATACTCTAAGATATGTATGATTCAGACTTTTGACAGATGTTGCTGTTTGAGGTGTGATGTCTGCACTAGTGAGGAGGTGGAATACATTTAACCAACTTAGCAGCTGTGAGAGATGCATTAGATTTGTGCAATAATATCCTGTAGTCTGAAAGGGCTTATGAATATGAAGACGGCAATGGTGTTATTTCATAAGAATTAATCTTAGCATTTCTTGTGTTGTCAAATTAATAGCTTTTATGACTGTGTTATTCTAATTACGATGTACTAATAGCACATGCCCCAGCTTGCTAATAGCTTAAAATGGCAGAGGCGGAAAATATGATGTACTTCCTCCACGCTTCATCACAGACAATATTGAATTTCACTCTGGGTTAGATGTCCTTATTTACAGAACATATAAGATCAACTGATGTTTGTGTCTCTGACTAAGCATTACAAACACTGGCAGAAGCCCAAAGCAAGACGAGTGATAGCTGCAGGTAGATCACTGAGGAAAGCTTTTGCTGTTGAGGGAAAAGAAATGAAAGTCAATGCTTTGTTGACCTCCAAACCTCAGTTTTAAATTGAGGTCAGCATTGATTGACAACATCATTAACTCCAATATGCACTTGATATTAGATGATAACCTAGTCCTTCACTTAAAGCTGAGGTCAAATTAACGTGTCTGTTATAAACAAATCAGGTGACTCAGTACATATTGAGACTGTGCTATAAAATTCAGCATAACAAAGAACCCTGGAAACTCATTTATGAAATTTCCTGCCAACATGATTTGGGTGAAAATGAAAAAGAGACTAATTCATCCTCTCCAGTGGTCCAGCTTTCCTGCAGCCACACATAAACCATGATGAATATTTAATGCAATATTAAACTTCCCTTCCTGTCTGTGTTCGAGGCCATTATGCTGAGGAAATGGCAAATCAACTAAAACTAATTTTTGTCTTTATTGAAGGAGTGTTTTAAAAACCTTTTCTTTTAATTTCAATATTCAGGTGATGCACTCCAAACAACCAAATCTAAAACCTTAACACATCAATTTCCAGCTTTTATCTGACCAGTAAAAATATGCAGTCTAAAGAACTTTACTAAAATAACTGAAACCGTCTTTAATGTCTCATGTATCGCAAGTTTATATATATATATATATATATATATATATATATATATATATATATATATATTTTTTTTTTTTTTTTTTATTTTATTTTATTTTTTTTAAATCAAATGTCTCTCTATCTGAAAAAGGGTTAATACAATTTTATGGTGAAATTAAACATGCCAATTTAATAATTTACCTTATTAACTCAGAGTGAAAGAATAAGCCAAAGTGAAATTAATAAACTGGTGAATACAAAGAATAAATGTCATTTTTTCACTACTGATATCAGCTTGACTCACCTGGACTTCCACTGGGTGACATCCAGGACCACTAGATACCATCAGATACTATTTCTAGTCTCATTTTTACTGAGGATCTAAGTGAGACTGGTCAACGTACAAATGTCACTGCATCAATACTCATATGTGCCATCATGTCCTGATGTGGAACACTAAGATAGCAGGAAATCTATGAAAATGTCAGTGGAAACTTTGACAACCGCAGACCATATGTCTAATTATAAGTTACTGTTTCATCCTCTAATGATCAGTTGTTGTACATGAAGTTGCAGTGAAGACAGTAGCACAATGTACTATGATGTAAACTATTGACGACCAATTGGAAGAAGGATAGACTGTACTGTACCTGCAGCAGAAGTACAACACACTCTCATCCATACTGAGCCACTGCATGAGTCGACCTGTTCCCAGCAGGGGACAAGCTGAAAAACACCAACAATGATATTCTGTGGTGTTAATGTGCTGCCCAGTGAACCACAGCCCATCCCATAGTACCTCAAGAGACACATCCAATCTGTTTAGTCCTAAACAAACAAAATGTTTGTCAATCATGTAGAAGGATTATGGATTTACTATCTAGATTCCAAACCCAAAATATCACATTTTCCTTTCAGCACATTGACATTTATGTTACATCCATGTTATTCAGGTCATTTTGTGTATAGGTCCAATCAAGCCAAAGTGATCATGAACATGAAAAAGTACATTTGCACACATCCTTATATTTCCCCAAAATATACAATGGATATACAATGTGTGAGAGCGATAAATTAAAAGATATTGGGTTAAGAAATTCTCAGTTTTCTTTATCTATGAATATCATGGAGAGAAAGAACTGATTCAATCTCAAACGTTTAAAATAACTAAACACTTTTGTTTATATCTCTAGAACAAATTTTCTGATTCACTTCAAATCAACTGCAAATGAAAGGTCATGACTTGGGGACGGGGGCAGTGATTAACACTCGTGCCTCACAGCAAGTAGGACCCTGGTTCAATTCCCACACTAGACCTTTCTGTGTGGAGTTTGCATATTCTCACCATGTCTGTGTGGGTTTACTCCAGGTACTCCAGTTTCCTCCCACCATCCAAACACATGCACTGATAAGTTAATCTAAATTGTCCATAGGTTTGAATGTGAGAGTGATTGTTTGTCTATATATGTTCAGCCCTGAGATGAACTGGAGACTCATACATTGTAGCTGAATTAGACCCCCAGTGACCCCATCGCAAACCTAGTGAGGATAAAAGCGGGTTCAGATGAAGAGACCAGACCTGGGGATGTCTCACATCCTAATGTCATAACTGTCTGGTTAAGGGTTGAGGGCGTATGTGGCATAAGCCTCGTTTATTAAGTGGGCTTACTTTTTAGCTAAAGATCTTTTATGGAACTGTTATCTTTTTCGAAATATCACTTGTAGAAAAAACAGTTACAGCCAATTTTATGGATTGTAGATTTTACACCATAGCCATGTCCCAGACATAAGAATATAGTTTGAATTTGATGCTAAAAATTATATCTAAGCACATTTAAATACTATTGGTGAACTGTTACCCAGAAATTATTCTTTATTTGTAATTTATATAAATCATTATGGACCACTGCTGTGTTTGTATTAAACACATTAAATAAAGCATTGTGATTACATTTTCCTGCTTGTTTTGAAAAAGAAATCAATACTTTGGGTGATTCTTACAGTGTCCATGTGTTACTATAGCAACCTGTCCAGGTGTTAGGCACATTCTCATGTCAATAAAACAGAAACTTTTCAATATTTTACTCTCAAATTACTTTTCATTATAGATACACATAATAATCTAAAAGGTTTTATCCTACTTTATACCAATTTCTGTCAAAAACTGCATGAGTTGAATGTTTAAGTAAAATAATTATTTCTGGTTCAGGTTCACATGTTACTAAACACTAATTTGACAGTTTTTACCTAAAAAATGTAAACTCCCTAAATGTACATATGAATGCCTTTTCAAATATGCATAATACATGCATATAAGTTACTTTACTTACACGATAGAGACTGTTGAACATGAAATGTGTCCATGGGTTACTGCTTGATCAGACCTATATGGACTACTGTACACCCACCCAGCATGTGGATTTGACTTCTGGCCCCCACCTGTACCTGTCATTTTTGGCCTAAACCTGTAGACAATACAGTGCACTTGAAACCTCCATGTCATAAATGCTGATAATAAGTATCTTTATGTTTAGTTGAGGAAAATGTGTTTTGCTGCAGTACCATTAGTGGTACTATTAGAAACTGACAAGAGCTAAACAGCATCACTTCATTCACATTGGAAGCGTTCTCCTTCTTTGGAATCAGCACATATAAAGTTTAACCTCCTGAAATACAACAGTACATTTTTGTCCTGTGTAGTAGATAAGAGTTTCACAGTTTTACTTTTACAAAAGTCCACTGAAAAGGACATTATATTAAAAAAAATTAGAAAAATGTACCTGGAAAAAATAATGGCTGCAGCATGCCGTTTCCAATTAAGGCAATTATTTAATGTGAAATAGTGAAAATGTTTACTTCCTGAGTGTTGGGAGAGTATGAATCAAGTTTGACATTGAACATGAGGCATTTTATAGGCTGATAAATCAGTTGTGCAGCAGTAGTTTGTAAAATTACCAAACTTTACTGGCAGAGTTTGGTTTTGAGGCTTTTTTATTGACTTCATTAGACAGGAGCAGTGAAGCCAAGCAGAAAGTATTGGGATAGTGAGCAGAGGAGTGACATGAAGTAAATGTCTCCCAGTCTGAGATTCAACCCTGGGACTTTCAGGCTGTTTTTGACCATGTGGTTGCATATTTGTACCAATATATTTACTAAATGAGCTCTAAATATGTCACACCAGTTATCTACCAGCACCACCACCTCCTGGTAAAACAGTTCCACCTTCTGTTGGAGTCTTAATCTAACAAATTGACCCTTTAAGCAATCCACAGTCAGGGAGAAATGGAGAAATGCATTATGAAAAAAAAAAAAAAAAAAGCAGGGGAACCATACTGTATGCAGTGATTGTAAATTGAGATGCAACTTTTGAAGGGACTCACATTTTTATCACCATATTCTCTCACACTTGCTATCTTCTGTCTGCCAACATGTACAGCTGAATAACAAGCAACAAGCTCACCCTTACTCTCTGGTGGTTGTCGAAAAGCATTTAGGGAGATAGAGGAAATCACTAACTAAAATAGAAACAGTGGCAAATTGAAGAAAGTCAGAGGGAAAAAAAAATTGTTTATGTCACCTCATTGCAAAATCACTCCTGGCATGCAGTGAGCATCACAGATTGATGATATATAACAGGGTAAGTGTATCCAAGGGTGGATTTTTCCATTAAGTCTTCAGTCTGAGTTAGAGTTGAGGAACAAAAGAACTATTTCACTTCTCTGGGAATCTTCCCCTTGAAACAGTGAAAATATCCAAATTTTGAATCACTTTAGAAGAATCTGACTCCCATATTGAGTGTCCCATTATAATGGCGTATCTATCAATCAGTAATCACTTGCCCTGGATTCCCCATTTAAGCCTATGTACACTCAATCAATGATTTCTCTGTTTTAATGGGATTTGACAGCTTATCTAGCACTTTATGAGAAGTCTGGCACCACATACAGAATGAATAATATAACATGAAAATATTGAACATAATATTTTATGCTGTTTTATGGCCACAGTGGTCATGTTAATTTTTCAACTTGGTTTAAAACAGCCACTGCCTAGTTAGCCCTTCATTTTATTATGATTCATTTAATTATGGTTATTACATTAATTTGACTGAGATGCTGTATTTCAAGCTACTGTGTCACATTCGTTCACTGCACAAGAACTTGAAAGCCATACTTAACACAGAGCGAAGTGTTGAGTTGGAGCATTATTACATATGTTCTAATAAGCTGCGACATTGCAATTGGTATTTTCAACCTCATATTAAAAGAGAACTCGACCAGTTTCTTTTATGATGTATTTTGATGTAATGTTGCACTCTACCTCAAGAGTAGGATTGTGATTTCCCTTGAAATTTAAACCCCTTCATCATATTACTACAACATCTGAGACTGTCTGATGGGATAAAATGGTGAGTCAACCAGCACAAACTGAGAATGATGCAGCATCTCTGCCAACTTCTCCTTCCTGGGTTATTGTGGACGTCCTGTCAGGCAGCTGTATGTGTGGGCCAAGATTTGCCCAGAATAAGTATAACCTGAGATGTTTCTGCTTCTGATAGTGACAGTGTTTTTACTTTTTCATGGTGTGAGTAAGCACTGGTTAAAAAAAAAAAACAAAAAAAAAAAACTACAGCAGTTAAGAAACCTTTTATAAGACATAATTTGACATAATGTTTAGCACAGTCTTTTTGCACTCTAGTCCAATTAGTAGTTTTTACAAAACATAGCAGATTGAAATATTGTTTTATTGTAGATTAGTCAGATACCAAAGAATAAAGTTAGATTAATTAATCCTCTGACTCTAAAAACTGAGTAAATATTCACCAGAAGGTGAAGTTTGAAAGATACGGACAAAAACTGTGTCCCCACCCTTTTTAAAAAAAAATAGTTTTTATTTCTATCCCAATTAAACAACTTATGTATATTCCTCTAAATCAGTTTTGTTCACTGCAACATCTTAAATATGAGGTGTGGGCTGAAAACAGATCACCTCCCTAATGACCCTACGAAAATACCTCACAATATTATAATATGAAAAGGAAGAAAAGAGTTTATTCAGCAATGTCGGACATAGAAAACTGTAGGATTCAAGATTCAAAGCCTTTACTGGCATATATACAGTAACGAAACAGGCATCTCTGTACAATAAAAATCTTATTTATCTGTTCATACTGAATGTCACAAGAGACAATTCATAAAAGTATAAAGTACTATTACTATGAGAAAAATATATATTTACATTTACAAATATAAAATACATATCAAGCAAAATTAAAATGACAACAAAAAGCCAAAAACGTATAAAGAACAGACTGTTTTGACATTGGAAGAGGTAATAATATTTCAAATCATAACATCTTTTTGTGTTTTGGGTCCACTTTGCATCTCCTCCTCCAGGTCTTGTTTAGTTACAACAAAGGAAATACATCTTGAATTTTTGTTAAGCAAGAAAACTCTATAATCTCAATTTAGCAATGCAGGCATTTTCCATGACTTGAAGAAATCGAAGAATGAATCAAACTAATTAATTCAGTACATTGCCCAGCCTTTTCTGATGTCTTTGCACTCTATCAACACATCCAGGATCATACAATGGAGACTGGGGAGAGATATGGTGGAATAAGAGGCTTTGTGCATTTTGTGAACATGAGACCAAGGGTTAAAAATAAAACCTTTTTTTAAAAAACAGGTTGTTTTGTGTGTAAACCTGAACCAAATCTTCTTAGCATATTGTCACATCCTGAATGCAACTTGTGTAGTATTTTTCAACTATTGGAAATAGATGGAAATTGACCCTGCAGTCATTTAGGGTTTATATAATAATTTGATTGGAATTAGAAATGTGTGGCAGGTCTGGTCTATTATGTAACTGTTTTAAATTATAGTACATCTATGTATCTTGCAGCACATTTTGGCTGCATCAAGTGTATCCATGAGAGCACTGCAAACTTCCAGAGAACAGAATTGAACTGCAGCAGACCAATTAATTCACAGTTTTAACACTTACTGTGTCTTCATCAGAGACTCTGATGAAGTCAGCAGTGTTGAAATGTTGGTCTGTTTACACCATTAAAGGCTGAGAATTAATCGTCTACTCCAGTCCCCCTTTGTCCTCAGGGAGATATCAGGATATTTAACTAGGTAAGTACAATGTGTGACTTGCCAATGACAGTAGAGAGGAAAGTGCAGACTGTACAGACACCAAGTTATAAAATCCAACTATCAGGAGTATGGTCATTTACATAAACCAAGATTCATGGCAATATATTCAACAGTTGTTGAGATATTATAGTGTGAAAGTCAACCAGCATGACCGACCTACAGACAGACGCCAGAAGCCACGCCAAAAGCACAGCTTAAAGGATCAGAATACTTTTAATCTAACTGTTATCATGAAATTACACATCATTCCACAGCTTTCTGAGCATTCCCAAAAAATTAAATTAACTCAAGGAACGAAATGTTGCCACTGTCACACGTCATTTTGGTGTGAAAACGACAGTAATTCTTGAAGGAGTATTTGCATATAATTCATTGCGACATGCATTGTACTGTATGCAGGTGGGGTGGGGATGGGGGGGGGGGGGGGGGCAGAGGGATTGGATTCATCTCTCCATTTTCACTCACGGTGCCAATGTATCCTTTACAAATCAAACAAATGGGTCAGTCCTTTGTTCCGGCAGAATATTTTTACATGCCCCGTGTGAAGGGCATGTACTATAATACACTCTGATCGGTTGGATGTTTCAGTGTAAACGTCTGGAACACCTACTGACTTAGGCAAATATTAACCTCATTTAATAGTCAGTGCTGAGAACTATCATATAAAGTCTGGCCAGTCACAGAAAACAAAAGGCAAAGCTTTCTGCAAATACAGTATTTGGGGCAGATCATCCTGTCTGGATTATACGTGCAACAACTGAGCAGAATTTCTAAGAGGCCACAGTTGATTTTTGGCTTGTTTCCCTTCTACACTCTGCTCCCCTGATACCTCTACTCTGTATTTTGGCACCAGATATTTTTCTACCACATTCGCTTTCAAATATGTTTTCTGTCTATTGGGAAAGTTATTATATATATATATATGTGTGTGTGTGTGTGTGTGTGTGTGTGTGTGTGTGTGTGTGTATATTAACCCAATCATTTATTTATTGACAAATCTGTCTTACCTTTAATGAAACTTCTTGGGATTTTCATTGCATCATGTCTAAATTCAGCTCATGTCTTAGTTTCATGTTACAAAATGTCAAAAGGATATCCAACACATCTACCCGGAAAACAAATCTACTTAATAAATGAAGGAGTGTTTTTCAAAGTGTGTGTGTGTGTGTGTGTGTGTGTGTGTGTGTGTGTGTGTGTGTGTGTGTGTGTGTGTGTGTGTGTGTGGTATTAGTGTTGGAATGCCCTCATCTCATTTTCGGGATGTGCAACAAACAAATCTACAGTTATGGTGATCTATCACTAAACTAGACCAAGAGTTTAGAGAATGGACAAGGATTTGGAAAATATTTTTTTGCACAGTTTGCACTTTAATGTTCTGAGATGAGTAATGTAAACAGACTCATTGGAGGCACTGATATTGTATTGATTGATATATAAAAAAAAAAAAAAAAAAAAAAAAAAAGGAACTTTATTGTCATAGTTTTAAGATAATTTTGCATTTCCTATTTTTATTTGATAAATATTGTCCCAGGGAGCAGTCGTGTTAAGTTTATTTGCATTGTTCAAATACAAATCTAAGTTGCTTTTAATTTGCACAACAAATTATTCAAGGAAAAGCAAAAAGTATTGTTAATATATTGATGTTTCTTTCAATAAAAGTTAGAATGGCAACACTGTTACAATGTTGTGTCACTGTTGATGGGGGGGCATTTTTTATCCTCCAAATGGGGTCCCAACAGACACAGATTGAAAACCACTGAAATAAAGATATAACTATATTCATACATTAAGTGTAACGTGATATTCAAGTAATATTTCCCTTATAAACAGATAAAATGTACAAAAATCTGATAAACACGCTTTACATTATGACAAAAATATGACCCTACAGTAAATATACCTTTTATGTGTCATCTTTGCATTATTTAATAGCTGTTGTGCCCAGTGCATTTATTTAATATCATGACTTATATAAGAACAAAGCAGTGATTTAACACACATGTATCTCTTCACACATGCCTGGTTTATCTATTCAAGTAAATGAAAATGTGATGTGGAAATGGTCGTACAAATCATTGTGCACACATTTGATCCTCCCACGATTTATAGATAAGACTTTGGTCTGCCATGGTTTGTAATTTTTTAAGAAATATCTAACCAGTGACTAAGAATCTTATCAATATTGACCTTGATTGACCCTTTAAACTACTTCCGCACACAGCTTCTTGGTTTGAGTCGGCCTTTTAGATGTTATCTTCATTTTCTTGTTGTCAGCCATCTTACAGCTCTCATGATCTCATCGCCTTTTGTTTTATGATCCCTGCTGTATTCATGCAATTTACTGTCTACCCTTTCCAGACTTGATTGGCTTGAAGTGTTTTGCATATATATGTCCCTGCACTTTGTGAGCTTCCTTGTAAATATCTGATGTATCATAGGTTCTTTCCCTGGAAATGTTTAAATATAAGAGGGGCTTCTGTATATACTGGGTCTCTGTTAAGTTTGAGAATATCAGTGACTAGACTAACCTGATGACCTTCAGTGATTTAAGACATTATTCCCTGGTTCTGATGTCAAGAGTAGGCTCTTCATTTTCAGATAACTGTTGAAAGATAGAAAAAAAGTCTTAGTGTCATCCGTTTCATCGCCTTTTGAGATGGCACTCTTCTGAAGGATTTAAGTTCCCTCTTTCAGTGAATTTTCATGCCATATCACAATATGATCCTCTTGAATTTGAACGCAGAAAACCCTCAGTTATCATCATCATCATCATCATCATCATCCAGTCTCGACTAGGAAATGAGCAGAAAAAGTGCACAGTGGAAACAAATAATATTAATAATCTACCAAATCATGGGGCTATGGACTTACATGGGGCTAATAATATTACAGGAAAAGGGCAGGTTGTTTGCAATATAATGTGTATTTAAATCATAGACATGGAAAGTTTGACTAGGATTAAGATCACAAGCAACCTCCACAATTATTACAAATGACCAGAGGTCCACAGGTAAAAGTAGTGTCACACAAACAGTTTTTTTTATCTGTTCCTGATGACAATATCTGCTTGAGTATTGGGTGGAAGAGGTGAGTGTGAGGGTCATACATATGGCTGTGGAGGCCAGTGTACAGTATAACCCTCACACTCACCCTCAGGTTTAGACAAAAGAACCCAGTTGTTGGTACAATTCCAGCTGCCCTCCAGTCATTTTATCTGTACAATAATAAACACACAAACAAACTGTGAAGTATTGACTGCCTCCTCTCACTTCAACAGAGAAAAAACATACAACCACATTATGCAGCCACAGAGACAGCATCTTATAAATAATAATAATACTACTACTACTACTACTACTACTACTACTACTACTACTACTACTACTACTACTACTACTACTACTACTACTACTACTACTACTACTAATACATTTCTATTATATATTACCTCAATATTAACCATTTATGCTGTTGTTAAATAGTCAAATGTGATCGGTGTCGCCTGAAAAAGAAGGCTTTGTGATTTGAATGGATTAGATAAATGATTGAAATTAAATTTCTTTTCTTATTTAATTGCACAGTGCTGTTAATTTTAACTGCATCTAGATGGATACTATCATTGAATTTCCAGGATAACAGATGATATTGTAAATATTGTGCTTTTGACTTTAATCTTATTCCTAACAGACTAAAGTATATGAAAGGAAGACAGAGCAAACTGTAGAGAAACTGCACGTTCTGCAGAGCATTCCTACCACAGATAAATCAGTGGGTGAGATTATCCCTAGAGCCAGGAGGAGAGGCATTTCATCAATTGGAGATCAGGACTTTGTATTGATCTTGCAGCCCATGCATGTTTGACATTACTGAAACCTCCCTGTTTTTGGTGACTCTTGGATCCCAGTCAATCCCCATTTCCATAGAGCGTAGAGGTGTGAGCTCACCGTGGTGGCAGAACTCAGAGGTCATGTGCTTCTTTTGCTCCAGTAGCTAGTTTTTTCTCCTTTTTTTCCACCCACCTGTCAAAGTGTTTTTCTTTTGTGGAATAATTTAACTGCATTACACAGACACTACATTTTTCAACCCTTTTGCTTTGTTTTGTTATTTTAATCCAAATCTGATCTTGTGGGTTACTGTCAAAGCCAATCAAACAAAATCATCCATTTCAAGATCACAAATGCAGTCCACTATATTAAAACGGCCTCATTCAGATTGTAATGTCTTGGTAAAGATATTATGGAATCAATGATGGGAGCTATTTTCCCCCTGCAGAACATTTTATTGCCCGCAATGCATTTTTGTGGTAATGTTTTTCCAACCACATTTAGTCTGTCACTGCAATACAGTACTACATTGTAAAGTATCTTTCTTTTAACTTGACATTTCGGTGCCACAACACACTTGAAATAGTGGGAAAAGGAGCTTCGTGCATTTAGATGTCTCAGCTGAGCAGAAAACAAGGCTGCCATTATGTGGAGCAGCATTTAGTTGAATCTGCATCTTGTCAAGTTAGAGACATGCCGATTAACACAGTGCTGGAGTCATACATGCGCTGACTTCTCTTTGCAGCTTACTCATGCACACACCCACCAACCCACACCCACACACACACATACACACACTCTAACATTCATTACATGGAGTTGTGTGAAGTGTGCATGGTGGCAGTTACATCAGATTGCAAAGGAAAGAAAATGTTTCATTGTGGAAATTATGAATAAATCCTTTGTGTACTGTCAGCAATTTCCACATGAAGTAGCTGGCAGTGGCTTTTTCCAATTTAGTAACAATTACTGCAACAGATACTGGAAACCCATGACATGGCCAGTAACCTCTACAGCTTGTACATTTTAGGGGCTGAAAATGGTTTGCCAGACCCTGTCATGTACTGTACCTGGTAATATACTTAAAAGATGCTGAGAGGAGACGTTTTTCAGTCTCCCTTTTCCTCTTCATTTATTCTCTACTTCATTCACCAGGGGTTAGACTTGAAGAAAAACACAACTCCAGTCAGATTACAGTAAGTGCAGCCAAGCAATTATTAATTGGTATGAGGATAATTGCTCTCGTATCGCCATCTGAACCCACTTTATCCTCACTAGGGTCACAGGGGTCCCTGGGGGCTTAATCCAGCTACAATGAGTGAAGGCGGGGTACACCCTGTATGAGTGTCCAGTTCATCTCAGGACTGAACATATATAGAGAAACAATATCAGTGCATGTGTTTGGATGGTGGGAGGAAACCGGAGTACCTGAAGAAAACCCACGCAGACACAGGGAGAACATGCAAACTCCACACAGAAAGGTCTGGTGAGGGAATCAAACCAGGGTCCTTCTGTCTGTGAGGCACGTGTGCTAACCACTGCACCACCATGCCACACGCAGGATAACTGGTATCATCCATTAGTAATCAGTGGGTAATATTACAACTGCTGACTGCTGAAAACAATATCTCAAATATATAAACCAATCTTTTATATCGATGCTCAAGGATTCATTGGACTTTATTATATTGACTTAGATGCTCAATTTAAACATAGCCCAGTTCTGATTGAAGAAGGATTATATTAATATTCTATACTACGCGTAGGCGTTATTTTAACCTTATAAGCCATGTAAAAATAAAGGCTTTTTATATTTTTGTAACTTTTGAGTGCCTCAGCCTTTTTTCCTCTATGCTTGAGACTGGTCCCTCCACTGAAGAGCACCAAAAGTTTTTACAATTTTGCACAACTTCTGAATATCCAAGAAGCACTCCTGCCTCCTCTACAGTTTTGTTTATTCTATACTATGATTTGTTTCCCCCAATCATATTAGCCAATTATTCAACTGTCTTTTTCAACCCTTTTCCAAACTACCATTATTATATTGGCTTTTAAAACCTTCCTCTCACCTTGTGTAATAACAGTACTTATCTAGAAAGCACTTGACAATCACATCAGCTTTCTATAGATAAGATAATGCAGTTGTTCTCAACTCACTGCACTTTACGATCTTTGTTTTCTCTGGTCATTAAGTCGCATCCTTGTGCATCCTCCTTTAATAAGACCTCAGCTTGAAGTGAATGGTTTGATTGACAGCTCTGAAAAGCTTGCTGAGTTAGACATTTGTAGTTTGAACTACTCTGCTGTGGCTTTGTTTACGTTAACATGACTGTGAAATTATTTAAGTGTACCATTTCACTGTCAGCCCTGCAGCTCCAGCTCTTGAGTAGGGACAAAACACAAACTATTGATTTTGAAATGACTATTCAGACACCAACGACTAAGATCAAAATTTTAGACCAGTGATAATGTACAGTCCATGGTTCATGAAAGGCCTGTGAAGCAGTTTTTGACTCTAAATGCTGTAGTAATTTTTTATGGTTTCTTCAGATGTATTCACACCTGGAACGTCCCTTTGTCTGATTATTTAATTTGGATTGAAGTCACCTGAATCACATTATTAATGAACTTTTTGCTAGTGGTCCAGAATTTGTAGTAGCATTGGGCAGAAAAGTCAGGGGCGGTGGTGAATCAGAGACGTTGATGAAAACAAACATGGACTATGTACACTTATTGTTGTTGGAATATCTATTCTATTTTTACTCACACAAATGTACAGAAAATAATGTTAACTGTCAAGAAACTACTTTTTTTTAGGTGTGAATACAAACATGCAAACTCTGATATGAATCAAACAAGCGCTTCCATCTGCTCTGGGATGGTTCATTTGAAGTTCATGAATATAACTGACCTCAAGACAAAACAAACCAAAGAAAAATGCACCTTTTTGTGCTTGAACACAGCCCAGACGTAAACAAGACACCTGCAGGTTAGACAGTTGTGGTGGGGTAACAAAACAATAGTGACACACACACATCGCATGTGTGGAAATACTTCACTTTAGATGAAAAATACAGCACGGCATCTGAAGAGGAATCGGCTAATGCGAATGATACCTGCAGCATTAGCTAGCTAACCTGTGATAAGCAGCATTAGTTAACCTGCATTAAGACAACACACTCTTTTTTCCTCCAAACACATGATATAGACAGTGTTGTGTTAATCTTGTTGGCCTTAAACTTATTACATCTAATATAAAAAGTGAGAACGTGTGACAGACGTGTGAACAGTCCAGTTTTAGAACCGTGGGTCCAGACCAAATGCAAACATATGTTCACCTACTGATGTTCAGTTACATTTAACAGAAAACTCTTTGCTAACGTTAGCTTTTGTTTTGTTGCAGTTAAGTGCTGTTTGTGTCTTGTCAGTGGACAGTGTTACGTTGCACTGAAATTTAATACAAGTTGCTTATTACTGGACAGACGTGTGCCAGTATTTTTTGTTTTGTTTTTTAGCCATGTGTCTGTTGTTTGTCCACTAAAAATGTGATGATGTCATCATGACCCATCATGACCCAGTCGACGCGACACGACTTTATTGACAGATAAGTCGACTTGAAAAACAACTGAAGTCGTTAATGCCCTAATATATATATATATATATATATATATATATATATATATATATATATATATATATATATATATATATATATATATATATATATATATATATATATATATATATATGTGTGTATACCTAACGTGTTATCATAATCTAATTCATATATCCAACATATCTTGTTTTTTTTTTACATTATGCTTCATGTGAAAGAAAAACAAATACAAACAATTCAATTTCAACTAAAATGTAATTATCTGCAATTACTCGCTGCAGACACACACAAAAAAAAAGACAGACTGATGGACAGAAATCACAGAAACTGATGGTATTGGAAACATATCCTCATTAGTGTCAGTAATTATATGAACAGAACGATTGGTATCAGAAAACTGCTTAATGATTTGACTTCAATGAAAATTCAATGAAAGGAAAAGTTAACCTGATGATGTGGTCATTTTTGGCATAACTTACTGTTAATATGAAGCCCAGTTTCTATGGATTGTATGGAGTTCATTTTGTAGATGGATGTTAAAAAGCCTCTCGACATGTCAGAGGGGCAGTTATTGAACTCTTGACTGTGTTATGCATACTGAGCCCATCACTCTCTACAGGAGTATCATTTTGCTGCTTGTGTTAGTAATGATAATGTTTCAACTCCTCATTGCTCAGGGCTGGAACAAAGATCAACCAGTAAATCTGGCTTCGTAGCTCATTTTTCTTTATGTCAGCAGTGACCCAATATTTCATCTTAACATGATCCTTAAGTGCTTCTTGTCTCCTCACCGAAAACATACCTGTTCCGTGACAACAATAGCACTGACCATCACTTGTGGAAATGCACAATGTGTGTGTGTGTGTGTGTGTGTGTGTGCCACAGTGTTTTCTTGCCTCCTGCCCAGCACGCTCTGGGACTGGCGCCAGCCATTGGACATGGATGTGTCTTACAATACAGTGCAATGAAAACAGCTGTTTACTGTCATTGTGGAAAGGTCCAACACCTCCTATTTTCACAACACTCTGACATGCAGCTTAGTCATACTGTAGAAGTGTAGAGAAAACCCACACACAGAGAGAAAAATTCTCAAAGAAGCAGAGGAAACATTTGTTGCTGTGAGTGAAATCTTGTCCTTGGTGCTGAAGTGGCTCCTTTTTATTGGTCTGTACTTGAGCACAGAGGTGGGTAGAAACTAAGTACAAATACTCTACTCTAGGACTTTTCACTTATTTGAGTTTTAATGTGCTTATTTTTCTGACAACTTAAATATTTACTCCCTACTTTTTAACTTTCTTTACCCCCAATTCTAAAAACAGACTCATTACTTGAGTTTTCATGCACTGCAAGAGAATTAAATAGATGGGACATAGAAAAGATGATACCTTGATGTATCTATCGGTGCATATCAAGTATGACAAACAAGATGAAAATGACACAGACGCAACGAGACAAAACAGACATGAAAGGGAGACTGGACCTGAGAGAGAAGACATCATAATGCTTCAAGTCCTGTTACTGACATTGAAAACTGATTTGCACATTGGAGCACAGTTAACACTACTGTTTTATTTATTTTGAAATTGATTTGATGTTACATTAGTCTTTGTGTTTAGATACATTTAGCTTTACTGACAGAAACATTTAGAAAAAATAATTAATTTAGTTTTGATTCAATTAAATTATTAAAGAAAACGACCGACTATTTCATCTTTCACTAATATTTGTTTAAATTATTGTGTCTACTTGAGTAAATAATAACAATGTGTGCTTTTGCCACCTCTGTTTGAACAGGTTATATGTTGGGGAATATTTTATTTCCATCTTTACGACTTCTACTTTCTATTTGGTTTGTCAGAATCCACCTGAATTAAAAGTAATAACATTGACTGTGTTCACATGGACCCTAATGCTTCATTAATAATCAGAATAACAGCTCTGTGAGAATCAAAATGGCCTCATTAAACCACTTCAGTCAGAACAGACTCGTCTGATCAGAATGAATTTTCAATTAGAAAAAGAGTGAAGAGTAAATCTTGTTAAAGTGATCTGTCATGTACACACTTGATAGGATGGTGTATTTCTGCAGGTTTAGCTTCACCCTTTTGGATCATCTTTTAGCAGCAAAACAATGGTGTTATTTTTTTTTCCTTTTCCTTTTTTTTTCTTTTTTACTTTTGTTTGTTAATCGCTAAATATTTAAGGATGTCTGGTAAAACTCTGAAGCTCAAAAACTTTCAGGAAATAAGGGCACAAATATGAAAATTGCATCTTGAGCAGAGAGTACTCACATTCTGTACTTAAGTAGAAGTACAACTACTTGTGTGAAAAAATATTCTGGTAAAAGTAGAAGTACTGATTCAACTCCTTTGTAATTGTAAAAAAAGTAAAAAGTAATACTGCATTTTTTTGTCAATAATAATACTTGACAAAAATCATAAAAGTTTCAAAAGTATCCAAAAATAAAGCCTTTAAACATGAGTTAATGTGTAGATGATGTGTTTGATTGAGTCGTGGTACCCAGTTTTGTGCGTATGGGCAGAAAACTTTGGAAAAATGTAAAAAAAGGCACGATTCAGATAAAAGTCATCATAAGATTAAAAAAAGTTATACAAGATAAAATGCATGTTAATGTTAATTGTGAGAAAAAATATCAAAATTATGAAGTAGAAAGTCAAAATTGTGAAATTATAAAGTAAAAAATGTGAGATAAAAGTCACATAACTATAATTTATAAAGTTCCACAGTTTCTCTTCACTGATTTTATCTCTGCAGTGACTTATTTTTCATACTGTCACATCTGTTTGAAAACGTAACCAATCTATTCTGAGACTGTAAGGAGTATAAAGTACAGATATTTATGAACAAATGTAGGGTGTAAAAGTAAAAAGTTGCCAGAAAAATAAATACTCCAGCAAAGTACAAATACCAAAAAAGTCTACTTAAGTACAGTAAAAAAAAGTACTTTTACTGAGTTACTTTCCAC
Source organism: Siphamia tubifer (assembly GCA_020466265.1). NCBI lineage: Eukaryota > Metazoa > Chordata > Actinopteri > Kurtiformes > Apogonidae > Siphamia > Siphamia tubifer. The sequence continues at coordinate 27,542,316 of CM035791.1, read as the reverse complement.
CTCTGATCTTGAGCATCTGAATAATAATGAAAAAAAAAATCTTCCTCCATTATAGTTCAATTAGAAAATACATTCTAATTAAATACATGGAACATGTAAAGCTATATCTTACATGATCCACATTAACACTTAGATTAAAATGTCTGCTCAGAATAATTTCAGTCAGAATATATGTTTTAATAACATCAAGGCACGCTGATGGTTGCTTTGATGAAGACAAAATATGGATCATTTTGTTAATATGTTTTGGCAAGAAAACTATATATTTGATTTGAAGGTTAGTGGAGATTCACACAGAAATTAGTGGGAGAGAGAGGAGAGAAAGAAGGGGCATGGCTCCAGAAGGAAAGTCAGAGGATCTTCAAGTTGCTAGGATACATCCTCTCCTATCAACACATGGCAATCCAGCCAATATTTATAGAGGACCAAAAAATGTCACCCTTATGATTGCACCAGAAGAAAGTCGAGATATTGCCAGTGTCAGGAGGATTCATCTCTTGCTAAACATGAGTGTATAAAAAAGTTTCATAGCAACACATCTGGTAGTTACTGAGACCATTTACATTAACATGACCTCTATGTGAATAAAAGAGAATTATAGTACAATTCAATGTGCACTGTAAGTTAGCAGAACTCCAAAATTTTAAGGCAATCAATTGCCTCAATTATTTTAAGTTGATTAAATTAAAAATAAAATTTTCCAGAACTTAAAATGTAGATGCTTATTAAAGTATACTTAAATTAAAACATTATTAATGAACTATAAAATACCTATTAACTTAGTATTATAAGGTTCTGTCAGTCCTGCTGGGAGACTAAGGCAGGGTTCAGTGTCTTTGACACTGTCTGTCCACATGGACATGTGGACAGACAGAGCCGGGACACGAACCTCTGACCCTTCAGTGATTGGATGACCCGCTCTACCAACTGAACCACAGCCGCCCCTGAATACAACTACTGTGTTTTGTGGTTGTCATTTTTTTGGTGTGATAGATATTGGTGGTTATTTGTAGTGCTCTGAAATTATATTTCAGCATCTACTACATGAGTTAAGTTTATTTTTTTCAATCACCCTTATTTGAAACAATAGAAATATTAGTACGATATCATTCTCAGCATTTAATGACTTCATTCCACTCAGTTTTACCTCATATGTTCTAAATTAAGTCAGTGTTTCCCAACCTTTTTGAGCTACGGTACATATTTTACATTAGAAACATCACAAGGAACACTACCAAAGAAAAATGTCACAAAAAGTATATTTATAGAAATATAATACAAATCTAGTTTTTTTAAATAGTTACTGATTCAGTGCAAAACCTGAGTGTGTTTAATTAAACACAAAAGCTGACACTCTTGCAGGTATTTAATAAAGACAACCACAGCTCTGAGTGGACCAGTGGTGTGTGCTGTTGTATCTATAATCACACTGCTCACCTACACTATCAATAAGATGAAACGACACAGCACACCTGATGATTCCTCACAGCACACTGGTTGGGAAACACTGTGTTAAGTTATATTCACTTATACCCACAATAGTTTCCCTTAATAAAAAATAAAATATTAGTTGGAAGTACACCACTGACCCAGACTCAATTAACTGTCTTTCTGACAAATTATGCTGTGAATACAAGTTGTGGTATCTTTACAAACATATCTTAGACTTTGATATTAAAATAGTGAGTTGAGAAAAGGTGAAGTCGTTTACACATTGGGGTACCTCTCACCTTTTCTGATTGTACTGCAGCACAATGAAGCTAAGACCACAGGGCTAATTAGCTTTTCTGAAGTGATTGATATCAGCGATGTGGAGACATGCAAAATGAGATATGTCTGTGGTGACAACTGAGCCGGGACTGAGGCTTGACGTTACAAAATTGTTTTTGTGACATTAACAGAGATGTCAAATACTTTAGATTTGATTCCTAAAGGCTCAGAGTCCTTGACAGACAGGATTCATTTTTACGATGGTATATCGGTGAGGGTCACAAGACGAGTTTATATCATTAGTTGAGTCATTTCAAGATTCATGTCAGTTTTACCTCATTATTTATCCATATTTTGTTCCTGCTTTCAAATCAGCGAGTGATGGGAATAGTTAATTTGTCACACTCAACGTCTTGTCGAACTTTAAATGTCAAATCACAGCGCTATTATCCACCTCAGACTTAGTATTACAAATAAACGACATTACTTTGTGGGTAAAAATGTTGGGACTTGTCATCTGAGTGCCTACTTGATGGATTAAGAGGAGGACAATAGAGCATACTGTATAAGGAGACCTCTATGACTTTTCTCAAAATAACTTTATAATCATCAGCATAAACATAATGATGAATTACTGCACATCTACAATAGACATGTGATACATGTTCTACACTACATAACACAATTGTGTATCTAGATCCACTTTACTGATGAATGGACTGGGTTTGATTCCTATAAGTTTGCTTATTTAATCAGTTTTTTTTTTTTTTTTAAATCTCAGTGCAATCTTAAGATTTTTGGTGATGTCTGGTAGAGGTGGAGGGTTTATGAATATATTGGGGCCATTTTTGGAGTATGTTGAAAACCCTGAGCTCCAATACTTAATGTGGACTGGTGACTTTGTGGTTTTGTTTATGTATCTATTTGGATGTATCTTATATATACCAGATGTGTGTGTAGGCTTTGGTTTGTTTTTGTTTATTTATGTTTGGGAAGATTGTATTATTTATTTAAATTTTTTGTTGTTTTTGTGTGAATAAAGGAAAAAAAAGTGCATTATTGAGAAAACATCTGAAATATTTTTGGTTTAATAAACAAAGTTTAAAAAAAAGATTTTAGTATCAACACAACAAGAAAACGAGGTCATCTTTGAAATTGTTTTGCATTACTGGACCTATCTCCACATTTTGTTTAACTCATTTTTCAGTTTTATGAAACAGGATGAATCAGTGGCAGATGTCTTTGCACAGCAGTGTTGGAAGAAAAGCTGTTTTGATGGAACATGTACACGCACACCATGGACTTCAGTATGACAAAAGAAAATTGCACATGTAAAGATGTGTCTTTGTCAAAACCTAACATTTTCAGGGTTTAGTTGCAGCTTGGAGGCTGTTGTTCTCATAGTGACTGTGACTTTCCAAATTATAACACACAGATAGAGAAGAAGGAAGAAGTTTGACAGTGTTGTCACTGCATGAGGGGAATATTCTTCCTTATTCCATTAAGTCAGACTTGCTTTAAAGTTAAAACATGAATGGTGAAGTATTACATGAAAGGACTGAGCTTCAGCTGCACACTAAAACAAAGGTGTGTCTTTTTGTATTTGTATGTATTTATTTATTCATTCGACAGGAACAATACAGTCGAACATAGTTATAAGTTTGCAGGTGATGTGATGCATATCGTTTCTTGCTAGTTCTATCCTCAGTTGGGTTCTTCCTTTACTGTTTTCTTTTGTTAGGATTTAGCTGCATTATACAGTATGTGTCACAACCTTTCCCCCAGATCCACACCTGATCCACCTGGCCTGCACCGTGCAGCTGCAAGTCATTGCCAATCTGCAGTATTTAAGCAATGCAGCTTCCAGCTGTAGGACCATTCAGTTTGTCCATGGGCGTCGTACCCATGAGGGATGGGGGTGTTGCACCCCCACTTCTCCAACCAGATGATTTCACACCCCCCACTTTTTCCTGAGTTTATATATTGTATCGTTACTGGATCCAGGAAACTGACGGAGAGTCGGTCTCACCTACTTTTTATGTCAGGATAAACGGTTACTGTCGGTAGCAATCATGCCAAACAAACAGCAATAACATTACGGGCCTGTTACAGTGTCTATGGTTTAAACTGTTTACCCGCCCGGGCGGCACAACAGCATGTATAAATGAAGCGAACCTCAGTTCGCCGGACGAAATGTAAATAGCTCTTTTTCGCGGTGTTCGCAAACAGTCATCAACCAGTAAGTAATGCAAAATTTTAAGTTAACTAAACTATGTCTTGTTCTGTGACATATACCCTAAGCCAGTGATTCTCAAACTTTTTTCAGTAAAGTTCCCCCTGAGAAACATATTTTTATGGGCAGAACATTTTTGAAAGAAAAAAGAGGTACAGTGTCTGTAAAATCAGTGTCTGATTTTTAAAATCCTTTTTATCTCATAATTTTGGCTTTTTATCTCATAATTTTTTACTTTTTATCTCATAATTTTGAATTGAATTGAGGAAAAACACATTTTTATTATTATTTTCGGCCATATATTACTTTTTTAATATAAAAAATGTAATCATTAATGGATAATTGTTCATTAATTTTCCAATGATAGACTAAAATTTTGCTCATGTGCCACAACCTAGAACACCCCCATATTTTAAATGGCTGTGATGCCCTTGTGTTTGACACTTCCATAACCTGGACACACAGTCATTTCACTTTTCTCCACCATGATCTACCCCCATGTTTATTTTCTGTGTCTGTCTGAATTTAGTTCTGTCTGTTATTAAATTATTTTTCCCTTCAGCACTGAGCATCTGAGTCCTCTCCTACTCACCCGTCATGACAGTATGTAATGACACTTTGAACACCTTGTTTCTTGGAGCATGACCATATTCATCCAAAACAACTTATCCCAGTCAGTGTTTTACAAAAGCACTGTATGTTTTGTTCCTTCTCTTTGTACCAGCACACATGACTTCCTTTAAAAAAAAAAAAAAAATTACAGTAGCAGAATAATTCAGAGAGTTCTTAGCCTTATCCAAAAATAAAAGTGGACTGTGCCAAACTCAAGTTATGTCCATCATGGGCTGAGTGCTAATGAAGTGTGGATAAAGGTCTGGCTATGTGGGACTATGGACACAAGCTGGTGAACTCAAGCCAAAACAGCTATGGGGTAAAAAAAATAATACAAAAAATAAAGATCATGTCAGAGTAAAGTGTTGTGTCAGTAGATTTTTTTAATCAATATATTTCATTATTTAATTTTTTCCACTCATTTATGACAGTATTAATGACAATATGTTTCCTTAGTTTAAAAAACATTGTGCTGTAAAATGTGTGTTATCTGTTTTTGGGGGGAGGGCACCACAGTGTGTTTGTTTTTCTGGCAACCAATTTGCAACAGCGGCAGTAATACTACTGTATATTCATCACTTATGTGAATGTCTTTACTGCATATTTATTATGACTTTAAATGTAAATATATGATATTCATATTAATTTACCTCTAAGTACCCACGAATGCTAGAGTTTTAGTCCATTTTTCCAACAGCCATGCATCAGTTTAGCATCTGAAAAGAGAAGATGACTTTCACTTAGAACATAAATTGCTGTTTATCTAAATGTAATGTCCCTAATGTGAGCAGAGACTCAGTTAGTGTTGGATGTGCTGTTATTGTGTTGGTACTTGCATGGAAGCAATACATCTCCTTCAGTTGTCATTAGGTTCAAAGCTGTTTTAGTTTCTTCAGCATTGGATCTAAATGCTGTCCATTACAATGTTGTATTTTACAGCAGTGAGAATAGTTCCATTAGTCCATCTTTTCCCTAAGATGTGTTTATAGTCCTTCCTATTTCCTTGTGTGTTTTTCTTTCCTTCCAACAGTGTGTTTATTATATCACATTAATTAGTGTTTCTATACTAATTGGGGTCAAAAAACCTGCTACAAGTGAAGTAAAAGGTGGTCCTCCTTTGATAAATCCAGATAAATTACCACCCATGTGAGTGATAATTATGTGTTTCTTGCTTAGTCCAGTGTTTTGTTGTACAGCCTACAACCTAAATGTTCACTCTCACTGCTCTGCTCAACCCCCCTTTTCAAGCCACAGCAGGAATCTTTTTTTTTTTTTTTTAGGTGAAAAAGAACATTAATTGCTCAGCACTTCAAAGTTCTCAACTGTGTGGTGAACATCAAGCATTTAGGAGCTAAAGAGGCAGATATTAATCCCAAGAGATCACAGTAATAATAAGTGAACTTAAAGTAGGTTCAGTGCTCAGTTAAAATACCTAGAACATAACCTGCTTGGTATTTAAAAAAGGATGATTTTGTTGCTTCAGTTTCATTGTAAAGAGAATATTATGATATTATATACTATAGTTGGTACGGTAGGTGTTCAGACCCTCTTAAGTTTTTCACTGTTTAATATTGCATTGTTTGAGATTTGATTTTCTAAAATCTTTTACGTATTTTTTTTTCCCATTTTGACAGAAAAAAACTGAATTCTAGAATTTTTTTTTGCAGATTTCTCCAAAAAGAAAAACTGAAATATTATAAATATAAATTGTATCTCATAGCCTGTGAATCCATCATGTTTCATGCTGTGGCTCAGCTGGTAAAGTGAGTCATCCAGTGAACAAAGGGTTGGCGGTTCACATCCTGGCTTGGGCTTTCCACATGTCAAAGTGTCCTTGGGCAAGACACTGAACCCTAAGTTGCTCCCGGTAGGGTCAGGCAGCGCTGGTGCATTGGCAGCAGCCGTCTACTGGTGAATGAGTGTGTGTGTGAATGGGTGAATGTGAGGAATTGTAAGGCGCTTTGGGCACCATGTGGTGTATAAAAATGCACTATATAAGTACAGTCCATTTACCATTTACACTGAGGCCATTCTGACATAAAGTCCTGTATGATGTTTGACTTTCTTTCTTCTCTACCTCCTGCACCAACGCTCTTCTACCATAACTGCTCAGTTTAGCTAAACGGTCAGCCCAAGCATCTTCTGTTTAATGATCTGTTGGCCGCTGTGCTCTTAGGAACCTTAAGTGCAGCAGAAATTATTTTGTAACCATGGCCAGGTCTGTTCTTTGTCACAGTTCTGTCTCTGAGCTCTCGGGGGCAGGTCCTTCAACCTCATGATGCTCATTTACTCTGACATGCGCTGTGAGCTGTACGGTCTTCTATAGACAGGTGTGGGCTTTTCCTATTCAAGTCTAAACCATTTAATTAAACATAACTGGACTCCAGTGAAGGTGCAGAACTGGCTCAAGAATGATCAGAAGAAACCTGAGAGTTCAATGTATGGAGCAAAGGGTCTGAATACTTATGGCCATGTGATAGTTCAGTTTGTGATAAATTTGCTGAAATATCTACAGTTCTTTTTCTGTGAAATGGGGCACTGTGTACATTAAAGAGAGAAAAAAAATAATTTAAACACCCTTTTGCATTGGGGTCAGCATTGACATTTTAAGTTTTAAATACATAAATTAACCCCATAAAATGTGTGTGTTGCATCAAGGCTTTTTGCCTTTGTCAGGAACCTCTATTTTAACAAAATAATCATATTTTTTTTAAAAAAATAAAATAACTACATTGTAAAATACTCTTTTTTTATATTATGACCTTTATGCTGATGGAGTCAGTTTGGACCCTGTTATAAAAATAAGCTTATAAAGCAATAATTGGAGCCAAAATTGAAATTATAAGTGCTCTGTCAGCCAACACACTGATAGCCAGCTGCTCTCCCAATCATTTGAGCTTTTGGGGATTCTCATTTTGCCTTGTTATCTAGTATACAAAAACAAAACAACCAAAGTATGTTCAGACATGTGAGGTCAGTTCAGTAGAGTTGGTGACTTCCAGAGGAGAAACAGATCAGAGGAGAAATAGTTTTTAGTAGATTTTACAACAGATTTAAGACATGGTGGAAAACCAATCCATCACCATAAGAGATGGTAGAAGATGACTAACACAAGAGGAAGGATAAATCATCTTGTAAATGGCTGCAATATAACAAAGAGTGAAAAATTTAAGGGGGTCTGAATAGTTTCTGTATGCGCTGTACGCTGTAAAACTGGTTACTCTGTATGTCAGACTACCTCCCGAAGTAATTACCCCACCCCCCAAAGAGAAGAGGGGTATTGTGTTTGAGTCGGTTTGTTTGTTAACTTTGTGAATCTGAGTTTTGTAAAGTTATGTTGGTTTATTTAACGGTTTGTCTGTGTATCTTTGTCATGCACATTTCCCCTGTTCGCACTCTAGCATCACCAATTCTTGATGGATTGTTTGGAAATTCGGCATCTGATACAAGAATGAAACAGACTGAATTTCAACCGAATCAACTCACTACTTCTGGTCTGACCCCATATTGAATTTTTGAGGCTTTTTGTACTCTAGCGTCACCAATTCTTGATGGATCATTCTGAAATTTTGTGTGTACAAGCAGACAGATACAAGGATAAAACAGACTTAATTCAGCTAAATCGACTGATGACTTCCAGTCTGACACTATAATGACTTTTCACATCAAGGTCACAGCAGAAATTTGCCATTTTCAACATGTCATCTACATCTCGGAAACTGATAATAATATATTGATGACTTAACATGGTAATGTGTGATAATGATGTATTCGTGATTGGTCAAGATCACAGATCTTCATATGATTCGTGAAGTTACCACACACCGCATCACCTTTTAGACTGCTTGTTAACTTTGCGAATCTGAGATTTGTGAAGTTATGTTGGTTTAATGGTCTGTCTGTCTGTCTGTGTGCGCACATTTCCCCTGTTCGCACTCTAGCATCAGCAATTCTTGATGGATCATTCTCAAGTTTGGACAAGATCGCAGATTTCATATTGTGACATTACCATGCTCCATGTGGCCTTCTAGACTGTTTGTTTGTCTGTCTGTTTGTCTGTTTTTTTAAGTAAATGTCCTCATGGGGAAAATAAAAGTATATCTTTATCTTAAAATTTGGTGAATGTAGGTCAAAGCTCAAAGTCACAAAAAATGTGTTGTCGCAATGATAAGAGATAAGGCAAATCAGGTCAAATGTGTTTGTTGTGCCCGACACCACTTGTTTAGTTGTTTATTTCATTTGAGTATGGACTTAATCTTTGTGAGTGTATTCACACTTGCTTTTTTATTGTAAGTGTTCCCCTATTTATAATCCCCCAATGTAATTCAGATGCTCAAAATGCACAACACGAGCAAGTGTAAACATGTATCGGGTCAGACTGTAAAGCATAACATATTAATTTTATAGCCAGCCATGATAGGAGGATTACAAAGTAATTAAAGTTATGCACAGTTGATTGGTTATTCATATATTTCACGGTCATTCCAGCCACTTTTAAGAGCTGAATATTGGCCATTGACTAGTTAATGCACAAAATCCAATAGATTATCTCATACAAATAGGAAAGCAGCAGGATTGATCTTTTATTCATTACATCTTAATTTGATATAATCCTTTTCATTTCCTGCTGGTTGGTATTTGAGATAAAACCCTAATTATCCAGCGTGCAGATGCACGATTATTTTGGATTCCGATGTTGTGCAAAATCAGGTCTTTTACCAAAATATTTTATGATAAATAATTACATCTTTTTTTGCCTCTTCAATCATCTTCTGTCTGTCTGGTTTCATTATCATTCTCTCCAATTTCCTCATTTTAGTCAAAATCCGGTTATCCTTGATTGGGATTTTGAGGCAAACAATAAACATCTGAGAGGCCCTTGTGGTTTTGGTACATGCAAACCACATCAATGCCCTGTAAATTGAGATCTGCTCCCTTATTTGCACCAAGGTCCTAAACTTTCATTTATCATACAATGAGAGAAAAAGGCTACAAGGCCAGCAAATCTCGTCCATGGGCAAGAGGTTCAATTACTTCAGTTGCCATGGAGCAATAAATGACAAATTAAGAGGCTGGCACCGAACACTGCTTGAAGGAGGCTGTATCAGAATACTAATGTCAGCTGTGTCTGACAGCGGGTAAAGAGAGCGACAGCAGAAAAGCCCCAAGTTTGGCAACAGAAAACCAGACAACTTTTGTTACAGCAGGATATATGCTCTACCTCTTGACCTCACTTCACAATTAGTTGGTCTCTTGGCCACTTTGTAGCTTGAGTGATGATACGGTGATGTTTTAATTACTGTTTAAAGAACACCTTCCTGTTATTTATAGACACAATAAACAGATGTGTGTTGTTCATCAGTATTCATTTAAATGAAGACCTCTGTCTTGTTATATTCTTTTCAACAGTCCGTGATCTTTTCTAAGACGGACTGGAACAGGCATTGTAATCCTTTAATTAATAGAGTATGCACACAGAATTTAGACACTGGCTAATGAAAGTGCTCTTTTATGCCAGTTTTCATCACATTACTAAGGATAAAAGTCTGCAGCCACACTAGCGGTCCCAGGAGGCTGCTCATTACACACCAGAAAGCAGAATGTTTGAATGAAAATAGATGACAAATCTACTGCTACGTGAGTCGCACATCTCATGGAACAAGGAATATAAATGTTGGACAGAAGGTGGCACACACGAGACATAGTGATGGGTGATGCAGCCAAAAATACTGTATCATCACAATAGACAATAGATTGTTAGCAGTATAAAGGCTGAGTTGTGATTTCAAGTGAAAGTAAAACAAAGCAGATGATTGGTTGTGTTCCCTTTAATTCTCTTTAATTCTCACTTACCAAACAATGGAGGCAGAACCCTGATCGCCTCGACCTCCTCCTTCAGATATGATACCATACTGTTGTACCGATGTCAAATGAGCTGTTATCAAACATTTGTTCAATTTCTATATCAAAGAAAACTTAATAGTGTTATTTTTCCTTATCATCCAGTCATACTGAAACAGCCTTTATCAAACAAGTCCAAAATAAAGTCCAACTCACAATCTGTTAAATCTAACCTAAAACCTAAATTCAATGTGTGATTTGGCTAATAGACAAAACAACCAGCTCTGCCCTCTCTCCTCTCACACCACATAGATGTTAGTAAAAATGAGTTTCAGGATTTCAAACCACCACAAGCCACAGTGGAAGTTTCTGCGATAATGTAATTAGTAGATAAATAGTCAACCTTCAGTCTGCTTGTTTATTCCACAATGTCAGCAAAACAGTCTATCTGTAATCAATTACATTTACTGTCTCTAATCCTGCAGGGCTCATAGAACACATTTTTTTTGTTAAAAAAAATACACATTTCCTGCAGAATGCAGACAGTCGCCAACTGACACCTTGTACAACTCGTTCTCTTTCATCATAACAGTGAATTAAAATGTATGTGGCTCAAAAAACATTGAGGTTACTGACCTCCACTCCCCCGTTCCCTTCATTCTCTTCACTTGTTTTTCATATGTGATTTATTACTGTACATTCTGCCGAGTACATTGCAGCCTGTTCAGGAGACAGACAGTGTAACTGAGTCATGCTGCAGCAGTTTTGTCAGGGTAACAAAACGTTTGCACTGAGACTGTGAACTTACATTCCCAAGGTGACCTCCAGGGAGATCTTGTCAGGCTCGCCAAGGTGACAGCTGAGCCCGGCGCTGTGCACAAGGGGGACTGCTCTGCAGCAAAATGAAGGGAGGCGTCACACGGACGAGATTCATTCATCTTAATAAAGTGGACCATCAAACTGATGTGGCTGCAGAGGTGCTAGTTAGACCCTGGAAGAAACACAGGGAGACAGAGAGGAGAAAAGCAGACGGTCATAGAGAGGCTTTTCAGCTCTAAACACAATGTTCTTTTTCTCTGAATAGAACACTACCTGTCTACCTGTTGGCAACATGTTAGCAGAAAAGCTCATTTTATAAAACAGCTGAAAAGCATATTTTAATTTGACTCACAAATGGTTGGCAGCACAATTATTTTTCCAAGTAAAAATGCGTCACACCTCCCTCTAAATAGAAGTGTTTTGCTACTCTCGATCATCGGCTGACATAGTGTGATTCAAACTATAGTCACATCTCAAAGGCTGTTACATTCCCAATCTAAACACCTAGCGTTTGTAAGGTCTTCCCCACAAGATATTTTCTGGCGTACAAAGAATCTTGCATTTTATGTTCCTGGCAGTCGGTCTCTTATAAATTCTGTGTAGTTACCACAAACAGGGAACAAACACAGAGAATAACTCACACCCAGAGCAGTTCACATTTCATCAGCTTCAATGGTAAATCCAAGGAGAAAGATGTCACTGTTTGACTGACAAGTGATCTATTGGACATGCCATGTAAAATGGCCACAGTGCAGGTAGTATTGTAAAATAGTCATAAAAGGCATTCTACTGTTGCCTGCAATGTTCCATGCAACCAGTGTCAGATTTATATTTTTTTTTCCAAAAAAAAAGATCTGCCTCTTCTCTGTCCATTGTAAGTGTTGGTCACTGTAATTAATTCAGTGTGAGAGATGGAGAAGAAATCCACTCTCCTCTTACTCTACAAAAATAAATGTGTGGCATTAATCATGTAGAGTCTGAGTTAATAAAATGATGTGGTTGCCTTCAAAAGCTGCAGACTTTTTAGTACAAAAGCTCTTTTCTGAGTAATTATCACATCTTCGCTTTTCAAGGAAGACTTTAAAAAAAGACGGTAACTTGCAAGATTGTTAGGTAGAATATTTTGGGACGGTCTTTTGTGAACTGCTTTTGTTGAACAATGAGTGAGCAATTTCTCTCTAACCTTTATGACTAGTAGTTACTTCACTGTAGCAAATATGATGGAAAGCAGTGGAACAAAATGATCATGTTACATTACCATTAGTAGAGTAAGACATTTGATTATCTGCATTATTGCAAAGACATGTGTCGATCTGAAAACAAAAATGCAGGGGCTGTCTGTTGTTGGTACTAAAAGCTACTCAAACATCGAAACCAGTACTTTTAGACCAGTTGCATAAATAGGATTGTTTCAGACTACTAAAACTGGGACAAAACACTTCCATTAACACCAGCTCTGTTGTTTGATAGACAGAATAATGACAAGATAATGCCTAGCTCTGTGCAGCAGTTTTTGTGTCACTGCACTGGCCTCACACCATTTCATGCAAGCTGTACATTATCCCATCTCATCACCACAGATGAATCATCTCAAGGCCTTGGTCTTTAATATCAACCCAATTCTCCCACCACTGATTGTTGCTCTGTGGAAATATCATGGGAGGCCAACAGCTGGCTGCAGTTCATCTCTTGTCGCCTTACATTTCCAACCACATCAATATTGAACAAGACTGTTCAAGTTCAAACACAGTTTCAGATGAGCTTTTAAACAGATGGTTGTCCTCTGGAACACTTTTGAAAGACACAAAGACAGAGCAAACTAAATGTTTTCTAATATATTTCCTGCTGATTATTGTCAGAAATATCAGGCACCCAATTGTTTCCTAGTAGATTTGTTGGTCTGTCAACCAACAGCGTAGCGAGAAATCCAATCTGGAACAAGAAAATTATGTTCATACATGTGTGTTTGTTTTCCTGTTTCTGATTTGCAGTCTGTGTCCTTAAAGATTGAATATTAGAGTTGAACCTAAGGGGGCTTTTCACTTCATGACAGAAAACACATAAAACATTATGTGGTATACACACAGCCACACAGCCACACGCACAAACACACACACATGCAGTCTTCCACAGCATTAAGAGTTAGACATACAGCCTATTCTTTAGAGTTATCACCATGGAAACTGGACAGGAGAGAGAAGCCTGTACTACAGAGGATGGAGCAGTGGCACGACAGCATCCTGGGTCCTACACAGTGACATTTACATGAGACGGTTTACACAGTATAAACTTTATCTGTCTTCTCCCCTGAGATGCAAAACATGTAGATGCTCTTCTCGTTCTGAAGTCATTTCATATATAGGAAACGACTCTTTCATATGTATCTATCAAGGCAACATATGCATATCCATCTGATAAAACGGGTCAGAAGGGTATTCGTTTTTGCTGCAATAACAGAGAATTTATTAGTTACACATCATCAGCAGAACTTGTGTTAATAATATTTCCAATTTGAGCTCTCAGGAGGCTGCATGGCTGGATTAAAGGTATTACTTAAATTCCTTCATGCTTCAGAAAATCAACTTTTTGAGTATCCCAAGACATTTGTATGGATCAGTTAGACTTATTTAAATGGTTTTTTTTTTACAGATCTGCATATTGTAAAGCTAGATATACTTACTTCACACTGATATTTTGGACTAAAAAGTAAAAAAAAAAAATCTTGACAGTCAAATCTGGTAGTTTTCATATTGTGTTGGATGGGTTATAAATGGTAGGCTAAGCTATGAATAAGTGTTTAATTTTTCCAGATATATAATTTAGATAGAGCTAATCATATAACGAATACTGTATTTGTTCAGCAGCATCTTTCTACTCGATATTTGACCTCACAATCTTCCCTCAATAGCTGATGGTGAGATTATCAACATTTTGATAACAATTACAGAAAAACTATTTCAATTGAACTGAGATCCATGTACCGATACTGCTGTTCTGTAGGAGCTTTACTGTTTTACTGGCACAGAGATTTGCATTTTATATATAAAGATATGAAAGTGGTGTGTGATTTCCTCAGGAGTTGACAGAGACCAGACTAGACTTACAAGGACTGTAAATATTTGATTCAGCAGTTGCCCAGAGACACTTAATAAATGCTACATAAAGCGAGTGTGAGAGGCTGTGATATCAGAGTTAGGTGTGTAACGTGTTTAAGATGTACCTAAATGGTAAAACAATACCACTTTGTCATATTATAAGAATTAATATTGCAACATGTGTAAGTGCAACTATACAGCAGCTGCAACAAGTGGCAAATTATATAACATTACTTTTTGCTATAAATGATACTGGGCTCCTTGCAGTTTATTGAGAGGCTACTCCATTAACTATGTGCCCTTGTTGCTAAAAGTAAAATTATTTAACATATACTGTATGTAATTAATAATTTACTTTGTCACTGTTTATACAGCCATTGATTGTATGTAAAGATGGATACTATGACAGGATGGTACAGCTCAATAGTGCACTAAGTAGAGCTCATAAGACTGAGTTCCATTCTAATCATCATCTTTCTGATCAGCTTTTTTAATAACATGTGGAAGAGGAATAATGATGAATGACAGTTGTAATGAATTCCAGAAACAGGCCAGAAGGAAAACACGTGGATGAAACATTCATGTATCTTCACATCTCACCTGACCACATGATTTTGCTTCATTCTTCCACAATGGAAGGAAAGACCTATACTGTACTATACTATGTTTGGTCCTCTGGGGATAAGCACATTGTTATACTTTTTTTTTTTTTAGTTCTTATTGTAGAGTGAACCTGAAATCTGTAATATAGCCTGGTCATGAAAGATAAGTGATATATGATAAATTATACATCAATAGATTTCTGAATTGCTTAGTAGTGAGTGATGTAGGGACGTTCATGCCAATGCTAATCACTATGCTATGTGATAGGTAAAATGTAGTGATTGAATTTCCCTATAGGGGTAATAGAGTAAATGAACCTTAACCATTCATCCAATTCAATTGCTTAATCCTTGAGATGGTTTCAAGGATGCCAAAGATTATCCTGGCAACCAGTGGTCAAAGGTGGGGTAGCTACACCCTGCATGTTTCACCAGTTCACTGCATTCACTATCACATTCACACCTACAGCTGATCAAGACTGATCAATTACTCTATTAAACTGCATGTCTTTGGAGGGTTGTAGAAAGCAAAACTCAGGCAGAACATGCAGTCAAACTTCAGATCATCTAAGTCACCATTTCTAACCACTGCACCAACAGCCCTTATATCAATACAATGTGCTCCTGTGAGGCAGCACTGTACAAGATTGTATCAGTAGAGGTTAAGTAGTTTGTATGTATGCAGAGATGTACTTATTACATGACTTGCTGGTGTAAAAAAAAAATTAAAAACTGTTAAACATGAAGCCAAACAATGGGTTGAACTGGTACAGTATACTGTGCTTCACCCTTTGGTGTCACACTGATGTGGAGCAGAGGTAACTGAAATAAAGAAATGAGACTGTCAGTTGCTATAACAGCTCCAGTCCTGTTGGTTCACTTTGCTAATTCACCTCTACGCTAGTTTGACAAACATCAATAATGACAATACGACATAGGGATGAAGCAGCACTACTGTCACAGCTACTGACACAGCTCTGATCCATTTTAACTCTGATGTGATGGTCCTGTCAAACTCATTTCTGAGTCTTTATGCTCATTTTTTCTCATTTATTTTCCTAATAAAGCACCAGTTAGGGTCAAAGGGAAAAGACTCACCTCCAATGATGTGATTAGTGCAATTTTCAGTCAGGGTTTTATTTGCAATAGATTGCAATTTTAAGTGATGTAGGACACTTTTTAATTTGTTGTAACCTGTCAGTGGCATGGTGGCATAGCAGTTACCTTTGTACTGTAGCTAAAATGTTCTGGTCATAGTTTCCTCCACTTGTTAAAATAGCTCAGTGCTCTGTGGGTGCCCTTTACCAAGGTGCTGATGCAGATCTGATGCACCGTCAGTGGCACCCATTGCTCCTAATGTGGTAATTGCTAATGTTAATGCTATGTTGTATGTATTAGGATGGATACTATGCAGGGAGTGAATTTCCCTTGAGGGATAATAAAGTGAGTTCACCTTTACCATACATCCATCCATTTCCCAAATGTTTAGTTCCCTAGAGGGTTGCAGGGGTACTGGAGCCTATCCCACAAACCTGCTGGATGTGTTCATTTCAGAGTTGACGTACCAATGAACAACCATCCTTTACTGGTGATTTAGACTGACCATTTATCCTACCCAGCCAGCGTGTCCATGTGGGCCCCAGAAGGGTTACATTTGGGCTGCATATAAGGGTCCCAAGTGGGGTTGTCCACAATTTTCAAGGTGGCCCCACATGTGTTTATCCATATCAGAATCAGAACCTCTTTATTGCCATTGTTCCAACTGCAACAAGATTACTGTACGGTGGAGCGCTCACTTTATTTTAAGTTTTAAAAACGACAAATGTCAGTAAAAAGTTACAGGTCACAGTTATTTACATTTAAAAAAAATAAAAGCATTGCAAAATAAGATATTTGAAAAAAAAAATCAACAACAACAATTTAAGTAATTTAAATAATATGAAAGATAAACATCATTAGACAGAGGTGGATAATTCCAGGTCCATCAAGTCAAAGTCCTGCCATGTTGCTTCAAAACAGTTCATTGAACCAGTTCATTTTGACAATCACAATCCAGGTCAATGGGATAATTAGTGGAATCACCTGTGTTCAGTGAACAGGTTTGAACCAATACATGGTTGGACTTTTACATGGTTAGATCCACCTCTGTCATGGGATAAATACTGTGTAAAATAAATGATATAAGATATTCAGATCTTTGATTCTGATTCTGATATGGGTAAACACATGTGGGGTTACCATGGAAACTGTGGATAAACCCACTTGGGACCCTTATACAGTCTCAACTTAAACTTTGAATAATGAAAGTTGTTGGTTCAAATTCTGGTTTAAGTAATTACACTAAACTGAACTAACAAGACTGCAAGTTGACCAAACTCTACTACTTTAACCAACTCTTATTACTGGTTCTTTCCACTGATAAAGTAAACATAAGCACAAAAAGACTCATCAGTCATTGTAAAAGTCCACTAATTTATCATTTGCTGCACATTTAAAAATTGATGGCTTTTTCTTACTTTCCCGTCTAAATATAGTTCTGTAGGGGAACATAACTAAGGCACCATTTGCACAATGCTAAATAGTTGCCTTATGTACTATTCAGGTATTTGTCAGAGATGTACTTAATTAGCAGATAGTTTGTTAACTGCTTCTTGTCTCTCGTTGACAATGGCAACAGAGAGGAAGGAAAGAGAAAGTCATTGTAAAAAATGCTAAAAGGGGGATTAAATCAGGCTTCTCTCTTGAGTCAGGTTGATGTAGCCCCAAAGCTGAGTTTAAGTTTATCCCAACCCCATTTTAAATCCCAAACCCCTTACCTCTCTCTGTTTTGAAATGTAACTCTAATCTTCAAATTAACCCATAGCCCAAACCTTCCCTTATCTTTCCCATGTAATTTTTAGTCATGGCTAAATTCTGCATAAGTGTTGCTTAAAATACAATTGCATAATTTAAATAAGCCGTTAGAAAATTACCATATCTCTGATGTCTTGGAGTACATGCATAATCAGTATATTTACATAGATTTCAAAAGTTTTCAATCATACAGGGGGGGGGGGGTCATTATCTGTACAAATCTAAAACAGTGTTGCCAACTTTCTGAAGTACTCATCCGTACAATCAATGAGCATCCAATCTGAACCAAGGTGATTGTATTATTACCATATCCATTAAGCACAAGTCTGTCAGTCTAGTCTTTCATATCCTTTTGAACTTAATAAATTACCTGTGATTTGCAACATTAGCTCAGTATCTCATCTGGACCAAGCAAGGCTGATAAACTCCAGAAATCCATTAGAGAATGAAATAGCTTGGCCTTGGTGCACTGAATTACTTAAAGTCTTTCTTTTAGTGTATCTAACTATGTCTTTTTTGGCAAATGTCATTTCTTGGGAGAAGAAAGTGAAGAATAAGCTCTAAAAAATACAGTGACTCAAAATTATGTGCTTTTATTTAAGTTACATGTTTTTTAAAATACCTTTCAATTGAATTACACATATATATTTTTCATTATATATAAGAGAAATAGGACTATAATAAATAAATCAAACATTAATGTTCAAAATGGAAGTAGTGCAACAATAAAACAGCCAAACAAATTACTCCCACTGCTTATTTGTCATATGGTTTTTAAAAAAGACATGACAAATGCCAATTGTGTAATTAATGCTTTTAAACATGGAAGTGGAAAAAAGAAGAGATGTGTGTATATGAAAAATAAATACATTTAACCAGCACAACCGCCGTGTCAGTGTGACCTGTCTACCTGGATGACCAGACCGTCCACACATCTGAGCTGTAAAAGAAACCAAATGTAAACACATCACTTCTGATTACTAGAAAGATACTCACGTCTCTGTAGTTTTCCCACAATTTAACTCATACAGCAGTAATTTGTCCTATTAAGGTTGACGTAGTACGTTGTAAAAGATGCTACACATGCACAACTCACATCATCCGGTGTTAAAATGTCTGAATAATGGAAATTAACTGAACATGATGATAACAAGTGGTGCCAGAAATAACAAACCCTGCCCCTTACAAACTTTTTTCCTGTTTTTCACTAGCGCTTATTATTGCAATAACCCATTTTTATTGACAGTGACCTTTGACCTACTTCAACCAACATTTAATGGGATCTATTCTGGATCACCTTGCACCTAAATTTGATGGAAATTACTCCAGTAGTTTTGGTGAAAGACAGACAAAAATTTTTTACAAAAAACAATACAATCACCTCCCATTTGTGGGGTAGGGTAATAAAGGACTTTTAATATTATACTGCATTGGACTTGTTTCTACCCATTTTATTTCTGCATTACTTTGCATTGATCATAAACAACTTTTTGATCAATAGTCCTGTTTGGCCTTCTGTTTTCCATCATTACACCCTGTCCCTTATGAGCACCTCATTCCTTTTTATTATTTGCATCTTCTGTTTTTGTTTAACCTTGTGAAACTATACCACTGTCGCTATTTTTTTGTAGCATATGTCCTTCCAAACTTGAATTCATCTTATTCATCTGATGAGCTGTGTACAGATGCTGAAAATATATTGTTCTCTGAGGTTTAAAAATGGATTACAAAACTATGTCCACTGTCCTTGGGTTGGATGTTGTTTTTTTTTACTCATACTCTTTTAAGAGAGCTTTATAAAATTATTTTACAGTCCAAGGCTATAAGAATAGAGGATGAGATTTAGGATGAATGTTAATTTTTTTCCCCCCCAGTAAACCAGACTCTGCCTAAATGAAAAAAAAAAGTGTCTAGAATTCACCCATGTGCACAAATCTCTCATGGTATTAAATTTCATGTTACATGTTAATACACAGTGGGAATGTTAGTACAACATCTGGCTTTTTTTCAAATGGGATTGTTTTATGTCTCTACGCAAATGAAAAAAAAAAAAGCTTGTTTGTTTTTTTTTTTTGTTTTTTTTTTCTAGTCCTAAAGATTATTGGAATATTCTCAAGGATTATAGCGTGTATTCATCAGAACAATCCATGTTCCAGAATAAAAGCATGTATTCAGTCGTTTGCATGTATTTGTTGCTACATGCATAACATAAGGTTTTAAATATGAACGAAAATGTTACCATCACAGTTTTATGTAAATAACGGTGACCTTAGCAGTGACATATTTTTCATTTTTAGGATGGAGGCCTTTAATGGGTGTTTTGACAACCATCGTCAGCACAAACTGTATGTGTGAGTCTATGTATATGTACACTCAGGAATGTGTGTAGGAGTGTAAAGAGAGGAAAACAGTCAGCGAGGGAGAATGAAGCAAACATTGCGGCACACATTTCCTCTTACTATGTCTTTCATTGAATAGGGAGGAATCTATGCATCTGTCTAGCTTGGCATCCATATTCAGGTTACCTATATCTACATCAGAAAGGACTCTGTAGTGACTCATAAATTGTCCACCCAGTAAATAACAGTAAATCTCAGGATGCTTTGCCAACATTGATGAGCAGAAAATGGGATGAGCGGCATTAGGAAATGATAAATCCCCACATCTGAAGGATTATAGTTACTTTGACAAATGCAAAACGCTTTTCAAATAGAAATGTAATTACATGGTGAATATTAAAGTCAGCAAAAGATGATCTTTCTGGAATTTAGCAGATGTAGGATTACAATGTACAACTTTCAGCTGCCTTAAAGATGGATGTCACTTTTTCATTTGTCGATTGTGATTAAAAACTTACAGGACAGATGCTAACGCTATTGCTGTTTGTGATTAAATTAAATGATGGTTTAATTGTGTAACATGTCTTTTTATCTGCATCTCTAACTTTGGTTATAATGAACATGTAACAATGTACAATATCAGAAAGTATAATCCACTCACAATAGATACGACATATTTAATTATGTTTTCTGACCACTTATTATCAATCTCATGACTGTGCCCCACACCCTGAAATAATGTTTCAATTTATTCCTGTAACGCAACAATCAGGGATTTGTAGCTATTAGCATGCGGCTCAGCATCCATGGGTGTGTAGCCTAATAGACAGCGATGATAATAGAGGCTTGTCTGTGCTCTCTCGCTGCAGCGTTGACCACTGAGTGAATTATCCAGCTGACAGAGAGCAGCAGCACAGCTCTGGTGGAGGATGTTGTTAATATGCCAATGAGAACTCATGCCTCCCGTGCCAGTCTGAGGCATGCTGGCATGGTGCAGCTGCCTATCAACTAATTGGGAATCATTTAGCTGCAGCTTGACCTACATTCAGAGCGGTGCAAAGGGGGACCACCTTTGTGAATGTTTTTATTAGCAATCCAGAGCTAATAGCAAGAGAATTACAATTAATTGCTTTGTGCTGTGTCACAAGAGTTCATATCAGTCCTCTGTTCTGCATGTGCAGTAAAGTGCTTTTTATTGGGTTAGTTTGGGTTTAGAATTGAAGCTCTTTTGTGATACAACAGTTTTTATGAGGCATTTAACCATCTTCATGCATAGTGGTCACTATAGTGGACTGCTATTCTACAGCTGCTCTATTTATTTATGGTTTTATTGTTTTACTTCCATATCAGCCAGAACAGTGGGTGCTCATACATCATCCCAAACATCAACCTGATTTTCATTAACAGATTTGATTGGACATCAATTACTTGTTATTGTTATTAGACTGTAATTAACAACAAAAAGGTTTATTTTTTTTTAATATTATCTCATTAAGTGAGTAGTGACTAGTATTAGAGGATGTTAAAATGTGAGATGAGTCTGATTAAAATAGTTTTATTAATATTATTTATTTGGTTTCCCACAGTTTATCAGTAAATACATGTTTCTTTGTTTCTAAAATTAAAAAAAAAAATTCAATCACATTGTTTTTTTATGCATAAATCGAATAAAAATAAAATCTTGATTAAGGTTCTCATAACTCATGCTTGAAAGGATTAAAGTGTGTGAGGCTAAACTATTGCACTAAGTGATGCCTCCTATTCTAAACAATTTATCTTCAATATTTTTCTATTAATTTTTTAGGCAGACTGATATAAACCTAGACAGGGATTCAGAACTGGAATATATTAACTGGGGATTGACTGATTATCAACCTGGTCGATAACTTGGGAATCCAACTTATTTTAATATGTTTTATTTTCTTTCTGTAGCTCGCACTTGAAGACTCCACACCACAATCTGGTGTTGTTGCATTGGAATCATTCATTGAAACACAAAGTTTAGTACAAATTTAAGTTAGAATCATTTCATTTATTTTAACTTTATTTACTTTATGAAACTTTGGGGAGCTGTTGACATTTTTTTTTTTCCCATATAAAATTTCAGTTAACTTTGAAGTAATCCTGCTGGGAGCTGTGTACTTTGAAGAGAACGCTGAAAACTTCTTATTTTGTAAGGCATTTTACATACGAACTTAACCTCGAAAACAAGAATGTGGGTCAATAAGTGAAAGGGATTAAATGCCTCATGTTTACGTAGCTCATAGCTGTTGGCAGCCTCTGGAAATCAGAGGGATGCAGTTGGGAAAGACAGATCCGAATGTGTCAAGACAAATCTAAGTAAAATATTCATTTTGTCTGTGGCCATCATGTCACAGTCTTCTTGTTTTCATACAGAAACCAAACCAAATCCTAGGTCTGACATTACCACAGCATAGATGCATCAGTTGAGCAGTATTTTGACCCTGCAAACATTGTGCTTATATACCATTTCTGTAAGATTAGAAATCACTTTAAGATGTCATTTAGGTTAAGATTTGTTTCAACAATATTCATTCATTATCTGAACCTGCTGTATCTTCACTAGGGGTCGCTGGAGGCTCTTCCACCTATTTATGGGTAGCAGAAAGGCGGGGTTCACCCTTGACATGTCACCAGTTCATCACAGGGCTGATATATAGAGACACATGCTCACACCTATGGGAATTTTAGATTAACTGATTAACCTATCAGTGCATGTCTTTGGATGGTGGGAGGAAGTACCTGGAGAACCCACACAGACACAAGACAGAACATGCAAACTCGACACAGAAAGGTCCCATCCCCATATTTCAACAATATTTAATGTTAACATTTAGAATGATAATTTTTACTGTAAATATATATTAGCTCCAAAGGAAGGGGGGTGTCAAGAAAATGTGTTCTTGGATCAGTCAATATCCATATTTAACTCAATACGTCAATATATAATTTGATGGGACCAGCTGGAGAAGTATCCTGGTAACACCTGAAGCCTGCAAATAGATGACTCACTAACTAACCTTAAAAATATTGACATGAACTCAAATGTTCTGATGTAATGAGATACAGTACTATCTAACTGAACAACAGGCCATAAAAGATCCAAACATTTCTGTATTTAATCAATATTTTAAGTATAAGTAAGTACAATTTATTTCTAAAGTGCTTTTCACAGATAAAAATCACAATGTGCTGTACATAAAATAGATACATATATGGCTATATTTAACCATTTGATTACAGATATCTGAATTCAATTCAAGTCTGTTGTTATCCACCTACTTTGACATTGTGAGTACATCATGATTTCCTATGATTTTTCTATGAGTGTATCAAACAACAACACAGGCAAGACAAAATGTGCTTGAGACATTCAGCAGAGCTTTTAGAACATGACTAATTTGCATGACTAATAAAAGTCTTTAGAGATTTACCTTACCTGCTTATGGTGCTCCTGTATGCAAATCTGTTCACAGTGAATGTAAATGTCAGTGGGCTGAGCCATCTGGCTAAAAGATCATCACATGATAATCCTGTAAAATGTAAACCTGATGCATGATCTGTACTATTTTTTTAATATTCATGTTCATACCAGATTAGAAATGTTAAATTTTTGTGTGATTTTGAATTAACATTATTCCGAAAATTTGCAATATTTAGATAAAGTAAATACTAGTCCACATTTTTCTGTATATACAGCTGGAGTGTTAACATAGATTATGGCCTAATGTTTCCAGTCAGTATTGTATAATGAATAAAAACATGTTTTATACACTCTAATATAAATCTAAAGCACCTGTGTAAATCAGACTCACTGCATGTCACAGTTCAGAAGCTGGACCTGCAGCAGACGGACTTAACAGTCATTATTAATCATTATTTCTTCAGCAGCACAACACATTACACATATTCCACAAATGAATGTAGACTAAATCTGAGCATGTTAGTGAAGGCAGACCTAAAAATACGACTACAAATTAATTTAATTTTAGAGAATAACCCATGGATCTATTTTTGTGACATTAATGCTACACGCCACTGAAACACTTAGAAGGGTTCCTCCAGGTTTTCTCTACAATCGAAAAATAATCTCCTGTCAATGCCTTGAACCAAGTTAATGATGAAGATTGGGAGTTGTATTTTGAGCACCTTCTATGGAAGATCACTGCACTTTTATTAGTCTTTGGTTTATTTGTGGATTTTTGGACCCTAATAGTTCATAAAGTTTGATTTCAAACCCTCCAGGTGCTACAAAGCTATCGTTATATTTATTTTGGCAAAAATCTAGGAGAATTCTATAATTTATTTTAATTCCTGCTTAATCTATTACATCCATAATTAGCTAAATTATGACATATGCACATATAAGGTCAAGGTTTCCACTGAACATTTCTCCAAATATGACATAATTGGTTATCAGCAGCACTGGTTTTAGTAAAAACTGAAAATATGTGCAAATTTGAAGCCGATTACCTCAATTATTCACTTAGTGGTTGTATTAATGAACACAACTGGCTGAATGGGACAAAGCAGCACAGACAAAAACTTGGAGGGGGTGGTGGTGTGAAGTGGCTCCTTTACATTTACAGTAAAGGCTTGCACTCAAAACTACCTTTCTGGTGTCATTACTCAGAAATAGGGTTGAAGATGGACCTGTAGAGTTTCATTAATGAAGAGTTCAGGCCCAAACATAGCATTTACAGTTTATGTAAACCACTATATAAACTCCGTTAAAAAAATAAATGTCACTTATTTCATGTACTGATTAAAGTGGTCAACACCAAATGTATTCGTTCTCTTTTTTTCGGATTTAGGATAATTCTGAGGTGCTGAATTAAACAATCACATTGGTTTTGCTTAATCAGATCACTTCTCTGAACTAAGCTACATATTTATTTTTTTGACATTTTTGTTTTCCAAATCATTGGTCCATGCAGTGATATGCATCTATATCACACTGCTCACTTAAAGTACCAGTCAGGTGAATAGCACCATAGCACACCTGATGATTTCTCATGGCACACTTATGTGTCGCAACACACAATTTGGGAAACACTGCACTAAAGCTTATTCAGCAGCTGGTGTATGTGTGAGTAGCATCACCCACTGAGCAGCTGCTGATAAAGTGGATGTAGTATATAATTCTGACTTTGGTCATTTCTCATGTGATGTTGCATTTCTAAGGACACTCTTGATTCTTTTTTGGAATGTGGGCAATGCTTGTATTGCACCCCGAGGCTCTCTTTTCTCTTACAGTATATTGGAGGGGGGCCCACTGTGAATGCACTATTTAAAACAAGAGTCTATAAAGTTTTTGGGTGCAGATTTTTGCAAACCAAATAAGAAACATGTGACTTAACTGCTTTTTAAATTACCAAAAATATTTTGGAACTACTTGAATATGACAGTACTCACAGTTATTGTAAAATTCATTTAGGTGAGTCTCATGGTGTTCCACTTCATGTGAAACAGGAGGGGCAGCACCCTAGCACCCTCTGTTGATGAGCCGCTACTGAACCCATATAGAAATAGAAATAGACCACAACAATCCATGTATTTGGATGTGTTTGTCCACTGTTTTGATAGCACTGAATGACATAATCCCTCTCAAAAATACATCATAATTTTGAATTAATTACAATGTGAGATCATACGATTTTCCGAATTAATCTTATTTGACTGAAATAATCATGTTTTATTCTTCAACAACTAGTAGTTTGCCAGTAATCAGTATTTCTGTTGACACTGAACGAAACATACCAGTGGACCACATTACAAAAACAACTGTGTGACTGGCACGCTGTATGAAAAAGTTTATAGTACACACTGCAGTCCTGGGAAGCAATGGCCACAACACTGGAACTGGTAGTGAATAATTTGTCTTGCTGCCTGCGGTGAGGATTTCAGTGGTTATGTTTTGCTGAGGGCAGAGTGGAAACTGTGTGAAAATTGCACTCCCCCATCGTCCTGTGATTTCTTTTCTCTGCATCAGGCCTCGTATAATTGGCTTTCCTCAACTTGTCATTTTAGCTTTTAGTGTGTGTGTGTGAGTGTGTCCTCCCCCTTCTCGTTTCATGTTTTTGCCATTAATATTTTATTATCATTTGTTTGTCTAACAATCAGACCCTCACTCTTGTTTTAACAGTGTTTTTGTGTCATCTACACCCAAAACACTCAGCTGATGTGAAATCAAAAAAACACTGCTGTTGTTTATTCTAATCACTGTCTCCACTTCAAGCCCTCAACGAATCCCAGATTAACTGAGAGGATAATTATTTTTTTTTTTAACACTTTACACTCCAGAGGTTTTCACTGAAACACAATGACTCATGTTAGCTGCTGCAAGAAAAAAGAAAGGATCATAAAATCGAAAGAGAAGTCATAACCATAAATTCATAACAGAATATGTTAGAAAACGTATATAAAAGTGTTAGAGATTCTTCTTCAAACTTTAAATTGGAGAACAAAGGGTGTTTTATTTTGTGCAGGCTGTAAAAAAAAAAAAACCTCAGAGGCATATTTGTGATTTGTGATATTGGGCTGTATAAGTAAAAGTGATTACATTAAATAGAAATTTGGTGTCCAGAGATGACAGGCTTTACCATTACATTTTATATACAGTATTTAAAGATTTCCTTCTCTTTTACCCATAAAAACCCAAACCTCCACCGGTGACCAAATCAAACCATATCTATTGAACTAAAATGGTTAATATCTGTTGGACCACAAATCCAATCAATACATGTAAATAATTAGGATATAATACAGTTTGTAAAGGCCATCAGATATGACCATCTGGATGTTCAGAGGCTCTGTAGTGAACGTGGAAACTGTCATTTATTTACCAGTAAAAACCCATGAAGGTGAATGGAAACACTTGGTTAATGTTCAATTAATGATATATTTTGCTGAAAAAAAAAATCACATTTAAATTTACCCTGAGTTTTCATGAACATCTAAATGAAATATAGGAAAATACATCATTTAGAATGAAAATATAAAATACAGAAGAAAATAATCAAATAAATTGTGATACATCACTAAAGAAGAAAAAAATCATCAGTGAATTGCCACGAAGCTACTGGGGATTCATGGGTTAAGTTCACTTTAGGGTAAATAGTTTGGGCTATACTTTAAGCATCAACATAGAGTGAGGACAGGATCAGGCTGATGCCAGATGCCCGCTTCATTACCTTGGCCAATCGCCAGTGAGTCATTGAATAATGACTTGGAGTTGTAAACTGGGAACGAGGCTATTCTTGGACAGCTACTGTAATCAGGAGATTTGACTTCATTTTATATTTTTCCAGTTTTGTGTAGCACATATCTTGATTATTAAGGACTTCCTCTGTCATCAAAGTGGAGAAAAGACGGTGATCAAACCCAAGGAAAAAATTCAACTCTATACAGCACTCAGCTCTAAGCAGTTCCTCTGGCATCTGTCCAAACTACGCTACTAGCCAATGACTCACCTCTCTAAGAGCTCCAACCATAACAGCCAACATTTCCCCAATTTTCCTGATTAAACCTGAATGCTCACTCTGCTTGGTTGGCCAAAAAGGCTTTTATTCTTGTCTCCGATGCTGAGATATGAAACTGATCTTCTGTAAGTTTTCTGCCTCAGATATGCAGATTTTCTGAGACTCTGCTCCTCATGATGGTGCACTGGATACAGCTCAGTCTTAATGGAGCGTATTTAAATGCAACACAGTGATTTGTTGATACAGCTACAGAGTGTGTTGTTAAAGTCTGATTTATTCCTTGTGTGTTTGCATGTAGTGCAAGGCACAGGGGACTATTTGTTATTTATTATTATTCCTATGACTTATACAAAAAAATAAAAAAAAAAAAAAAAAAAAAAAAAAATGGCCCGCAATGCTGTAAAGAAACAAAAAATGTGACGCTCAAATGTTCGTGCTGCATGGGAATAGTGTGCTATCTATTCAGATTGGCATTCTAATGCACAGATTTTGTACAAAATGTGAAAAACCAGTCAAAAATATCCATCCAAAATGAATTGGGCCATGTTTACGTGGCAATAACTCCCAAACAATACATCAGAACATCATCCAATAAATAGGAAAAAACTTTCAGATTGGCTCAGAGATTACACGTGCATTCTCATGATTCTGATGTTATATGGATTTCACATTAATATGCCAAATATAACCCCATTCATTCTTAATGGGACCGACAAAAAATAGAATTTTTTTGCCAATGCTACTGCTTTGCCATAGTTTGATTTTTGTGGAATGTGATTCTCATGAGGGTGCGATTTACAGTTCTCAATAGAGAACTCATGAAATCTACCCAGGAAAAGCCAAAATCAGACTTTTTATCAGGGGGTGATGTTTAAGGCAGTAACAGAAACGTCGACACGTCAACACGTTGACTCCCGTAGCGCAAGTCGACTTAAATTTGGAGGAGTTGACAAGTTGCATGTTATTATTTCTCTCTCTCTGCACCTAAACACATGACCAGTCAGACCTAAACCAGAGGAGACATGGCTGCTGCAGGTAAAAACAGGGGGTGGTGGGTCTGACAAAACAAAACGGAACAGTAACTTGTCCAATTTAAAATACAACAAAAAGACAAGCATCATGCACAGCCATCTGAAGAGGCATCCACAGGCTAACCTGAGTGATATGAGCAGCAGCGCATTAAGACAACATGCTCTTTTTTTTCCAAACATGTTGTGGACAAATGTGGACTTCGCAGCCGCTGCCTTAACATTTTTGCACTTAATGTAGGATGACCATATGTCCAGATTTTGTCTGGACTGACGGCTCTAAAACTGGACTGTCTGGCTGTCTGTCACACGTCCTCACTTTTTACATTTTGTCCTTAGGATTTTGTCTATATGTCTGGTATGTCCGTGTTGTTTCTCCGCTGACAGTGTGATGACATCATCGTGACCCGTCGACTCGACTTCGACTTTATTGACAGATAAGTCGACTTGAAAAAAACTGTCTAGTGATGTCTAGTGATGTCATCACCTAGAGCAGGACAGAAGCAAAAATCCACCTGAAAAATGTCTGAATAACTCACCCTTATGGCAAAACAAATAGTAGATATACGATCCTTTCCACAAATGTCACCATGGTTCCCACGAACCAAACAAACCAGGGTTTGATGACCAGCTCTGTTTAAAGTGAAATGACAGGAACCTGTTTGGGATTATGTCAGGGTTTTTTGTCAATAGATGCTCAGTATAAGTTCTTTTTTTTTTTTTTTTTATTAAACTCCCCAATCTCACTTATTTTTCACAGTACAGACATAAAAAGTATATCTACTTGTTCCCCAGACCCTCCTGCCACTCATGATCATGATCATGATCAACTTTGTTTTCACCAATTATTTACAGTTTTCAGTATTTACAGGAAGGAGTTCAGCAGTATGTTCACACCTATTTCACATGCAACAGAGTGTGCTCTGTTGCATGTGAAAGTGTCTCCTTTGAAGTTCACTGCTCTGCTCATCGCTGTGGAAACGGTGCTGCTATGTCTATGAAACACCTGAGCTGTGTCCGAAATCACCCACTCACTCCCAACAGTTCATAGAGAAATAAATACATAGTGAAATACATAGTGAACATAATGAACTCAATAGAAAACTTTTTGGACACGATAATGTTTAATTGTACCATCACTGTCGAACAATTAAAACATAACAGTGTCATCTCTCTCAAAATTAAAAGGCTTTTAAAGTATTTTTTTGCTGTCTGGGCAATACAAAAATGTAACAAACTTGGCTCACGAATGTTTTACTGTTATTAACTGTTAAGCAACTGTCTCACGCCTGTCATCCAACAGACACACCTAACGTTTACCATTACTTAACAGCTCCTGTTGCCCAATCTCAATGTGTCCATGTTTCTTTTAACCATAAATCTCCCCGTCCTTTGGCCATTTTTTAATTCATGCAAAGCATGATGGGATATTGTTCTTTGGTTCGTGACCATCGATGTCTACTACATATATGTATGGAATACATTCAGTGCACTATATAGTGCGTATAAATAGTTCACTAAAGATTCTTACACCCCTACAAAATGGCGTGGTCCCTATATAGTGCACTATATAGGGGGTAGGGAGTGATTTCGGACACAGTCCTGGAGACAATTAAGACTGTGGGAGGCGCTTTAACATGATTGAATAAAACTGTGGGAGGAGCTTTAACAGACTGGGCGGGGCTTCAACAAACTGGGAGGGGTTTAACATGACAGATAGACTAACAGATTGTGAGTTCAGTGGTTTTTGAACTGCCGTAGCTCAGTTATTTTTCACAGTACAGAAAAAAATATCTACTTGTCCCCCAAACCATCCTGCCACTCATGATCAACTTTGTTTGCATCAATTACAGTTTTCCCAAAAATCGCAGGAGTTGGGAGGTAGGATTTAGCATTCAGACAGGCTTTACTCGAAGTCAGCTCTCTTTATTTTGACTTGCTTTTATAAAGAAACACCTACACTGAGTCAGCAAAGCTGCTTGATTTTTTAATTAAATATTCGGAATCTGTAAGAAATCTTATCTTTTTACAAGAATCTAACTTGTGATGGTTTCTTAAGCTTCTGGAAATACAAAACCATAGCTCACATTTAAGACATATTATGCAGTGTGGAAATCTGTGATGGTTGACTGTATCTGCATTATTCTTGTCTTAATAACAATAATGAAATCAGGTACAGGAGAGGAAAAAAGGCCAATTTTGAGGATATTAAAAAACCTATTGCTGATGAGTTGCAGAGATGTTGCTGTGTCTAACTTTTTAAGACACCCACTGTAATAAATTCAAGTATTTCTGAGGTTATTGTATAAAACGTAGCCTCAGAGGGCTGATCTGGAGGAAGTCATACAGACTCCAGCCTTCCTATTTCAGTTCTACTTAACATCATTTAAGAGTTGCAGAAAAAAATACTGCAGGGGGCTTCTTACAAATTGAAGACCCCATGAAATGGAAGTTATAGTTTATTTCATGATAAGCTGGTCCAGTTGAAAGAAAATGTGAGTGCATCTTAGCGAACTGCAGGCTCAGAGTGCACTTTATGTAAGCTACAAAGGTGACAGTTCAAGTAAAGTGCTTGGAAAGGCGGCAACTGACTAAAGTGTTTGAGGAGGAGGCAATAAAAACAGAAAAAGGTCATGATTCAATGTGGTTGTTTTTTAACAGACTTTCCCACGAACCTGGCCTGGGGGAGATTGTACAGCATGTGCTTCTGTTTTGCGTTTGATCTTTAATCAATAGTATACAAATCTGTGACAAATCGCAAAGTTGTGTGTACAATTCTAAAAAAAAATATTCCAAAAATTGCAGTAGAACTTGCTTAGATGTCATAATGTTACAGCATGAAGTCCAAGCAGAGGCTTTACCACACATATTGCATCACACTGTACCCCCTGTGTGAGCAGGAAAATGTGTCCGACATTGGCATAATGTAGAAACTGCTGTGTGAATATAAGTGTTATATTGGGTTATAATATATATTTGAGACTAGAAAGTATCTGATTCTGAATGCTGAATGTTACCAACATATACCAAAAGCAGTGATCTATTTTTCATCAGTGTCAGGGAGTCACTGGTAACATGTCAAATAAATACATTTATTCACAATAACATATTCACTATTCATAATGAAAGGCTATTTTTTTGATTGACTTAATTATGCTTATATCATTTGTCAAAGTTCTCAATGTCTCAGTATTTTATTGTTTTAGTTAATTATGTATATATTGATATTCATGATGATAAATGTATTTCGGCTTTTTTGTTCAACCCTATTGTTATCTGTTATAGTTAGTCAAACTATTAACCAAAATATTAGTGGATAATGGAGTTAGAAATGACAATATTCTACTGTGGAGATAAATCATTAGAATCAGAATGTCATGATTTTGAGTTGTGAGAATATGAAAAAATAGGACTACAGTAATAGCTACTACTTTAGCTTTGAGTGGAATATAGGGTCATGAATAAGACAAAACTATATCCTTCAGCTTTGCATCATTTTACACTGCAACATTTTTTTTTATTCAGGTGTAGAAAACATCTGAATTTTTATACAACTGCTCATGACTATATATTGACTCAAAATGTAGACAGTTTTGTCAACTAGTGTTATTTGCTCACTTAAATTAATTAAATCAACCCAAATTTTCTGTATTTAGTCTCATAACTTTGTAAATATTGTTTTATTATTCTCTTTTCTATGCCAGTAATCTGGTTATCTTTGGGTTGTAAACAACGCTGTGGGTTTTGGAAATCACTTTTAAGACCAAACATTAATTGATTCAAGCTGTAGTACACAATATTTATTTTCCTTAGAGCCACTGGGCCTTTCATTGTATTTTAATTCAAGTGATCTGAATACACGATATTTATGTATCTGCAGGTATATGTCTAATCACACGTTTTCAGACAGGTATGGATGTTGAATAAGTGAAGGACAGCTGTAATTACCGACCACGGATCAGATTCAACCAAACGCATCCTGGACATGTTTCTACCACACTCCTCTAAGGTCTTTATTTTCCTTTAGTCTATTGATTTGGACTGAGAGGAGATAATCTGCAGAGGAAAAGTGTGGATGGTCAAATTCTGAGTTTTTTTTTTTAGATGTGTTTTCAGCTCCTTAGAATTTTTATTTAAGAATTAAGAGCCTTTATTTTGTCAGTATTTAGTTCACACACATAAACATGCACCACAAACTGAAATCAACCTTTAACCTCTCAATGTGTAGACTAGGTGCAGTGGGCTTTATTATACCAGGCACCTGAGGAGCCACCAACTCTCCATCAGTCATCCATCTGGGTAATTGAACAGCAACATTTTCTTCTTACTCTCCTGCCTTCTATGCTATAGCTATACTGTACCTCTCCTGCACCTTTAATGGAGAAAAGAATCAACTGATTAATTTACTATTAAAATAATCATTAGTTGCTGCCTTAAAATAACATTCATTCTACTGCTTTGCATCTTCTCACTAAGCAGAAATGTTTCCTTCTAGCAACTTTCCAACACAGGTCAGCAAAGCCGCTGGCACAAATTTGAGTGCAACATCATCAGTGGTGGGATGGCTTAAAAGGAACTGTCCCTACTTACCTCTCAATAAACTCCAGTCATTTGACTGTATGCAAACACAGATTGAGCACCATTTTTGATCTGTTCTTTTAGTGGAAATTTACATTGTATTCCCTCATATATCAATATCAAATCAACGCACATTAGCTGAAGAACCCGTGTCTGCTACACCTAAATGCAGTCTGCTGTTTGTGAGCTACATACTTGTGACGGCTTTAAAAATCCAATCATTCCAAATCTCAATCATGTTGTATTGGAGAACTTTTAATGAGGATTGACAGTAAACAGTCTTTAATGTTGTGAGTTTTATACAGACTTATTGAATTTAACTTTTCAGGATATTTCAGCTTTACTGCCCATGCAGTTATGTGCTTATGTGCTTCATCCACTCCAGTGCACAGGGACGTAGCAGGCAAGGCGGGGGTGGGGTGGGGGGGGGGTGAATTAGATGGATCACTCTCATATGTCAAGACAGATACAGACAGTGTGTGTTATTTTCTGTCAAGAAATTAGCAGGGGGAAAATAAGAAATTACATACTTCCTCTTGTTTCCAGTGGGGTTGTCATTATCTTAAATGTGTCCCATAGACAGGGTCAGACCATGAACCAAGAATTAGTTTATGCAGGAAAAAAGAAACTGGAGCTCAAAATGCTATATTTTTGGATTTAATAATTTATATATCCAGTTAAGCCTGTGTAAGATTTAATGTGATTATTTAATTCTTACAGATAATAGTAATATCAGCAATTGCTATTAAACTGTCTCTGCTATAGGCCAATAGGCGTAGTTGATACTAGTAGCCTAAATTTGGCTACAGAAGTCATTTATTCTGCTCAGTCACTGATTGCAATTTCAAATCACAACAGGGAATCAATAAATATCTGAGCAGACTTCACTTAATCTTTGTCATCAGAAAAAAATGATCAATGATAGTTGTTTTTTCATCACTGACTTTGGATGAAATATTAACATTAAGCTAGCTGATAGACCCTCCTATCATTATTATTATTGTTCTCTGAAAAAAATTTCCTTATGTCCATTCGTGTCCATTTGGGGAGGGAGCAAATATCATCCAAGAATAGTTATCTACTAAAGTAAAGCTAAACTTACTCCTAGTATTTCATTATTTAGTTGAATGTCAATATATCACAGCCAATGCTTAATTTTGAGGGATTGAAGAAAATAAATAAGGTTTTGGTAAAAAGTTGGACATTGTGAGATGGAAATGATGATGTTACGTTGTTGGGGCCAAAATACACCACTCTACTTTGGGCAGCCAGCCACTGACCATTATTTTGCATGTGGTGAATTGTAGGCAACACAGAAAACCTGGATTGGATCCTCAGTTTTATGTGTATCTTTTATTGATTAAGTGGAATGGATTGTATTTGGGAAACGGCTCTGGATGAAGAATATTTTTTTGATAAATTTGGGCGGGAAGGGGCGTCCAAATGAACAATTCTGAAATTTGAGGAGGACATATCCCCATTAGGTTAAATGGATGCCATGCCCATGCCAGTGCAGATATTTCTAAAAAGATATTTTGTCTATACATTTGGGCCTTTTGTCCATCTGTAAATGCTGTTGTCAAGATGGAGATTTATCTTATAAAACATTGTCCTTTAGGATGTTTGTATTTTTCTGAGTGAACAGGAGAAATGATGAGATTGGAAAACAATAACATCACATCCCATTTTAAATATTTCTATTTCTGCTTTGAGTAACAAACTTGCACCTGAAACATTAAGTTCAGGTGTATACATCAATAAACAGCCTACAGTAGATTGAGGTCCAAAAGGATGCCTCTGAGGGTTATGGCCAAATCCATGTAATGTAAAGAATACACTTAGACAACCCAAAAAAAAAGCACCTGAACAGCCACCAGCAATCAAAAGCATGAACTGATCTAAAGTATGCAATAAACTTTTGAACCACCATACTGTACTATCAATACATTTAAATAATTCAGGTAAAATGCAGTTTCTCAGCTCAGATATGACCCATTTATTTGTTCAGATGGTGCAAATTGAACATGGAAATACCATCATCATCATCATCATCATCATGGATTCACCAGTAAAACACATGTAGTTTGACAAATGATCCCTGATCCCTGTTTTTAGGTTCAGTTAATGATATAATTTGCTGAAATAGTATTTTTCACCTCAGTTTTTAATAACCTTTGAATTTATTCTGACCTTTTATGATTAAAATGCAGAAGATGATGTTATAATAAATAGTAATGAAGGACTAATTCAATGTATCAATTTCAATATCAATATCAAATAATCAATATCAATCAAATTTAAATGCTAAAATGGTAGATGGACTGAACTTTTATAGTGCATTGATGGTGCCCAAAGTACTTTGGAAAACTTCACATTCACATACTACTAGGCAGCTGTTACCATGCAAGGCACTGCCAGGCGCTATGGGAGCAATTTAGGGTTTGAACCATCAACCCTGTGGTCATTGCACAACCCACTCTGAGCCACATAAATAGTTCTAGGTCTTCAAAGGGTTAAATACTTTCTGTCTACTACAGTATATCCAATATCATCCACAATGTCCATAGTTTTAAGAGAAACAATGGTTTATCTGAGGATATATACTGGTTTGTTACTATTTTATATCATGTGTTCAGAGATATTATGTAAAACAAAGGTCATGTGGACAAAATCAGGGATACAACATCTGTTTAGAAAATTATTATTAGTGGCATTAACTGAGAGAAAAGTCATTTAAATACATAATGAATTACATTAAATATTTGTAACAGTGTAATATGTATTTCATCACCTATCACAGTCATTTTCCCGCTATTGTTTTCCAGGGACTGAAGACGATGATAGAAATTTAGGAGGTGTTTGTCTCAGGTTCTTTATGAATCAGCTCAGTGACTGTAAGTAGAATACATGTGAGAAGATGAAATATCTAACATGACAGGCAGGCATTCACTCTCAAAGCTCTGCATTTTCAATTCCTTTTGAATGACACAAATCTCTCAAAGCCTCTATTTTAATACAACAAAGACCGTATGACTTCTTATAACTGTTTAAGGGGTCAAGAGACGCTTTCTATTTTAAGACTTTTATGGTTCCTTGAACTATTCCAGATGTTATAGTCAGAAGACGTCCTGTATGTAATAATAGCTCGACGCATTTCTTGAAAGTGTACTTATTTATGTATTTACAGATCTTTATAGGTACCAGGAATTTAACAGTGATGGGCTAAAAAACATTTATTGTCTCAGTAAGTACAAGTTTATTTTATGGCACCTTTGGATTTCATCTGGGATAAGATGAGGAAGTAAAATGGAGGATACTGAAGAGACAAAGGTTGTTAGTTCGATGGTAATCACAGTTCTGAATACCAAGAGGCCTCTTGGTTTTACCATCCTGTACAGTATATCCACTTATATGTTTGACTTTTTTATTGCAGTAATTGGATGAAACATGTCCACAATGTAGGCTTTTCCCTTGACAGCCCCACAGAAAACTCCCAAACACAGACACACAACCACCTCCACATTTTGTTCATTCTGCATTTGGAACATTGTTGTTCATGAATATTTTATTAAGCCCGCTGAAGTGGTGTGTAAAGTTCAGTTGTTGAATTAGACAATAGAGTGTTTTCCACTAATCTTCCTATTAAAATTGTGAACATATTCCACAAAGAAAAACATAACCTTTTGAGAGATGTGGTTCCAGGTCTGAATGGTGATGACCTACAGTAGACATACAGAAAACCTAGAGCAAAAAGACAAACCTTTTTTTTCCATTTTATTTTTTCATTTAGGAAAAGACTTTACAACAGAGTCAAACAAAACAATTGGAAAAAAAAATTACAACTAAGCGCATCTGTATATCATGTTTGAAAAATCAACGATGGTAAAGCATAACATTTAACATAAACACACACAAAAAAAACAACCCTCTGCTTAAAATAAGTCAAAAAGCTATTTCTGTGTCAAATCAGCTTTAGGAAAATCCTTTCATGATCTGATAAAATAATCCAAGATGACATATTTACCAATTGATGTTATGTCTACAACTGAAATTACAGCATGTCTTTGAATAGATTGTGGGAAAATGGAAAGTAGAATGGGAACAAATTGCAATAGCTGTGTCTCAAAAAGTTGAAAAAAAACAGGTTATATTTTACGTTAACAATATTTAATAACAGGACTGTGAAAGTGACTAAAATGTGTGATAACTGTGTCTATGTGGGTAAAGTGAGTGTCAGCTGCTGCATGTGTTACCTATTATTTGATGCATATATGTTTCTTTATACTGAATTATGTTGCTTTGCTTGTTTACAAAAGCACGAGTGTATACATATTATGTCCTAACAAATAGATATAAGCATATTAATATCAGCATAACACAGGCCATGATGCGGCTTTATACTATTTAATTGGCATAATTCTGACCGCACCAGCACGTAAAATTAAGAGGGGTCTTTGAATCAGCAAAGTGCTTGTAATGTAATAAGCACTCTCTTCTAAATGGAGCCTTGACTCCATTTAAAAGAGGGCAGAAAATATGTGTGCACTCTTGCTTAAGGCTTTCATCTTGCATATAAATCACTCCAGCTGAAAGTGGGTGTTTGAGCACTACAGATTTCAGGTCTTGGGGCGCGCACTGTATCACTGGCCAAGGCTGCATTAATGACAGCGCTGCACCATGACTGCATGAAGCAAATGAAGCCAATTCCAAATATTCTCAGTGTGGATAAAATGTTGAAACGGAAGCTTTTTGGGTTGATTTAGAAGGCTTATGCACACTTCTCCCTTTCTCTCCTCTTCTCTTTAGATACCGCAGCAGCTGAGTGCTCTAACATTGTACAGGTATGAGCAGTCGGTTCTGGATTACTGCCAAGCCCACCTGTCGCTGCACCTCAACATGGGCATGGAGCCCTCCACTCAGGCACTGGCAGAACCAAGGCCGGCCGGGTACCACCCCCACCTGATAGCTGCCCTCCCCTCTGAGCCTGTGCTGCCTTGCCCCCAGACCCACTCTCTCCATCAGTGAGCTGTGTCCACTGTGACTCTGTGTCTGAACCTGCTTCTGTATGTCTGCTGTACAGAGTCACTGGACCTCAAATCAAACACAATCTGTGTGGGAGGGAATCTGGACTTG
This sequence comes from Siphamia tubifer, assembly GCA_020466265.1. Taxonomy (NCBI): domain Eukaryota; kingdom Metazoa; phylum Chordata; class Actinopteri; order Kurtiformes; family Apogonidae; genus Siphamia; species Siphamia tubifer. The sequence goes on along the minus strand of CM035791.1, from coordinate 27,503,971 downwards.
AACAGGAGTAAAGAAGACTATTAATCTGCAGAGTAGCATCTTGGATCCTGGGTAATAAACATGAAAATATATCTCAGTGGAAATAACAGGGTGCAGCAGTATTGATTATGGAGCTTCTAACTGACCCTAAACGTCCTCAATTTAGTAAAGGAATCTGGACAGCAGCTTGACTTTCCACGCTCTACTCTGCCTCTTGAGGAGTATTAAGGATAATAAGTTAATGATTTGTTAATCTTATTAAACTCATTTCCTTGACTTTTCCTCAAATAGGCACCTCTGCTGCGTCAGGAAAATCAATCACATGCAAAATGCTACAAACAGAGCAGGGAAACAGCATGATAAGCAAATGAGTAGCAGAACAAATGAAAGATTAGCCAAGCTAAAAGGCTTTCTGCTGCTTTTTCTGATCACGCTGTCAGTCAGAGGTCTTTCTCTAGCTCGTGTCCCTGTAGCATTTCCATCTCCAGAAATGAGCAGCTCCAGTGAGTTTCCCCAAAACAAGACAAGACACAAAATAATGGACAGTTATTTGTCATTTAAAATGTACAGCCTACACATCTTCCCAGCGGTAAGTTTAATTTACACAATGACTTTTCTTTTACTTAATGATTTGTGATGTTGATCAGGTTATAATTCATGTGATCGAGCTGAGAAATAAACAGATGAAAAATAGACACCGTGTACAGATCTCGGAGCACAGGGACATTTGCATATTTACTTTTTAATCATCCATTTAAAGAAGTTTTGTTGTTATGGGATTTTGTTTGAAATTGTGCCCATCCAACAATTAAATGATTGTGCGCTTCAGTCACACTCATAAACCCATGTGTGTGTACAATATAATATATGGTAAATAAACTGTTGTAAATGATTCATTCATTGACATCAGTGGGATCAACCTAAACTAATGTTGGCTGTATTTAAACAGCTGCGTAGGAGGTTGACACAGCAGCAAAGGGTTAATGATGATGTCTGGTTTTTTAGCCAAGTGATCATCATCATTATGGTAACTCGCACTCTCTATTTTCTTCTCTTGTGACTGTGTGTGACCGTTATCTGACGTAATACAGACTCTTAGAGCTTGGCTTGTGGACTTCTAACTCATTTGTTGCTTCCTGGAAAGAAAAACCTGTAAACAAACCAACATCCAATTATGGTCCTTGATATTAATAGACAGCAGCTCCATGTTTTCCACACACAAACAGTGTGTCATTAAAATGGTGAAATGTGGCATAATTGGAACATTTTGTCAGTTGGGAATTGTGTATCACTAGCTCTTTTTTCACAGCATTTCTGTTACAGGAATAGTTCACCTTTATTCCAGAACAATGTCTGTAGGATCATTTGACGCCACGTTTATTGCAGTTCTGTGACACTTTTGGAGGTAGAAACAGAGCAGTGATAAAAGTGAAATCATGATTCTGGAACATTCTGTAAAACAAACACCTTTCATTCCACAACCAAGGTTTGACGTTTTGCTGTCGTATTGCATGTGTAACTATTGCGCTGGAGGGATTTAAAAAAGAAGCGTGAGCCATGTACAGTAAACAAACATATCAATGCAATGAGGATGATGTTGAGGCAGGAGGATCTGCAAACAGTTGGCACTTAGGGACACTATCCATGCTAACATTTGTGGAATGTTAGCATGGGTAGACGGGCTGACACTGGAGAGATTAGCAACAGCACTATGCTCGGGGTATTTCCAACGCACAAGTGATACTCATATTCAACACATCACCACCTGTTTTTATTCTGGAACGTAGGTGCACTGTGTAAAATTCCAGCCTGTCACACCTTTGTTACTCCTTGGCTGTGGAAATCGGTCAGTACTGGCAAAAAGGAGGGATGTTGAACCGCATTTTGTAATAAAGCTCCAAAATATAATAACCTTTTCATTTTATTTTGTAATAAAGCTGCATTTTGTAATCCATTTTGCCACATTATGTAATACGTTTTTACATTTTGCAGCAGCAGGGCACTTTGTTGGCTGGTAATTAGACATATTAGACATGGACAATTTGAAGTTACAAATATATTTCGTAAATGTAAATGAAAATGTATTACAAAATGCGTCGGAACAGTTTATTACTAAATGTGGCTTTATTACAAAATGAAATGAAAAAGTTATTACAGGGATCACCATTTCACCTTTTTTTCCAGGATCTGTGTAAAAGTGGCTACTGACTGGCTTTTTGCATTATTGATTTAGTAAAAAAAAAAAAAAAAAGTTTTTTCCTTTTTGTGTTTTTTTTTACATGAAACTGAACTGTCAGAGAATGTTATATTTATTAGACAACACTTGAGGTGCACATTTTAACTTTTAACTAGTTCTTCATCAGTATATATATGAGCATATTGGGTCTTAATTCCTCATTATAAAGCATATTGTTGCATTTTTGTCCATGATCATATTCTACAACTACTGAATCATTATTTCCCCCCCCACACACCCCCCTACAATCTCTCAAATTACTGCTTATTGATAGTGTGCAAGCTGTTGTACATAGATTATCTGTAGGACCTATACCTTCATGGTAAAAATATTTTACTTTCTTCTTGAGATATTTTTTTATTTCAAGGATTGTTAGTAATTAAATATTTTAATGTCTGGTTTTTTTTGTGAACCCTAGAAAAATAACCACAGCTTGAGTACATAACGAAGCAAACAGCACTTCAAAATATCTTCTATTTTAACCTAAACACACACTGTATTGCATTTCCACAACAATGTATATGAAACTGATAAGCTCAAAATCTTCACATATTTTTATTGGCTTTTATATTTACATTATACAATACAATATGTTTCCAAACACTGCTCATAATCTATGAAGTCTATAATTGATTCAGTGTAATGGTTCATTTCACTTTGTTGGCTGTCAGTGCTGTCATATCCTATTTACTATGTTACAATAAATATAATTAATTACAGCTTCGTGCAGTTTCTTCACTCAGATTATATAACATGAGTATACCTCACAGAACTGCATATTATATTGAGTTCAGTATTGAAGTGGTGGATGTACAGATAATGGCACTATTTTTATTTTTATTTTTTTTATCTGAGAGATATGTACCAGCGTGAATTGCATATTGTGTGTTGTCTAAAGTAAAGAATGTGTTCACGAGTCCAAAGTGAGATTTTGCCCTTATTCACTCCTTCATTGTCTAATAGTTGTAGAATATGGTCATACACAATAAAACAGTATGTGCTTCATAATGACTAATACAAAGGTAATAAATCACAAATATTTAAATTAATTTGCACTAGTTAAGAGTTAAAATGTGCATTAACAATATGCTACAATTAAATTTATATATATATATATATATATATATATATATATATATATATATATATATATATTAATATATATATATATATATATATATATATAAAATTTCTCCTCTGCATTTTGTTGTTTTTTTGCACAATATTCTGTTGTATTTCAGGATCATGATCAAAATTGTATCAATTTTCAGCCATGTCTAAGCTCTAATCAGAATATTTTCAGCTTGATTGTATAAAATCAGTCATCTGTCAAAGTAATCTCATATGAAAGATGCATTGATTGTGTACAATTGCACACTTGTATCATGCATTTTCAATGAATCGTCAATAACAGACATTTTTAAATGCTTTGCCTCGTCCTCATCTGTTAAAAAAAAAAAGAAAAGAAAAGAAAAGGCTATGCAGAAGATATATCTACTTATGACGACACATTCTGACATATGACAGATTCACACTGCTGGAGGATTTAGTGCTCTACAGCCGCACACACATAACAGTTTAACGACACTGATAGATTGCATACTGCACTCACTTCAAGTGTTTAGAAGAGCATTGGGTAAGAGAATGAGGACAGGGAGGAACAGCAGATGCAACCGAACAGCACTGAGAACTGTGTGTTCACATGCATTTACACTAACAGGCTGATGACTCACGATACTTCAATCAATAACCACTTCTGGAGGAGTTCTGTCTCTACAACTTTACCCACAGTCCAAGAAAATAATTATCACCCACAGCACGTCTTAAATCAACAGTGTGACTCATAAACACAGCAGAGGTACAAGATATTTTCATTCAGGAGTTTGCCTAAATGAGAAGGGTTGATTGATGATTTTACAGGTCACAAGATGATTTGGGGATGTGGGAAAGCTTTTCTAATCGCGAAGTGCTGTCATCTGAAGCCATGAAACGACTCAACCTATAATGAAAAAATCTGATGTAGCCTGAAAAACAAAAATACATAACTGCTCGCAATTTTGTGGGTGAACGCTCACATCATATGGAGGTCATGAGGGGGAACCAGTTGTGTTTTTAAAAGACTATGTACAGCGAGCTCACAACTCCTCATGGACAATAATTGTTATTTGTATCTAAAACTATCCCAGACTTAATTTTGAAGAAATGCTAAATGTCAAGGTAATGACAGAATATCTTTTTGGTTTGTTATTCATTTGACATTTTATCTATTTGGCCAACAATATTGGCCTCTCTGACAACATGTTGGCACTTTCCTGGAAAGCAGGCACAAGCTATTTTCTTGCACTTAGAAGCTGTCAAAGTAAGCCAGACAATATAACACTTTATATTATCAGGGCTTAAAGTCCTCTCATCCCTCATTCTGTTTCATTGATTTCATCCACTGATCTTATTTTGGTGGAGTTCAAGCCATCATCTGGAGAGCTCTGTTCATTTACAAGACTCATAAAAGCACAATAAAAAAAAAGGTTAGAGGAAGTTAAAAAAGTTGTGATACCAACTTGTTTTTATGTACTTTGTGCACATCTTTGCATACACCTATGAGCCACAAATAGCTCTGTACACTTACTCAAATTACCTAAAACCTAATAAACTCAGTGCAGAGGTTGGTTTTTTTTGGTTTTGTTTTGCTTTTGGCACAGTCTAACCTATATTCCTGTCATGGGTACAGAGCAGTTGGCATAGCACAAAACGAGTAGGAATATTTGCCTTTTAAAACTCAAAACAGGTGTACGGTTCATCTCGAACTCTCGCTGTGAAAGGTATACGTGCTTTCATGTGGGGTTCTACTTCAGGCAGTGGCATATGTATCTATCTGGAAATACATGGCTTTGTCTCAGCCCTCATCACACAGTTCTGTGTTGTATTTGAAGCCTTTCCATAGAAGGTTGAGCTCAAGTTTCTTTCTGTGTTTGCCCGCCTGCGCCTTGCCCTGTCATTTCAGAGTTGTGTTGCAAATGCTGGCGGGCAGGGCAGCTGTGAATGCTCTTGATTTCCCTGGGGAGTTCCACTGTTGTTATGCCCACACTTTGAGATTACCTTTACCATCTCACAAACCCAGTATGACACTGGAGCTGCTAGTTTATGTTTAAACTGTCTCTGAAATCACAAGGCAATCAACCACTTTCCTGATTCATTTCGGGGTCAAAGGTGTACTTTTTTATGTTCCCGCTGTTTGTTAAATTTTACATTGCTTTCATTGAGTGGAAACTCCTATTCACCCTGCATTCATAATGAACTAAACAATCCTGTGTTTTGCATGTGATGCAAAGAGACAGCCACTCCTGTCCAAGCCACTAATCCACTCCACTGTGCCATTGTTTAGCTGTTGTCATCTGGTTATGCACAAACACAGTCTTAGTAGTAATAATAATAACAACAACAAAAAAAATACATCTTCATCACTTCAAGTAATAATAATCAATTCACATGAGGATGTCAGCAATATTGGATGAAGGTTTAATATATGAATCCAATATGCAACACTGGTTTTTCCTTGATTCCACAAATTTCCTGAAGGGAACGAGATCTCAGCAAAACGTAATCAGGAAAAGACATGCTGAGGCACTAAAAACGGGGTTAATACAGGATGATGTTTGAGTGAATACACGTCAAGTGTGAAGGGAAATGCACATCCTCCTGTAAAAAAAAAAAAAAAATGCCAACAAACAATGAAATTAAGTTTAAAATCTCAATAACAGTAGCCAGAGCTTCTTCAGCAACTGTCTCTGCTGTCGAAGCCAGAGCTTGAAAGGAGGGATAATGTGTGACCAGTTGCTGCTATTTAAATAGTTTCAGAATCCATCTCCTTCAATGCCACATTCAGTGTTGAAAATACAAATCAATAATGGTAAATAGCACCATTGTTAAGCCGGCATTGTGCTCTGTGGATTGCATTAAAGGCTGAATGCCACTCAACTTACCAGACACATGCTCAGTGTAGGATTATAGTCTCACAAGAAGCTATATGTTCAAATTCTCCACCAAACCATCTGCATCGCATAAATGTAGTTTCACATTTAACCGCTGTTCAGATAAAAGATAACTGGGTGGGCTTTGCTCAGAGGATTGTGGTAAAAATATTCCTCAGTGGCGTCTATGCTGACTCCAGATATAGTAAAAAAATAGGTCATTGTAGATGCTATAAAGCTCAAATATATGAGGAATAATTCAATACTATGTATATTGAAGTGGGAAAAGACTGGTGCCAAGCTGTCAGTCATTTTTCAATGAAGACCTATTTTAGCATTAGGCTGCATATTCCTGGAGGAATTTGTATAATTTTGTTGTTCCCCAGGGTGCTAAATTTCTGGTTAGTCTCTCTTGCATAATAATTACATTGGTCACCATGCACTGCTCAGTGCACAGATTGGTATTTGTACTGAGGAAAAAAGGTTGCTAGGCAATCCAGTGAGATCTAAGAAAAGGTCTGTATGAGATGTGGCGAAGACAGAGAGTTGGCAGTTGCTGGGTAAATTGCAAGTAGACAATCAAAGTCATATCACACTGAGCTTGAAAGTAGAAAGAGGAGAGCAAGCTGCTGAATGAAGTTGTTTACCTCCTGTCCTCATGCTCAGCAGCAAGTGGTTGGCATCAACAGGCGACATGAACAATTAAGTACACTTTATAAATTAGTCAGAGATTGATTGTGTTAGTTTAAACACACACACAAAAAAAAAAAAGAGCAAGAGAGAAATGCTTAAAATTTATCACGTCTTATTGAGGATGTAACAAGCGTATATCCATGAGTGACTTAGAAAAGCTGTTGCTCTGAGCTAAGTGCTTTGATTTTGAGTGGGACAAGAGAAGGAGGTGGTATAATTGGGTTCACACTCTGTGGAGTCTATATGACTCCCCCAACCCTCCTCTCACAGGCATCTAGAGAAACCGCAGAATAAATAATGCACTGTTGATGAAACAGCACAAATGTCTTAACACCTGACCACGTTGAACCACTGACATGGCACATCGAGGTAGATTGAATTTAGCTGTCGTTCAACTTAATACACAGGTGTGGCACTGTGCCCTATGGAGTATGAGGGGGATTTATGGCTGGGAAGACTGTAGCTGTCATGTCCCTGCAGCAGCTCCAGCACCACCACTGCTCAGCATCTCTGCCAAGGCGCAGTTTACTCTGCCAGCACTGCCCTTGCATCCCAATGAGTAGCATGCAGGAAATGGCTAATGTTACAGCCTCTTGTCATGTATCCTGGGACATGAGCTCAATTAACTCAACATAAGCACTGTCAGTAGGGATGAAAACAGATACAGGCCTCGGTGTGTCCATAATTACAATCTGTAAAAAGTAACGGAGTAACGGATCGATATGATTGATAGATGTGATGGCATATTTCTTTGTTTCACACCTTTCTCTATTTTTTTTTTTTGTGCCTGTAATCCATCTTTTAGTGACTGTAGGCACTCGCGAGGGCATTAGGGGTGATCGTGGGAGCCAGGAATAAAACCATGCACATCCACAAGACGCTCCATCAATTCTAGCTTGCTACACTGATTTACATCGCCTGGCAGAAGGCAATTCATGACTTGTGGAAATCCAGCATTTTTCTCCCTATTTTTCCACATGACTGGGGATCTATCATCAGGCAGATCTAATCAACAACTTCTAGAAAGGCGACTGGAAAGATCTCTTCTGATCATGTTTAATCATCCGGGTTTAATCACTTGTTTAATAGAATACAGAAGCTGAATCGGGTTTAATGAAAACAGGATGTGTTGCTTTTTGAGTTTGCATTGATGATTGAAGGTTAGAGGAGCGACAGCACGAAGCTGCTTTGTATCTGGCGGCGGTTCACCCATGTGGGTTATCTCTTTAGGTTACCAACAAACACCTGGCATGAAGGAAATCCATTAGACAGATCTGTGCATGGTACAACACCACTCATGTCTGGCGATCTGTATCATTTTAAGCTGCTCTATGTATTTCTATCAGGTTGGTGACACAGTATATAATACATCCAAAGAGCAATAGTTAATTTTCAGCAGCTAAATAGTGCTTTTGTTGCAAATTCATGTTTTAAGTATTATCAAACTGACCCCATGATAATATTCTGAATAAAAGTATTTGGAAATAAAAACATTTTATTGAGTCACTGAAATGTATTCATTTATATTACTACTCTGGGAATGTAATGCTGTAATGATCCTATGTCTTGGTGATGTCTGCCTAGATTTGTGCATTTCATAATATGAAGCTGGGTTTTTTTTTTTCCCCACTCCATTTTCTAGTTCTTTTCACATTACTCACTAAATTAATCTACAGCTAATCTCCTGTAGCTGTGTTATGTTAACAAGAGTTGCACGATTAATTTAGGAACATTTAAATATATAAAAAGGATTGTAAACAACTAAATGCGCTGGAAATTATTCTTTTAATTGCTGTTAAGTTTAGCCATTACAACTAGCGGTTCATATATTTCCAGAACCATCCCAGGAATACAAATTTTGCAATGTTCTATGGGAAGAAATTAGCTTTCCTTAAAGAGACTGTTTAATAGTTGTTTTCTCATCTGTCTTTTAGAGTCTTTAGATGCTGGAGCGTGCTGTTTGTGTGTAAAGCCCAGGGGCATCCTGTGTACTGCAATGAACTGATTTATTAAATTGTTTGCCTCACAGCAGCCACAAATATCCCCCATATTACTGGGGAGCTGGAGACTGTTGACTGGTGCATCGGTGCCACAAAATGATGAATTACATCAAGAGCAGCCAAGTAAGATCCTTTGCACATGAACAGAGTCTGACACAAAAACACTTGAATTCATGATATGCAACACTGATAAAAGAATACCTTTAAGATGTAAGTATATGGGCGGTCTTTTATTCTTCACATCTAATAACTCTTTATAGATGTTGTGATTTTTTTTTTTCTCCCTTTCTCTAAATAAAACTCTATATAAACATGTGTGTTGTGTGGATTTTTTCATCCGGAGCCTCTGAGGTCTCTGGTGAGGTTCTATTATTGGAAAAATAAACTAATACAGCAAAGTACTCAAGGCAGGCAAGAAAATAAATTCACAAACCACATATTTGCAAATTTGGCAAATAAAGTGATCGTCTTTACTTAAGTAAGTAGCATCTCAGAAAAATAAGCATTCATTTCCCAGAAGAGGTCTTAATAAATGTGGACAGAAAAGGGTGAGATGGAGCCATATGTTGTCTCCTATAGTGTGAAAAAAAAAACACATCTGTTTTACTTACTGTTTGGATAAGCATAAGACTGAGAGCCAACATATCCAAACCTGGAATTAAATCAGAAACAACATTATTTGTATAACTATAACATTCATTATAAGACTGAAGATTAATGGATAAAATAAGATGGAGCATTTTTCTTATTTGTTTTATTTTTAATTTTTTTTTACCACATTTAAGATTTACTCCATGTAAAGTTTATGGTTACACATGTAAATGTTTACATGATAAATAATAAATACTAAATTAATGAAGCCACAGTCTGATGCTCTATGTATGAATCTATATTCTCACTGTAGATGCCAGCGGCAAACATTTATCTACAGCTTTTTTCCAATTGTGCATTACTGTTTTAATAAAATACTGAAAACTATAATTAATACATTTACCCAAAATGTCCCATAAAATACATCAACCCACATTAAAAATATGGGTATTTACTCTCATAACCACAAAATGGGGGGCATTTACTCCTGTAGTTTTGTGCTGATTTTCACACTGTATATGGTAGTACATTTATAAGGCAAAAACATTGGTTAGAACACAACTTTGCAAGCAATTTAATCTAATACTTATTTTCAACACCATTTTAGACTTACTTGCTCTGACACCCATGTGTAAAAATGGCTGCTGTCAGAGATAATCTAATTATAAAACCAGAAAACCAAAACATGTTATGACTTTTGCAAAGAAATTGATTTAATAAAATGACAGAAAGACATTTTTCTATTCTAGGAATGATGACTGGGTACTTTTAAAATGTCACAAGTTTTAGTTAGTGTTTATCTAAAGGGAACCCTGTTATGTGTCAGGTTGTAGATGATTAATGAAATTACTGACATTAATTTATTTAAGAAACAAAAGAGGACAAGCATTACAAAACATGTAGATCCACAGTGACATTACCTCTGGTATGGGTTTACCTCAGTCTCCATCTTACATTTATCGTCCAAAGCAAACAAACATCAAGACAATGAAGAAATTGACAATTATCAGCTGCCTATTTCTGAAAGGTTTTACTTCTAAATAATTAACTAATGTTCTATGAGCTCAAAAAACTCCAAACATCTAACATCATGTTCATAAACATATAAAATTTTTCACTTAATGAATAAATGATTTTTCATACTAAGACTTTAACCCCATAACACCACACGTATCATATTTGATACATGACTTTTGAAGCCCTCTATTTAATCAGTGAGATATTGTTTTCTTTAAAAACCTGATGTATACATTTAGATATTTGCAAAACATAGATAATTCACCACGGGGAAGAAATTCATTCACCAGAGGCCTTTTCAGTGACAATACAAATTAAATTAATGAGGAAGGAGGCAGAACTGTGCACATTTTGAAAAGGAATCACCAATTTGTTTGACATGTTTGTGTTATATTATTAGTTTGTTCAAAATTAATAATATTGCAGCATTGAGACTCAGGGTATCAAATATCATACAAAACTGAACATTGAACATTGATACTGGAAAAAGGACGAATAAAGGTTTCACTTTTAAAGAAATTTATTTTTCTGCCAATTACTTAATGGTTCAGGTTTTACAGGGTTAATTAATTCACCCATTTGTTGCTTTAACATCATTTTTCATTTAATTTCAGTTGAAGGGCAACTGGTTATTCCCTGAAGATCAATAATCAATAATCTAATTTGGAATTATGGCTTCATTTCAATGTAAGTTATGAATTTAAACTTTATTTTACAGTCCCCCATTGTACGAAACCTGTTTTGGGACTTTTTGTCTAATCCTGTGTTGCATGCACACAGGATTAGACAATGAATATTTAAAATATATATAAAAGACAAAGTGAACAAAGAAAATATACCTGAAATGACCTGCATGAACACATCATTAAATTAAATACCTACATACACATTTATGTTGAGAAAAACAGTCTGTTGTGATGTATGAATTAAAACCCTGTGTTATTTTGTTATTTTATATGCAGTCTGCACCCACTTGAAAACCTTTCCTTTCAGTATTAACTGTTTCTGAAGTGACTTACATCATTAGCATGAGCAGCAATAATCACCCAAGAGATGTTAGTGCATGCTGTGCAAAAACATTACACAAATCCACATCAAACATGTTGTTAAATCCTGATTTTTTTTTTCCCTGTGTGTCCATACCAAATAGCCAATTACTGCGAAATTCTGTGATGTTTGCCCAGGTACCTGTTAAAACAATGTGTTCCTCTAATGTAGATGGATTCTCATTTTTGTGCTGTTAATAACGGGGTAGTTTAACATTTCTGATTTTAGACTTTTCTGAAAATGTGAACAGAAAATCAAATAGATGGTTCAACATTTTTTTTCTGCCTGAGTAAAACAGCAAAAAAAAGAAAAGAAAAGAAGAAAAAAAAAAACACATGGTGCTGATGATAGAGGATATTCACCCCAAGAGATGGAGACATTTTCTTTTGTGGATTTAGTTTAGTCACATTGCTGTAAATCAGTGGTTTACAAGAGAGAAACCCTGCATAAAAAAAATAAAAAAAATCACTGCTGGTAAATACATGTTCACATGAGTAAATGTTATGAATGAAGGAAAACATACATGCACTGTCTGAGGAAAATGATTTACAGTAAATTATCAGTTCTTTTTGAGCACCGTTACATTGCATTATCCACTAAAGATGTTCCTACACAAGCTGTACTGAACCTCTCACACCTGTCAGCTCCACAGATCACCCACACAATCTCTGCATTTGTCTGTCTGCCCTGAGTAACAGCTCATCAACGACGAGGCTCTGTGGACAGCTACCTCTCACACAAACACACAAAGAGCGGCAGCGAATCACCGCCTCCACTGCCACCCAGACCTATGCATATCCATCATAATTATGCACAGCAGGAATTGAAATAGCTCATCGTACTTCAGAGCCGAGGAGCATTGCACCAATTTCCCTTCACATATTACAGCACAAACAAAACAATGAACACAAAAACACCTACTTTGGTTATTTTTATTTACTGTCTCTAACATTGGAAACTCCTACATTTGAAGTGAAATTGAAAATCTAATTGTGTTTCCGGTAGTTTCCTATCAAACTAACAAGGATCAACCCAAAAACCTTCTCTGTAACTATCCACAAAACAGGTTTCATCATAACATGTGTGGGATGTGTTGTGATTTCTGACATTTTTCACTCATCTGAAGATGAATGTATCACTGTTTAATGCTGGAGGCAAAATGTGTCATGTACAGTAATGTTTTTTTGGTAAAGTCACCTGACGAACATATCACACCTACAGCTTGTAGCACTCCCCTTTGTCATTTATTTGAAATATTCACTTAATAAAAATGTCCATATCATTTGTTGTCAATAATCATCATAATAATTTCAGTACATTTCACCTTATATTTATATTTATGTACTGTGAATAAGAGTTTTAAGAGTTTCTCTAATATTTAATGTTCTCTGCTGTATATTTTATAATATTCTGTATCTTTATACTATGCCATTGCATGCTAACGCTCTTTCTGTTCCTTTTTTTCAGCATTGCAATACTACAACTTCCCCATTGTGGGATGAATAAAGGATATGTTATGTTATGTTATGTTATGTTATGTTATGTTATGTTATGTTATGTTATGTTATGTTATGTTATGTTATGTTATGTTATGCTATGTTATGTTATGTTATGTTATGTTATGTTATGTTATGTTATGTTATGTTATGTTATGTTATGTTATCTTATCTTATCTTATCTTATCTTATCTTATCTTATCTTATCTTATCTTATCTTATCTTATCTTATCTTAAAGTCAAAACAATTTTCTTCCTGGGTGAGAGCTGAAGAGGTCATTATTGATGTTTAAAAGTAACCAAAAAAAACTGTAAAAAACACTAAAGGTGAAATATATATTTTTTTTACTGTATTAGTATTAAATGTTTACATATGAACAGGCCATGGGGGCAGCCATGGCCAGCTGGAGATCTGATCTGTGACCAAGGTGTCACCAGTTTGATTCCCTAAAGTGGCAGACAGTTGCTTGCCGTTGTGCCCTTGAGCATGCTCTTCTCTTTCTGCACAGTTTGTAATAGTGAAGTTCTGTCTGAGAGACGAAACTCGGTAGCAAAATATGAGGAGTTGTGTCTACAAACATAACAATGTTGTCTTCGACAGTTGAGTGACAGTATTTGTTTTGTTCTTTTTAGTGAACGTTCACTCTGGCCCACACTTTGTTATCGTAGGTGATATAATGCACCTTAATGCTGAATGATACAAAATCAAGGAGTTAATGGCATGGCACCTCCCTCTTACTGTAGACATAAAAATATAATTTTGAGATAAAGAAGACTCTTCATACAGTTGATATTTGAAGGTGTTTATACACTAAAGAAGTAAACATTGTGAATATTATATTTATTTCAAAAATTAAATCCCTAAAATTTTCGTCACTGGCCCTGTTACTCAGTAGACATCTGAATAAAATGCATTTCTCATTATTTATTTATTTATTTATTTAATAAACATCAATTGATAGATATTATGCCCATAAAATCCTGATTAGACATAAAGACCATGCAAATGCTTCTCCCCTGTCTATTTATCATAAACTGTGAAGCTTACATTGTTTTTTTCATGATATATTTCAGTCATCTGAGGAACAGTTTCAAGCTGTGCTTCTTTGCCAATGTCCTGTCCACTTCCTCAATTGCATTTGCGACAGAGTTGACCTATGGCCATTATACATAAATCTCCACTGCTGCCATGTGAGCCCACGTGGAGTTTATGTTATGGGGTAAAAGGTAAAGGCAGGACACTTTTGAAGAAAAGACAAGAGGAAAGAATATATTTGCAACATTTTGCAAAGGGCAAAAAAAAAGGATTCCAGTTGAACTTGAAGTCTGTTTCTGTTGAACAATCACATTTGATGTAGAAGCCATTACTTAATTATATCCCTTTGTAGTAATATCATTTGGATTGAAAATGAAGAGATGATTTGATTTACAGGGTTCACAGTCTTCCATCTCCAGTTGTTTAAAGACTCCTCAGGTTTGTGTGTGTGTGTGTGTGTGTGTGTGTGTGTGTGTGTGTGTGTGTGTGTGTGTGTGTGTGTGTGTGGTGTGTGTGTCTTATATTTTCAATATGTTGTATATGGCCCTCGATATGCAGCTGTTTAGTGCATGGAGTAACAGGATCAGTCTAGTGTAGATTAAATGCAACTGTAGAAAATTTAATCAGTGTGGATTTTGCTGTGTAAGTGAGGAGGTACTATGTGACTACAGCTCTATCTGTTTATGCCCTGCAAGCCATAGTTTTACATATTTGGTCATGGGGCATCACACAAAATACCAAGTAATGAGAAAGATTTTTGGTAATTTACTCCTAATCCTTTTTGATATTTCTTCCAGTGTGAACCCAAGTCTTGCACATGATGCAAGATTTCAATAATCAACAGTGTACTTGTTTTCAGTGTCACCAGGCCATCCTCCTCTGTGCCATAAAGGAAATGCACAGTATATTACATGATGTTACCAAAGGGACCAAGTAAAGGAAAAGGAAGGAAAGATGAGAATCATAAAGGTGAATCACATATCATAAAGTTTTTACTCCTTGAAAGTGGAAGGTTGGATGAAACTCCGGGGAGATTAAGTGAGATTAAAAATGCTTAATACCTGGCAGCTCATCATTGGGCAGCTTTCCATGAAGCTGTGACATGAAAGGTGACTTTGACACAAAGAGTAGAGCTGGTGATGGCACTCTAGTCAAGCTGGAGCATGATTTTTTTTTTTTTACCAGTTTCAAGGTAATATCAGCTAACAGAGCAGTGGTCACTGACCTGTACTAATATGTGATTACATTATTTACTTTATGAAATTTGCTGAGGTCAAAACCTGTGGTGTATTTTTTTATTCTTCTGATATATGATGCATATTTCCTTTTTTTTTTTTTTTCGAACAGATAAAACAAAATAAGTAAAACATACAAAGTATTTAAGCAGAAATTAAAACAACACCTCTTTAGCATCCTAAATAATTATACCTTGTTCGAAAGGGTGTAGGATGAAGTTAACAAAACGTATCTAGTCCTACCTCTTTGTATTACTCAGTCAGAGCATATATATATATATATATATATATATATATATATATATATATATATATATATATATATATATATATATATATATATATATATACTACCATCAGAAAAAGGGACACCTGTTCCTTGCTAGAAATGTCCTGTATCCACTTAAAATGTGGTTTATAAAAACCTGTTTAAACTGTTGTCCTGATTTGCAGGTTTTCAGTTCTTCACTACAGTTATTCCACATATTAACTCCTTTGACTGATATACAATGCATTTTTAAATTAGTACGTACAGGCGGTTTTTAAAGTATATAAATCCCCCTCAGATTGTGTTTGTTTTCCTTCACTTGAAACGTATTATAATACAAGAGAAGAAACTACTGTAGGAAACAGCCCATCAACATTAATTAAGAGTTATGTAATTATGATTTAGGAAAGCTGTTCTTAAAAGAAGAGCTAATATGCACATTGTGTCAAATGAAGATGTAGTTTTCTTTGACACAAATTAAAGTAATTAGGGTCATTTGCAGAGCACAAGAGGAAATCTGCTGCATCTGTGTCCTTCAAATGCCCCTACTCCCTCTGGTCATGTGTGATACTTTCAATTAGGACCCATAGCAACAATGAATTGAGTAAATAGTTCCGTCTATTAAAACTGCACAGGCACAATCAGTTAAATGCATTTATTTGACTGGATCACAGTTCATTGTTATTTCTTCTTAAAACAATGACAGAAAACAGTGATGTCAAATCATTAGGAACAAACTGATAAGTGAAGGAACTGAAGTGATACAATAAAACATTCATGTACCATCTTCTTTCTATGCTATCTTTTATATTTAAAATAGGAGAATGATTTTCTGGCACATCTGACAACCTTGCATAATATAAAAGTAGTGATTTTCAGCTACATTTCATATTCATTATTCATATTAGATGAGGAGTGTTTTTACATAGAATAAAATAACCCATTGTTATTATGATTCCTGTTAGTGAAGACTCTTCTTTTCCCCTGTCCCGTTCCAGTCACATGATGAATGGAAAAATGGAATCCCTTTCCCATGGGAATGAACCACAAGATTCGTGAAAAATTGTCAGCCTCCATGAAGCAGCTGCGAAATATGAGAAAGGATACCCCTGGGGTCTACGGGTACCTCTGTTTGCATCTTGTTTGTGTTGGTAACGTGAGTATGATGCACTTTTATATAGTGGAAGTTATACAGCAATAAATGCAATAAATGCAATAAAAAATAGAATCATTTTTGTTTTTAATACAATGCTGCCTTAGAGTCCAAGACTAACAGGCATTCTACACAAAAACATAGTGGCTCCACCTTTGGTTTTGATTATAGGGGCTATTTACTTTGACTTTTTTTGTTCCAAATAATTCACATGTAGTGTCACAATAAAGTTCATCATATATTCCCATCCATAGTTGCATTAAATTTGATTATTGATTAAGTTAGCCTTTCATTTATATCAGACATATATGTAGGTATTTCTCACCTGACATGTTTCGGCGTGTTATTTCCGCCTTCGTCAGAGGGTCACCTGAATGTTGCAGTGACGTGCTTAATTTAACAGTAAGACATAATGAACATTCTACACTTGATTATTGATCATTGGGAATCAGACTGCTGTATCAACTCTTCATCATCCCCAATTAGAGTCTGGACTTTATGGAGGGTACTAGCCTAACCACACTATCCCCATTCGTCACATGTATAGGTCTAGTTATGCTTCATATGCAGTGGAGGTGGGCTAAAAGGTTGTCTTTCAAATCACTCTGTTAAAGTAAAATTACAACCAATTAGCGTCATTTTTAGGATGAAGTAGTTACAGCATTAGAGAAAGTTCACAGACAAGTCCGTAGAAAGTTACGAATGACTAAACAAAATGGTGGATTATGGAGCTTAACGACTGTTGTCACTTCAGTAAAAATTATTTAAAGATTGCTGATGTTTTCTCCCATTCTTCACCACCTGTTGTTGTTCTTCTTCTATGGTTGTTTCCAGTTGTTTGTCTCTGAATTGTTGCAGCGTCACTTTGTTACACCCGCCCTCTGACTCTATACTTCACTGTGATTCGTCAGCCAGTTTCAGGGAAATCTAGCTAAAAGTTACATTGAACATAACTAGACTGTGATGGCAGCACAGAAGATTTGCTGCCGCTATGGGGCGTCTAGAGCAGCTATGCTAGGAGGCTACTTCATCTGTGAAAATTGTGTCTCAGGCTCAATTAAGTATTTTGCCGCAAGCCTGACGACCCTGATCAATCCTTGCGATGTCAAATCTTTTAAACATTAGAGACACGGGAGAACATTTACTGCATCAGTTAGAATAAATAACCTGTTACAAGTGAAACATTATTAACCACTGTAGTACTTATCCATGGAAGGATCTGAAGTATTTGCTTTGTTAAATCCAGTGTAAGTCTCCTGTTAACAAAACCAAAGATGATGTAGTGAAATATTCCATGTGCATTATTTGTTTTGTTTGCCAGGCAGTGTATATAAACTTTCAATCTTGGACCTTTATTTCTTTAGATCCTTGGAACCTTTTTATTATATAATGCACTGTATACATTGAGCTATTTAAAGGTTCCACAATGTTGGTATTTTCTCCAAAGCCATACATGTTAAGGTTATCTGGTCACTCTAATTTGCCTGTAGCTGTGAGCATGGGAGTGAATGTCACCACTGTAATGAGCTGGTGAACATGTCCAGGATGCACCTGCCTTCACCTGATGATAGTGAGGACAGTCTCCTGTAAACCATCAATGCATTATTTTTGTATTTACAGATGAATGAACTATATGTGATGTTTTTTTTTAAACACTTAATCATGTCACTGACATGTTTTAAATTAACCCAGTTATTACCTCTGCCAAGGAGGTTATGTTTTTGCAGGCGTTTGTCTGTCTGTCTGTCTGTCTGTCTGTCTGTCTGTCTGTCTGTCTGTCTGTCTGTCTGTCTGTCTGTCTGTCTGTCTGTCTGTCTGTCTGTCTGTGTACAACAGAACTCAGTAATTAAAGATGGATGTTGATGACATTTTCAGAGTATGGTGGTAATGGGTAGATCAACAAATGATTAGATTTTGGTAGGGGGGTTGCTTTGGTGGAGGTCTGCACTCACAGAGAGCATTTCTAGTTTAAAAATGCCCCTACAATGTTTTTTATTAATATCTCCTTTTTCCCTTTTTAGTGTTTTACCACATCCCAATCCTACTGCTGCCAGCAAATTCAATAATGTTTTTTTCTTAAAATGGTATACATTTTCTTAATTTAAACGTCTGATGCGTTTTCTATGTTCTATCTAGAGTAAAATGTGATTATGAGATTTGTGAATCCTTGTTTTCTCTTTACATGTTAAACTGTACTCTAGCATTTGCCTAATATTTTAATGATTTAGTCTTAGCACAAAACCAATTGTCACATAATTTCCTCATAAGCACACAAACACATATTTACATTAATAAACTTTTACATTTTGAGAAATAACTAGAAAAGCACTCAGAACGCAGACCTCCTACAAGGTAGACCCCCCCACCCCACCCCCACCCCCAACCCCGATCACCCCCAAAATGAATTTACTTCTTCCTGGTCAAATTTCCAACATATCCTGAAAATTTCATCAAAATCCGTCCATAAGTTTTCGAGTTATCTTGATCACAGTCAAACAAACAGACAAACGCCGGCAAAAGCATAACCTCCTTGGTGGAGGTAATAATAAAATAAACAGTGGGCACTTTGATTACCATTGTAACAGTCAAACTAACTGGTATCCTCGAATAGCAAGGACAAGAATGTACAATTTGTTGGATTTATCTGAAAAGGCGACTACTGACCTTGGTGCAGGTCTACACTACATTATGTTTAATTCTATAATAAATATTAATTTAAAGCTATAACACAAGCTATAAATTACCGATCACAAGGGCTGCACTGGACTTTAACTAACCGTAAATGTTGACTCTGTATTTTAAGATTCCATTGACTTTGCTGCAGTGAGTCCATGTTCAATCTCTTCCACAGTAATGTTCCCCTGAATTAAATGGGTTTTGCGAAATTGAGAATATACGAAGCCATTTTGGAGAGATAAAATTATTTTGGTACAGTGAGAGCAAAGTGTATATCCTTTTCTAAGTGATTTCAGGGGTACAAAAATCAATAGCCCTCTAGTTGCATTTCTGCCAAGTTGATGGAGGTGGTTGAGTACAGGTGCAAAGATAGATCAAGTTAGAAATCAATCAAATCCGAAACATTCCATTTGAAAGGCGAGAAATGTAGGGCAGTGAAGTGAGCAGGAGTCAATTTTTAAGCTCTGAAGGTTCAGTCATGTCAAAGAAGCACATGCCATCTTGTCTCAGAGGATAGGGAGGTTAGTTTTTAAGTATCACAGGTTAAACTACTTGAAATGTAGTCAGTCGTGTCACCTGGCTGATGTCTAACACTCTGCACAATCATCTGCATTCTAATCTATGGATTACTTGTTTCTTAGAAATAGGAAATTAAAATATTTCGAAAGACAATAATACATTTAATCAACCTTAATCTACTTATCTGGTGGGGTAGGTAACAAAGGTTTGGAAGAGTATGTACTTTAACATCCCAACCATTTAAACTGTCTCAAGTGGAAAGAGAGGGTTTTTTTTTTTTCCTTTTTCTTTTTTTTTTTTACCTTTTTCAATTCAGCCTCAAGTGACAAGATAGATTGCTTTCCTTTCCTGCTTTTTTTTTTTCATCCATTGTTTTGATGTATTTCAGGCAAGAATAATGCCTTACACTGTTGATTTCCTTTATCACTAGATGTGACCTTTCTGTGGGTTGAGGAAAAGACCAACACTTACCTGTGAAATGTCACAATACTATCCTAGATGTCTTTGTGCTTGTATAGTTTGAGGAACGAAAGGATAAGGACAAAAAATGTTAGAGAACTTATTCCTAGTATTTATACTGAAAAATATTCAGAAATTACAGAAAAATATCATTAGAGTTTTAAGAGTGCTGTGGTATGTGACCTTGTACTGGATTGCTTTTTTTTTTTTTTTTAATCCATAATTTCAGTAAAAGGAAGTAATAAAACTGTGTAACCTTTAAAACCTAGATATAGTTTTGTGCCAGTGTCTAAATGAATTTTTCTCACATTTTTATCTTTATTGGTTATTTAATCCTTTACTTTTTTCAGTGAAAAGCAACTATGTTTCTACATTTTATTACCTGACCTTGTAAGAGTTCATGAACCTGCAGTATAAATTCAGACGTTATTATATCAGAATGTACAAAACTACAGCAGATGAGATTTGTTTTATTGAGTCTAACTTAACTGAACATAAAAAGAGTCTACAGCCATCATCATTTATCAAACTAAATGCATTGTATTTGTGAATTAATGTTGCAAAAAGTGATGATGTTTCTAAGATGGCTGCAGAGCCTCTGAATCTCCGAATGAAACTGCATTTCACCCAAATTATGTAAATGTATTTTTAGGATTAGTGGCTCAAAAGTTTTGAATTATTATTAGAACATATTATACTATTATTAATATTATTAGAATATTAAAGTTTGTGATTGGACAAGTCTTTGAGTGTTAAAACGTATGAGGTTAGATCAGTAAGTGTAGCTTAAAACAAATAACCAAAAATACAAATTTAATGTATTTTTTGAATGTTGCTTGAAAAATACACAACATGTTTCAACATTTTAGAAAATATTAAATGAGATAAGGTGATTTTGTGAAGATGGTCTCAGCTGCATGCCAGATGTCAGCGGCTATTACTTAACTCCCGAGGTCACAGTAATTCAGGGGGTATGTACATGACAAGAACAGATAGCTGTTTGTGTGAGTAGCCATAATTGTGCCGATAGGAACCATTACCTGTCCTTCCCAGGTGAGATTATCAAGTCAATGGTCTTGAACTAATGACCGGAACATTGAGCCCAGACCTCTGCTCGCAGCTCAGAGCCGCCGTGGCAGACAGGATACGAGGCAAAAATGAAGCACCAATCACCCTGCAGCTTCTGGGAGGAAACATATGAGCAAATGAGCAGCGTCTAAGTCCAGTCTGAAAAATAATGACTCAATATCACTTTAAATCACTTCATTAGATGATGAATTAATGTTGAATCTCCAACAGACATCCTAATTAAACTTGAAAAGCAAACAATGAGAAAGGGAACATTAAAACATTTACTCAAACATTATTTTTAAACCTACAAAGAAGTGGTGGAAGGAGTATACAGATCCATTACAGTTGCATTTATAAGTTTACATACCCTTGCAGAATTTGTTAATATATATATATATATATATATATATATATATATATATATATATATATATATATATATATATATATATATATATATATATATATATATATATATATATATATATATATATGCCACGAGAAGTGTCTCATTTCTTAAATAATCGTCACTTACAGTACTTAGGGAGCATAAAGATTGGACTGTATTTCAATGTGAAAAGGTCATATTATCTGATGAGTCCAAATGAATCCTGTTCCAGATAGAGAGGAGAGTCAGTTGCAGTGATTACCCATCATGCCTAGCACCTACAGTACAAGCCGCTGGGGGTTAGTTCAGTTGGTCAGATCTAGATTCAGCAACATTATGTGTCCAAAAACCCAAGGTCAGTTGACGACCTGAACATCAGTGGATATTTTTTTCTCTGATGGTATATTTCAAGATTTAAAATGCCAGGTTTCATGAGGCTCAAATTATGAAAGAGTGGTTCAGAGAGCATGAGACATCATTTTCACACATGAGTTGGCCCAGACTTGAGAATCTCTGGGATGTGCTGACGACTTAATGCAGTAGTCGGAATATCCCATAATTAATAGAAGATCTTTGTGAAATATTAATGCATATATGGACAGAAATAAATGTTGGGAGATGTATTATGACACTGCATGTGCATTACATAAACAATAGCACAGCAAAATACTGGATATCTGATTTATTTTTGGCCATGTATTATATGAGTGCTTCTATGAAATTTTGGCACGTGGCATTTTGACATCTTTTTTACATCTAATTAAAAAAAGAAATTAAGACTTATTCCCTCCTAGGTTGTACCTAATGATAACTGCAGATAAATGCAAAAGAAATGATGCTCTTGCTCTGAGCCATCCCAACATGAGCAGATTTTTTCAGAAACTATGAAGATAAAATTAAGAAAATAAATAAAAATAGGACCAAAATTGGGACATTAAAAGTGTCAATGCATTTGATCAGGAAAACATGGCTAGAAATTGTGTTATATACACAGTTTAAAGTTTAAAAAAGTCTGCCAAACAACAACCTTAAAATAAGGATAAAAATGTCCCAGTTCAAATGAAGTCTGAACACACTAAATATACAGAAAATGTCATCAAAACTTTTGTAGAAAAACATAATTATTTTACAAATGATTATGATCAAGTGCCTTTATTCATTTTCTGAACCTACTTTTATCCTCACAAGGATCACATCCCAGCTACACGAGGGTGAAGACAAGGTACCCCCTGGACATGTCTCCAGTTCATTGCATCGCTGACATATAGAGACAAACAATCATTCTCACACCTATGGGTGCACCGATTAATTGATTAACCTATCAGTGCATGTCTTTAAATAGTGTAAAGAAGCCAGACGTATGGTGGCCGACGGGGGTAAACGCATTCCATGGACGAAACGCTGCAAACACAAGAAAGATGCACCGCCAAAAACACAAAGACATAAAGACACACGTGTCCTGCAAGAGAAAATGCTGGAATAACAGAAACGATGCAGAAGCAAAAACGTACAAATCCTGCAAATACCAACACATGCAAACTCCCAAAACAACTGCAAGAGAAGTTCACCAAAATAAAAGGGGTTCACCAAAATAAAATGGAAGAAGAAGACGGTGGATGAAGTTCATTCATTTAAGAGATAAGTGGGAAAAGGTGTAGAGCAGCAGAGGTTTGTAGTTAATTTTAGTCCCACTGCTCTTCTATGACATTGTAGCAGATTATGGTCAAGTGTTTAAAATGATGAAGGGAAACTAACCTTTTCACACTAATCTCTGAAATGAATGAACTTCATCTTCATCGGCCGTCTTCTTCTTCTTCCACTGGACAACCCGTATGCCTTCAATAAACCACATTTAAAAATGCTCAGATGACAGGAACCAATGACTACCAAACAAAAACTTTTACATATATATTAAACTCAAAACATATGAATATACAGAATAGATGGTGGTGGTGAACTTAATTACAAATAAAGAACACACCAACATTAATTCTAACTCCTTTTAATTTATTCAGGTGTTAATTATCTATTCAGAGCTCCCCAGGTGTATATCTGCTCATGTGTATGTGTATGTGTGTGTGTGTGTGTGTGTGTGTGTGTGTGTGTGTGTGTGTGTGTGTGTGTATGTGTGTGTATGTGTATGTGTATGTGTGTGTGTGTGTGTGTGTGTGTGTGTAAAGTGCATTCATATACTGCTACACACTTCTGGTTGAATACTAACTGCATTTTGTTGCTCTTTATTTGGTACATGATCAATGCCAATAAAGATGAATCTAATCTAATCTAATCTAATCTAATCTAATGTAATCTAATAGCATTTACTTTAGCATTACTATCATGATGAGGTCATAATTTTACCTTTGAAACAGTTGGAGAGCTGTTGAGCTGAGAGGGTAGTAACTACAGTGAAAAATTGACTGAAGTGACACATGAAGTAAACCACACTGTACCATCACTAATTGGCCAGAGGTGTAACATGCCTGAAAGTGTCAACCCCAAGAGGATAGTAGTTTTGGGTATAGACTCTGTGTTTTTATATTTTAATTGGATTATGTTTAATATGATGAAAATGTTTTGCTAAATTTGTTTACAGAATTAGTTTCAATGTAAAAGTCGACATAAAAAGAAAAGTAATGAGATTTGCTGTTAAATTGCAGAGAAAAATCATATATTGTTAGTATGGATATAAACTTTTATATAATTAACTGCATATTTAATTACTGAGTTTGAATATAAAAGTGGATGGGGGTGCGTGGGACTTGATCTATTTCTGTGGTTGATTGTGGGTTTTTTTGTAAAGCCCTGTGAGACGACATTGACACAGACATAAGATTAATAAGATTTACCTCCATTTTGCAGAAAAAAAAAAATTGATTGTTTGTATGGACATAAACGTTGTATAAAGAGCTATTTAATTACCGATTTTGAATACAAAAGTACACTAAGATTTACTTTGAAATTACAGAGAAAAATGTTATACTGTTAGTAATGGCATAACATTTTATATAATCAACTACATATTAAATTACAAAGTTTGAATGTAATGGTACGCATGTATATAAAACTAATAAGATTTAACTTCAACTTACAGCAAAAAAAGTTATTGTTTGTATGGAAATAAGCTATTGTTATTATTGTAATTATTAACTATAATTGTAATTTTATACTTGACTATACTTTAAAAGGGCAGAAAAGTTTGGGTATATTAATAGAGTAATTTTTTTCATTTAAAAATAAGAAATAAATATAGATTATTATTATTATTATTGGAATAATCATTTAAAAAAACTATTTATTTGTGATTATAAAAAAACAGGAAAAGTACTGTTTAAAAAATGGTCAATAATCATAAAATAGTTTTTTAACAGTGTATGACTATAAATATAATAAAAAACTGTGTTAAAGTTAGATCATAATGTTTTTTTTTTCTATTAAATCCAGACGTGGGTTTTTCATGAATCTGCAATCTCATTCGATGTGACATCTGTGACCCATCATGTCTGCTGGAGTTACATCTCCCCATTTACATACAAATTATGAGTGGTCATTTTCATGAAACACTCCACCTTATATAATTAGTTTGGTTCCTAACATGTAGCTGTGAAAGAATAAAAAAAACAACAACCTAGGAGCACATCATTTTCAACTCCTTTTTACCTGTATTATATGCAGACTATTTTTGTAGAAATAATACAAAAAAATATTGTAAAATTGTGTTTTATCTGAAAAATGGTTCCTCTTTTATCTCAGTAACTAAATTTTTTTTTTTAAATAGACCCAAATTACTTCCAGACTTGCTTCATAACATTAGTCTACATCTTTTCTGAATTCTGTTCTGTTTTTATGGACCACTTTCTTTGAAGCACCTATATATTCTTGGATGTGACTGAGCACATGTGTCATAAATATGTGTCCAAAAGTCTTATTATAAAGTATATAAATATTTGTAGATGACTTATTCTCACATTACAGGACTGTGGAGGAGTGCTCTTCTGGTTTAATGTGTATATTTACACATATAATGGACACAGTTATACCACAGGGGAATAGGACATGTGTGAAGAATAAAACTAATGATGGTTGAAATCCATTTAGCTGCTTCAGTTACAGGATCCTAATATTGTTCATGTTGCTTCACTGTCACACTGTGATGGTTTACTGGGGCACTCCAAAAGAACAAAGACATCATTAGGGTTGAAGGTAACACCTGTGATCTTCCCATTAAAATAAGTAAAAATGTTTACAGTGCAGACTAGAAGGGCATGTACAGTACCTCTGCCAACGCCCTGCAGCTTTGTAATTAAAATCCAACTTATAATGTTGGGCAAAGAGGTTAAATACTGCTTACACCAGGGGTCTCAAACACCTTTTTTTTTTTAGGGGTCACATTTATTCCAATTTGATCTCCAGATCTCCATAATATAATAGCACAATAACCAGTAAATAATGAAAGCTCCAAAACATTGTCTTTGTTTTAATGCAAATAAACCCTATTAAATTAAGAAAATGCTTACTTTTATAAACTATTCAAAGAAAAAAGATGTGAATAACCTGAAAAAAACATTTTAACTATATTATGCCTCAACTTATCATTTATACATGTGCATTATGGATCAGATCTACAAAGACACTAAACACTTAGTAATACAAGTAGAAGTTGTGTTGAATTTTCTTTCGATATTTCTGGTTGTTACAGGATAGTTTGTAAATGTCAATATTTCCATTTTTGCACTAAAATAAAAACTAACATTTGAAGTTCTCATTATTTATAGGCATAATTAAATATAACTTTATTTGCCTCAAACCAAGAAGAAAATATGGAGCCAGTCTTTTTTGTTGGTTATTACTTCTGCCAAAGAGGTAATAAATTGAAGTCAGTTTGTCTGACTTTTAGCAGGATTATGCAAAAAGTTCTGAACGGATTTTGATTAAAGTTTCAGGAATGATAGATAATAGGTCAAGGAAGAACCCATTAGATTTTGAGAAATGAAGGTTAAAGGTCAAGGTTACACTAAAGGTCAACAGCTAAAACACATCAGTGGTAATATTTCAGGATTCAGACAAGATAGAATCTGGGTTTTTTTTTTTCATTCACATCATCTTACCTTCGGACATCAGATGGTTAACACCTATGGCTCAACCACGTTACGTTTTGACATTATATGACGCCATATCAAGCCTTGGCGGAGGTCTGCTATCTCTGACTGCCTTGTTATACTACTATTTACTGCAGGTCATATTGGTCTGTATGTGGAGTCTGAACTAAAATTATTTTGCAAATAATTCCCACGGCCCTGACTGGAACCTTAGGTAGGCCGTGTTTGGCCCCCAGGCTGCATGTTTGAGACCCCTAGGTTACACTACACACCACATCTGCTCCAGAAGCTCATCTGTAGCCCATGCCCAACCGCTCTATTGATTTTAATGAAAAATCCTGTTGTATATTTTGTCGACATGTAGGTGAAAACATAATCTTAATTATCTTTAGTTTTTTTATTTGATCTCTTTCAGCTTATTTTCTTAGTCAATCATGCTCAAAGCTATTCTATTCATTTTAATTCCAGTATCCGGTACACTGTAAGCTCAAAGGTATTCTTATGAAGCTGCGTGTTTGTTAATTTGTTATCTCATGGGAAAAGTAATTGGCAACTGCTTATGAAACATAACTTACTAGGATGTTGATATATTTGGATTTAGAGTGCAACCTTTTCCATCAAAACAGATGGTAATTATGTTTGTTCAGAACTGTCACAATTTTACAAACATATGTAGTAAAGAAGACACAGTAACATAATGAGGGTATTACTATAGTGGCTGAAAAAGCTCTTACAATAAATCTAGCATTTGGAACCTGCCTAAAGGTTGTCAGTTATTTGATTTGCAGATTATATTAAAACTGGATATTCAAAAATGGATTTAGAAAACAATTTGATATTTTGGGTCTTCATTTATATTTCACACACTGCATTTCTATAACTTTTTAAGCCCTGATATCGTCTGTTAATTATACAAAAAGAAGATAACAAAGAAAATACAAAAAAAAAAAAAAAAAAAAAAAAGGATTCATGTTTATTCTTGCTAAGAAAGAGTTGGGATGAGTTACTTTATTCTTGTGCGTGTGTGGCTATGGACTCAGCTTTTCTTAGACACAAGTAGAAGGGAATCGGGGGTGCTCTAAGTTAAAAAGGTTGGGAGCCTCTGCAGTAAATGGACTGTCCAACCAGTGATCTAACTGGTGCTTTCTGCTGACTCAGCCTTTCTAGTGTCAAATCCCCCTTTTTTGTTAATATCTCTCCATCACAGCTGGAGGATGGAAATGCCAACTCAGGCTGCTGTTCATGGGAATTTAGCCCCCCTTTACTCACACTGAAAGTACATTACTAAGGGATCTTTTTAATTCCCAGAAATGGTTATAGCAAGCAAAACCAATTTCAGTGTTCAAATTACTGCTGAAGTAAGACAACCGAAGCCTTTACGCTTTTGTTATTGCATCATGACAGAGAAGACAGTGAAAATCTGTGTTTTACTTTAAAGAAAAATACTCAGGAGTTTCTTATATACTAGATTAGAAACAAGAAAATGCATTCTCACAAGTTGGTGGCTTATACGTGTTGATAAAAGAAGATACAAAGAGAGGCTTTTGTTTCCAGTAAGACTTTAATAGCCCCACATCTGCTCACCTCAAAATAAGAGCAAACTATAATCTCACACCTGCTGCTGGCTTTCGCTCAACTGCACCAGCAGATAAATCTCATGGACTGGCACACACACACACACACACACACACACACACACTGCAGACACTGCAGACAAACTGTCAATGTGAATCCAAACATCTGAGACCAAACATCTGGAACTAATGCTCAAGGAGAGTTAGCCTGATTTTATTGAATTATCTCCCCTTCTGAGTAGAACTCTATTTGGTCGACACATCAGAAAGAGAAGAAGTCAAGTCGACATCTGCAATACATTACCCTGGAGCAGCAGTACATAAAGTAAGCTGTTCTGTTTTTGAGGCCTAAAATTAGTATTATGTTTCCAATCCTGTTAGCACTGCCTAATCCACCTCAGATTGGCAGACTTGAAGACGGGTCTCAGAGGCAGTTTGAGGATTACCCAGCTCGAGTGTTATAGGCACCACACTCGCTCGTTGCTGTGTTCTGGGCCAGAGCTGATGCATGCATATTCACGAAGATGAAAACAAGTCAGTTTGCACGAGAAAGCCAAACAATAGCACCCACAAACTAAAATCTTGGTAGTTCTCGCCACACACATTTAGTGCCTATATGATGAAAGAATATAGAGGAATGAGAAGTACAGCAATAGCATGTGCCATACAATTGTAGGCAACACTCTGGGGTCCTGCAACATCACATGGCTTCTGAAAGCTGTCAGTGTTTGATATTTACCAGTGTGTTTACATCTGTTTCCCATGTCTGTGTGGGTATTAGAAGTTTTTTGTGCTGCAGCTTGAGCTTCCCTTTTCCTATTTATCCTGGCTTTCTAATGTCCACTCTACTGCTTAGAAGAAGAACAATAAGTCTTTCAGTCAATAGTCTCGATCTGGTCCAAAGGCTTCGTCTGTGGTCAACACGAAATGAAAATAAGGAAGAAATTGAAGAAGTCTAGCACTGCTGGATATTTGCAAGTTGAGGTTAAGTCATTATAAGTAAATGGCAACAGATAAATGACTTTCTTCTTCATCCATTTACACAGCATTGGTGTAAGGGTACAGGATACATTAAAGTTAAATGAGCATTTTTTGCCATTTAGGCTGTATTAATTGAAAAGTCATCACTGCCAGCCATGCACCAAATGACCACATTAACTGTCAACATTATGTTTGACATCCTACTAGATGAAGTAGTGTTTTGGGAGCTCTCAGTGGGCTTTTAGAAACACCAGACAAGTGAGAGGAGCCATGTGAAGCTGGTGTGTAGGTGGTCAGGCCTAAAGTCAAAGAACAAATAGCTGTCTTTTTGCGTCATTGGTGTTAATCACCGATGGATGAATTTGCCGTGTCATCTAGGATTTGCTTCTGCTCAGATGAAACAGTACCAACTTTCATGGTGTTCAGGGGGTTTAGGAGGCAATGAAATTGAAAATAGAAAATAGAAAACAAGGCTGTCAGTCTATTTAGAGACAAACACTTACAAGCTGTTTTCCTCTATTTGCACCTCATTTCTATCATGTCATATCTTCCACCTGCAAGATATTTTCACCCTCGTTTCTCCTTAGGTCTCACCCTGTTCAAGTATCTCAGCTTGTGTTTCAAAATAGTCAGCCCCGGGAATAAAATGCAGATTCCTGTCTCCTTTGGTTCTACGTGCATTCACTCATGCACGGCTCTGTGCAGTCTGTTGCTTGTAAGATGACAGCCGTTCTTAATTTCAGCATAAAGGTATATGCCAGATCCCTGCAGATATTCCCTGACTTGTGTGTTTGCTCAAAAATTAGGATAGTATATGGGGTGCAATGCAGGGGGGAAAAATGCTTAAACATTATATTTAAAACTGCTGAGCTTTAAAAAAAAAAACCAAAAAAAACTGGTAGGGAAAAAAATTAAAACGAGTAAGCATTCAAACTAAGTTTTACAGATGTAGATGTAGATGATGTATATTTAGAGGGACAAGCATTAAGTATGTAATTAGAGACATTGCTTTAAAATTCCAATGTATTGATTTATAGTTCTATATTTCTAAAATCTGAATAATTCATAATTATATCCTAATATCTATATTACTGCATATATACCTGAAATTTGAAAAGTTTGAAAATGACTAATTTATATCTGTTTTAAAAAAAAATAGCATCATGTTGCATCACTGGTTGTAAAGAAGCTCAGAATTAAGTTATTCTTTTTTACTATTTTAAAGTGGAGGGCATCCTGTGTCAAAGTGAACTATCAACTGCTATGTCAAGAGAGTGTGTGCCAGATTTAATATTCTTTAAATCAATAAAGTGACTAACCAAACACAAGCACTCATAAGGACCTTTATAATTTGTCATGGCCACCACAGAGGCGACTGAAATGAAGAGGTTTCAGCTGGATGCAATCATCAACTTCATCACTAGGGAGGTACCACTGCATATTACCTTAAAATGAACCAAATGTATTTTCCATAGACTGTATGAACAAATACACTGTGTTGTGATTAATTGTTTGTTAATTGCGGTTCTATAACCTTGAGATGTACAGTACAATAATCACATTGCCTTTGGTCTTGTGGAAATAAATGAGCAGATTTGAAGAAAAGCACGGAAACATGTTGGAATGAATTAAAAACACTGCCCCTATTGATTAACATTGTAATAAGAAGCACCGTCAAATAATTCTGGATGTGGATATATCAGAATTG
The DNA here is from genome assembly GCA_020466265.1 of Siphamia tubifer. NCBI lineage: Eukaryota > Metazoa > Chordata > Actinopteri > Kurtiformes > Apogonidae > Siphamia > Siphamia tubifer. Next base: position 27,472,780 of record CM035791.1, on the reverse strand, counting down.
GTTGATATGGGTAAATATCAGCTGATTCTGTTAATGTATTTGATATCTGTTCACCAATGGACATGGCTGACATTCACCTGATTTATTATATTGAATATCTTTTTCATAATTGTGCATGTTTAAGTCTGTGATCTTTCAATGATAAAGTAATGAAGGACAGAAAGACTTTAAAATGGTAACTAGTTTTATGTTTCTGATTAAAATTTCTTAATTAATGGAAAGATAAATAAGTACAAAAGCAAAATACAGAAACAGACAGTAGTATGGGTAAGTGCATCACCAATCGGCCAAAGATGTAATTCTAAATATGACTATCAACATAGTACTGTGTAAAGTCTTATGTACTGTAACCTTGAACTTTGTTGTTTTTACAGGCTTTCATTATGTATTTATTTCGAACAAGAAATATATGCACAATACACACACACACACACACACACACACAAAACAACTTGCGCATGTAAGTAAATATTTAGTGTGACCTCCATTTGGACTCAGCAAAAGAACAACTATCTTGTCTGCATGTTTTCTTAAATAATATTGTGTTGTAAACCTTCAGACCGTCCTCGAAACGTCATATTTTTTTATTCTTTTCTCCACCCAGGTGATACCACATAGCTCCTACAATGTTTTTCTGAAATGCCTTTTTTTTCTATTACTTGTTGTGCTTTTTTTCCCCTCATTTTCCGGTTGTTTACATGTACTGTGTTACTAAAAAGGTGAAGACAGACATATATGTGAGCGTGAATAGTGTAGAGTACTGAACATAAAACTTTACAATAGCCATTGTGGATAACTTATGAAGGCTACAGTTAAAAATAAGTTTTATTCAATAAATAAGAGATCTGAATGTCCAACTTGGCAGCCAAACTAATGGTCCCTTAATTATGTGGATGTTTTGAGGAGTGGCTAATTAAAATGGATGCGTTATTTCCTGCCACTAGGTGTGTGTCAATCAAAATTTTAGTAAATGATGTGAGTGTCTGTGCATTACAGCTCTACCACCTCCTTGATATGACAGCCAGTCATTCAGAAGATTAAGTCACTTTTGAATTATTTTAATAACTCAAATCCATTATTTTGTCATTTAATTCTAATTAAATAACTACAATTAACAAAGGGGATTTAACACCATCAAAAACCAGCCAAATGCAATGGGTCCTAATGATGACAGATTCAACAAGTTGTCAAGTTCTTGTTACAAACAAAGATGTCGTCAATAACAAAAAAAAAAGCAACAGGCACGTTTCTAAGCCCTAATCACAATGTCTAGAGAAGAAATTCAGTACTAAAAATAAGTGCAACACACATGAATACAACACAGCAGATAAATATCTGTCCCTGCTACAGAGGTCAAGTTATTTGCAGAGACTCCGGTCTCTATTTTCCTGCCACGGCGCAGGCTGGAAGACCCCGCGCAGTGCTAGTTTCGTGCAATGCAGGGACACCGTGCAATCAGTTTGGTAGCTTGGCAGACCATGGTGCGCCAAGATGGGTGTGGCAGTGCACTCGTGGGAGGAGACCACTGATTCAGCTAGTGGGGGGTGAAAGTTTTGTTGACTCCACGGTGTGAACAGTCCAACAAAAGCTCGCCAGGTCTACTTCTGGCGCAATGCAGCCGGTCGAGTGGCAGTTTGGCTGACCAGCACGCAGACCCTAACGGTGCTGTCCAAAACCAGAGGGGGTGGGTGACCCCGCCCCCATCCCCCCCAGTAAATACTACATACTGTAGCTTATTGTTAATTTGGACACACATTTTATTAACCTAGTTTCTTGTTACTTTTTCTGTGACTCTCACGCTCTGAATATTCCTATAAAGCAGTATTCAAGAGTACTTTAACTTAATTCATACTTCTGCATATGGATACCTGGATAGATGTCCCCAATGTGAAATAAAGGTTTCCTTAATTCCACCTCGAGGACATTGCTGAAACTGCCAGATGTCTCGAGGGAACCCTTTAACTGAATATGCCTGGGAAACATGAGCCTGTGCCTCTGATGACAGCTGCACTACTGAACCTCATTGCTATGTTAGCTCCACTGGTTGTGAGAATACTAACATGGGGTGAGACAGAGAGCAACACAAAGTATAAATACTGCTGATTATTATTATTTTTCTTTCTTTCTTTTTTTTTTTTGCATTATAAGTTTGGATGTGGTGCTCCAGGCAAACAGGGTTGTTCAAAGGTGAAATGGAACGTCTCTGTGGGCTCTAATGATGATCAAATATTACATTGTCTTGGTCTAAACATATCAGGGTTTTGGGGTCTTGGAATGGAGACCAGAAACTCTTCAATTAAAATACATCCCATAGGGAAAGTGATTCACTCACCTGGATAAATTGATGTTTTTGAGAAAATACTTGCTTCCATAAAAATCAGATGACTTTGGTGATAATCTTTAACATGTTTTAAGTTTGCTAACAAATTGCATTAATCTGTCTTTGCATTATGACAGGAAAAGCAGAATAATTTGTATTATCTCCTTACAATGGAACCTGTCAGTGGGTGGGATATATTAGGCAGCATGTGAACATTAATGCTGCCTTCATGTGCTATCAGAAAGAAGATCATTTCCACTTGTGATTTTGAAATTACCAAGGTATTGTGTTCAAGTGTTTTTTTTTGTTGTAGCAAAATAAAATTAAAAATTGCTGACACACAATGTATGGTGACCTGCTACGTAAAACATGTTAATTAATCTGCTGTAACTTTTTTTCTTCATTTTCTTCATTAATTTTATCCTGGATAGGTATACGAACACTGACAGAGATGAGCAACCAGTCAGACTCACACATTGAAAAAAAATAAATAATCTAAATCTTAAAAATGTTTTTCCTTTATTTCTGGTCAAAATAGCTCATCACAATTAAAATAAAACATAATCGCCTAAACTTAAATTTTTCAGTGAAATACATATAAGATAGATCTAGAAAATCTTACACCAACAAATTGTACCAAGTACATTTTTACTTGTTCCATTTCCATTTGAATTAATCCAAAAAAATAAAAAAATAAAAAAATAAATCTGCCAATTCTACCAACTGAATTTATCTTGGTAGAATTTCTTGGTGGACAATTTTCTAAAAAAATTTTTTTTATTATCTCACCTAAGTGTGATATTTGGACTACAAATGAGAAAAATATACTTGGTAAGATTAAAATTTTTGCAATGCATTCATACATAAGGGCAATTTAGTTTATACAATTAACCTATTAATACATGTCTTTGAAAGCAAATGAGAACCCACAATAAGCAAACACCACTTTTTTAAAAATTGTTTTTGGCAAATTGTGATTTATTATAAATATGCAAAATCATTTGGTAATAGAGAGCAGAATGTAAATAAAAACAGCATTTATTATTTGTGATTAATTCATTATTGTTGTCCACCATCTTGTGTATCCAACTTTTTTTTCACAATTCCCTAGTGGAAAATAGGAAAATAGGGGGGTGGGGGTGGTGGTGGGGGTCATGTACAATTTTTAAATTCAGAAGTAGTAATTGCCGTAATTCCTATAGCACAGAAGGCAGCATTAGTCCTGGAAGCTGACGTGTTATAAACAGCCAAATGTGTAAGGGAAGGGATCTGAGCAACTTTAACAAGAGAGAAACTGTGATGGTCGAGTCACTGAGTCAGAGTATTTCCAGATCTTGTTCCTTCCATATAAAGTGTAAATCTAAAAGTATCTAAACAGCTGTTTGTGTCTCTTCCTCCCTCCTAACATTACCCATAAGTGTGAATGATTGGGTGATCACCTCCATATACTGAACTGGCAACTCATCCAGGGTGTACACCTTCAACCATAGGTACCTGAGATTAGCTGCCCCCCCCCCCAAAAAAAAGTGGTCCAGATGAATAAATTAATGAATGACTGAAGTTAGAATATTAGATCACTTGTCTTCTTTTACAGTTAATTTGCCAAAGGATGAGAAGGAGATCCAATAGAACCCACCGCTTTATTATTTTAGGGATAATGTCTTGACTTTTTGTAGATGAAATAAACATCTATTTTGTTCGACCCACTCAAAAATCATATATTTTTTACACATTTGAAGGTTTTTTTAAACAAGTAAGAGTAATTACTTTCCCCAGTAACTAATTGCATTTATGAAGGAGTAATTCAGTCTCGAATTCAATTCTTGGGAAAGTAACTATATATATATATATATATATATATATATTTTTTTTTTTTTTTTTTTTTTTTTTTTTTTTAAAGTAATTTGCTCAACACTGAAAGAATGAATATATTCCATATGGATCATTTCAATTATAGTTTTTGTTGTTTTACATGTATTTCAGAGAGCAGGGGGAGTTTTTTTCTTTTATTTCAGATTTTACATCAGTCACATATGGAAAGACATTTTCTATCACACAAGATTCTGTCCTATTTTACCACAGACATAAAAACATAAGAGGCATGACAACTCTTGTACATGAATGTTTTCATGGCTAAGCCTTTTCAAATACCACTTCAACAGATACAGCAAGAGGAAATTGGCCTTGTTAAGTTTCCAGCTCCTACAAAAAAGCACAGTTTGTCATTTCCAATTCATAATTCACTCTATGACAATCATCAAATGCTAACAATTCAATGTAGATGGTGGTAGTTATGACGTAAAATCAGGTCAAGTTTTACCCACTTTCACTCTCTACAACTTGGGTCATACTGTATTTCCATAGCTCTCCCCTTTGGTTTTGTTGGTTAAAATAATCCACACACACATAATATCAACCGTAAAACTGGTTTATGTATATAAACCTTACACTAAAGCATGAGTTGATTAAGAATAACTTTGGACATGTTACATTTATTTATGCAATTAATTAGCAGAACTGAATATTTACTGTATTGTTTATTATATTTTCTTTTGATTAACATTTGTCTGTTTTGTCTATCTTATTCATGTGTTGACTATTTTCACTTTTGTTTTATACTATGAAGTGCTGCTCATATTCTGTTATCATCTCATCAGTCCTTTGTGAATATTTTTGCACTAACCTGGTAGTAGTACAATTTGTTTGACTGATTTAAAACACAATAATCCCTTATTTACCACAAAAAATGAGCACACAACAGGCAGGTTGGGATGTTTGGATTTTCCAAACAAGTTTTGTCAACATGTTTGACTCTCAGATCACTGAGGTATTTGGACCATTTGGATTTATTGTTCGAACAGATGGCACTTTTATTATATTCATAGAACTGGGGGCCAGTATTATTGAAAGGAAACTAATGCTTTAAAATAACCCATATTGTTGGTTCCAGTGATTGGTGTTTTCCATTTGCAGTTGTAAAATGGCAATTGTACTTTTTTGTTTAAAAAAAAAATGCATTATTTATTTAAAATGGGTGACAAAGCAGCTTTCAGCAACATTGATGAAAACAACAATGTTAAATGACACTATAGAACAGTGTACACTTGAATGAATGAATTCAGTGTTCATTTAGCAGAGATGTATTTCAGAAATCATAACTGTGTTTCATTAGCGTATAATCACCTTCAATTATGAATCATTTCACTTAGAAAAAAGTGATATTATTTGTTTTTCTGACTTAAAGTAAATGAGAAGATGTTCAATGAACAGCTGAGTTTAAATATAATAGATGTAGTGCTAAATTCTATTTATCTACATGACTATTTGCTTTAGCCTGAAATATTTTCCACCTCAGAAGGCCAAAAAACTACAAGCTTTTATTTTCACATCTTGGTATGTCATTCTGGTGTACACTGTGTGGCCTCTTCTTTTAAATGCATTTTACCAGCTGTTTGGTATATACCGCCGTTGGTCACTGATGACACACATAGCTTTATATTATAAATATGGACACATATTAAGCCTTGGTTTGTCTTTGAGCGGGTGCAACAGCAGGTTCCTAACTGATTATAGCACAGTTCACTGCTTCATAGTAAAAATCCTGCCTGCTAAGACAATGTCACTGTTTTTTCGTCTTAGTTTCTTCTGTTCTCTTTGATGAAGTTTGACAAAAGTTTGCCTGGTTGTTAAGAAAAAATATCGTTCCTTGATCACTGTGATACTCTTGACATATGAAACACACAACCTTTGAACTCACACAAGAAGAAACAGAGCAATTAATTGAGTTTGGTTGAAAGGATGTATCAACAGAATTTGCTGTTGATTATCACCACTGGTTAAAATTTGGCTTCTCAAGTGAAACGACTGACTTTGACAGAAAACAATCGCTTGAAAATTGTTAAATATTACAAAAAGACTAGAATTTAGAATTTATTTATGTAATTTTGTATTTTTTTTTTTATTACCTGTCCTCTTTTTCCTGTCACAAACTCATTATATCATCCCTTAAGTTGTAGCGTAATATTTTTTTGGGTTGGTTCTGTATTATACCTGTTTATGGACCTCTAACAAATTGGTTTAAATTCAAGTTTGGAAAGTGTGTGAACTTGGAAAAACTTTGACCATATCTATGTTGCATCACATCTAAAGAACAAGTTCAATTAATTAAAATTTTTTAATTTGGCTACAGTATTGAAATACATTTTCTCCCCCAAAATTTGCCACTACCGAAACATCACATTCCCTTTAGAATTAAGATCATTAGATTAAACTATTAATATATTTTTTCCCAACTCCTCCATGTAGAGGCTATTTTAAAAAGTTAATGTAAGTGGTTTCCATAGTTAAATATGTTTAAAAAGAATATTTTAACATATTTTGGAATATTGAATTGTTATGATACATCAAAATCAAACACTTGTGAAGTTTTAGTTTTGTTATGTTTTTGTCTTTTTAGTTTCTACTTTCTGGGGGGGGGGGTTAATCTTTCCTACTTCCATGTGTTTCCCTTCTCTTGTCTCCTTTTTGTGTCTTTGTAACCCTTGACCTAGTTTCCCTTCTCTGTGTCTCCTCATTGTGTCCAACTGTGTGTCATTTACCTGTCACTATATATTCTGTGTGCTCTTCTCCTCTTGTTGCCAGTTCGTCCCTGTCTTCCATGTCACACCTTTTCTACTTGTGTTGCCTCCCTGTGTATGATCTCTGCTTGTGCTTTGTTTTTGTTTTTTTTGGGGGGGGGGGGGGGGGGGGGGGGGAGGATTTTGTCTTTTTTCCTGCTCCTTGTCCAATCTGTCTGCCACGCTGATTGACCACCCGTGTACCAACCCTGGTTTTAAAGAGAGTGAATTTTAGTTCCCCTGTCTGTGAGACAGGCATTTGGGTCCAGCCACCAATCCACCAGTCATTGCAACACTATTTTTCCTGGAAAATGTATACATTTGGTTATATTGATTTTATATATATATATATATATATATATATATATATATATATATATATATATATATATATATATATATATATATATATATATATATATATATATATATATATATATATATATATAGCCTAAATATTAACTTGACATGCATTATGTTGTAAATAGAATATGGTAATCCATTGTAAAAGACAACTTGTCTCATTTTCTGTTTATCTGGAATGACAAACAACAATATGCAGTTCAGTCAGAAAATGAATGAATTAATGAATGTATATTCTTATAGAATGAGAATATAAATGTAGATATAATATTAGATAATGGTGTTCAGGCTCTGCTACATATTTAGCACAATTAGACAAGTATCATTAACCATTAAAGCATACTGTATATACTGTATAATATCTAATTCATTTTGTACTATCTCAATTAATAGATTGTTTTGAATTAGACCATAACATGATAGTTGTGCACATGTAAAGTCTGAACATTTAAGTGTTTTTTAAAATGTCTTTTTCATAGTGGGACTGAAGTTTGACCCAGTTTGGTAGAATGGCCCATATATGTATGCTGCTGGAAGCCACTTAACCCTACAAAAAAGTTTGATTTCAAGTGATCAAACTCTAAATACTGAAGGTTCACTTATATGACATGTTATGCTTTAAATGTCAGATGAATCTAAAGAAAAACAAATGAGGATGCCATCGTGGACTAATAGACCTACTCAAGCCTTCAGAAACACAAAGGTTCACAGACAATTTTATAACAGCCAGATTGTAATCCTATTATATCGGGCACTCTGCACAGACAAATGAAATCATCTGCTGCAACTGGAGGGATGCCAAGTTTACATAAATAAATTAAGAAACAGATTCACTTCCACCCCCTTCAGTGATTGCACCTGGATTCCCTAAACAAGAAAACAGCATAATTTAACTGATAAGGGTCTCTAAATAAATTGTGCTCATATTGTATTTGATTAACATAGGTCTACATGTACTGTCCCTTGAAATGTTTTAATGGGTTGGATATTGTATGCAGACTTCACAATGAACATGACTGAAAGTTGTTTGTACAAAGTGTAAACATGTAAGCGCTGAGGGAAAAATATTCCAAATAGCCTAATTGTTAGAAATCTCCACGGCATCCTTTGTCTCACGTATGCATTAAATATCAATACACTTAAACGTCAGCTCTCTCATTGTTACAAAGAAACACAGAGTCAAGCCTTTGGTGTTCAGCACTAAACTATTCCTGCGCACACAAAGACACTTTTATCAAAGAGGGCGTATATAACATCTGAAAGAGTTAATGAGCTTGAGTTTTAAGATAGCGGTTTGTTTCAACGGAGAGCTGCAGGAGCTGGAGCTCTTTAAGTGTGGATGGATGGGGTTGTTTGATCGCTTGTTATCCAGGTGCGTTGCTCCAAGGTCATTGTGTTATTGCATGGTCCCTAATTATGTAAAGTCAAAACCAAAGTCTTTTCACATCTGAATTCATTAGGCTTTGCAAGGACCCTTCCCTGCTGCTAAGGCTAAAGCTGCACAATGCAAAATCCTGAGACTTTATTACAACCTCAGCTTCTGCATCCAACTGAGTTTTGTTCAAAGACCATGTAAATCTGTAAACGTCTCTTAATAGTGGCCAACTTTAGAAAGGAAATAAACCCCCTTTTTTTTTTTTTTTTTTACTTTTAATGAATGACATGTAAATGCAAGACAAGTCACTGAAGCTGTGCTTTATTCATGTTTTTGGCAATGTATCTGTGGCAGCACAAGCTGTGGTGCAATAGGTGTGAGATGATGTCGTTTGTTTTCGGAAATGGTTTCATTGTCTCAATGGGATAAGATGAATGAATGCAATTTTAATTTAATTTTCCCCTAAAAAGGAAGGAATAGTGTAGCAAACATTTCATTATCCTGGCCCTGAAGAAATTATATGATGAATTAAAAACAGGAATTGAAATGAGGGCTTCACTGACACTATGAATTCCCATTAGTGGCCAAGAAAATGAAAGATCTTTCATCAAAGGCTGAGATGACAGTAGTGTATCACTCACTCTTACTGGATGGATGTGCCTTTTTCCCCCACATAAACCTCTGATTAGTTCTTCTACGTAACAATTGCAGTTTTCTCCCTCTGATTATTGGGTGCATCAACTGGGAATAATTTCCCGAAATGAAGTAAAAAAAAAAAATAAAAATTTTTTAAAAAAGGAGAGAAAGAAAATACCTCTCTTTATAATCCCTTATTCCACTGAGAGAAAGACAGTGATTTAAAAAGAAGTGAAAAGCACAAACATTGTTCCAACTGAAGCACTTGTTTCTCTCTGTCCTGGAACCCACACCTATATCAAATGTGAAGTAATGATCCCAAGTGTATAACATTTTAATGGTGTTATTACAGCATACGAGTACAATTAGTCCATCAGCACAAAGAAGAGATCATTTCCAATGGCTCAGCTCCATTTAATGGCAGTCCCAGGGATGCTGGCGCAGCAGAATAAGACCCTGTACCAGAGGACTGTAACAGTGGATGACATTTAGAACCATAAACAGCTAGTATAAGTAGTGATTGTGTAGGCACTTTACCTGAAGAGCCATGTACTTAGCATAAAGGAGGGAGAAAATCCTTAAGTGTATGAATATTTTTACGAAAGATGAAGCTGTATATGGACAGTAATTATTTTCCCTTACAGCACCTTCATTCATAAAAAAAAAAAAGTGTTATCTGAAGCCAAATTACAGGTCAACGTTGTCCAAAAAGGGGCAACAAATGTAGTGGTGTATGCAGTGTTACTGGTGGCATTTCTTCTAAGAATTCACAGGTTTATTGTCATCCTTAGAAAATCAAATATCAAGAAATATGTTTATGTATCTATTTAGCTTACATCTCTACAATTTTTTTTTTTAGATTTTTTTAGATTTTAGTCAACTTTAGGTAACAGAGTTGTTCTAATATGCTCTGTTAAAAAAATTCTGTCTAAATTAATTTAACAATTTGATCAGTTGTGGAATAACAGCATACATGTGTAGTATTTAAAATACATTATGTCCTCATTTACTAGTTGTAAATGAGGACATAATTAAAACAGGATAATAAAAATACTCATCTCTTGCCATCAACTATAATCAATTTTTTTCTGAAATAACGTCCCATGGGTCACAAGTGGAAGAGATGAGGCTGGGGCTGTTTAGAAAACACTTGTAAATGTCTTTGTTTTAACAGTTCCACAAACATCAGCAAGGTTCCTAAGTTTTTCCCAAGACACACCAGTTTTCAGATTGTGAAGAGAGTACAGTATAGACAATGTGGATACACCCCAGATCAAATCTAAATGCAATCTGAGTGATCATATTAGAATAATATATTAGCCCTAAAATAGTCCTTAGATCATTTGTGACAACAACTTCAGACAGTATTGGGTACAACAGACATTCATTCACACTATTACAATAGTCATGCAAAGCCATTTACAGGTTTTGGGGATGGGGTTTTTACATCCCTACTTCTGCTCAATGAGTTTCATCTTTGAGGGGGGGCACTAACCTGAACCAAACTGTTGTCAGTCCATGCAGCGGGGCACCATAAAGGGAGGTTAAAAATGACAAATTTAAGGGGCCCAATATTTGTGTGTCCAGTTGATACGAGTTAGAAATTGTGAAAATTTCCTTTAAGATCCATCCATTTTTTATCCTCAGTAGGGTCATGATGATATGATAGAGCCTGTCCCAGCTAGTTATGGGCGAAAAGGAAGTACACCCTGGACAGGTTGCTAGTTCATTGCAGGGCAGACATATAGAGACACTCTCCTATTTATGGGAAATTTCAGAGTAACAAATTAACCTATAAGTGCATGTCTTTGGATGGTGGCAGGAAGCTGGAGTACCCGGGGAGAACCCACGCAGACATGGGGAGAACATGTAAACCTTACACAGAAAGGTCCCACCGAGCCCAGGGCCTTCTTGCTGTGAGGCACAAGTGTTATCCACTGCACCATGTGCCCCCCCCCCCCCCCCCCCCCCCCCCCCCCCCCCCCCCCCCCCTCCAGGAGTTGGATGGTGAATGTTTCACTGTTTCACACCAGCATTAGTTATATTTGTTATGGCCTACAGTACACCCCACATATATAACAGCCCCCCTGTTCCAAAAAAGAAATAAATAAATCCCTCCCTCCCTCTTTTTTTGACATATCAAACGCTGTATATATACAGTATATACTTTGAAAAGTAGAAGTGAATAGTTGAGAAATTGCTTTTAAAAGTTTGTACTCGTGGTGACGTACACTCTAACCACTAAAAACTTGAAAGGCCCTTGAGTTTGTGTTTGGTTTGTCCACATAGCACATGATTTTCAAGTACTGTAAGGTGTGACACAACAGGTCTGAGTCTATGTCCTTGTACTGCATGAAGGACTAAAATATCAACAAAAGGCTGAGAGCAGAGCAAGAAGAGACAGAGGCTGCATTTGGACTAGTTCATGGACGCATGCAGGATGAAGACAAGCAGAAAGCATTTGTACTGCTTTATTACTGAAGAAGTCCAATGTAAAATCAATCAATCAATCAATCAATCAATCAATATCAGTTTAAGTGAATACCATATGTTCTTTATTTTTAGTTCTTTACTTTTCATTAGACAGCCTCCTCTAACTGAGGTCTTCAAGTATTCTTCAAACCCAGACAGAAGAAAAGCAGCAGTTCTGCAGCCACCTCAATGTTCTGATCCATTTGTATTTTTTGTTTGATGTTTTAACATCTGGTTTCAGATCTAAACTGAAAAACAGTTTAACCCGTCAATGCAGTGATTTGATGAGGTAGCATTACTGTTTGTTTAAAGTGAGACATGGGGTTTTAAATACAAAAATACAAGCTAACGACCAGTTCAACCTGTTCCAAAATGACACTCTGTTTTATGGGATAGTGGAATGAAATGTTGATTAGAGGTCATTAACATGTCATGACGTAGAGTGATCCCAAACGGTTGTTTCTAGAGTGAGAAGCATGATTTTAATAAAAATAAAATGCAAATTGAGCTATTCCGTGAACATTATCAGCAGTAATGATGTGTTTGAACAAGTAAGATATACTGTATAATTGCATTTTTTTCAGTGTTCAGTGCATATCAGTTCATAATATATTTGTTCATTTTAATCATTGTGTGAATAATCTCTGAAGAACATTATGATGTCTCTTTGTTAAGATTTATTTTTGGACATTTTCCATGATTTGATGGAGTGGGTAGAGAGAGGCAGGGGATGAGTGGGGTGGGGGAGTTGGGGGGGAGGGGGTCTGCATGGCATGTATCTAGGGGTTTTGGGTCAGGATGGAGCCCAAACATCTGTGATGAAGCCTTGGCTTATGTGGGATGTGTTCTACAAGGACAGCCACAGGGCGCCCCCCTTTTTATGCTCTTCGACATAGATGGAGAAGGAAATGATGGTGAGGGGAACACAAACAGGAGAGTAAACATAACACAGAACTTAGTGATTCTGAACAGAGAATATTTGTAGGGATGGATGTTTCAAATGAAAGAAGAAAATAATCAAATGTGATTAGGTATGGTATGGTTATTTTAAAGCATTTCTTCATTGAATTTACACAAGACTTAATGAACCATGATATATGAGTCTGTTTTTCTATACTATTGTTTGCCTATAACATTAAACTCATATCCAGTTTTACACTCTGTGTATTCTTCCTCTGTTTGTCTTATTCTATAACCCTTCACTGACCAACCTTTTTTCTAAACTTACAACGTCAAGAAGAAGCAGAATCGATTACACAGTTTATTTGACACAACAACAGCAAATATTTAACTAAACTCAACCCAAACTAAACATTTGAGACTCTGCACAGCTATTATATATGTTTATATTTATATTATATATGTCGTGCAGATCTTTCATAATCTGTTGTGGTTTGACTTGGCCGTGCTTTTGACATTTTAGCTTTTACCTTCCAGGGAAAATCTGAACATTTTCTGCATGTACCGTTGATAAGACTTGAATAGATTTCCAGTGCATCTATATATAAATGGCTGATAGTACCCAGACACCACTGCCTGCCTCAGTATTTTCTCCTGCTTCCTAACTTTCCTTATGTGACCCAGACAACAGTTTTTCATTTCAACCCTTCAGTACATTTTATTGATAGACCCAAATACATTTCAAGCATAAATCCTGGAATCTAATACATGATATATGATGATTAACACACATAAATACCCACCTGGGTTGAACTAAGTATAAAGGTATGAACCTTCCATTGGATCATCACTGTTGTGATTAATACATTTCAGCTGCAACAACTCATTCAACTCAAATGGATTCAGTGAGTAACTAATTTCTTAAACAGCCATTAGTTTACAAGAGAGATGAAATATTGAACAGTTGAGCATAAGACATCATTTTTACACATGGATTGTCCACCACAGGGTTTAGACCCATATTTCTTTGATGTGATGGAGAAGACTTGACTCTCCTGTTGGCAATACAATATGCTAATAAAAATAAATTAATAATGCAAGTCTGGATTAAATTAAATGTCGTGGTATTTACTGTGTTATTACTTAACCCACAAAGATCCAGAGCTACTTTTGTGGCAGTCCCCAAATGAATTGCAATCTAGATATAACCTTTCGCACATGACTTATGAACCTTTATTATAAAATGACTGATTCTGTTTTGCAGATTTTTCATGAAAGTCGTATATTTACCTGTACCTACTTTACTCATCATCTAACTGTTCAATAAAACACTAGGTTAAATTTGTGGGTTATTACAAAAGAAAACACAATGCAATTTTTTTAGCAAATATATTAATAATTATATATAAATTAAATATAATATAAATAATTGAATGTAAAAACAAGTGGTGTATTATTAATCCAACTTCATGGTTTTACTAGCGAATCACTTTTGCAGCTACAGAGCTTCTGATGGTCCAAATGGGTCATAATCTGATGACCATGAAAAGAAAACAAACTGCATTTTACACCAATTATGTACATGCATTGATAGAATTAGGGCATCAACTGTATTAAATATTTTACATTGGTAGATCATTTTGGTCACTGCTGGCTGTTGGGTCATTATGGGTTAATCACAGTGATGTACTCAAAGCAAATATTTTATGTAACAGGATGTGAGGAATTTAACATATACTATATAAAGTGGTTTGAAATGTAACTTTGATGATTTCATACATTATTTGACACATAGTTGAATACTTAATCAATTGTAACCTAACCAAACCATTACAATGACATTGACTAGCCTGTACATCAAGAAGTAACACCTACCCTGTATATCGACTTTCTAAGTCAGTAGTTTAGAACCGTTATTCAGCTTCTGACTGCATTTTAACATCACTAATTTTTGCCGATCCCAGACATTAAAATTTCTTCCCCACTAAAATGTATTAGTTTTGATCATGTACAATAGTTTGATATACTATGTTGAAAATTAACTTCATTTTAGACAACATTTAGACTATTATATAAAAATTTTTCTTGGTCAAGATAAGTAGAGTCAGTCCAGTTTAATATTTTACAATTAATACTGAACAAACAATAACTATAATTATAAAAGAGCTGCAGCATCTGAACAATGAACATCTGACAAATTACAGTGCCACAGTGCTTCAGTTTTATGTATTGTGATTGTCTCTCTGAAATCATCATATATTTTTATTATTATTATTATTATTATTATTATTATTATTATTATTATTATTATTATTATTATTAGTTAGTTAGTTAGTTGGATTTGGGGTTTTTTGGTTTGTTTTATCATTTACTAGAAATTTCAGGCAACCTCGTCTGAATTCCAGGAGACCTCATGTAGAGTCCCAAACCCAAGGTTGAAAAATACTGTATGCACTAATATGTGACCAAGTATCAGTGTGTGACAATTTTGGAGTAAGAATGTACAGATATACAAATAAATACTCTGACTATGACTTAAATTACATACAGTGTAAATAATAAGATTTTGGTCATACACTGTAGATTTTGCAGTGTTAATTTAGAGACAATGGGACCAAATGCACTCTAGAAGAAGTTAAATAAACTCTCTAAGTGTTGATTTAACACTGCAAAATTTACTGTGTACCTCCCACCTCTACAGGAAGTCCATTCTGAGATACTGTAGAAATAAACATGGAATAAAATATGGAAAACTCTATGCAGGTAACCCACAGTAGAATGTAATATGCTATCTATGCAAGAAATGAAAATGCATAATCCACACTACAACCATGACAAAAGGGCAGTGGTGAACAAAAAGCCCAAGATAACAATTTATGCAACACAGAAACACTGAAATCCAATTGTAATACTACATTTACAAGGCATCACATGTAATACATTGCATATCTTTCATTTATCTTGTCCTTAGCAATAAGAATTTAAATAATTATAACAGTGAATAAGGTACGGTCAGGTAAAGAAAGAACACTCCTAAGATGATTATTGAATAATTAATACACAATCATGTATATTAGATACTATTTGTACCATTAAATTCCCTTCCACCCTCAAGTCTTACAAACTGAGTATTAGTGTGTGTGTGTGTGTGTGTGTGTGTGTGTGTGTGTGTGTGTGTGTGTGTGTGTGTGTGTGTGTGTTTTCATCTTGACTGAACGCATCTTAAAAGTAATCCTCAGTGCGTCTAATGTACAATTACACAAAGCATTTCTGCAACAACGGAGGCTTAATTTGGACAGTGCTGCTTTATTATACCCAGTAATATTCTATTGATAAAACGGTAAGTTGGCTGAAATCAGATGATGCAGTAACATCCATCCCACAACATCAATTACTCTTTGACAGTTTCACGGTTGTCAGGCCACCTATAATGAAATCCAATGGGTCAACTTGAAATTGGACAGGTGAGACAGATGTCATCTTGACATAAGGACAATGGAAACAGCATGCACGTTGTTACCTCGAAAATTGATTCAGGGACATTCTCAGAAACATTTTCAGCCAGTGAGAGAACCATCCTTTTATATTTACACTGCAAATGATATTTCAGAAGTGATGGATGATTTGACGCTAACATATTTAAGGGGGGTATTGTTTTTATTTCGGATACTTTCTTGTAGAACAATGTGTTTGCTAAAATAATGGAAAAGTAACAACATTTTTGCACTGAAATTGCACAAAAGTTAAATGTGTTGTATCTGCAAGGCTGTTTGAAACAAAGACTGCACTAACATTTGATGGTGAGGAGCTTGACAAAGACTCAGTCACTTTGAAAACACTCATACACATTCCTGAAAGAGATTACTGTCAATGCCTGAGTTGCCATGGCTGCAGAGCGAGAATCCCTGATGTTTATTTTTCCCCCACTGCTTTAAATGGCAAGAGAAGAGATTCTAATCAGATTCAAAGTTCTTTTATTACCGTGAACAATCATGTAGCCTTTTGCCATTGCCTTGTTCTTGTCACTCCTTAAAAATGATAAATGATTTTGCAATGTATTAAATAAATTACCTTGAGTGTTGTGATAGGAGAACAGTGCAGATCTGTGGGTGGGAGTTGGATAAAGGTGTCCTTGAGGTATTTCATGGTAGAAGAATTCACAGTGGATTAAAACAAACTCTGCTATCATAAATACACCTTTATTGCAGTGCAGAAGAAAAAATAAGAGCTGTTCCAGAAGCTTTTCTACAGATATTTCAACTTCTATATTATGTTTGTCCCTATCAAACTAATATAATTTTAAAAAGTCTTTATTTCATGTTAACATCTGTGAAGCTGTTCAAGCATATGCTTTTAATTGCAATGTTCACCTTTTTCCATCTTAATATATATATAGACTACTATATAATTAGCACATATATACGGCAAAGACTGAAGAAATGTACAGGGTTTCCAAGTATTCAGCCACAAATCAATAAAAGAAAAAATTTAAATAGTCTGCACTTATATAGTCCTTTTGTGCTCAAAGTGCTTTACATTAGCTTCACATTCACCCATTCACCCATTCACACACACACACACACACACACCAGTCGGTTTCTAAGGTTCTATCAGTCCACTCTACCAACTGAGTCACAACCAGCTGTGGTTGGTAGACACCGGAATGTGTCTGCCCTTAAGTAAAATTGTAAAAAGTTCATTATACAAAGACTCTGTTACAACAAAGATTAGTTCATAATGCAAAGATATGAACTAAAGTCAGAGGTAAAGGGAAAAAAATAAACAAACCTGGAATAATGTATCGTTTTTCATGTCAAGTTAATGTAGAGCTGCATTTGCATATTATTAAAAATGTTTTTGTGAATATTTATTCAGTAGGTCAATCATATGCTCCACATTTTTATTTTATCAGTGTGTTGTTTACTTGAATGCTTTTATAGAGACAAATACTGGGCAGAGCTTCAAGTCTATTGGTCAGGCCGATAACAGCTGTCAAAGCTTCTCATGTGGCCCCATGAGAAAATGAATTGCTCATCCGTGGTCTGGATCAACAGGCCAATTCAGAGCCCAGACTCTTATGATGAAGCCATGCTGTTGTAATAGATGTGATATGAAGTTTAGCATTGTCTTCATGAAATGAACAAGGCCTTCCCTATGTCATCTGGATGAAAGTGTATGTATACGTATGTAAATTTATTTGTTTGTTTGTTTATTTATTCTTTTTTATTTATTTATTTATTTATTTGTTTGTTTGTTTATTTATTTATTTATTTATTCCCCATGTTGATTATGCTGTTCCACATATATAAGCTGCCAATGCACTAATGCATCCCATATCATCAGAGGTGGAGGCTGATAACAAGCCAGATGGTTCCACTTCTCTCGAGTCCAGGGAACACAACATCCATGGTTTAAAAAATAATTTCAATTTGCCTGATCACAGAACACTTTCCCACTTTGCCTCAGTCCATTTCATATGACATTTACCCCAGAGAAGTGGACTTGTCACTGGCATCAAATTCCCACCTCTCACTCATTTTCTAAACTGGTTATAGTGGTTGTGGGGGGGGCTGGAGCTTCTTCTGGTGCCAACAGGCAAAGAACACCCAGGATGTGTCACCAGAGCTGACATATACAGATGAACACATAAGAATTAATAGTTAATTGATGGGAAGAAGCCAGAGAGAACCCCCATACTGTAGACATGGAGAGAACATTCAAACTCCACACAAAAAAACCCTCTGAACTGAATCCAAAAACTTCTTGCTGTAAAGGACTAACCAATCCATATTTAATATCCTCATGATTTCGGAAAGTACACTTGGATGCAGATGTGTTGATTATGTTCCCACATTTTAACAACAATCTCTCAGAATCTTTAAGCTTCAGATCTGCACTGAAGTTACAACATTTTAGTTTTCAGTATGTAACAAACACAACTAGCACCTGAAATCTCTCTAAAACCTTCTTGTACAATTGAGTTTTGGTCCATTTGTTGTCTATAGTTGGAATAATTTTCTTTTCAGGCTCAGTCCTCTTTATTTTCCCCCACATCAGGAATCATATTTGACCTGGTGTAATGATTAAATACTTAGTCCTATTGATACTTTTTCATGAATAAATTACATTGTCAGAGTCATTTAATGATAAGATGTACAGGCAACAGTGTATATGAATAGCCTACATGTGGCAAAAAAAAATATCCATATAAGTCTAAGATAGACAAACGTGGAGCCACATTTAATCTGGGTGTTGCCTGACAAGTGGTGGATTAATCTGAACAAACAGGAATATTCTTATTCAACTACTAGACATGTCATTCAAGCATTACGGTTCATTCTGGAAATAACGTTTTGGAGATTATGTGTTTCTAACTGTCTTATAGAGAGGATTCTTTGTCAGGTATCACATGGTATAATCAGAAATAGTGGACCTGCTATATTTTCATAGTATTTGTTTTTCTTTTTTTTTTTTTACACATTTTCCTGTTGTAAAATATTGATGATAAAAATATGTATCCCGTTGTGTCTATAAGTGATGTTTCATCTTACTTCAATTTATTTTTGTTTCTTAATAAACAAAAATATAGTCTTTCAGTTAAAATCCATCCAGTACAAACATTCAGGTTTTTCAGTTGACGTCTTTGTCATGTTGAGTACAGAAACAATAACGAGATATTTTGGTGATTGAAAAACACCCACTCGCACAAATACGTACGCCCACAAAGATACAGAACCTATATGCACACAAACAAGCCCAAATAAACAGGCTCAGCAAACCAAACATACTTCCCAGAGAAGAATATCCACAGACACACAAAAAACAGCTGTTTCTGTCTGCGAAAAGGTCCACATACACTTGACTTGTCTGCTTCTCACTGCCTGTACTGGCAGATTTCAGCACCATGGACAGAGGTAGTTAAAGATGCATTCAAGGTCCATTCAAAATGACTGTATATCTGCAAAGTGGCTGAAATGGGCAGTTATGGCAAACATAGAGAGAGATGGGTGTCACTTATGGACTAGCGAGCTCTGTGTCCTTTCGCTTAAGGTCACTATGCTTCTGGTCAGTTTTCCCATCTCCTCCCAAATCCATAATATCTTCCACATTCTTCAGTGTTTATTTGTATTACATGTTCAGTGAGGGGAGAAAAATGAAGATACTTAAATGTTTACTGTATGAATTATACTGTAGTTGTAGTTCCTCTATATAATTGTGCAAATTGTGCTCACAGGAAGTAATTTTCACTCCTCCGCCGCAGGATTATATTCTTATTCACCCTATCCAGTGTGTTATTCATGTATGAATGAAACACCCTCAAGGAATCACAGAGGGCATGACCATATCTTGGACAAGAAAGGGAGCGAGAGAGAGAGAGAGAGAGAGAGAGAGAGAGAGAGAGAGAGAGAAAGTTGCAATAAAACCAAAGTAAATCCCTCTGATACCATTTGGCAGACGGTTGCTTGATATACCTCAGGCTGGATATTAAAAATCTCAGATGGGCTGCCCAACTGACAACTTAATCCATTTAGAGACACTGAGTAAGCAGCAGGAAGCTGAATCAGGGTCAGCGTACACTGAGGTCTGTCATTTCTCACACAAGCCACAATAGGTTTATCTCTGGTAATCTATTACTCATGCTTTGGAGTGAAACAGAAACAGCAGACAGGCAGAAGAGAAATACAATCATCCCATTTTGAGATTGCAATGATTAAAAGGTGCCTCAACCTGAAAGCACATTCAGAGTGACGTTCAACGAGATCTTGAAAAGAGGGAAACAGCATTTTCTATGAAGACATGACTGATTGGATGTTAGAATGTGTCAGAAAAAAAATAATCCTTGAATTGTTTCTATTAATAGGCTGAGAAAAGTTGGCATGTACACACTGGTATATGGGAGGAACAAAAATGATACAGACACTGAAGGAGAACAGGGTTACATAAGTGAGATAACGTGTAGCTGTGACATCTAAATGATTGCTTCCAGCCTTGGAGCTAATGACAGTTTCTTAAGTGCAAAGACACAAGCAATGATGCACAAGTTTGTTTGTCTGATCCTCTGTATATCCGATTCCACAAACTGTGCACTCATACAGTTGGTGCTGTTAGTTCTTGGTGATTCATTTATTGACAGTGGCATTTACAGTCAATTTATTTAAGATGTTCAAAAATATCAGCTCTGACAGGTGTCATCCTGGACGACTTTTTGCTGCACCTCAGAGAGAGAGAGAGAGGGAGAGAATGAAGAAAGAGAGAGAGAGAGAGAGAGAGAGAGAGAGAGAGAGAGAGAGAGAGAGAGAGAGAGAGAGTTGAAAGACAGAAGTACATTCACTGAGTTGTAAAAAGATTCAGCCTGAACTGATAGTTCAACACTGCCATCTTCTGGACATAGTCAAGATTTAAAGAGTTCTGCCTCATTTGAAATATAGTTATTAAGTTCCTCTCATGTATTCTATTCACATTTCATCTTCTTACACAACCCTGTTCAATCCTAATTCATCCTTTTATAATCTTAACAAGAGACATTAAGATTACAAATGAGTCTCTTAGAATTGTCACACAATAGTTAGTGGAGATAACTGTGATTGTTATACTTAATTATGGTTATTTGCATAAAAACAGCTGGTTAAAACTGACATTAGTATTTCCACATCATTGTCCATTGTTTGAGATCTCGGGTTTTAATTCCTTCTTGTCATATCTTTGTGCATTTCATTTTATATGCTCTATATTTAAATGACATACAAGGATGTAATTGAAAAAAGGAATAGAACAATAATTAAGCATTCATTAGTGTATGATCATGTGTAATAGGATGAGTTTTTATACCTACAGAAGGTGCTGGTTGCAGGTCATGTTTCTACAGTATCTCACAAGGACTTTCTCTTTCTTTTTTGAGTGTTCAGTGTTAAGGTGCATTGCTATGTCTGAGAAGGAACCAGACTTAACATCCAATTACGTATAAAGTCCACAACAGAGAAAACAAATACTGGCTGTAATGAAGGGATGGAAGGTGTAGAAAGGATGCATACCAGTCTGTCATAGACAAGAAACTGGCATTTAGTCTGGTCCATCATTTGAGGAAAAACTATTTTATTTTCAGTAAACACACAGAACATACAGTTATGACACAAGATATCAATACGCCGATTTCTAAATATGATTAGGTTTATCATCATACGACACCTGCTGTGATTCCATACAACTGTAACTGTTTGCAGAAACTTGCCATCACTGTGCTGAAAGAGAGCTGTAGCAACCATGATATGCACTGTAAAGGAAATGCATAAGGATTATAACATGAATAGCTTCAACTGTCAAGAAGAGAAATGTATTGCTGCTGTGTATTTGAAGTTATTTTATACAGAAAGGGGTAACAGACCAATATGGACAGAAATGTGTGCACAGATTTCCTTCAAAAAATGTCATTCTCCAGCTGTTTGTTGAGCTACATCACTCCTACATTACTGTGTGTTTGTCTCCTTTCTCCTGTTGTAATTACAATATAGTTAGCTTCCATTGTATCAGTGCTTTTTGTGTGCTCATTAAAATTTGCCCTCAGTGCTTGCAGATAGAATTTTCAATGACAGTATACCTTAATGAGGTGTTTCATATTACCTTTATCAAAAGAATTGCTTTAACCCATAAAGACCCAAACATCTACCATCGATCAAAACTATTTACTAACCTAAACTGTTTAAGACCTATTACTACACTAATCCTAGCAACCCACACCAATAATTAAAATACAGTTTGGCATCTTTTCATGGTCATCAGATATGATCCATTTGGACGTTCAGAGGCTCCGTTGTGAATGTGGAAACACCATCATCTTCGACATCATTGATTCACCAGTAAAACCAATGGAGTTGGATCAATGACACTGGATCGGGACACTGGGTTTATATTCAGTTCTTGATATATTTGCTTAATAAGTCACTTTTTCTCATATAATAACCCTCAACTTTACTCTGCACTTTTATGAACATCTACATGATTGTTGGAAGAAAAAAAAAACACTGGAAAAATGCAAAACACATGGGGTAATATTGTAATAAATGGTGATAAATCTCTCCAGAAAGATTAAATAGAGAAAAAAATTCATTTGGGAAAGTAGGCCTGGGTCTTTTTAGGTTAAAGGAAAATCTACTCTATAGGGCCACACTAATCTAGAACAGCCTACCACAGTATTTAAATCAGATTAGCAGATTTAAAAAAAAAACAAAAAAAAAACATATATATATATATATATATATATATATATATATATATATATATATATATTAAAATGTGGCTACACATGAGCATGATGTGTTTGAGAGGTTATTCAAACATTCAAACACTTTATAAAATATCATTCATGTATTGTCATTTTGCTGTTACTAGCCTTGTTTTATTATGATACTAAATTGTGTATCAACGAGATAGTCCACTCTTATATCGATATATGTATTACTGACTATAGAGTATGTTAGAGGTATTCAGCTGATTCCTAACAATAATTATAACATGTATAGCATATTACAATATCATTGTAGTCAATGTATTATCTAGGTATTAACCCTTTTTCAATTTGAATACTTATTCAACATGTAGCTGGTACCATATTGTACATTCATTATGTATATTCTTGCCCAACTTGATCTCATATGTATCATCATGTTAACTCGGAAATGTGTGAATATATCGTTTCATTCATTTTTGTGATATTTGGTGCATTAACATTTTTTTTCTATTGACAGCCACTTGTCATTTAATTTTGAATGGATTCCTTGTTTTTATGTATAAGCAAATAAATAAAAGATGATGTTTTTTTTTTTATGTGATTGCCATAGGTGAGTCAAGAGAATTTTCTATTACCTTCAATTTCCAACTTCACTGGTGGACATCAATGAAAGTCATGTTAAGTCAAGTTGAAGTTACACATGTTAAAAATTATCCTTGCCACGTTTAGTTAGAAAACCTAAAGTAAAAATAGAAGAAGAGTAAGATGTATATACATGTATACATCTTACTCTTCCTAAGACTATTATCTGTAAAATAATTGTTCATAAATTGAAATGCAATTATTGTGACAGCCCTAATTCGAGGTAATACTGGAACTATTTCATTTTTTGGATTTACTTATTGTAGGAATTTCAAAATATATCTAACACAAGTGCTTCCTATAACTTTAAGGACACTGACCTGTTTTCAAGGATGTACATACATGACAGGAATATTCATGTGTTAAATAAATGGTCTGAGTGTAAGTTATGACTTCTCCTCTGCTGCCTTTTGATTTATATAACCTATTGATAGTCTGTGTATTTCCCAGGCCAGGGAATCTGAGGGCATGAACATTTTGTTAAAGGGTATGTGGACCTGGAGCATCAACAAATGTTTAGAGGTAAGTCTCAGAAGAAATGTGAATTACAAGGCTGTGAGTTGATGCTCGTAAATATTTTATGGAGGTGTATTTTATCTGTCTTGTTCCAATTTCTTTTTTCTTTCCATCACAACACTGTCAGACTCTATTTTAAAATGAATCCCAAAAGCTCCAAAAAACAAGCAACAAAACACATCCTGACAAAACTAACTTAAGTCAACTCATCTGTTGATTTCACCTCCTTGTTTTAATCATATACAAGGTGGTTCATATCTACCAACACTACACCAGACAGGCTGATGGTACAGTACAGTAAAAGCCCAGGTTCTGCACTAATCAAACATGTTTGTCTTGACAAATTCAGAGAGAAAGTAAGGTTTGAGTCAGCCCTTCATCTCATCATCTGTCCTCTGTACGAGTTTAAAGCACAGCACCGTGTGATTTAATGTAAGAAGACACCTTGGAGCAATAAATCAGACTCATTTCAACAAAGAAAAAGGTCCGGACAAAGTGTGGGCTGCGGTCATGGGCTTCAGTTAATGAACTGTACTGAGGCTACTTTTACTGCATATGACTCAGAGAACACAAGAAAACTCCTTTGCAGAAAACGGAGTCTTTCATATGTTCTCATACCCACGTATGATTTTTCTATATGTGTATGTATCATCTATTGTCATGTGGATTTGGAAGATTTTCACTGAGACTTGTTGACTTTTTTTTTTGGTACAAAACAAGAACAAAAGAAGGAGGAGCAGAGGGAGGAAATGTGAGTAGATTCGAGAGGCAGTTGGAACTTTTGCACTTGGTAATTGCTTTAGTGGTGGAAGCAGCAGTAGTCATAGTTCTGTTAGTGACACCAGAGGCAGTAACTGATGTTCACAATGTAAACATTTTGGGATTTGGGAATGGCAGCTGGGAGCTTTAACTAAATGAATGAGTATAGTACATTTTTCAGAAAATTTCAAATGAACTCTTCACATACTGGGACCTTTAAGTTCACTGCAAGTTGATCTGGGACCACCCGAATTACATTCAAAGACACAGGTATCTTCACCTTATTGCCGCAGGAGATGTTAAGAAACACTGCTCTCTCCAACAACGCTCTGGGGTCAAAAGCAAACTGCAATAGTAACACTTCAACATCAATAATTTAGGAGAGTGTTGTGCTGGTATTCTGCAGAAAATATAAAATTTGTAGACATATTTTCTTTTGACAAAACCAGAATGATTTCTCAGACATTGAAAACATTCTGTCTGAATCCCTAATATATATATTTTTTACATGATTTAAAAAAAATTACAATAATTAGACACAATATATATATATATATATATATATATATATATATATATATATATATATATATATATATATATATATATATATATATATATATATATATATATATATATATAGTAGTAAACCTTGAAGGAGAATTTAAGGTTTGTAACAGAATGACTATTTCATTAATTATATATACTATATCTATCAATTTAATTAAATTAAAGACATGCTTGTGTAACTTCATGCATATATCTTAAGATAAGGTTACATGTAGTATGAAACTAAATGCTTCTTAGGCTTTATTTTTTATTGAATTCAATGTTCTCATTACCTCTGCTCCCTGTGCTTTGATAGGTTATATTAAAAAACAGGAATTATTTATTTATTATTATTTTATTAAATATTTTCAGATATTAAACAAATGCAGACTTTTCTCACATGTATTAAATGCTATATTTAGGCAAAACCTGTTAACTTTCATCAGTTCTTTTGTCTTACTGAGTAACATATGATTCATCACTAATTGTATTCATGCTCCATCACATCTGGCCTTGGTTCTGTTTAATTTATTTACTGGTTTCACTTTGAAGTGACACCAGATGTTATCAAGTGTTCTGACACGTGTTGAGTTGCCAAGAGAGTTTTCATCTGTGTGTCCTCTGTTATCAGATGGTCACAGTGTGCTACTGGTTTTTTGGCAATGTTACATTTTTATTATTAATGTCTCCTACTCTTGAATCTAATTCATAGATGTACTGTTACAGTATACACACTGGCAAAACAACAACAAAAATGCCCCAGATTTAAACAAGGAAATACAGTAAGAGACGTCCACTGAATAGTTACTGTTGGGATTAATATGTTTCAACTGAAAAAGAAATGATTTAACCATATCTGATGCTGTGACTATTTGCTTAAACAATCATCAGTTCACTATAGAGAGCATAAAGACTGGACAAAGCCAGGATGAAATAAAAATGAAATGAAAATTCCTCATTAAAGAATGTTTCAGGAAGCATGAGACATCAGATTCACTCAAAGATTGTCCACTAGAGTTAGACCTGATCCTCTTGAGAATTATTGAAATGCAGTGTGTGAATTACCCCACCATATTTGGGGGGGGGTACTGCTCCTTCAGTTCTTCTATGACCATCATAGTCCACTACCGTATCAATGCCCACCATGATCACAAAAACACATACCAGGGTTAAGCATGTCACAATTTGAGAATCAGTATCTCATCATTGCTATTACAGATCCAAAAGAGGTCTGTTTCATCAAGTTCCAAAAGATAGAAGTTAAATACACTAAAATACTATTCTAAGTCAAACAGTTACAAGAAGCCTACTGCTTATTCCATGAAATCTTGATTTGGTTCATTTTTTAGATAGCTATAATTAGACCTGGAGGTAACTCAGAACTCTCTCATATCCATTATAAACAGAAACCAATTTTCTATTATATTCTAGTTTCAGTAAATCCACACAACTACTCTGAGATTTGTGAAACCTGATCAATTATTTTAATGCAATTAAGGAGCATACTGTGAAAAAAACGTACCACAGAAGAACAGAGCGGTAGCCTTGGACATGTGCCAAATTAACTTCTCAGGGCACAATTGATTCATGATAAAAAATGAGAATGGAAACCTATAGAGTTTTTACCTAGCCTACGTGTCTGCAATTAGCTAAGATTTTTTTTAAATAAAGACTTAACTTGCTAACTAACTTTGGTAACTAATGCCAGAGTGCATGTTACTAGTCTCAATGGGTAGTCTATAAAGATGTGATATATGAGCTATGAAAGAACAAAGCACTATAATGAATGTATAATCACACATTATAAACAAGCCAGACTGAACGTCAAGCTCAGACCCAGCAGCATGCATGTTGAAATCAACCAATCAATATTGTTTACGCTTGCTGCACTTGACAACGTTGAAATTGTCTATGCTTCGTGCTAATAACACCACAGTGGTATGGTCCAAAATATTGGTTCTAAAATAGCAACATTAAAATGTTCATACAGGGAAAATTGGAGTTGACTTGTACTCTAATGTTATTTTTTTTTCCACACCAAAAGTAATATTTCTGTCTCTTTGGGGGGTTCAATGGGGAGTATAGTACCCCTCAGTACATGAGATTTTGTTTTCTTTGGATGGCGACAGATTTATTTACATATACCACGCCCCAAATTAATTTCATTGGTCGCCCAACTCGATAGACTCGGATCACCTAGCATCAGATTAGCTTCCTAGCTAAAGTAATATAGAGGATTTAGCTATTTCATACATCAATAATATTTTTTATTAATCATGCTTTTGTGCCAACACTTCCAGCAGCCAGGATAGGAAGAAGTAGAAGCAGGGACAGGAGAATGTTCACTTTTGGAAGTCAGTCAGATTGAATGGAGTTTGACATAATTAGATTAACGTTAAACGGTGATACCTTAGATCTAGCTGGTTATAGTTGACACTTCGATGAAATTGTGATGACTTTGACTGCCACTCTATGTGTTTTTATGTAGGCTACACTGTTGTGTAGTTTACTCTTTCTATTGTAAAGTGCTCTGTGGCTGCTGCCTGAGATAGGTGCTATATTAATAAAGTTTGCTTTAAACTTCATTCATTCTGACTGACTTCCAGAAGTGAACATTCTCATGTCATATCTATCTATCTATCTATCTATCTATCTATCTATCTATCTATCTATCTATCTATCTATCTATCTATCTATCTATCTATCTATCTATCTATCTATCTATCTATCTA
Organism: Siphamia tubifer; assembly: GCA_020466265.1. Lineage (NCBI taxonomy): Eukaryota > Metazoa > Chordata > Actinopteri > Kurtiformes > Apogonidae > Siphamia > Siphamia tubifer. Next base: position 27,444,675 of record CM035791.1, on the reverse strand, counting down.
TATCTATCTGTCTGTCTATCTCTCTGTCTGTCTATCTATCTATCTATTGATCGATCGACCAACCTACTAACCTACCAACCTACCTACCTGCCTGTCCATCCCACCGTCCATCCGTCTGTCTACGCTCCCTCAATGTAAAACAAACCTCTACTATTTCTGTTATTCAATTTCATCTCCTGATAAATGAAATAAACTGAAGTTGAATACCGTAAGTGCAAGACAACCCAAAGACACACCCAAACTGTCTACATAGAATTGGTCATAAATCATCCTTTGAGTCTGGTGTCTACCGCTCATCTAAACCATGATTTAAAGATCTGAGAATTCTCAAGCCACACTTTTACAGCATGTGAACTACATTTAAAATGGCCAAGACAAAATGATCTACCACCATTATATATTAATACATATATTAGCAGATAGCTCATTATACAATATTACAACCATTGATGACACTGGTTGCATTGACCTGTAACTGTAATTACAGTTACAGGTCAATTAAAGATTAATGACTGTAATTTCACTATATGAAGATGAACTGTATGAGGCACAGACTACTGTTCATTGTATCTGCTGTACTGCATTTTATCTTCTTCATGTAGCTTCATAATCTCCAAATAAAAAGCTTGTTGGACATCGACATTTTCCAGCAGATCAAGATGGAGAACAAAAGACATACCCATGGCTTTTTGTTATTTCCTTGACATGTTGAGTGGTTTGTTTTTCAAATTATTATTATTATTTTATTTCTCATGAATAAGGAGTGTTACATTTGTCAGCCACTTTAGATTATTTTTGTCCAAATAAAGTCCACATTACATGAATGGTATTCACATATATGCCTGATTTAAACAGTTTTATGGACATGTGACAGGGATGTGGTGCATGTGAAATCTGTTTTAAGATTAAACATGTCATTCCAATGACCTTCTGTATTCACATAAAAAGAATTCTGAATGAGAAATGTATACAAACTGCCATAAGTAACCAAAACCTAAATTGTGTCCTGTTGTGATGTAATAAACGTACGACTGTGTGTGATGTTGAAACACTTACTCTGGGTTAATGGTACTGAAGGCTGTCACACTCTTCTACCTTCTGAAATGACTGACAGATGAGCCATTTATGCTGTATGATGTTGATCATGATGATTCATATATAGCTGCCACATTAATGTGTATATGTCATATTCTGCTAAATGCTCAGAGTTGAGTTTAAATCTGAAACACTTCTATATATTGTACAGTTGTGGAAAAACATTTTCACACACCCTTAAAAGTTCTAATATTATCATAAAACATTTGCAGAAAAAATATGTTTTGTGCTTCAAAAGATGTGGTTACATCATAAAAAGCCCAGGAAGGAATATATAAAAAGCTATTGTGCTATAACGTAATAGCATGTCTCTTCCTGGGATCCATATAGCATCAGACAAACAGATGCAATTTTTTTGTTGTTTTTGTTTGTTTATAAGAAAAACATTACTAAACTATTATTAAATTATTGACAGTTTCAACACGGTGTGTCCTGGATGTTTTTCTGCTGAAACATCAAGTTTTGCAAAATGGAGCATGTGGGTTTGGAGAAGAGAACAATACCACAGAATTTCTGATATAGCCAGAAGTTTCACTTACTGCGTATTTCCGGGTTTTGTTTGGTTAGTTATTTTTTTTCTACGCGGGGCGCTCAATTTTTGAGTGCAGAATGAATGGAGTCATATGGAACTATATATATAAACTAAAGTCCCATTATCTCAGGTCAGATAATATTGTGTCTAGTAATTCGAATCTTGTTTTTGAAAGAGGTTATAGAGAAAATACCCAGGGCTGAGTTTTACTTTTAGTAATGTATTTGCTTAAAAATGATTTAAATGGTCGATTACGAGTTTAGGGCCAGATATACTGCTTTACAGCAACAAGGTTTCTTGTCCCGAAGAAATACATAGGCTTGAAAGTTGTGTTGTTTTTTTTTACTTTTTCTAAAGGGGCAGTGACTGAATGGCAAGAGGTGAGGCTGTTCTCAATGGACTGTGGCTTGGTATAGGGTCACCCGTAAAGCGGTATCGCTGGTCGTAATCCGTCCTCTCACTGGCCGACCAGCGGTCATTAGCAGAATGCTAGCGCGTTGTGGGCCACGAGAACTCAACCTGTAAGAAATTCAAGAGACATATGTACTCGTTCAGTATTTTTTTTTAACTTAAAACTTTCATTGAACTCTCAAAAACTACATTCAAATGTGAACACTCTCAGCGACAATTAGGTGAAATCGACAATTTTAGCCATCTAGCTCCATAGGGCTCCATTCATTTTGCACTACGTCGATTGCCCCCAGCGGAATTATGGTGGAACTGCAGCCAGAAAGCTGCTACAATGGGACTGAATTGAACCTTTGCGCACTGCTTCGTTCAGTCATCATAAATGGCGGAAGTAAAAGAAAACGATCGCCGTATTTTATAAATTTAGGCTAGGTTAGTTAATTCAGTTTTGTTTTGCAAGATGATCCTCTCTTGCTGTGCTGTGGGTTTTGCAAACAGAAAAGGGCAAAAACCCAATGTTGCATTTGACCGCATTCCTTAGGAGAGTAGGCGGCTGTGGATAAGTAACCGCAAAGACTGGCAACTCTCAAAGTATTCAAGACTTTGCAGTGAACATTTTGTACAAAGTGAGTTTGCAAACTTTAGAGATTAATTTTAACTTGTTTACTTACTAGAGCAACATTCTCTGTCACTAAAATAGCACTTATAAGTAGGGTTGCCAACTCCCTGAAAAAGGTCCTGTCCCTTATTTTATTCCGACCATGAGGTGTCACAAAATGCCACATGAAGTGTAGGTTCGAACCCTGCCTGATTTTCGGCAAAAAATAAATGCAACGGTTGTCCTCGAGCGAAACGTTGCACACAGGAACCATAAACACTTCTGTAATGATTTTGGAAATGCTCCAGACATGTTAAATACCGTTGGTTTAACCCTAACACCGCTGCTGCTGGGAGGTAGCCCAGGGCGACAGTTCTGATTGGCTAAGCCTTGGTCCACCGTAATTCTGCCTGTACGATAAACCATCACCGGTCTGTTAATAATCCTGATCACCTATTTATTGAAAATTTTAAAACTGAACAGGCCATGCATTTTAGCAGATGAATATAACCTATATCTCCCCGAACTAGATGATGGACCAACAAATAGCTGAGCGGTTATGATAGCCTGCCTATTGAATATCGCTCCAAAGTTTGATTTCTACAGCACACATGTGATTGTTGACGTTCACTTCATATGGAAATGGTGTCTTTTTATCATCCGATCATTCCAGTATTTCATCAATCTAGCAGACGAAAAACAAAATACCAACTCGACATTTGGTTTTCTCGTTCTTTTGTATGATCGAAAAATCAGGGGTTGGTGTTTGATTTGTTTTTCCCAACCCAAAACAGAACAAATAAAATAGTAAACAGGAAACCCGAAACGAAATAATAGCTCTTAATATTGCTGTTATTGGTACCCCCTATTTGGAATTTAAGATTTAAAAATTAATAAAGTTAATTAATTGTTCATTAATTCGTGTACTTTATGTATGTATTCACAGGCAATTTAATGGAGTCTTTTTTTAAGTCTTGGCAGTAACTTTTTTTGTGACGGTCCCTAAACTCCCCGCCAGCAAGGAAATCTGTGTCCTCGACTGAAGCAGCTCAACTGGGGTAAGGCTGAGTGGACAGTCGCTGATGCTTGTGAAGAACCTGCATATACCTAGCTCACAAGGCATAATCTTGATCGTAGAGTCGGTGGAGAGGTGCCTTTGCCATATAGTCTGTAATAAAAGCGCACATAAAATGTTGGTGCGGCTGGTGTGACCATGCGAAAAGTATAGAGACTCCTGAGGTGACCGCAGTTGAAAAGCAGTCATGTTCTCAGATTTGTAACAATGCTTTTTTAGCTGATGATCCATGGATTTTTTACTATCGATTTTGCCCACGAAGGAAAATGTTTTTTTTTAAACTATAAAGAAAACACTTAAACTGAATAAGTAATTGCTGAATTATATGTAGACTATTTTGAGCATATTGATATAAGCTCATGTGCTATAATATGCTGAATTTCGACTATTCACGTCTCTTGTGAATAGTCACACTAAAATTTGTAAATACATTTGCTTCAGCACCAAATAAAGTTTTGCTTTAAAAAAAATCTGTGACGTAATTTAAAGGGGACAGAGGAGGGCGGTTTGAACGCAACAATACAACTCGTACAAATATAGTTAACGTTTACTTAATTATCTAACATCACTTAATTAACTGTTCAGTGTTAGTACATGTCTTCATATACAAGGAAGCTGCTACCAGCCGTTCATGTCTTTTCGGATAATACATGAGGTTTCGCTTGTGTTAAATGAAGTCGATGCACCAGCTAACTTAGCTAGCTAGCTGGTGCTAGCTGTCAACTTCTTTATTTCCTCAACTCTCTCGTCTTTACTCCAATCTAGTTCATATCAGACTTAGTTTAGTCGTAGCCCGACTAACCCCTAAAGATGGCAAGTGTGCATGAAAGCCTCTACTTTAACCCGATGATGACGAACGGAGTGGTCCATGCTAACGTGTTTGGCATCAAAGACTGGGTAACACCATATAAAATTTCCGTCCTGGCGCTACTGTACGAGATGACCGCTTCAAAGATCCCCTTACCAGAGAGGAGAAGACTTAACAAACTCATCCTACCCCTCCAGCAGGTAGGCTGTGCTTTGTGCAGTTCTTTTATCTTTCAGTGAGTCTATAGTATGTTACTGATGCATGTTTCTTTTTGGCTCATCAGGGTCCAGACCTGACTCTTGGACAGTTTTTGAAAACAGTGGAGGAGTGTTGTCCTCAAACTGCATATGCTGTTAAACTCAGGTATGCTCCTCCATTCTGTAACATAAAAATGGCATCTAATCTAATGCCAGTCAGTGCCATTCAGCCTAGTAGCTCTAAAAGGCGGTACAATGTCAGTATCAGGTGTCAGTTGCAGATAATAACACTGGTACAGTATGATTAACTAATTGTTAACAAGTTTCCCATACGAGTACCATTAAAATAAGAAGTTAGATTGAGACGTGTTAGACAGGTGCAGAAGAGGGATGGTAAATACACTGGCAGAAGGATGATAAAGAATCAAGCTACTCGGCAGAAGATGAAGAGGAAGACCAAAGAGGACATTTATGGATGTAGTGAGCAGGGATACAAGAAGATGCAGGAGACAAAGTCGGATGGAAACAGATGCTACCCTGTGTCAGCCCCTTAAGGGAGTAACCAAAATTAGTAGATTGGCATGGAAGTACTATATATCAAGATCCTGCGTCATCCACAATTCCCTTATATTTGATTAAATAGTTATAATTGGGAGGCTGCAGTATCTTTTTGATTCAATAACAATAGAAGTATTCTGTTCTATTCGTTTGAGAGAAAACTGTAAATAGTCTTGTAATTAACAGTTTACCACCACCCTACTATAGAGGTTATTCTAGCAAAAGTAAGATGTTTTAAACTAGGGGTCACCAATCCTGGTCCTTGAGGGTAGGTACCTGCATGTTTCCCTCTTCCAACATACCTGATTTAAATGATAGGTTTAGGATTCAGCTCTGCAGAAGCCTAATCGAACATCAGGCTTGGTGGCCCCTGTTTTAAATGTTCCCATTAAATAATGGGACAAGGTGTTTTATGTTATGACCTCAAAACTAGAATTTCTGCTCAAAGTATCTCATTAAAATTCATTGTTACTAATAAAATCTTTAGAACCACTATTATTGGGATTTTCTTAAAATTATATGGCTTAGGTTTTGTACCTTTTGTTGGCAGCATGTAAGTGAAATTAATGTAAAGTCAATAGGGAGATAATAAAAACTGAGTTCCCCCTAATCTAATACTTACAGTTGGTTGTCAGTGGATTTCTAATTGAAAATGTCTCTTGAAATTTTTTGTTTGGTGTGTGTTTATCATCTTCTCAAGCTTTTCTATTTTTTGGACACATACATAGAAACTGTAGTGGGTTAAAACTATGACTTACGTATGGAAAATTTCTTGGAGTGCATCTGAATCCCTAAACCTTAGTATCTCCACAAAATCTTTGACGATTCTGAATCCTAAAAGCAACCAGTTAATGTCTCTACTTAATTAAGAATAAAATGTTACAAATAAGACTACATCACGTTTTAAGCTTAAAATATTGTTACTATTTCTGTGATTAGAGACAGTCATACATGACAAGACTAAAGATCCATCCATCCATCTTCTGAACCCACTTTATCCTCACCAGGGTCACAGGGTTGCATGGAGCCTATCTCATATACTTATAGGGCAAATTCGGGTGACAGCATTCAAGATACATTAGCTATTTATTTTATGAAGCTTATGCTTTGTTTTACTTGAAGACTCCATGAAATGGCTGATGGAGAGCTGCGAGACATGGAATACTTCTTTTCCATTCTTCCCACTCCTTTCACTGCATTTGATACTGAAGCATACAAAACCAGTGTTGTTGGTAAGTACACATTATATCGGTCACTTTGGAGTTCCCTAGTAAATGCCAAAATATCACTATAAAAAACTGATTCTTGTGTTTGTTTAGGGCTTTTTATGAGACACATGCTTCTGGCCTACAACAAACTGTCCTTCAGTCAGGTGTACAAGCTGTACAAGTCTTTGCAGCAGTATTATCACAGTCACTACGCCAAGCGTACTGATGGCCAGGTGGGTTTGCCTGCATTGATTGCCGACGACTCCGACATGGACCTCACCAGTACAGAGGACACTGTAGGAGACAGAATAGAAAAAGAAGAGTTGGACACCCCCTTGCATGAGTCAGAACTCAGGTTTGTGATTATTTTTAACACATTGCATTTCCTGTTCTGTCCATGCAACTCCTGAATTTATTCATTTTTTGTTTGTCCTCACTTCCAAATGACTTATTGTTCACATATTACTCTTATCTGGTTTATTGCTTTCACAATTTTCTGTTTTGTTAATTTGATGTTGTTATAGAACTGATAACACTCCAAGCAAAGGTCCCCTGTCACAAAAACAAGCAGAGTACTTTCTTGCCAGACAAGTAAGTGTAGAAAAAAAATTAAATAAATTCCAGTTTTACTGATGTAATGGTCTGATATTTAATGTTTTTTTTTACTTAAATAGAGAAGTCACCCACCCACACTCCGTGTCAAGGTTACAGCATTTTAAAATAATTCTTTCCTCAGGCATATCTTCTGAAGAATGATGAAAACAAAGCTTTAAAGCCTGCTGCCCTGCAAGAAGAGCTCAACAACATGTTGAAGTTTAACCCAGATTTTGCTGAAGCTGTGAGATTCTGCACTCATCCAACTTTCAATTGCATTGTTATGAGAGCAGCCTTGTCATAAACTATACATTGTTTTCTCTCCTTTCAGCATTACCTGAACTATCTGAACAGCATGAGAGTCCAGGATATCTTTCTTTCGGCTCACAGTCTTTTACATTATTTTGACCGCCTCATCTTGTCTGGAAACGAAGGAAAGAGCAACGGTGATGAGGGATACGGTCGAAGTCTCCGCTATGCTGCTCTTAACCTGGCGAGCCTGCACTGTCGCTTCGGCCACTAGTAAGTAAATTAATTTCATAGAGGATAGTTGAAGAATATTCTTTAGTGCATTTCATCTGCAGCTCATTTATACTGTCCTTGTCTTCAGTCAGCAGGCTGATCTGGCTCTACAGGAAGCTATTCGCATCGCCCAGGAATCCAATGATCATGTGTGTCTTCAGCATTGTCTGGTAAATAAATAATTTCTGCTATACTCGCCTGTATTTCCATCTTAATTGATACAAAGACTATTTGCTCACACTATCTAACTGCGATGTAAGTCTGTCTCAGTTTTTTTATTTTATTTTTGGTTTCTGTGTGTTCGGTTTCAGAGCTGGCTCTATACACTTGAGCAGATGAAGGGATCAGACAGTGCTGTGTTGACTGAGGATTCTGTGAAAATGGCTGCCCATTTCTGCTTGCCAGTAAGTTCTTATATAAACATGTCATTACTTGGGCTTCAGGAGTTCATATACTGTGTTTATGTATAAACTAGTGCTGTCAAATAATTAAAATGTTTAATCAGATTAATCGCAGGGTTCCTGTGGATTAATTTAGATTAATCACAAGTGAATACCAGTCCTTTTTGACAAATAAAAAAATCTGATCCAACTTAAAAAAATAATTCCACATTTTATTTTTCATTGTGCAATCAAACTCCATAGAGAAGGGAATATATATGCTCTGAATGCTTTTGTTGTAAGATAGATGATGTGTTAGCCAAAATGCTAGCAGAATCCCTGACTCATGTACACTTTGTGTTAATTTAGTATTTTCAGCTGGAAGCATTTCAATGAAAGAAAACTCTGTTCTGCAGAGTGTATAATACTTTTTTGCTAGTGGGCTTTTCCATCTTGGGGTTTTTTTTTTGTTTGTATATTTTTGTTCGGGACAGCTGCGTCTCTGTTGGTAGAGCGAGTTGTCCCAAGGGTTGGTGGTTCGAATCCTAGCTCCATCTGTCCGCATGTGTGAATGGGTGAATGTGAGGCCAACGTATGAAGCTCTTTGAGCACCTTCAAGGTGAAAAATGCGCTGGATAAGTGCAGTCCACTTACTCAAATGTCATGCTGTTTAGCATCTTCTATCTTTTCATCTGCGTATTTGTATGTATACATTAACTATTTTGATAAACTGCCTGACATGCATTGGCAGAGACATTCAGGATCAATTCTGCTGCAGATGGGTTAATTGCATTAAAATGTTTAATCAGATTAATAATAGTGATGGATTAATGTGTTAAATTTGATGGTCATCAGTCACTTTTGCATTATATATAATTTAACTAGGGTTAGAATTGTATATGTTTTGTAACTTTTATCCTCTGCTAATGCTCTCTGCTGTAGTATTTGGCATCACTGGGCATTCAGTCATTGGTCCAGCAGGGGGCGACACAGGGCAAGACAGCTCATAAACTCATGGACGCACTGAAGGACACAGACATTCTACACTGGAAGCACAGTCTATCAGAGCTAATCGAGATCAGCCTGGCACAAACAACATCCATATGGAGGATGTATGGCAAGAGGTCAGATTTTTTTCTTATTTAGTCTTCCGGCTTACAGTTGTACAGGCACAGAGCCCTTAGGGTTAATCACAGCAGAACGTACGTCAACACAATCTTTCCCCGTCTCTGAAACATGATTAGAGCTAAATATATCACATATGGTCACATGTCAGGACATGTGAACATCTAGTACACAACCTAACTCTGTACAAAACTGTATACACACAACTTTTATACATTGGCAGGTTGTAACTAAGTACTTTTACTCAAGTACCCAACTTTTAATATCTCCATTTTATGCAACTTAACATTTCTTCACATCTTAGAGGCAAACATTGTACAATTTTTTTTTTATTGAATACTTGTGACAGCTTTAGTTTATGTTTCTTGTTCAGTAAACATTTGTGTCCTAATCTCCTGAAGGTAAAACTTTGTAATAAGTGAGGATTAAGTGTGACTACAAAAATCTCCTCCTTTGTAAAAACCCACTGGGATTAGCTGGAAAATTAATTGTAACAAACATGGACACAGGACAGCGATGCAAGAAAAATTATGTTATAAAAATATTAGTCATTGCTGGAGTCGCCCTCTGCGCAGAAAACAAACACTCAAGTCTGCACATGATAATGGTACACACTGTGACATTCCTTCCCTCCGCTTTGATTCAATAAGTTTTTTCTCACCAGACATACATCAAAATAAATTAGCTGGGCATTCTACATAAGAGGTAAAATGACCTCAACTATAAACATCTACAGTGAAGTAATGAATAGATGTCACTGTGCAGCTTCTTTGTTTGTTGCCTCAACATGTTTTTGTCATTCAAGGCAACATTTTATGGCGTAAGTTAGATTCTTATGTTCGATAGATAGATGGATAAACTCAAACACACAGACTTCCTAGTGTCATTAACCAGTTTTCACTCAAAGACTAAACACGCCTTTGAATACTCAGGTGGAGTCACAAACGATCTAATGTAAATCTAGCAAAAAAAATCTGTCGGCTACAGGAGGAAAAATGTACAGTGTGATGTTTAGCTCTTAGTTCATCTGTCTGCCTTGTTTATCTTATATACATATGTATTCTAGCAACCTGGAGCTCCAATATGAATATGTGTTAATAATTAAAAGTGACCTGCTGATTGTTCACTATGAATCCATTTAGAATTGTAATGAGAAATGGTCAGTGCATCATCTGATCTGTCTGAAAATGTAGAGATCCGGAGGCTGTGGGAAACCTACAATACAGTCAAAATACTGATGAAGCCCTGCATTCAGTTTTGTACTTAAGTATGATGAGTGAAAGGCTATTTCATTTTAAATAGTTTGATATTTGTTTCACATGAATATAACAAAATCATGTTTATAATAGTCATCAGTTCAAAACAATGCTGTTGTTTTTAACTACAAAATAATATTCAATATTTATTAATTATATAGGGAATATAATTAAATGGGAAAACAAAGCCAATAATTCACAGTAGTCACCATTTGGGCTGTAACTCTAGCCAGAAAAAAATGAACTAATAAGAATACTGTTTAAGTACAAGATCCAAAAGCATTATGGATAAAAGCACCACTCTTGGTATAATCTTCACAATATCTTAAAGATCTCAAGGACTCTTCTACCATAGGTTGTTTTGTATGTAGTGCAAAAGCATATAGATGGTCTGCAGTCTGTCTAAGTCATTAATGTGTCTTCTTGTGTCTTGTGGCAGCACCATGGCTCTGCAGCAGGCCCAGCTGCTTCTCAACATGAGCAGTCTAGAGCCAGTAAACTTTGGGGTTCAGCAGAACAATACAGAGGCCTTCGCGGTGGCGCTCTGCCACCTGGCCGAGCTACACGCTGAGCAGGTAACGCATCAGTTTGATCCTGTCTGTCTCCTTTCTGCCCTACCATTGCATATCCATTAGTCACTTGGCCCAGGATTGCGGGAAAGTAATAAGCATTGATTAGGTCTGCCTTCCAGCTCTTGGCTAGTGCTTAATATATCACTCTTTTTCCCATGTGCCTCTGTTTCAGGGCTTGTACAGTGCTGTTTCAGAGATTCTTCAGCATTTGAAAGAGCAGTTTCCTCCACACACACAGCATGCCAAGGTTAATTTTGTTAATTGTATGCTTAATGAGAGACTGTGCGTAATATAAAATGTCCTTTTTCGGCTAAATGCAAGTCTTGTCATGGGAATACAGTGTAATATTTTTTTTGTATATCTTGATCTTTTTAGCTATGGATGCTCTGTGATCTGAAAATCCAGTTTGAGAGACATATGAATGAAGGGAAATACCATTTGGCAGAGCCACTAATCACAGCCATGTCAGCTTTAAACAAAACTGAGGGTCTCTACAGGTAAAGCCACACCTTAACCTCTTCACCTCCAACATCAATGAGTAAATTGTGTTGTTGCTATAAAAGCATGTTTTACTGACAGAAAAGCTCAAGTATTGAAGGCTCTCAATCGGACCACCGAGGCATACAGTATCCTGCAGAGACTGCAGTTGCACTGTGAGAAGGCGAAATGTACAGAGATCGTCATCAGGTAAGTGATAATCATCATAACTTCTTGTTTGTAGTAGATTATATAGGCTGGGTGTGGCTCAGTTGGTAGAGCGGGTTGTCCAATGACCAAAGGTTTGGTGGCTGGCTCCAACTGCCCACATGTCGAAGTGTCCTTGGGCAAGACACTGAACCCTAAATTTGTCCCAGTAGGGACATGCAACACCTGTGTATTAGCAGTAGCCGTGTACTGGTGTATGGGTGAATGTGAATAAAGCGCTTTGGGGCACCAACTGGTGTATAAAATGTGCTATATAAGCTCAGTCCATTTACTATATCCAATTTAATGCTGTAAACTTATTAAGCTAGATCCTTTATATTAGTGAATACATCGTTAAAGAGCATTTGCGTTCACTTTATCTGACGTTGAATTAATTTCGTAAGCACAAATTCATTCATTCATTTTCCTTGCATCTTCAGTCATCACAGTCTGACTGACATGTTTTATTTTTTCGACAGAGTTATGCTTTCGACTGCTGAGCTCCACTGGGAGTCGTCTGGCTTCTTCACAGCTCTGCCTCTTCTCCTTCAGGCTTTGGCTCTCGCTCGACAGCACCACTTACAGTGTCTGGCCTCAGAGGCCATGCTTCACCTGGCCTTCACTCAGGTCAGCCAAAACGGAGACACAGACTTTGCACACACTGCTGCTATTTCTATGAATACAAATGACTAAAACCTCAATCTCCAGGATTATTATTATATGACAGGAGCACAGGTGGACATGGATGTAACCAGAGTAGGCAAGAGAGTTTCACAGTAACAACTATCTCAGAAACTATGGGATTATTTTATTACTGAAACTTGAAAATGGCTAAGAAAGCTGTACATCTCAAATTTGAAGAAAATAAATTGTATGTAGTTAAAGGCAATAAATGTTTTTGACACCAATTTTTCATCAAATCTGTAAAACCTGAGTCCTAGCCTAAAGATCATGAGTCCATTCGTCTTTCCTTGATTACACAACTGAATCAATTGAATTCATTCACAGTGAACAACTTCTAATTGTACTTAATTACAAACCATCTGTTCATGTACATACCAAACCATCACTCAGGCTTTTTTGGAATTCCATGCAGCAGCAAGAAACAATGAAGCCGTTTTCTTGTTTCTACATGCCGCAGCCATGCTATGGCTGTGTGGAATTCCCATCCCTACAATAATATACTTGGCAACAAAATTTTCAAACAAATCTGAATGATGTTTCAGTTTGGTAAGTAAACAAATGGAGTACACCTCAGTGTTGTTCAGGTGTGGTACTTTGGGATGAATCAGGTTTTACAGATTTGGATTTGGTGAATTGGTGATGGTGGTGTCATATGCAGCTATAAAAATACATAAAAAAAAGTCTCCTTAGAAGTAAATGCATCATATTTCATTTCCTTTAATGCAGATGCAAAATTGAGCATGAAAATTGTGTATGCAATGGGGAGGTCTATGTTCAGTTGCAATGTACTTTTCCAAATTTTGCATAAAAAATTACATCATCAGTTTTTATTCTGCACATTACCTTGAATTGGTAGAAGCTGTAACCCTATATTTAGTCTCATGAACACTGTAGTTTACTCATTTGTTTTATATTCCCTTGCAGCTAATGTTAGGGGTTCCCGAGCAGGCACTGAGTGTCCTGCATGAAGCCATTGAGCCTATTCTGGCTCACGGATCAGTGATGGACAAAGGCCGCGCCCTGCTGCTGACAGCCCGCTGTCAGATGGCAGTGGCTGGGTTCAGGCCAAACAGACAAGGGCAAGCAGGTAAGTTCCTCCACACCCTCTCACCACCACAGATTGTTATCTCGTAAGGAAAAACAGTAGCTTTTTTTTTTTTTTTTTTTTTTAATGCTGTGGTTTTCTGTCTCTGTAGATATGAATGTGGTGGTTCTTGCTGTTGACACGCTAAATGAGGCTGTGGCATATTTCTCCAAACTGAACTGCAAAGAACGGTTGCGGGACATCCACTACCTGCATGCTCAGCTCCATCATGCTCTGGGACAGAACTCTAAGCGCAACAAAAGTGCCATGCTTTTCCGTCTGTTGGACCAGGAACTACAATCACCTGCGCCTCCTGTTTACATGCGACTATAACTGTAGTTACACAAATATTACATGTTTGAATACAGACATGATACAACACATGATTGGACTGCTGAATTGAGTCACTGCTGCTCACCACTAGATGGTGATGTAGATCTGTTCTCCCCTCTGTCAACAATGAAACCTTTCCTGTTTAAATACTTTTGCACAAGGTAATTATCTCACACATGCAGAGCCAGGATAATTACAACACAGGACAAATGTCATAAGTCTTAGACAGGGCTGACTATCCAGTAAATTAAGAATTGATTTTTTTTTTTCTCACTTATGATCAGGAGCAGATGAAATGATGATCTGCTGTTAGACATGACAATTACCTTAATATCTTCCACCCCAGTGAAAGCACAGGTTTGTCAGACATACATGTCAACCGGCAGTGTGGTAGGAACAGCGAAAGTTTATCAGGAGCTGTCAAGGAAACGCTGATTTACCCACCGCTTTTTGATGAATGAGGGTAATATCACCGTTAGCTACAAGATGAATGTGTTTCAGTGGCCTGGATGATTCATATTTCGCCAGGAGAATACTGATGAAGCAGGTACCCATAGGAAAAAAATCATGATCACATTTATAATATAATAGACCTGCGATGACATAACACAAGATACAGTATCTGTATTCCACTTAAGTCTGACAGAATTTCTAGAAAGTCTTACATTTCGGTGTTCTGACGGCACTGTGATGTATTACTCCCAGCATCAGCTACAGCCAGACGATCTAATCAGGCAAAAGTATGAGAATAATTAGCAGGAAGGGAAATATCTGCAGCCACTGTGATGTCTTTTAATCTAAAGCTTTTTTTTTTTAACACAAATCTACAATACTGTTACATTTTTTCGCAAAATGATTGATTTGTAGAGTTTAAAAATTGGTATGCCGGTATCTTTGGGGAAAAAGTAGCTTTTTCTACTTATCAAACAGACCATTTTGTGCTGTGATTGGACACCTCAGGCTCTGTTGAATCCCTGACTCTGACCTTTACACTTCATGTCAATTACTATAAGGAGGTGATTTATAGTACACAATAGTAAAAACAAGTCTGATTTTTCTAGAAGTGAACACCATGCATCTGGTATGAACCAGGTCTTTTGACTGTTCTTTGATGAAACTGAAGGCACAAGGCCAAACAGTACCTGTTCTTACAGCTTTGCTTCAGAACAAGAAACAGGGGATAAAGAGTGTGCCACAATACTTACAAGTTGGTAAATAAGTCCCTGAAATTTGACAAGTGGCTACCTTCTACATTATTAAAGTAGACAAATCAAGCTGTGCCAAGCACAACTAACCCCACCCCCCCTTGCGCACATTTTGCCCAATCTCTTACGATTGTGAAAACACTTTTTTGTGACTTTGACCTACATTCACCAAAATGTAATGGGATCTATTCTGGACCACCCTGCACCTTTCTTCAAAATTTCATGGAAATTGGTGCAGTAGTTTTTGCGTAAAGCTGCTGAGGGACAAACAAACCGAACCAAAAATTATGCCCCCGCCCCTGAAAAAGGATGTGGTGGTTTCAACACTGAAGTAAAAATGTACCTGATGTTCTAAACCAGAGACTGCACAGAAATATCCCGAGGGTCCATCTGGTAAAATATAACATCTTTGTTCAAAATGTTTAATAACAAGCAAGGCAACAAACATGGCATAAGCACAATGCATGTTTAGAAAAATATATCTGCAAATGTATTTTTCAGAACACACTATACATTCACGTAACCTCTACTCGATATTAAACATTTACAATTCAGAAAGTTCTCTGTCGAGACAACACAGCCAGGTTCCTTTAAATAATGTTCATTTCAGCATCTAGTAACATCAGGAGAAGGATATGAGTAGACATCTTGGTAAAAACTTGCAAACAACCTGAGTTGTAATTATTTCTAATTGATGCGTAAGGGTGTTACATGACATGAAAACAAC
This sequence comes from Siphamia tubifer, assembly GCA_020466265.1. NCBI lineage: Eukaryota > Metazoa > Chordata > Actinopteri > Kurtiformes > Apogonidae > Siphamia > Siphamia tubifer. Next base: position 27,429,030 of record CM035791.1, on the reverse strand, counting down.
CCCCTTTTCTGACAGACTGTTGAATTATTCACAAAAGTTTTTTTCTTCTCAAGACAATAAAAGAAAGAGAATTTGAGCGATACTACATAGACAACCTACAATCACTCAGATTCCTACCAGAAACATCTGAATGAAACCCCCTTTTTTTCTTATGATGGCATTGTCATTTGCCTAGTCATTTTTACTTGATTTTAATTGAATATCTTGCATACCATCTCATACATAAACTGGATTTAATACATAAAGCAGATACATTTTGGGCTCATGGTTCGTTTAACTAAATGGTGAAAATTGATGCATCTTCCAGTCCTCAAGTCATCATCTGCAATCAGTAGTGATGATGTTTGGTACAAGAGTCAAAATAGGTGAAACGTCTTTGTTCACCTTTAAACACAAAAGAATCCCAACTAAAGAAGTAATGCAGAATAAAAGAGGTAATGAAATGGAGTCACTTTCCATGTTCGAGTAAAATAAATTTAACTCTGAGGGAGATGTGGCTTCGTAGCTTAGATATCACAGGAGTCTCCGGTGTGGAACTCCCACAGTGGCTCTGTCCGAGTGTCTTTCAGGGACCGTCCAGTCAGGGGAGCAGTCAAATCCCTGATGTTGGGTTCAGTACCCTGCTGGATAGCCTCCTTTCCTGGGGTCAGACTCTGCACAGAGGCGCTCTCCCTGTCGTATTATGGCTTGAACCACAGAGTCTGGAGTTGGCAGCAGCTGTGTCACATGGTTCTTCTGGGCCAGACCTTCCAGGACACTCTGTCATGGTATTATGAACATGCATGCATAGTAATGAGTGAGAGGTGATTAAACCTGCTTGTGATTACACTTTTGTCAAAACAGCGGTATTGTTGGGAGCTGACAGTTCTTGATACAATGCAAAAAAAAAAAAAAAAGTAATAAAAGCTTTATTACTTTGAAAATGGACTTGTTTTCTAATGATGTAAATCTAATTTCAAGAAAAATTTATTTTATCCAGCTAATATTAAACTAGATTAAATCAGAGACCCACTCCATTAATTTGCATAATAATCCTAATTTTGGAGCAAGATTCATATCACCTCAAATGATCAATATTATGACTTGTTTTGAATAAGTGTTTTTCTTGGTCAATGCAAGATAGTTTGGTTATGTTTAATATTTCACTACTCAAGTCTTATAAGTCAGAACTTCTATGTCATTAAACTAAGTATTTTCAGTATGACTCAGTGTGTTTTGCAATACCCTGCAAAGTACATCGTATGATTCTCCAAAGCCCCTTAAATACATCACAAGAAAAGCTGACGCATCACAAGCGGTTTATCTTATAATCCAGATGTTTTGCATCCAGCTGTGACCCACCATTTCAAAGCCCTGTTCCACCACTGTCATATTAGGGTTGAGCTGATTGTGAACTCTGGGCTCCGTCACAGATTTCTTTAGGTCGTAGTTGAAGAACAAGGAGTTCAGGATGACCTGTTTTTATCACCAGAGGAAAAAAAAAACAAAAAAAACACTTGAAATATTGCATGACTGTGTTTCACTCCAGGATAGAAATGAACGAATGAATGACTCAGACTTACCAAGGCAGTGGCTGTGGTGATTTTTGTGCCCCCTGAGGCTCCTACAACCATTTTGACTCTGTTTTCCTTGTCAAAGATAATAGTAGGACACATGGAGGACAGTGGCCTCTTACCTGTAACACAAACACAATGTGGCCACGATTGCAACTGGATAAATGGGCCAGGATTTTGCAATCCCAGCAAACTGGAATATGTACAAATTGTATAAAACCCAACAGTGTAAACTACCAGATTTAATCCTAAAATTAAAGTAGGAGGATGGTGGTAAGAAAAGTACTAGGTTTTGCACAATACAAATGTGGGAATGAGTAAAAAGCTGATTTCAAACATCCCTGTGTGTCCTCTTTACTGAAAAAAAGGGTTAAAATAACATCTTTGTGATCAGTGTAGTATTAAAGGATTAATTTTGGAGAAAAATACCATCCATTTAATCTATAAAATGTCAGAAATTGGTGAAAAATGATAGACGGCGCTTTCCAAAATATATTATGTTTGGACCAAAGCTCAAAGATATTTAGCCTCATAGGAAAGTAAAGAAATCACATATTTAAGAGGCTGGAGTCAGAGAATTCCTATGTAAACCACTTATCAAATGATGAAAATGTAATGTCTGGTAACTGATTAATCAGGTAAGTGTGGTAGTTGTTGATGGAAAAGAATTTAGATATTTTTTAATGTAGTCTCACCTGGCTGGATGAAGTTGTTGGGTGATGGAGGGATTCCAAACCCATTGGTCATGTATGGGGAGCTGAAGTCATCCATTTCATCATTGAAAATAATCCCAGTCGATCTGGACATGACTTTGGAGCCAAAACTATAATACAATTAATACCAGTTATCAGATATAACTAACTCTGAAAACCAATTTTTCAACCTTGGAGTCAGGAATTCAAATGGAGTCACATGAAATGTTTAGCAATTTGATAAAAGATAAAGACTTAGAACAGCGACATGGTGAAGGACTTGTAGGATAAAATGAAGGGTTAAATGTTTCTATTACAATGAAAATGTGTCTGAATCATCCATACAGAACTAAAGACATGGGTCTTGGGTCGCCTGGAATACAAATGGGGTCACCTGAAATTTCTAGAAACTGATCAAAATCTAAACTTACTAATAACAAAATATACATATGGTGAGTTGAGAGAGACAATCAGACACTGCAGCTCTTTCATAACTAGTGTGAGTTATTGTTTGTTCAGTATTAGTTGTCAGCCTTGTACATACAAACTGGACTTACTGTACATATCCTGACAGGAAAATAAATTTCTCACTTTGTGCAGTAACCTACACCTGGCTTTTCTACCTTCATTCATAATAATATACATTATGCAAGGGATAATGTATTGCCCACACGTTACTATCAGAAAAATATTTCCCGACGGGGCCGAAGGGAAATATTTTTCGATCGTCACGCGTGGGCAATACATTATCTCGCTTATTTTACGGGTTATTATTATTACAGCTTATTACTGTTACTACTCTAACAGACTGGATAAAATAGCCGTTACAACGTAGTGAATATTTACTTTCAAAGTGGCCGAACTACCTGCGGAGTGATATGGTACCGTGAATCTGAAGTGACAAAACTCATTGCCATGGGCAGCGGGCGTTAATGGCACAGCAGGCGGTTATCGAAAAAAATCCACCTGCAGAAGGCTGGGAACGTCAATTCAAAGTGAATGGGAACCGTCGTAACGTTCTACAGGGCCGTAGAATAAATAGACTAAATGTAATCTAAAATTAACACTTATTTGAAACATAGTATAGCAAAATATTACATGATCAAAAACAACTTAATTTTATTTTTGAATGTATGATGTTAAAATGAGGTAATGAGCCAAAAAAGGTTAGGGATCACAGACTTAAACTGTTACCTGTGTAATTTAATAACCTTATGACTGCATGTGCTGATGCTCTTACTATAGGTTGATGGTGCTGGTGGCTGCCACAGCACTTCCATCTTCTGCTATGACTGACAGGTGGGCTGTCCCATGATTGTCTGGGACAAAATAATCCGGCTCATAGTAGCTGTCTGGGTGGGTAGTGTCGTCTGTGATTCTGCTCCTTATGCCATCAGCAAAATAGTCTGAGGTCATGTTGTGGATGAGCTGAGAACAGCAAAACAAGTAAGTAGCACAGCAGAAATGTCTGGCAAAAAACAGGAATGACTAACCTCTGATAGTGAGTGGTGCAGGACATTCTCAGGTTTTGTACTTTAGTAAATGTATTAATACTACACTGTATAAGTACAAGCTCTACATTCAAAACAGGAAAAGTAGCCATTGTGCCGTAAAATAGTCCTTGTGTTTGAACATTTACATAACGCTGCTCTACAATTTTTTTAGAAAGTATCTTCTTCAGACATTAAATGTGTTAAATCTTACATTCTTCAGAAAACAAATGACAAAAGTGCTGGTTAACTCATGTTTTTAATATATATGATGGTGTTTTATTCCACATATATGGTGGTTCATGTACATGTATACAATGGGTTTGTAAATATTCCACGAGAAAGAACCTGTAAAGTGAATGGATCATAATGTGCAGACAGTGTTTTGAAGTAGATCTGAGACCAATGTTCCTTAAACCTATTCTCTTGTTAATTTTAAGAATTTCACATTTTAACCCAAGACTTATTTTGGAAACTTTAGTCAACCAGCATTTAAGACTTCAGTTTTCTTTATCAGTAACACACATCTGGTAAAATGTCATTACTTTTGTTCTGGAAGCATTTTACTTTCATTTCTTTACTTACATTCTCAAAACATAAGGAAAAGTAGCCAGTGTTCTGTAAAATAGTCCCTGTGTTTGAACATTTACATTATTAGTGAATATATGTGTATGTTGTATCATGTTGCTGCAGTTCTTTAGTATTTTATAAACTATTGGATTGGCTATTACTGCATGTTACACTCAGATATTTTTGAGTACCAAATTAATTTTACTTCACAACAAACCTTTCCCTTGTGTTATTCACTGTTTGCTAAAACATTAATTAGCCTTTACATTTTTAATTGAAAAGACGGTTTATTCCTGTGTGTACTTTACTGACATGGAAATAAGGTGATTATTGCAGAGCAGATATAAAAAGTGTTGATGCAAAAGTGTATTTTTCAGCAAAATATATCCGTAAGTGAATGTAAGACCAAGCATCGACAACCACCAGCATTTGTCCAGAATAGGTTTTGAGTGTGTCCCTGAATATCAAAATAAGACACGTGATGCTGGTGAAAAACTGAGACTGGATTTTACTTGAATTACTTATCTGAATGGTTCAAATGTGTGATGGAAATTTACCTGGTCACTGGGTAACTAAATTTACCATATATTATTAACTAAATCAACAGTATATCATCTTAATAGAGAGTATTTAACCATTTTGACTTAAGGAGAAATGTGGTGTCCAAGGACATATCTTAGATAAAGATGTTCCTGTCTCCAGATGGCATTTTTACTTGTAGTTGTAGTAAGAATACTTTATTAATCCCAATAATGGGGAAATTCCTTTGCTGCAGCAGTATAGACACACCCACAGAAATACAATAATCAACCATCACACATGTCAAACACACACCGAAGAGTCCACAAAACAACTACATTATGTCAGAAGGAGTCAAAATAAAAACATCTATAATAAATCCTAACAACATAGCGTAACATAGTCTTATCAATATATATATATATATATATATATATATATATATATATATATATATATATATATATATATATATATATATATATATATATATATATATATATATATATATATATATATATACTGACTGTACAATAAAATAAGATAAAATCAAACTATAAAAGCATACATAAATAAATTCAAATTAGGCTATATAATTTATAAGACTATTGATCCACAGATATACATAGAAAAATATATGTGATTTTTTTTTTAAAAAAGGGATCAAACTACAGCAAAGTGTTGTAGATCCTCACAGTAGTAGTAGTATAGATAGTATAAACATCATTGTGCCAGAGATGAAGTGATTGTGGTATTTGTAATTTAGAATGTTGTATTGTCTTTGTGTATGTCTCAAGGCTCTCAAGTCTCAAGTAAGGCATGATGTGGGAAAAACTTGGTTCTAACAGGGGCTATAAAAGTGTCTCTTCTTCCTCTATGGCAGGGGTCTCAAACTCATTTTCTTCAGGGGCCACATTCAGTCTGATTTGATCTCCAGTGTGCCACACCAGTGAAATAATAGATTAATAGCCTATAAATAATGATAATTCCACATTTTTGTCTTTTCTTTAGTGCAAAAAAGCCCCATTAAATTATGAAAATACTTACATTTATAAACTATTCAAACAAAAAAGATGTAAATAACCTGAAAGATTTTTACAGTATTGTGCCTCAACTTATGAATTCTACATATGCATTATGGATCTGCTCTGCAAAGACATTAAAAGACAATAAATACTTGGTAGCAGAAGCAGAAAATTGCTTAAAAAAAATTTTAAGTTGTCATTATTTATAGTCAATGTATTATTTTATTTTTACATCAAAACAAGAAAAAAATCTGGAGTCATTATTTTTTGTAGGTTATTATGCCGTTATATTGGTCTGTATGTAGAACCTGACTTCAAATAAGTTCCACAGCCTTGACTGTGGAGTTTTTACACTTTACAAATTCATCCCAGGGGCCACATTGAAACCTTTGGCAGGCCGCATTTGGCCCCCAGGCCGCATGTTTGAGACTTCTATGATAACCAGTCATTCGGGTTGTTCTCACTGCTAGTAGCCCCAGACATTTCTGTTTGTCTGATCAAAAAATTATTATTTTAATTTGAATATTTTCTCTCCTTGTAGTGATTGAAAATTTCACATAAAAGTTATTAAACCTATTAGAGATATAGATAATTTTCAAACCCCTAAATGAGGTTTTACACCTTTAAATAAATGCATCATCATGTCATTGTGTTAATAGTATTGGTGTTAAGAGCATGAGTTTCTAAAAGGTAAAAATTTCTAGCCAATCCAGGGGGGACTTGAAGAGTTTGTTTATCATCTTTCTCAACTTGGTAAAGAATATTTTTCCTTCAGTTTCAAAATCAAATCAATAATGTTTGTAGGTAGGCAGGTTTATATAGGACAGGAAGAAGATGAAAAACTGAAATCAGACAAGTGGCTAAAACTGTCACATTTAGGAGTGGACTGGTGTGAAAGTGGTGGAATTTAAGTACTTAGTTGCAGAAAGGTGAAATACTTAACTATTAAGAAAAGTACTTGTGCAAAAATATACCAATTTTCTCCTCAAAGAATTGATGAGTCATGCAGCAAAATAAAGGTCTGACAATTAAATCCCATTGAAGCTTACATCTGTAATATTAAGGTAACGTGGGTCCCCCAGTCTGCTCCTCTTGGCATAAGCAAAACGAAAAGCCTCCACAATGCGATGATACGTCAAAGTCTTTGTCTCTGCTGTGGAGACACTTGTGTCTGTGAAGTTGTACCCTGAAAAATTGCCACAAGAAAAATATGTCTCAGCTGAATGAACAATCACATTTTCCTGCGCTAATCAGGTAATGAGGCTTGTCCATCATTGCACTAAAAGCCATTTCAGACTCAGCCTGAGCAGTGACAGGTCATTAAACTGTAAACTCTCCAGTCCAAAACACCACCAGCTTTTGCAGCAAATATGAACCATATTCCCACTGATTCATATATGAACACGTTAAACACATTTTATCCTTCATTTGAAATTAATGATGGCACTTTTTATGTGAAGCATGACTAAACATGCTCTAGCTGAACAGATGGGGTGTTGATGGTGAATTGAATTTGGCAAGCAGAAGAGAGTTTCAGGACGGTTTTCTGCTTCCAAAACAGGCGGAGAACCCATTGCAAGGGACGACCTGGGGAAACCTGACATCCTTTCTTCTGCACGGCTGCACAAGCACTTGGCTGGGCTGCTCACCTTCCACTATGTTGAGTATCAGTGCCAGCACAGGGCCACTGGAGGGGGCGTCTGGGACATGCATGGTGTATTCCCCGACGTGCAGCCTCAGAGGATTCTCATTGAGCACCGGCTGGTATTCCAACAAATCATCCAATGTGATAATCCCACCTGGAATGAACACAGAAGCACCAGAATTAATTACTCAGGACGAATTATACTCATTTTTGACTTTCGCATTCATCTTGGTATCTATATTTTGTCATTTGAAATTGATAGTGATTCATTTATCTTGTAAGACGAATGGAAAAAAAAAAAAAAAAAGCAAGACCTGCCGCCTGGATGTCTTCGACAATGCTCTGTGCCATCGATCCGTTATAAAACACGTCAGGACCCTCCTCTGCTATTCTTTGGTATGTGTCAGCCAGCTTTGGAAACTTAACAATATCATTTTCCTTCAGAATGTTCTTTTCAGAATCACAAAACACTTCACTGGGGGAATATGGGAGAAGAAATGAGAGGAGAGTGGGTTAAATTGCAACCAGTTGTTATCAGAAGTGGGTAATATATTACATAGAAAAACACTGAATATGAAAGATCATTTACAAATCCAAAGCACTGTACAACTTATCTTGGCCAATTTTCCTGCACTCACGTTTTAGTTTTAAGAATTGTATTTTTTATTTTTTTGTTAATTAAAGGAGTATGTGCTGTATTTTTATTTTATTTATTTTTTTTACCAGAGATGTTAAAAGTACTCACATTCTGTACTTAAGTAGAAGTACAGCTACTTATGTGAAAAAATCAATCTGTTAAAAGTAGAAGTACTGATTCAACTCCTTTACTTAAGTAAAAGTAAAAAAGTACAATTTCTCAATTATAATAAAGTACTAAACACATGTTTTTGCTGTGAACGTAATAATACTTATTTAACCAGGAAAATTTTCAAAACGTTTCAAAAGTATCCAAATTTAAAAGCGAGTTACTGTGTTGAATTATGTTTGATCAGGTCACAGTTACTCAGTTTTGTGGTATGGATAGGAAATTTAGGGAAACAATTGAGTCACAATTGAGATAAAAAGTCATCATGGGACCTTAAAAAAAGTTGTAAATGATAAATGATGATAAAAATGCATAATTTTAAGATAAAGTGTTAAAACTCTGAGATAAATAGTTTAAATTGTGAGATAAACAGTCCAAATTATGAAATAAAAAAATCTAAATTGTGAGATAATAGTCATATAACTATAATATATAAAGTCACAGTTTCTGTCCTCCACTGATTTTCCCTCCGATGTGACATATTTTTCATACTGTCACATCTGTTTAGTTTGAAAAATAATGAGTCTATTCTGAGAATGTAATGAGTATGAAGTACAAATATTTATACAAAACTGTAGGGAGTAAAAAGGTAAAAAGTTGCCAGAAAAATAAATACTCGAGAAATCTACTTGAGTGCAGTAATGAAGTACTTTTAGTTACTTTCCACCTCTGATTTTTACATCTATCAACTGTTCTTCTCTGGCTGTTTGTCCTCACCACATGTTGGCATCTCCTTGAATTGAATCTTTGCTCTTGAAAATAGCATGAGCCAGTGCCTTTCCTATAGGAAATCCATCACGAGCCAAAGCGATGCTTGGCTCGAACAGCTCCTTCCATGGCAGCCTGCCATGTCTCTTGTGTGCCATCTCATAACCACGAATCTCCCCAGGAATGGCTATAGACAATCCACCTGTCAGGCACAAACAGCAGTGTTTTGAATATAATAAGAAGAATAATACATTTTATTTATAGGCACCTTTCAGGACACCCAATGTCACTGGACGAAGTTGTTCAAATAAAAACAAATTAAAATTAAAATACACACATACATATATAAAACCCTTGGGTACATAAAATGCTAGAGTTTGGATTTCAGAATTATGGGACAGAAAAGGCCAGTCTGAATAAATATGTTTTAAGATGAGATTTGCAGCCTTCGGCATTGGGGTGTTGTTCGGCCCCGTCGGGAAATATTTTTTCTATAGTCACATGTGGCAAATACATTATCCCGCTTATTCTACAGGTTATTACAGGTTAATGCTCTAACAGACTGAATAAAATAGCCATTATAATGTAGCAAATATTTACTACGGAGTGATATGGTACAGTGAATCTGAACTGACAAAAGTCGTTACTATTGGCAGCGGGGGTTAATGGCGCAGCAGGCGGTTATCAAAAAAAAATCTGCCCACAAAACGCTGGGAACGCCAATTCAAAGTGAACGAGAGCTGTCGTAATGTTCTAGGGGGGCGTATAGTAAAAGGTCTTTATGTGTTCTAGGAGGGTGTTCCAAAGGCAGGGGGCTGAACAGCTGAAGGCTCTGGGCCCCATGGTGGTCGGGCAGGTGGGAGGATGAAAATGACCTGAGAGTGTGGGTGAAAATGTTTATGTGAAGGAGGTTAGTGAGATACTGAGGGGTGAGATGGTTTAAGGCCTTGAAGGTGAGGAGTAGGATGTCATAAGAACTTAATGGGAAGCCAGTAGAGTTGTTGCAGGACAGGTGTGTCCCTTTTCCCACTGGAGGATCAGCCAAAATACTGTTTAGACTCCTCTTAACTTAAAAAAAAACAACTGTATTTTATGATTGTGACCATGACCACAGGATGAAGCAGATGATTGAGGACCAAACACTCCAAAAATGCCCCTCTAAAAACAAGATATTTTTGCTTGACTTAAGTAAGAAAAATTATGTGAAAATTATCTTGGTTAAGATAATTGTATAAGATAAGTGTATTTTTCTCATAAAATATTTAATCACACTTAAAACAAGTGATGCCAGACATAACAAACCCTCCCCCCTTAAAAATGTTTTACCTGATTTGCCTTAGCTCTTATCATTACAAAAACACATTTTGGTGACTGTGACCTTTGACCTATATTCGCCACAATTTAATGCACCTGTCCTGAAATTTTCATGGAAATTGGTCCAGTAATTTTTGAGTAAAGTTACTGAGAACAGACGAACAAACAAAAAAAAATAACAATACCCATCTCCCCTTTCAGTGAGTAAAGAATACATTTTCAGAGAGATATAAAAACTTGTTTTTAGACAATAGATCTTAAAAATCTTATTTCAAGAATTCTTAGCAACATCATTTTCACTTGTGCCATCAGCAGATTCCATTTTTTTTTTTTTTTTTGCTTGAATTAAGCAAAAAAATAATAATAATCTTGAATTTTAAACCAAATCTGCCAAAGGAACAAGTCAAAATGATTTTGGTACGATTTCTTGAAATACAATTTTCAAGATATGCCAATTAAAAATATTTTCTTTATATATCATTGAATAGTTACTCTTTAGGTGATTATGTCTCATTTTAAGTGTGATGAGATATTTGGACAAGAAATAAGAAAAATACACTTGGTAAGATTTTTTTTTCCAGTATATTCTGTTGTAACTACAAGATTCATCCATCTGTAGCTCTAATACACTGTTAAGAGTCTGTAGCCTTAATATCCCACGCAATAACAACGTATAAATCAGTCGGATTTGTGCATGTGTCCTCTGTGTCTGGGAAATAGTCCAACCACTCGCTGGTACTTCTACAGTACCTGTACGAGAGAGCTTAGTGTTGTTGCCAAACATGTCCTCAGTGGCATTCATGGGTGCTGTCTCCCTTGCATCGATGGTTTCCACCTTTCCTGTTGAGCAGGAAATAAGGAGAGTAGACAAACATGCTATCAAATTACCTTTTTCTAAGAAGTTGTAATCACTGATGTACACTCACCTGTGGATGCATTGTAAATGACAAAGAAGAGCCCTCCTCCAATGCCCATGCTGTGAGCATTTAAGAGGCCAACACACAGCAAGGCAGCTATGGAGGCATCCACAGCGGATCCATTTTTCTTCAAAATGTCCCTGAAAACATAAACATACTTTTTAACATTGCATATTGATTAAATGTTTCTTTATACATGTCTCTAAGATTTAAAACCATCATTCACCGATATGAATACCATATTTTCTCGACTATTTGCCACTACTTTTTTCATGTTTTGCTATTTATTTATATTTTTCTTCCACCACTAGGGGCGCTCTAACAGATATTAGAATCAAAACTACTAAGAAAAATCAATATGAAGAAGAATCCGCTACTTTTTCTTTGGCAGATAGAACACGGACAATAAATTATAAAAGTGTTAATTATTTTTCAAATCCTCACTCCTCATATGATACAAGTTTTAAGTTGAAGGCTATTGATCTGGCTATGCTATGTGATTTAAAACACAGAAGAAATGAATATAAATGCAGTAAATACTGTTTTTTTCTCTTGGTTCTGTTCCGTTTTAATCAGCAAATTTGCTGTTGTGTTAAAAGACACTGTTTATATTACACTGCATGAAAAAAATCTGTTCAGGTACATACATGTAACTACATTTACTGTTCAAAATTGTTGTGTACATGCACTAAATATATGATTTATATATATATATATATATATATATATATATATATATATATATATATATATATATATATATATATATATATATATATATATATATATATATATATATATATATATATATGCATTTTATAAGCCGGTGAGACTTGTATATTCTTTTGTTATTATATTTTTAAAAATACAACAGATGCGGCTTATAGTCTAGAAAATACGGTATGTTTATCTGCCCAACAAATCTCGTTATCTTCACAAAATTTAGCTAAAGACATTCATATCCTTGTGTTCATCATCAGACAGGTCATTACATTTAGCATATTTTACAGTAAATAGTCCCAAAGGTTTTTCAATTATGTGTATGTGTCACTTTCTGTAAAGGTCACAACACTAGTTTAGGAACACAATAGCATATGCACATGGGAGATAAAACACACAAAGTCACATTTTTCAAAACAAAAGCCTCCAGTATAGGCTATTAATGTTTTTACCTCCCCACTTCTGAACACTTTCCGGCATCAGCAGCCACAGCAGCCTTTGAGTAGAAGTGGTCTGATGGTGGAGGCGTGTGTTTCTTCCCCAGGCCCATGAAAACCCCCAGGAACAGGCTCACCGCAGCCACCAGAAGGACCACCAGACCAGCAATCAGGGACTTCCCAACCATTTTCCTGCCCAAGAAAGTCAACATATTTCATAGTCAAAGAGAATCTAGCTTCTCATCACTTTCAGAAACAAGTGTCTCCCAGTGCTGATGTGTCTTTTATTAGCTGAAACCATCACTTGAATTACAATGTGGGAGAAAAGACAACATAAATCAGAAAATTCACTCACCGTGCCTTTATCTGACAAGTCGGATTGTGAGACAAACTCTCAGTGGCTCTGACAGAGTGTGTATGTGTGTGTGTCAGTACTAATAACAAGGTTGTTGAATGTGATGCATAATGTATGGGCTCTATGTGTAATTTAGCAGAGGTGACACACTGTGACTGTAAGCCAAGTGACTTCAGTGACCAAATGTTGATAACAAACTTACACTTAATGCTTATTTTAGACTGACAAGTCGAAAAAATGAACACAAACAGGAGAATATGTCCTTTGTTCCAGTATGTCCTTTGTTCCAGGACAAAACTGAAGAAATCAGATGAATAACAGTGGTTTTAGATTATTTTAAAATATATAAGAAGATGAAACAGGTCATAAAATTTCAACAAGGTGAAAATAACACAAACGAAGATTTAAGGAAACAACAAACCTTAATGATTTTGTGATTAAATGCTTATTTTGTTCATTTAATTTTAATTTAATCTCTTCATATTAACCCAAAAGCCAACCCTAAATAAGACTGTTTAGGTCCATTTGAGCCAGATTCAATATTATAGTCTACTCTAGATTAAGTTGCAATATCATGTTCAATACAGAAAGTAAAAGATACTTCCTTCCACACTGTAAACCGGGGCATTCAGAATAATTACATATATTAAGTTGTGAATACTCAAAGTTTCAGAAATAGTACTACAAACTCAAATGTATTAAGTTGCTGTAACATGTTCTTCTTTTTAACTACTTCCAACTAAAAAAATTGTATTAAGGGGAACTATTGTGGATATAAGTGAACAAAACTTAAAAACATAGATGAGGTACAACTCAGTGGAATAAAGTCATTAAATGCTGAGAATGATAATGTAGTGTTATTTCTATTGTTTCAAATAAGGATGATTGAAACAAATAAACTTAACTGATGTAGTAGCAAATAACCACCAGTATCTATCACACCAAAATAATTGCAATCATAAAACACATTAATTTTATTCAGGGGCAGCTGTGGTTCAGTTGGTAGAGTGGGTCGTCCGGTTCGTGTCCCAACTCTGGCTGCCCACATGTCCAAGTGTCCTTGGGCAAAGACACTGAATCCTAACTTAGTCTCCCAGTAGAAATGACAGAACCTTAGAAACCTGCTAGTGTGTGAATGTGAGGCTAATGTAAAGCACTTTGAGCACCATGAAGGTGGAAAGGCACTATGGGATTGCAGTCCATTTACCATTTATTCAGGTAAATTGTCTGAATGTTTATTTATTCCAGTGGTTTGAAAACTTTCATTTTTAAGTCTTAAGAACTGAAAAGAATTGATTTGCCTTAATAGGAAACTATGAGTCTAATTAACTGCACATATTTGAGTTGACCTTTGAATTCACCTGCTATTACAAGGTTTAAGTTGCATGCCATCAAAATTTTAAGTTCTGGAAAAATTTATTTTTGAAGTTCATCATTTCAATCAATAATTGAGGCAATCGATTGTCTTACATTTTTTTTAGTTCTGCTAACTTATTCAGGTTTACAGTGCAAATGAAGATTAATAACATGCAATCTGGAGTTATGATTCTTTTGTTATTACTGGAAAACCAAACAGAAAACTACAGGGTAAATGTAAGATTCCCAGAAAAGAGTACATTTTAAAAAGCTAATATGATGTAATTTAAATTGTGCCTCAGCCATAGTTTAAACAAGATAAATCTGAATGTTTTGCTTTCATAAATTTATAAAAAAAATTTAAGGGGTACGATAAGATAATATATTCCTTTATTATGAGGAGGGGAAATGTATTGTGTGCTTGCACTTATTAGGGTTATGGTCATAGTAAACATTGGATATTAAAATATTAATAAAATTTTAAAATAACTTGTGATTGTACAATTCTTCTTGAGCAAAAGGCTAACATGATGCAACAACAAAAACAAAAGTTTTAAACCACTTGTTATGATTCAAATATGACAAAAAAAAAAGAAGTCTACATAAAACAAAAGTTACGTATGCAACTATAGTTCTATGAATCCCAGATGACCGTCAGGGAGCAGTACTGAAAGCACTGAATGATCCATTTGCACATGGGCAGTTCAAGTAGTAATACCAAAAGAGTCACACCTGTGACCCCGGATGACACTCCAGAGGGAATATAAACCCTCATCATCCATGGCTCTGTTCCTACAGACCCTGATCACAGAAAACATAAGGGTTCTGTATGGTGTCATATGACTGTCAAAAACATGACAGCTCAAATACAAATATAAAGAGCACAGGGTCAGGAACTGAGGGCGTAGAAACATAAAACTGAGAGGTCAAAAACAATCTTCTAAAGAAATAAGTATGGAATAAAGTTTTAATAGCGAGCATCTACGTTGAGTGCAGGTGTGGAAGCTGTAGCACTGTTCTCTCTCTCTTTGAACCTCCTCGCTCGCTCTCTTTGAAAATGAGAAGCCCGTCACAGCCCCTGGAGGGTGAAATCACAGCTCCAAATGGACGTCCAGTAGAGCTGCACAATTTATCAAATTTTAATTGAAATCACAATTTTGGCTGTGACAATAAGAAAAAAAAAAACTAAAATCAGGATTTATTTATTTATTTATTATTAGACGATCTCTATTGCATAATATATACTGGTTGCCAAGCATTTTAACCAGGATATTAGGAACTTTAACTGAAGACTGTTTGACCGATGGTTGACCGCATCAACATTGTCGGTCATCAGTCAATCCACTGCACAAACTCTTTTGTATTTTAGTGTAGGCTATAAAGAGGAAGATTTGTGATCTCTCCATAGCATATCTTTAAAAAATATTAATCTCAGCATTAGCAATATGGAAATTATTAATAGCAAACATAGAGCGGTCTATGTGAGGTCTATGTGGTACGACCTTTCGCACCAGTTTAGAACATTTGCTGAAAACATAACCTAAACACAAAACTGATGTGAGCTAGCAGCAGAGACTCAGACACCATGACAACCCAAAAGCATGGTGGATGAGTTGTGTTATCCATCTGACAGGCCTACTTAAAATGACATGACAGGTGGGCTAAGGCAAAAAGAGTTTGTGCAGTACTGACGCAGGCTGGTGGACATCGATAAGGGTTTTTTTTTTTCCATCATATTTAGCAGCATAACTTCTTGTAACATCAAATGTTTTCTCTATGTGTGATGGTTTAAAATGAGCTTTTAACATAACATCTCTCGACCTCACAGTACGCAATTTATGTGACGTCACACTCCTTGCTGTGGTGACGTCACATGCACGCCAGACGTGTAGTCCAAATTATTAATGTGTTTTACTCGCAAATTAATCAGCTGTTGGTTAACAGAAGCAGTTGAAACAAAAATCAATAATCATCATTTATTATGAGGTACAACATGTGTGTGATTCATGTCACATGACAAATCAGATACAATTTTAGCATTTTATTTCTCATTAAATACCATTCATTAATTTTACGATCTCAGGCCCCATGAGCCTCCTGGAAGGGGCGGAGACTTAAGCTCTCAACGAAGAGATCATTCAGTGCTTTCAGCGCCGCCCCCTGGCAGTCGGTAGGTACGAAATAGAACCTTTCTGTAAATAAGATTATATTTTATGGTAGAAAATGAAAAACGATGACCTCAGCAATTCTACAAGACATATAAGAATTTGATTTTTTTCCAAGTTCTAGAGAAACTTGAGTGTCTTTCAGCTCAGTCAACCATTTATATAAAAGCAGATGTCACTTTTCACATGATGAATGTCTCTTTCTCCCTCACTTTGCAGTGAAACTCTTGGGTTTGCCTTTGCAGTCTTCTATAACCTTCCATTTCACTCTGATATCAATCTCACAGGCTTGCCAAAGTGAAGGCGAGAGTGATCTGTTTACAGATGCAGGCAGCATTCAGCCCTGCCTCGGGGCCGTGTGATTGGCTCAGCCTGCAGCGTTGCCATGCTCAGTAACCCTGTCACAGTCTGTTTGGCTTAGGGATCCTCAAACCGATTGAGATGCCTGAGCTTTCACCCGGCAGCACCAGGTCCGAGCTGGCAGCATCAGTGACAGGAACTCCTCAAGAGCAAATACCTTTCAGTGTTACCTCAGCTAATCCAGCATGCACCCGTGTTGCTGGGCCACACTGATAAAGCACTGTCAAAGGAGTCTGTGGGCTGCTGCGACTGCTGCTACTGTGATTGTGTCCAAATCTAATCACTACTATCCTGTTCTGGATCTCCCAGGTTCAGAGACGCCCCAAGGAGGAGAGTTTATGTAATGGACAGAGCTGATTTATAGCAGAAGGGGACAATTACTGTATATACCTGTTAGTTGTGCATCAAAAAAGCTTTCCCTGAGCTTTAAAGTGCCCATCACTGTCAAAAAAAGAGGGTGGTTTTATTTAATATCAGCAGGAGCTCCATGATATTTTTAGCCCTTAGGCTGGCAGCTTTATAGGTTTCATTTTGACTTTGCTGACAGGGATACATTCCCACCCCTAGGTTTTAACCAGTTGTTTTCACACAGTAAAGGGGAAAGTTTGTCTGTGCCTATGGCTTCACCAACAAATCAAATCACCTGCTGTTGTTGTTTTTCAGCAACATGTGAACCCAGCCTGCAGAAACACTTAACAGCTAAAAGACAGGAGGTGACATCATGTGTTTTCAAGGGTGAATATAATCCTATAATGATGGGACTGTGTAAACAAATACTGAATTGCATGATGAGATTCTCCCCTTTTCTCAGTGTGTATTTCACAAACATGTTACTGGGCCCCAGAATTCAACATCTCCTCTTAATCCTTGAACATTCAGATCTAGTATTTCTATTGTGACTTCCAAGTGTTTATCTTTCACTACATTTAACCTCTTTTAAGTGACTCATCACCATTTATAATAATATGATCCTCTGAATTTGGCAATTTTCAGTGTACATTTTATCTTTAATTTATCATGTGCACTGGGGGGGGGGGGGGGTCTAAATCTTACTAAATGTATTTTTTCTCATTTCTAGTCAAAGTATGTCATCACACTTAAAATAAGAGACTATCACCTAAAGAGTAACTTTTCAGTGACTTATTTTTAGACAACCTTGAAAATCATATTTCAAGATATCTTACCACATTAGTTTTGACTTGTTCTATAAGCAGATTTTTATTATTATTTCTCTTTTTTTTCTCACTTCAAGCAAAAAAAATCTGCCAATGGAACAAGTGAAAATGAGCTTGGTAAGATTTTTTGGAAATAAAATTATTAAGATCTATAATATCTAAAAATAATACATCTCATTGAAAATTTATTCTTTAGGTGATTATGTCTAATTTTAAATGTGATGAAATATTTGACAATTAAGTACATTTAAAAGTTATGTCATAACAGAGAAACCTGAAGAAAAAGTGGCTTTATCAGCTAAATCTATCACTAATTGAACACATATCCAGTGTCTCCATTCACTGCCATTGATCCAACTCTACAGAATTTACTGGTGAATCAAAGTTGTAGAATATGACAGTGTTTCCACGGTAACTACTGAGCCTGACAACATGTAAATGGGTCATATCTGAAGATCATGACAAGACAATTAACTGCATTTCACACATATTATTATATGATTAGTGGTTCAACAGGAATTGGTGTCTGTTTGGGTCTTTAAAGGTTACATTTAAACAGTTATTCTCATCATTACTTCCACCAAGGAGGTATTAATTTCGGGTCCGTGTATCTGTTTGTTTGTCTGTCTTTCAGCAGGATTATGCAAAAAGATCAGGACAGATTTTGATGAAACTTTCAGAAATGATAGATAATGGGTCAAGGAAGAACCCATTAGATTTTTTTTAGCAATGAAGGTCAAAGGTCAAGGTCACAGTAAATGTCAACATCTAAAACACATCAGTGGTAATATCTCAGGATTCAGACAAGATAGAATCTGGGTATTTTTCATTCACATCTTCTCACCTTCAGACATCAGATGGGTCAACACCTATGGTTCAATTACATCATGTTTTGATGTCATATGATGCCATATTGAGCCTTGGCGGAGGTCTGCTGTCTCCGACTGCCTTGTATTTATCCTTTTTCTTTGTTTTTCTGGGGGAATTTTTCTTTATTTTTCAATTGCATATTATGTGCCTACTGCCATGTGGAGTTGTCAAACTGATTTTCACAGTAAATATTGTGGACCATGTTTACAGTGTTTACAGTGACAATAAAAAAATATTCTGTTTGTGATCATTCACCACATTACCCACTGATTTATTTTCCTTGTACAGGAAAATGGGGGGTTAGAGGAACAACTGCAGAAAATAAACATAATTCATGTGCCACAAAACTCTCTGCCTACATTATTGTCCTGTAAATCAACCCATTTTATCTTGAAAGATCCCAAACTGAACCTCCAAAGTTTCAATATTTCAATCTAACAACTCCAAAAGAACCTGATGTGACCTTTGATAGCATTATGTGAATGTGCCACACAGACAGAGAAATGTGTTTTTAAGACATTGAAGAGCGGAAAAGATTAATTTGTTTAGTACATGTTGGTGGAAATGAGTTATTAGACGAGCACTGCTTGCAAAGTGAAAGCACTGAGAAAACAGATTAGTAACAAGAGGACGATGCATTGAATTAAAGCCACCAGTCAATCATAATTATTATAAAATGTGCAGCCAGGGGGATATTTATTTGAGGAAGATAGACTGTTGCTCTACTAAGTCTGATTCATAGCTGAAAATAAGGTCAGATCAGAATCAAAGTCCTTAAATCCACAATGATAGGATCTACAAATAGATGCACATCACCCTGCAAAGTTGTTTTTGATACAGAGGAGGAAAAGCTGCATGTGTGTATTTTTAATTTCCAAGGAGAAGCAACGCTCAGTACAGTCACTTCTGCTGACTTGGATATGTTTCTCATTTTGTAAATGTACTCGTGGTCACCCATCAGAAACACCTAAGACTTTCTTGACCAAGACACTGATCCATGTGACAGAGAGACACACTGGGACATGGATGTTCTTCAGAGAATGACAGTGATTCAGTGCACTTTTGACAGACGGATACATGAGTTGACAGTTCACGGGACTTCTGAGTGACAACTGGTTTGCCCAAAGGAAAAAGATCATATCTGCATAAGGCCAATGACACTGCACGGATTTGGCCAAAATGAGTGAAAACACAGGACAGTTCCTCTGGCAAGGATAACAGTCCTACCCCTAAGACGCATCCAAACACGCAGTGAACCTGAAACAAGTGCGTTTCACATTGCATGACATTTGCGTAATATATGTGATTATGGTTTGGCTGCAAAGCTGAAGCACTCTGGCATCTTTAATTCTCTGCCCCCACCCCCACCCCTTCCTCTCTCCCTTTCTTGTAGCTGTACACAGAGGGGAATTTCAAGCCTGGGAGGAGAGACGCACAGTGTGAACCAGATGCTGGGATTGGTCGGACGCTCCACGTTGCACAAATCTAAACAGCAGCGTAAAGCAGGGACGGCCGAAGGATGAGGCAGCAGGAGCATCCTTATCATCCGAGCCACGGTGGACGGAATCTACATAGCAATAAGTAACGAGCACGTGAGAGAATGATAATAAATTGTCAAGGTTGAGGATTTTGTGTGATTCCGCACTGGATGCTCAGTCTGCGGACAACAACACAGCGCCAGACATCACGGCGCTGCTTCCCTACTCTCTACTGAAGAGCATCTGCTGGTAAAAAAAAAAAAAAAAAACAACTAGGCTGATCATGGGTTTGTCCTTTTGGTAATATTGTCTGAGCTGCAAAACAGAACAAGCGCCTGCATCTCTTAAAAAAAAAATACTAATAATAACATGGGTTCCAGACTGAGCAGGCAGAGCAGCCTGGACAATGAGAATTTCTCCAAAAAGCGACGCAAGCTTCTGGATAACACGGGAGAGAGCGACAGGGGCAGTCGGGGCGGCGGGGACTTTCTGTTTGCATTGATGCTCAAATCAGACAAACTGCCTGGGATGCTGCGGAGGACCAACCACAGCCCGTACATGCGGAGAGTGGCGTGGATCAAAGAAATCCAGAAACTGCTCCGTGACCGCAGGATAGAGCAGGCAACCGACGTGCTCAAATTACTGAGGAAGGTAAGGAGAAACTGCACAAAGCCCCGGCCTGAGCACTTGAAAGTCAGACCTGTTTACATGTGCACTGCTGCTTTAAGCCTGCTGCCATCCTGATGCAGATGCAGCCTCCAAACATCCTAAAGCAACAGATGGGATAGCAGGCACGAGCTGGTTATGTGTCCAACTTCAGTGCCACAGGTGCCTTGATCTCCTGCAGGCCTTGTTCTGCACGCATGATCCCCCCCCCCCCCCACACCCCACCTTCCCCTCCCCCTCCTCCTCTGTCCTCAAGCCTGACCTCTGACCTAAAAACACTCACACTTGTTTTGATGTACTGTAGCCTGGCCTGGCCTCTTCTGCTTGAACTGTTTCCTCCAGAAATGTTTGGGTTCTTTTGTAGAAAGTAGGCCAGTGGCAGAGCAGTGTACCTGTGACACATTGTTTAGACAGGACGTGACTCACTACAGTGTCCTCACCCTGTGGCTGAACATGTACTATGCTGACATCTGATTTAAGTAGATAGCCCACTATCTAAAAGAGGAAATTGACCTACAGCAGTGCTCTACGTGCCTGGTCGTAGTCCCAAATCAATTACTTTTAAACGGGGGCCTTTATGTTTTCTTACAGAATACACATTTTGGTATCTTCTCTATCTGTCTTTGTTTCCTGGGGTATAAAGCCGGAGTCTCACCTCTGCTTAGACTGTTCTAACACTGCCATTAGCGAGAGACCTGCCCCCTCCATCCCTCTAGCACTCCTAATGTTTCTCTCTCTGTAATGGTCTGTGTTCCGGCAGAAATGCTGTGGCCCTAGAGTCTAGTATTCCAACAGTAAAAAATATTATTCTACATCAGAGAGATTTAGCTACGCTGAGCTTAAAATGGAAGGGCATAGAATTGGAAATGTAGACAAATCTCTAGACACTTTCATGATTGGTTCTTATATATTCCTGTAGTCATAACCACCAATATTTTATCATATATGTGAGCTATTTATATATATGTACATTTATGAAAAGAAAACATGTATGTACATATATGTACAAACCATATATACAAACTGCTAAATGTGTCTTTAGCAACTTTTGTTATTTCATGGATAGCTCACTTCATCTTATAACCAGAGAATCTATGTGGCTAATGATAATAAATTGCATCACAAGTAGGGATAAAATGTATTATTTCAGGATCAGTTCCTATAAAAATGAGTAATTATGCAAAATACTATCAAAAACTATCAAATGGAAATGGTATACATTTGCAGTATATCGTGCAAATCTTGGTGTCATATTTTAGATGTATTCTAACACAAATCCAATTATGTTTCAACAGGACTTATTGCCAGTTTCACTCTGAACGGGTGGGATTATAAATAATAAGTGCTAGTACATGCATAAATGTTCTTATATATCATTTGCACAAGAACACAGAGTGGTGACGACAGACGGAGAGCTGCATTACAGACATAAGAGCACATTTTTCAATTCATTTCATTTATGGAAGACTTTCAAAAAATACTAATTACTACAATTGTATGTGAATATCAAATATGATAATGGGTCTATCCCCAATTTCAGGTAATATCATTTGTATATTGCAACATCACTCTTGATATAGAGGGAATGTATTGCATTTTTGTATTTGGTGACATGAACATATACATTTTAATTATAAGGTTCTGCAAAAATGAGACAATTTCCTTCTCCTGTCCTGTCTGATGAAAATGTTTAATATGGTATATATTATAAAAATTATTTGTTGTCAATATAAAAATACTACAATGGCAATATTTACAATACTTGTGGAATATGTTACTGAGTGAGTAATTCTGTGTTGTGGTGTATGTAGTGCTATACAGGTGAAGCATTTGTGTATTTGAAATAGGTCCTGGTGATCTCATTTGTTTGTCTGCCCTCGGGCCTTGCTTTGTCTTTTAGCTGTCGGCCAATCCAGTGTTAATTACTCTGAAGCCTTGACACTGGAGAGAGTGGAACCTCCTTAATCAAGCTAAGGAGATAAACTGGGCAGGCTGGGCTCCATGACAGCCACATCACTGGGGACACAAGCATGCTTCCTCCAAATGAGCTACACTTTTATCAAATACATCTTATTTTCTTTTAACTTTCAGCATTGCAAGTATTCAGATGTGTCAGTGATTATGTTCTATGAATTTAAAAGGGACTTGTCGCAGAGTTAATTGATGTGAAACAGAGAAGTCTGCTTCAGATATGAAAAGATCTGAGCTTTGCTGCGGATATGGACAGTAGTCATGGCTTCATGTACTCTGTGTGCATGTAGCAGCTGAACAAGAGAGATATTTTTACACTCAAAAGGGCAGAAGCAGCTTCTCTCTATCATGGGTTTAGACTGTGTTTACTGTTGTCCTTGTTAAAAAGGGAGCCAGTAATGTGGAGCTGCCAGCCTCCCACTCCAACTGTCTATTACAATCAATGGTGATTGTGTTTGAGAAAAAAAGAATTGTGCATGTATTTTGGGGGTGTATGAGCAGGTGTGTCAAACAGTGCACCATGCAGGTACAAGTCTCAATGGCTTGCTTGGCTCATTAAAGTTGTATGGGATGCAAAAGTGCTTGTCATCATAGTGGGCCTCATTAAGACTGTAGGGATGGATGCATTGATGAAAGCACACTATACAGTTCAGTTCACACAGCTGCATCACTGACTGTAGGTTGTCTCATCACATTCAAAAGGTCATCTTCTCCTTTTTTTTTGTGTTGATATAATTTTACTGCAGATTGTTCTGGCGGATTTATCATATTTACAATCAGCCTGCCTTGAAAAAAGCTCCCACAGCTGATAAATAAAATATATTTTTATTGCCACTGTGATAAGAAAGACTAACTCAACACAATGAATGACAAGTTTTATTTTATTTACATGTGTCATGTAGTCATTATCAGCATGTGAGCATTTGACCTATCAGTCTTGGATGCAAAGATCACACCATAAGTCAAACACAGGGCTAGCCATCACTGTAATTTGTGTCAATTTAGTGTTGACTGAAAGGTTAGTTTGGTGAATTATTACAACAGTGCTACTACACATTGTAATTTTTCCTTTTTTCATGTAGATGTAGTATTTACCTCGTTTGTATGCATTTCCTGCACACTTTCTTTTTTACATTTATTAATGAAGAAAGAAAGCTGGATGACTTTACAGATACACTAAAATAATATGTAAATATGTAATAAAAACCCTCTAAAGAGACTTTTGAACCATATATATATGTATAAAGTGGAGGCAAAAAAAAGGCTATAACTGTCATCAAATGCCAAGGCCCAACATCAGATCAGTTGCTATTAGGAGTCAGCTTGTTAGTGCAAACATTATGTGCTATTGCGTGTTGTGACACACACTGTGGCTCAGTTCCATAGAGGTGTGATTATGTATGCCAAAACACTGCGTTCCTTTTGACTCCCTCTAGGTTTTACTCCTCTACTGTAGATGAAAAGCTGCCGTCTTCTTTAATGAATATTTAAAGCCAAACATCTCTTTTATCTTTCCATTTTGAGTCACATTGGCCTTGACACAGCAGGGACCTGTTTTCATCACTAATGGATTTTTTCCAGGTCCAAAAATTCACCATGGGAGGAAATTATATTTATGTTGAATGTTTTCTTAATTTTTTGCTAATTATGATGCCTCTTTTTTTTTTTGTTGTTGCAGGATCTGGGTTTAGAAGGTACCTCGCTGAATGACATCTTGTACAAAAATGCTGCTTTCCTCAACCTAGTGGACCCGATCTCACACGAGCTGCTGCTCAGCCTGGCTCGAGAAATGCAATGTCCTAAGAAGGTCAGCTTGTACTTCCTGTAACATAAGCACTTACAGAGCAGCCACAGAAATCTGACTTGATGTTGGTATTCTGCAAAAGAACGCATTCTCCTAAAAACGTTCCCCTGATGGTTTCCTTTTGTTACGTAAGGACTTCTCAGGATCAATGGAAATCCAATCTGAGGATGTTATCGACTTGCATTTCTACAGACTGATGGTTGAATAGAAATTCTGCAGACACAGGTTACTTTTAAAGAGATAGAAAAAAGATGGGCTGTTTGGTACAATTCCTACAAAATGAGCATTTAAATTTACTTTTCTCCATCTTGGTCAATGCAATTTATTGAATTTGTTCTGCTCAGTTGCTCATATCTCATATCTGAAAACTTATAAAACTGGAGCAACTTATAAATATCTGCAAAATTACAACTGACAGCCATCAATGAATCAAGGGAGGTGGGAGCTTCGATAGAAAATGCAGATAGGGCTGAAATGTTTGTGCAATATAAGAATTCATAACTTCAGACTACACACCAACAGTGACTATTAAATTACACTGATATAGGTGACTCATACTAGAAGCTGTAACATGCTTAATGAACTCATATTACCATGTTTACCAGAGGCTGTTTTGAAACGCTGCACTCTTGTGTGCTTCTTGTGTTTTCCCTTCCAATGCACACCGCATGTGATTAGATTTTGTCGCTCCAGTGAGAGACCTAAATTGTGTTTTGTTCAGTAGTAGCTCTAGGCATCAAAAATAATAACAACCTCATTTTTCTACTCATGGAATGAATGTTTGCAGGTTAATACTTAAAAAATAAAACACAAGGAAGTTCTGCTGTGTGCAAGAGCAGCTGACTGGAAACATAAAATAGTAGGAAATGAGGATGACTGATCTGGTACATGACAATGTTTTGAGGGTAAATCGTGATCTATTTTTCTCTTTTTTTTTCCCCTCATAAAATATTAATGAGCTACAAAAAACTAGAACACGGCTTCCCCAAGGTAGGGAGGGTTGTTTTTTTTTATCTATGTATTTTTACATAAGTTTTGACTAACTAGCACAACCCCAAAACTAAACTAGTCACTTATGAAGTAAACTACATTCTTCTACCTGTGCCCAATATTAAATGCTGTTGCATCATTTCAGGTCTGTCAGAATCATTTTCTCACTTAGCCGGTCGAAGACTGTCTTTCTGTCCTGATTTCTATTATAATCTTTGGCTGATTGGTACTGTACAGAACAGAGGAACTGTGACATCATCCATTGGTTTGAGGATTCTCATTTTGAAGTCAATAATTTGTTGTTTTTTAGAATAATGTTACAATAAACCACCAACAGACTTGGTAAAACAGTCAACTTTACTGAGTCCAGAATATATTTACCACAACTAGAGTCAAGCTTTTTATGATTAAAAATATGTTAGTAAGTTAGAAAAGTCTGATTTGACAGTAGAGTGAACTGTCAGGGCAGAGATGAAGACATCTGAGATGTTATTATTAGAAGAAAAATAATAAAGATGGACTGCTATTAGATCCCTAATAAATCTAATGTGACTGGAACAACTTTTGAAGAAAAAAATATTACCACAGTATCTATAAAAGAAATCCTCTATAAGTGTAAGAGAGAATGGGTCTTTTTTAGCCAAAGCCAGCAGCCTTCAGAAGTATTACAACTTTAAAGCAGTGTGACTTCCATCACAATTTTTTCCCAATTTGTAAAACCCCAGTGATATCCTAATTATCACTAATCCAGACAATAAAATTCCTGCTGCATAGAATTCCCATTCCCACAATGCACTTCATGACAAAATTCTTCAAAAGGCCAGAATGATCTTTCAGTTTATGTAAATGAAGCGGACTGTGCTTATCATGGAGTCATCTTTGAAGGTGTTTCTGTGCGTAAACACAGAAAGACTAATGGAACTGTGATAATTAGGATGTTACTCAGGTTTTACAAATTAGAAAAAAGTTGTGATGAAAGTCATACACTGCTTTCAGGTTCTTCTACATTGGTTTCATTCTGGAGCAGCAGAAGAATACTTTATTGCTTGGTGGTACAGTAGTAAAATAATATGTTACACAAATTTCAGCAGGTCAAAGGCATTTAATGCAGATATACTATATCACTAGAATCATTATAACAGGACCTGAGTGTACTCCTTGTGGAGGGAAATTTCCTCACTTTGAGTCCCGTTTTAAAACGACCTCTTTTTAAAGTCTTAAGAAACTGACCTTGTAATGTTTGACTGTGACTGATTTTTTTTACTCGTCCATCTGTTTGGACTCTGTACTGACTGTACAGATGTAAGTACATTAACCCTTTGTCTTTCTTTTTCCTTAGTCTCATCTTTCCACATACCAAAAGGGGGGTCCCAAAAATAATTGATCCATTTTTAAAATTATGTGTTTGAAAAATGTATATCTACTATTTCTCAGTGTGTACTAAGAGTCTAAGAGTAAACCAATAACATAGGATTTGAAACACCCCTTCGGTAGATTTGACCATTTTCACGACTTCAGCAGGCTTTTAAATCAATCTGGATGCTTTCAGTGCACCAATAACTTCAACTCAGGCTAAGAACTGATTTTACATTATGTAGCAGGCGGGCTCTGATATTATTCATGGTTTGTCAGGAGTGTGCAGTGATAGGTCCATGTATTTATGCAGTCGGATAAATTATGGTAGTTCAAATACATCATCAGTGGAGCTATTAACATGTTTTTTCTTTCCGTGTGTCAGAAGCTTGCCTCTCCAAGTTGGGTAACATTTGGATGTAAAATCCAGCTAATTGTGTTTAATCAAACTTTATGGTTGGCAGCAAGCATAGTTAATTTGTGTGCCATTTGTGTTTATGTTGTGCGTGCAGATGTGTTGGTTGGCGTGTAAATGGTAAATGGACTGCATTTATATAGTTCTTTTCCATCTTCATGGTGCTCAAAGCGCTTTACATTAGCCTCACATTCACCCATTCACACACACACTCATACACCATTAGGTTTCTAAGGTTCTGTCAGTCCTACTGGGAGCCTAAGTCAGGGTTCAGTGTCTTGCCCAAGGACACTTCGACATGTCATTGGATGACCCGCTCTACCAACTGAGCCACAGCGCCCCAACTGCACCAGCATTTGAGTGTCTTTCTTTTGCATACAATTTTACACAGAATTGATCCGTAGCATGCTAAGCCTACACTTAATTCAAGAAAATGGGATGTTTGTACACCATGCTTGGCTCCCAGTACGCTAATGCTACGATCGATGGTATGTGCTGCGCAGTGTGGTTTGGGGACTGTCTGCTGGCTATGCAAGTGTTGCGTCATGAATACAGAGGCATTGTACGTTGTTAGTTTGTTGTTTCATATATGTGTTAGCAATGCGTTTTCTTCTCAGTCACATGTATAGGCTTTTAATATAGCCTAATTTCCAGATTGTTGGTTCAACACCATGTGAAGCCACTTAAGGAAAAAGTCTTTGGTATGTTGGCACGACACAAATCTGACATGTGACATCATCACCATCAGTCCCAAAATGCTGACACCCCCCCCAAGCTGGAATGATAATTCAAATACTGCCTGTAAGTGTGTCTCACTAACTGGTTTTCACTAGGGCTTCTTTTAGAAACAAAGCTTAAATCTACCCATTTATGAATCTGGGTCAAACAACCAGGATTTTTTTTGCCATGAATTTACACAAAGGTAAAAGTAATCAGCCATGGCGGTAGCATTCTGACTCACTTTGACTTTTGTCCATTTCCTTAGTTAAATGTCTCCATATTAACAAAAGTGTGCAACTGTCAGCCTTAACTGCTGTTTGCCGTAATCTAGCTGCGCTAGACCCCCCTAGCGGCAGCAAATCTAATGTGCTACCGAGTAGTCTAGTTACGCTCAATGTAACCTTTGGCTAGGTTTTCCTGGAAACTGGCCGACGAATCGCAGTGAAGTATAGAGTCAGAGGGCGGGCATAACAAAGTGACACTGCAATGATTCAGAGAGAAACAACCGGAAACAACGATAGAAGAACAACAGTGGGTGGTGATTTCCTTTTATCAAAGATGAGTGAAGAATGTGAGAAAACGTCAGCAATCTTTAAATTATTTTTACAGAAGCAACAACAACCATTAAGCTCCATAATCCACCATTTTGTTTACTCATGTGTAACTTTCTCCGGACTCTTCCATGAACTTTCCAGCGTCTAACTACGTCATCCTAAAGATTACACTGATTGATTGTAGTACCGTCCTATTGCATACAGAGGATTTGAAAGACAACCCTGTAGCCCGCCTCCTCTGCCTATGAAGCGTTCCTACTAGACCAATACATGTAATGAATGGGGATAACATGGATAGGTTATGTGTTCCGTATACAAACACACTAAAATACTACGCCGTAACCATGACACGTCTGTCAATCAACACATTTGTTAAGGGAACTCTCTTTTAACCATCTCTGATTTACATATGATCACCCGTTCTCACCGCACGTGGTTGTTCTTTGGCATTTTTAAAAAGTGTATCAAAGACCGGGCTCCGCAGGAAAGATTGTCTCACAACTGGAGATTTCGATTGGCCAGATCGATCAGTCCTGACGGAGTCCAAAGTCACATGTCCATCCTATCCTTGTCGTCACTTGTCGGGCCAATCGCCCCTGCGGTAAAAAAAAAAATAATAATAAGACTGTAATCAATCCTGTGAAATTACAAAGATTTATTACAGAAGTATGTACAAAAATGAACAACCGACATTAATAAGTGATCAAAGTTAAATCAGATTTGCAGATCTGGTACACGCGCATGTGGACTCAAGCCCAAGCTCAGAATCCTGTCTTGAGTGCAGGATTACAGTCACAGTCTGCTATATATTGGGGTCACCTCTCACATGAGTCAGGATAATTGGAAGAGTAAAAATCAATCATTAACCACATGTCAAAGGAAGATGAACAGATCAACTCAAACTAAGATGACAAGACAATTTGATGACATGGCAGTTGAACGAGTAAAAAAAAAAAAACAATCACAGTCAAACATTACAAGGTCAGTTTGTTAAGACTTTAAAAAAAAGGTCATTATTAAAAAAAGATTCAATCACAAGTAACTAAGGAAATTAAGTAACTGAGGAAATTCCCATCCACACTCCTCAGGGGCTGCTACAAATGACCCATAATGCAATGTCTGTGAGGTGAAAATTAGTATGGAAAGTGCTTTTGGTGATTGAAGAATTGTACTTTTATCATCATGACACACAGTACTAAAAAGAAAACAACTGTGTTTACATACAACATGTTTTCACACCATTAAGCCACGCCCCTTGAACTACCCTCACAATTATTCTGTTTATCGGAAATATTTTGGATTCAGAAGTGCCAATATGTTAAAAATCATCAAACATCAAACATCAAAATCAGCTGCTGCTTGCAACTTATATTAATGCACAAAGATATAGGACTAGTGTCACAGTCACTCTTCAATATTTATATTTATATCAATATTAATATTTATATCACCACAATATCAAACAATGTTTTGACATATGGTGGCTTTAATTCATATTGTGCTGCCTACCCAGCACTGTTATTAATTTATTTAATGGGTGACCACCCATGATCTAAGCTTTGTCAGACTGCCCACCCTTAGTACAAAATAATTTATTTTGCACACAGACGGCACTCCTTACT
Source organism: Siphamia tubifer (assembly GCA_020466265.1). Lineage (NCBI taxonomy): Eukaryota > Metazoa > Chordata > Actinopteri > Kurtiformes > Apogonidae > Siphamia > Siphamia tubifer. The sequence goes on along the minus strand of CM035791.1, from coordinate 27,398,781 downwards.
CCATTACTGTTAATCACTTTGTTCAATATTCTCTTCTACAGGATGCAGACACCATAAAGTCTTCTGATAAGATTTGCAGACAGCTGATCTACCACCTGACCCCGCACTCAAAGTGGTTGCGGCAGAGCATGTCCAGACGGAAATCCCAGGCCTGGTAAGCCCTCCTGTCCAGATATCCAGTCTATAATAAATCTGCAGCTCCGTACAACACAGAACAGGGCTCAGCTCCATGTAGAGCTGTAGCGATTTCCATCTTTGTAGCTGACATTGAACTAGGACAGAGCTGGCCAGAGGCTGACCTGACAGGGACACCATGGTAACCACAGCTGTCAGTCATCTCTCTTTTAAGTGCTCAGGTTCGTGCGTTGAATGTGCTTTGCCATTGGCCCTTCTCTCTTCAAAAGGGGCGCAGCAGCAAATTTGTCCATCTGCTTTTCCGTTTTTTTAAAGAAAGGCTGGGAGGCTTGTGTTAAATTGTAATTGTGCTTGTCCTGATTATAGAATGATTTGCCATTGATATGAAAATGTTCAATAGAGAATTAGCTTTGTATACAAATAGTTATGTCCCTCTGTTTGTGTATAGTCCTATTTTGTGAAAAGAAACAGGCTATCCTGGTTCTTTTTGATGTAATTGCTTATGCTGTATATGATTAGATGCTGCAAATAATGCATTCATTTCGTGACTATGAAAATAATCTCAGAGTTGAAAAGGAGACAATATGAAGCACAGTGAGATGAGACAGGTTCATTATGAGTCATCTGTAGGTATCAACACGCAGAATCAGAGAAAAGCAAAGACATATTCACAGGGATCTGGCAGGATCAGACACTGACTCACAAGCAGGGCTTTTGTTGTGTTAGTGGACGTTTAAATTAGTCTAGCAGAGGAAAGACACTGGATTTAACAGACACTGACAGCATCTCTGAAAATGTGCAGATACACGCTATTGCTAAATTTCCTAGCAAGAGGATTTTTTTTTTTTTTTACTTAGTCATGTTCTATGCTTCATAAGCCTGCAGAGAGAGAGATGGCATGACACTGACTGAGACAGCACGAGCTACATGAATCATTAAAACAAAAGTCCACCCTAAAATGGAATATTAATACAGTGGATGCGCTGAGCTCTGACGGCTTCAGCTGGTGCTGTGTTCATGAACTAATACCTGTCATAGTCAGAAACCCACACGACAGGCTCAGGCTGCCACGGATTAGTAAAAGGAAAGGAAATGTATTACAAAAAGGATATGTACAGCACTGTTTTTCCTTGTTTAAAACATGTATTAAACTAACTATATTAGAACTGCAAATAGATCCCCTCTACAGACAGCTTTCTATTGAACAGCCCCACACATCAAAATGACAGCCCTGTTGATTTACAGATGCAACAAGAGCATGTCTTAAATATAATATTAGGTGGATTGTCCTTCCTGTTAACCTTTGTCTGTGGAGCTTGAAGCAAACTGTTCCCATATGTGCAAAGTCTCACTCCTATGAGGTTTCTCTGTGTTGAGAGGAATCAGAAACTGCTCAGTTTCTAATGCCACTGGATTGTTCAGCCCTTCATTATCCAGCATTAGCATTGCATACTGGTTGCACCAAATACTATGCGCACAATTCTGACTGAAATGCCACACTGAATTAATGTCTGTAACTCACTAATCCTGTTAATCTAACTAGTTTATTTATTTTTGCTGGAAATGTTTTCTCTTTCCACATTAATGCAACAGCTTGATGACAGGCTTGATGAAAGCACTGACCCAGAAAAGCTGCCTAGGCTCCAACCTGGTGATTTCATGCTGGTACAAAAATTACCATCGTTTTTGTGACCTTGTTACCCTTTCACACCAGGATCTTTTTATTGCATCAGCCTTATTTGGACACAAAATTACATCTGTCTTTTGGCACCTGAGCACCTGCACCAGCACAGAACCACAACAACCCTTTGATGCCATCAGTGTGCAGTCAAGTGTTCCTGTTTTTACTGCACTTACGTCTAAATGATAAAAAATAAATACATAAAAGATCCTTGATTATGTTTAGTGGTATGGATGATATAGATATTTTCTGTCTACATGTTTATATATATATATATATATATAAAACAAAGAAATAAAGGTAAAACAAAGTGATTTCAATGTGCTCTTAGATACGCTATGTAGTGCATAGAAATACAAAATACACAAAATTACATCAAGGCTGTATCTAAGTTTAATGTCATGCCTACATTTTTCATCACTTTATGTTAAATTGAGGTGGGAAAAAGAAGTGTCAACTGCAATTACAAAACGAGGAATGGTATCAGATCTGTGAACAGTCTTAGACCTCAACAAATTCACTTATATGGTGAGAATTTAATAGGAAAAATATCATAAGGTTCTTTATAACACCAAACATTAAAAGCAAACAACTGTCTACCAATGGACAATGAATAAAATGACCTTCACCCTGAGACTGTTTACAAAATGAACACGAGTATTAGACTCTGAATCCAAAACTTTAATCATATATGTTGCTGCAGTTAAAAAAAAATCTATATACCACACATATATAGAGAAACATCACTTCTGAAGGTGTCTGTACATTATTTATTAAAATAACAACAGTGACAATCGGCTGTAAATCCAGATCTGTGCTAAAGTCCTTGGTCAACATTATGTTTGTTGTTTTAGTAAAGTAATACACACAAGTCTATTTCAGAGTCTCTGTACAGTCTGGAGATATGGGAACTATGTACTGCAGGAAAAACACGTTTCAGGAAAAAAAAAAAAAAAAAAAAAAAAACAGCTTCTATAAACCAAAGTGTTTGTATTTAGTGTGACCTTTCTTTGTGCTTAATGTCTTGAACCCTTTTCCCAGATGGTATGGGATTTATGACATTCATTTTCTGATGTTTGAACCAGGTTTCATTCAACACATGTCAGATGTTTCTAATAGTTTGTAATTGTTTTTTGTTGTTTCTTGTCATGGGCTCAGAGGTCACATTAAATACTGACTTTAACCTTTAGAATTCATTTAATTCTGTTTTATGTGTCTTTTAAGTCTGTACACATAGTCCTTGTATTTTCTTGTTGCCTCTGAATTAAAGAGAATGAGAAAGAGGTGGCCCAAGACGTTTGCACAGTACAGGAGCTGTGTAAAAAGCTATTTGTGGAAATCTTTTTTTTTAGCTATAATTGTAATTTCAGTGGGGCAGTTGGCCTCTATCCAACCTCTCGACCAGTACTGATTGTTTGTTAAGTATCTCTATAATTGCCCAAACTGGTTCAACTATCTGTTATTGTATGTAGTATTACAATACGCAACACATATCAGTTTTTTTGTAGAACAAAATAGTCTCCAAAAGATGCAATAATCTGTATTTGGTAGGTTTGTATTCTCCATTTTCAGAGATTCATAGATCAATTTGAATTTGTACAGTTGCGGATTTGTCTTTTATTTATCTGTCCCAATTCACTAAATTCAACTCATATTTTAACATATTACCTTGTCTATTTTATTTTATTTTATTATTTAAATGAGAGTGAAAAGCAAAAGGATATTTGTGTGCAGGAGCTGTCTTCACTGATCTGTGAGGCTGGACCATAAAGGACAATGTAGTGGTGTGTGTCTGTGTGTGTCTGTGCATGTATTTCCAGATTAGAATTTGCACAACTCCTGCATGTAGACTTACAAAACAGCAGAAATAGATGTAGAACTTTTGTTTTTAATTTATTTTTTATTTTTTTGTATGGGATACCTCATGGAGCAAATCTGATTAGATCACTCATATCATGCCACCGTGTCTCAAGCCCAATAATAGAGCAAAGCTTGAACATAAATGACTCTACAAACAATGTAATAATAGCCCTGGGGAGGGTTAAGCATGAAAATCTACTTATTTAACACTGAAATTAAATGAGATTTTTATGGCAGCTTTATTTTGAAAGCATGAATTTATTTTGTATTTTTACAAAATACAAAGGGAATCATTTAGATACAGTCTGAATGTTTGTAAATCATAGGATGAATTTGATTTACAACAGACATTTACTTAACAAAGCATTGTTATATTAAATCAATGACTCACAAGTTAAGAATAGTTTGTCTCTGCTGTATATAAATGGGAATGTTTAATAGACAGTCATTATAAAATGTGAACATAATTGATTGCTTAATTATGTAATGGATATAATGTCTGTGTAATAGATTACTTGCTTGTTTAGAAACTTAATATATTGAATATAAGCTCATTCGTAGATAAAGATGTCAAACTTTACAACATTTGTACTTATTTTATGTAATTTCTAGATCTCTGTTAATTCAATTAACTACTTTTATATTTAGACCTGAACTTTGGTGATATTAGTTAAAAGCTTAATCAGCTGTCACTCTGAAAATAGTCAGCAGCTGTTTTCTAATCAGTTGGAGAAGGTTTGTAAGAAAAGAAGTTCAAACCTTCTTATTTACATCTTCTTGAGTTTTATATTTTAACTCCTTTTTTGAGATTAAATTGAATATCGTTGGCTTGCATACAATTAAGGAATCATTTATCAATCACTGATCAATTAATCCATAAAGACCCAGTGCTACATTTATGTCAGTTCCCAAATGAAATGTTGTCAATATCTAACATTACTTAATTGAATTATCACCATTTATTGTAATATTATTCTCTGTATTTTATATTTTATCACTATAAACCTGGGATTTTCCTTTGTTTAATTTAGTGATCATGTAGATGTTCATAAAAACTCAGATTAAAGTTAAAGGTTATTAGATCTGAAACAGAGAAAATTGCAGACAAAGTGACTTCTTCAGTAAAATATATTATTAATTGAACATAAACCAAGAATTTCCATCTACTGTCATTAATCCAATTCCATGGGTTTTACTGGCATCTCAATGTTGTAGAAGATGACAGTTTTCCAAATGGGTCATATCTGGTGATTATGAAAATATGACAAACTGCATTTTATATAATGTACATGTATTGGTAGGATTAGTGGATCAACAGGAATCATTTCTAAATAATTGTAGATCAATAGAATTCAAGGTAAAAATACTGGAAAACATTAAAATTTTACCAAGTGTATTTGCTCATTTCTAGTCAAAATACATCCTCACACTTAAAGTAAGATATGATCATCTAAAGAGGAACTTTTCAGTAAGATATAAACAACTTGTTTTTAGACAATAGATCTTGACAATCTTATTTTAAAAAAATCTTACCAAGATCATTTTAACTTTTTCCATTGGTAGATTTTTTTTAGTTTGAATTAAGGGGAAAACTCTTAAATTAAGTAAAATTTAAAAAAAAATAAAAAATCTTGAAATAACATTGTCAAGATCTATTGTCTAAAAACAAGTTCTTTATATCACAGTGAAAGGTTCATCTTTAGTGTGATTGTCTTATTTTAAATGTGGTGAGATATTTTGACTAGAAATGAAAAAAAAAAATACACATGGTAAAATTTAGATTTTGAAATGAAATGAATGGCTTTTACATATTTTTCATCTTGTTCATATTTTCTGCAATTTTCATATTGTTTTTTACAAGTGATTTATATCCCAAAAAATATCTGTCTGCTTTCAACTTTCACTCAATTATTATTTTTTTTTTTTTTTTACCAATTTCAACTGATATGAACATCACGCTAACATTTGTGGCTCCATCTTGGTACAAAGACCACAACAAGCTGTCTGCTACAAGCTATCAGAGACACCTTTGTTTTCCAGAGTTTGATTCATCTTCAGGATTGGTTGGCACATTTTTCATTCTTTCCAGGCACAAAAGAATGAGTGTGACATAAAGAAGAGGGAATAGTGTGACCAGAATCCATTCACACCTTCAGGGTAGCTTTGCCAAGCCATGACCATTAGGACGTTTTTGGAGCTGGTGAAAATTAGGTTTCTTTTCGTACAAAAGGCTGTGAGGTCAATTGAAAAACCGAAGGACAACGGCTCAAGAGAGTCTGATAAAGATTCACTGTCGAGACGAATGTTCTCAGTAGGTGAATGACATACCGCCTCATTCTGAAATCATGAGTGGGTTTAACACTTTGTTTTTATCTTTCACAATTAAAACTAATGCCGGAATGCATCAGCCCATCACACACTTTTAAAACCTACCAGTAAATGCTGCTCAGGGCATATAATGAAAAGAACTCTATTTTCAACACGACCCCAAAACGCTTTAAAGCATCACAAGTGACAGGTACTGCGGTGGATGTCACAGTAAGTCACTTAATGCCTGAGGATGTTATAATTCACTTTGACACTGAATCAGTGTTGCAGGCCACTACAGTAACAGCTGAAGTTAAACACACTGCATCCTTAAGGGGAAAAGGGGGCATCTGTGTATCAGACTGACTAGAAACAAAAAGGCCAAAGGAGTGTAAACAGCACAGATATTCTCTGCTGTTATGAAAAATGTAACCTTCAAGATTTTGTAATGAGTCAGATTATCACGTTATGTTCAGAGTCTACCTCAAATGCTGCATAGATTATATAATATACTTAATAAAACTGTAACCGAAGCAGAATGGATACTTTAAAGACTGACACGCAACATAAACCACTTGAATTTATCGCAGTACTGTGCAAAAAATGTAAGTGAGAAAACTACCCCTTAAGTTAATGTCGTCAAACTCCTTCTCATTGACAACGCCTGTTATTTTTTGCATTCATGTAAAACTGTTAATGAGAAAACAAATAAATACAAACAAAAATACATGACAAACTGTTTAAAACCTTGACTTAGATTATTATTTCAGCCAAAACTAATTTTCACTGTCAAACATTTGACATCACTCATTAAAAGTCCGCAGGAAAAACGAGACAGAACATGTGACGTCCATGATTCAACTGCTGAAATGTCCCAGATGATGGACACCTGAAGCACTGGACTGTTTCAGTCATACAATAAAATTAGGAACCAGACTCAGATTTTTTTTTGTTTTGTTTTTTTAAAACACACACACACACACACACACACACACACACACACATTTTACCATCATTTTCTTAATCTGATCCCAAACTGAATCACACATTCTGTTCAAAAAATTAAGTTTGAGGGAATCTGACTTATTCACGAACAAGGAGAAACAAATGAACCACACATGCCCTTTGATTGAACCAACATCACGAGTTGACAGAAGCCCGAAATACTGCAGCATCTCAGACGGATTCTCTCCTTTTGTGTTTAAAAATAAACCAGCCAAGTGTTTTAGAGTTCCACCTTCACCATGATTTACTTTTGAAGTCGTGGTGTTCTGCTATAAGGAGTCCTCTGGTCATGGCTGTCCGGGTTTTAAGCTCAAGCTGCTGGCTCATTCGGATGTTTTGGCTTTTCTGTTTACACTAGTAAATCCCCATGCTGGAGTTTCTATGTCAGCCTTCCGCTCCGGGCCAGCCCCGTCACCCCCTCTTTTATACAACACAGGAAACATAACATCAAACTAGGACAACGTTCCCAAGTCAAACACAGAGGAACCTCTCAAAGAACCGTTTACCTCAGTGCTTAAACCTAAGCTGTGTTGTCTTTTTACAGAACTATAGAGAGTAAACCCTATCTTTCTCTTTATTTTTCAGTCTCAAGACTACCTTACAGAAAAAGCTGTCCAGCGAAACAGTCGACTTGTCTGGTATACCTTTATCCACTCGTGATGTTCGTCAAGTCGCCTTCTACCTCCAAAACAACAGAGACAGTGTGATGGCTGTGGACATCAGTTTCACTGAACTCCAAGATGAGAACCTGAGGCTTCTTCTGCCTCTTCTCGCTTCACTACCTAAGCTCAGTACCCTGGCTCTCAATGGCAACCGCCTCACGCTAGCTATACTCAAAGACCTCACAGAGATGCTGAAAGATCCCAAGAAGTTCTCCAGCTTGGCCTGGATAGACCTGGGCAACAATGTGGATATTTTCACCATGCCACAGCCGCTGCTAGTCGCCTTACGTCGGCGCTGTAGCCTGAAGAGCAGCCTGCCCACAATCTACGAGTACACAGAAGGCCAACCCTACTGCTACCACCTGGAGACGTCTATCGAGGAGCCCAGCCATTACGAGGAGGAAGAGGAGGAGGAGGATGCGGAGGATGAAGAAGACGACATGGGCAACAAATTCGAGCTGGAGCCCTGGGGTTTAGGGGAGAAGCAGCTCTCCAAAGACTTCACCCTCCACTACTGTGAGAGGTGATGGGGTAATTTTCTCTGAGGCTCTTTCGACTGTGGTTGAAATGTCGTCCCACAGCACTCTGTTACTTCCTTTGCCCTCTCGCCCTCACACCACGAGCCCAGTCACCCTTTGAGGCACGAGGGAGACCAGTGCCCACATTGTGAAATTCTCGTCCCGACACAGCTACCAAGCTATTCCTAACCATCTCTGAGTTAACCCACACAAGATGACAGTGAAGTGACAGTCACGATGGCGGACTTACTGTGTTGGTGGATGGTGCTCTTGGGAATAAGGTGCGGTTTCATTGGAGGGGGGGCTGGAGGAGTTAATGAACCGGTGCTCTCTCTCTCTCTCTTTCTCTCTCTTTCTCTACCTCTCTCTTTCTCTCTTCCCCCCTGTCTCTCTATCACTCTCTCTCTCTCTCTCTCTCTGACAGTGGCAGCTGAGGAGCCAGTCCCAAGGAGATTTAGGTCAGTTGGTTGGCTGAAGGAGCAGCATCCCGGCGGTAGCTCAAGAGGAACTACAGTTAGTTTGGAAACAGTGGGTCCCTGTGGGTTCTCTACCAGGACTGAGACTATCTCTGGCAGGCAGGGCCTAGCTCCACATTGTGTGTTCTCTGTTAATCTCTCAACAAAAGCTATGACACAAGTTCAACAGACTATACAGCCGACGACCCATCACGTGATGCCGGCAAAACTGCTAGGTCAAGACTTTTTGCGTTTTCCCCCCCTTTCCAAATGTCCACTTGTGAATACCCACGCAGCCCTTGTGTAGATGTAAATGAGGACACAAAACATGGCTCTGTTGTGTTTCCACAGGCTATTTTTGTGCACTTTTGGTGAACAAAGCAATCTTAGAAGACAACAGGTAGGAGTCAACAATGGATAGCTGTCACTGGTTGTTTTTGTACTTGCCTAAATGCTGATATTCACCTCTTTGTAATTATTGAACTATTGTAGTCATCACCACAGTGTTTCAGTGCATTTATACCACTGCAGCCAGCCGTTAATATTAGTCTGAGCATTGCCCAAACTGATTCACAGTTGAGCTCTTCCTACTGCCGTTTATCTCTTCATTTACATTTATTGATGCTGTACTTCAGTGGTCCTGTGTTTGTTACGAGACACAGCCGTGACTGTTATCTCTTGGTTATAGTCTCACTGACTGAGTGGTCATATCCTTTAGTAGCACATAACAATATAGTTAGACTGACCGAAACACTGCAATGCACTTTAAGACACTGTTCTTTTTATATTTCATTTCCATAATATTTACTCTCTATATGTTGTTTTTGACAGTAATATATTCAATGCTGAAACGGATGCATACCTCTCTATGGTTTATAGATGACCAAACGGTTTATGAATGTTAGAAGGAAAACAATCCTGCATCACCCAATATATAATAAATGTTTAAGTGTGTGTTTTTCTCTGTGTTCCTAAGTGTTGTGTCTAATTACTGGTGTAATTATTAGTGTTATTGTTTTGGTGTTTTGTCTTTTGTCCGTCTCAGTAATTATAATAATGACTCTAATGACTATAAAACTGAGCACAGTGACCTCCTGCTATAAGCGGATTCAGTTTTAAACCAAAAGGGGATGTGGCTGATGTGATTACATAGAAAAATACTCTGTAAATGTCATTTCATTTGGCAACACTGTTACAAATCACAGCAAATTTTCATGTGAAATGCTAAACAGGGGAAAGCACTGAACCCTTGGTTTGTAGTTTATGTTCTGTGTTGACGTCAAATTTCATTGTTGTAGCCTATGTGTATTTGTCTCATGCCAAACACTGACTGCCAATAAAAACCCTGATTTAAACTGAGAGGTGATGTCTGGATTCATTTTGGTTTGAAGAGACGCTACATTTAGAGTCCAAATGGAGGCTTAAACAAATGGGTCACCAGTAGAACCAGAAGTTCAGGGAAACAAACAGGATTTATTCATGCAGATTAGTCTGCAAATAGGGCAAAATTAGAAAACAGGTCTGGCTGTGCTTTTTCGACTGATTGTGGCGGCGCTGTACTTCTCAGCCAGCGAATCAGCTCTGGGTCTGTACCGTCAGGGAAACATGAAGCGCTGCAGTTTGCCAAGCAAAGACAGGATACTCATTGGATGAGGCCTACCCATGATCCTCTCCTGGCAACCTTTTGTTCCTGTTGCCAGACATGGTAATGTGGCATTTGCAACAGGTGGCTCCTATAAGGTCACAGCACAGTGTGACTGTCACACCCCCTGAGGTCCAAATACCATGTGACAGGGCAACAGAGCCCACCCTGAAAGACACCTGGATCTTATTATCTCACCTCTTTTCAACACTTATTTATATCCTCCTAATTATTTTTGCATGTACAGTTATATATAAAATAACAACAGGTTACTTTTACATTACTCTTGTGCATCAGCATACAGGCTCAAGATGCTTCTAAGAAATCATACAATTTATTTCTTCGGCAAATCACAATGTGGTCTTCCTGTTTGTATGAGTCACACTTTGATCTGATTATCCTGCTCCAGCTGCTGCATCCCCCAGAATACAAAAAGAAAGATTATTCATGAACAACAGCACAGAAATCCTACAGACTGTGGAGGATACATTCTGACACACATAAGATGTTGAAGTTCAGTAGCAATGACTTTCAGTGGAAGGAAGAGATCAGCTGAGGGCTATTAATGTCCCATTTTCTAGACTGCAAAGATAATAATAATAATAATAATAATAATAATAATAATAATAATAATAATAATAATAATAATAATAATAATAATAATAATAATAATAATAATAATAATAATAATAATAATAATAATAATAATAATAGATTTTGTTCTTTATTAGTTTGTTCGTCTTATAGTACTCTTTCATTTGCTATTACTATTAAAGGAAATAAACATATTGACTGGGATTTTGCAGGAATTCTGTATATTTTGTTCTTGATATATTGTTTCTATTGTTTTTCACTGTAACTCAATCAGTGCACATTAAGTATAATTTTTTTAACAAACGTTCATCTATTTGAATGACCTAAAATGTTACTAATATGTAATTAAAAATATACTTGCAAAATATATGTGCATTAGTGTAATATTAGTGATTACAGGACATACATTTACATTTTTAAAAAATTCTATGACTCTAACGCTTCTTGTTTGAGCAGACTTTGATATGTAGTACCCATATTTGTTTGCTATACAATACATTCACTTGTACATTTAATACACCATCACAGTTTAAGGAAATTATTGGTAAATAAAAGTGGTGTTACAACCTACCTCAGTACTGGGGTGAGTTGTAACATAGATGGTTGTAACAAACATTTTTTCAGTATTCAAGCTCTTATCACACACATTTACAGCTTTAATTTCAGACTATACAAGTCAGATATTTTTTATCATGTTACTATTTACTGTGAAAACTGGGGCTTTTAGGTACAGGTTGTTCATTAACCTTTTTCAAGCAAATGTTGATAAGTGTTGACTCTTCATTACTACATCCAAAAGCTAAATAATTATTTACAAATATGCTATTTCACCATCACACCTAATTCCAGGTCACGATGATGCAAATATTTCCTCATTTGCATGCACTGTCTCAAAAAAGCTGTATTTTTAAAGTAAGCACAATACATCAGACATTTGTAAATATGTCTGATGTGTGCATTAATACTAGCTGTGTATAACACATCTTAATACAAAATGAAGAGGTTTTTAGGTTAAAGAGACAAAATATCCTGTTATTTATAATAAAAATTTAAATGGAATAAAATGCAGTATTTATACATACATTCATGACAGTGCTGATACATATTTAAGACATTCAGATGTGTGCGTTTGTTTATATATAAATGAGGCAAAATGGAACAGGAATAAAACGGAGGAAACAAGAAGAGATAGTGAAGTGAAGAAGTGTTAACAATGGAGTCTAAATGGAGGTGTCAGATGCAGTCACAGTAAGAGCAGCTGTATCTTCCTGCCCATTAAAAACTTCACATTCTTTGTCAGAGGTCATGTGCTTGACGGCTACACATTACTGTCCATGTTTGGAGGAGCATCATGTTGAGCCCCTTATTCAGTGATTTTCCAGCCAGACAAACACCATCTGTTGCATTTTTTATTTTTTTTTTGTGTGGTTTCTTGGCTGCACAAAAGTGTCAGTAAGCTACAGACAATCCAAAAAAAAAATCCATGTCATTAATTCTTTTTTTTTTTTTTTTTTTTAGTAACCAGCTGCTTTGCCTAGCTTCCCAGCATCAGACACAGCACAGATACAGCCATCTTCCTTCTCCACAGCTTGGACCGCGTTGATTAATCTCTCTGTTGTGTCATGTTCATGTCCCATATTTTTCAGAAACTCAATTACATTCTGATGTGCAGAAGAAAGAGGAGAAAAACAAGACTTAGATGAAAAAAAAAATAGGATGCATTATGTAAATGTGAGAAATGTAACACCTTACTTTAATAAAATGAGGTTCAAACCTCAGTGCATTTTTGGAGTTGACAAAAACAATAGGAGCAGGCTCTTCCCAAACCAGAGGTGGTTCATGAGTGCCTAAAAGGAAAGAGAACAATATTTAGCATTCTGACAGAAGGGACAGTGATGATTCCAGTGCATGCAGTGAGGGGCATTAGTCTGCCGCAATTTATCTTAATGGCACTTAACATGATTGCCATGGACACATACAGAGGCAAGTCCAGTCGTGATCCACCACCCACCAGCCGATCCAATCACCAGTGTCTTTGTCTGAGACTTTAGCACAGCAGGAGACAAGGAGGAGGGAGGCCGCTCCCCTGTCAACACAACAAAGCCTTTGACTGACAGGACAGATCATTACAATTCAAACTCATCAATGTAAGAAGAACAAGAAAAAAAAAAAAAACAATTAAAATGCAATGTGAAGAGTGTCTTTCAATGCTGTGAATAACCACAGAGCATGAAATGGGTGGAGATAGTTTAAATTTGTTCAAAAGCCAATAATAGATGCTGATGAACAGAGTTATGTGGATGTTTTATTGTCTGACTGCAAAATTATCAGCTCTTTTCTAAACACTTGCAGTCAACTTGCTGTGTACTTCAAATGTGCCTCAAGTGTCTTTATAGTGTATGAAATACACTGTAGAAAACACTCTACTTTTCAATTTCCAGTTGAAGTGAAGTGAAAAGCCTCAGTTTCAGCCACAGTTAATCCTCAAACGGAGTAAATTCAGATTTTAATCATTAGTTACCAGGAAAGATCCTGTCAACTCTCCAACAGAAGTCATACAGTTGGTTGTTGAAGATAACTGCCGTCCTCGGAGAGAAGACTATTGACCCAAAACTGTAAGGGAAGTGCATTGAATGGATTGGATTTCAGTTAATGCACTTTTTATGCTGAAAAATACTGAGCACAACAGGCTCCAAACACAAGGGAAAAAAATATGCACTTAAAAATGAACCAGACACTGGTCCAAATGGAAGGATTGGATTTGTGATTGTGATTTCTCCTCATTTCCTTTAAAGAAAGAATTGACTCCTTTAAGTCTTAATGGTCTTTTTAATACCCTTTATCACACCAACAATGACATATGAGGGTTGGCTTTTCACTGTGGAGAGAAGCTCTTCATACTGACAGCTGGTTGATGGTACTACTGACAGAAACTGCACATCCATCCTCAGCTAAAACAGACACATGGGTGGTGCCCATGCTGTCCAGATGGGGTGTGATGTTGTAATAATGGGAGTGTAACTACACTACAGACATCAAAATCTTACCAAGTATATTTTTCTCTTACTTACAACTTTTTGGTACTTCTTGGGGTTAAGTCCCCACATTAGGTAACCTGAAATTTATAGTAATTGCTAAAAAAAATAAAAATGTACTAACAAAAAATATTTGGTGAGTTGAGACATCAACAAAAAACAAAAGACATGACAAACTGTAAAGCAGAAGCTGAAGCACTGTGGTACTATTCATCCTTCAAATGTTGCATTTGAGTTATTGTTTTTTGTTCAGTATTATTTGTCAGCCTTGTAATTACTAAACTGGCCTGACTGTACATATCCTGACCAAGGAAAATACAATTCTCACTTTGTGCACCAATCTCAACCATTGTTTTCTGCCTATGTCCATAAAAACATACATTATATAAACTAAATGTCCTCTAAAATTAATTCTTATTTACAATATAATATAGCAAACCATTGCATGATGGGAAACAAATTTATTTAAATACAAAATAGGCTCAGTTTTGAATATCCTGAGTTGCCACAATTGTGTGATGTTAAAATGGGGTTACCAGTTAAAAAAGGTCAGGAACCACTAATGTAGAATAAGAGTCAACAATTGGTTTCCAGTAGTAGAAGTATGTGTAAAATATGTAATGATGTCGTTTTTTCAATAGAATTAAACACAGGATTGTGTAAAACTAACATTTTCTGTGCTAGGCACCGTGTATTTATTAGAATATTGAAATGCAGACACCAAATTTCTATTTCAATTTTCAGGGATACTGAAGTGAGTTAACCTTTAACCTTTTCTGAGCTGAAGTTAGAATTACAGACGTGTTTCCTCAGTCCATTAATAAACTTGAAATCCTCAATGTAGCGGTGATAAATCAGCTTCTTTTATTCCCCTGTTACAGACGCTGAATTGAGGTTATAACCTGTTAATGAAAATCATTATTTATTTACATTTTCTCTGTTTTCTGATCAATTTAATTCTAAAAATGGGTACAAATCCTTTACAAATATGCAACATAATGGTAGGCTGACATTCATCCAAACACTCCACTTAATCTGTGTTAATGTTCATTCATCATGCCTTGGTAAACAGCATATATGCATAACAAGCAGTGTAGGAATTATTTATACAGTTATCTTTTCAGCATAGAAATATGAGACACAGCTATCAAGCTTCATTATGTTGTCAGGAGGTGTGCAGCAGCTCTGCAGTCTGTATGTGACACAAACCTTTCATGATGTTGAGTATGAGGCTGAAGAAGCTGCCTCCTGCAGGGGGTGGGGGTATGTACATCTGGTACTCTCCCAAAGGAAAAGCCCACGCATCAGACACTGTGGCTTCATATGATGCCAAGTTCTGCAGAGTGAGTGTTCCCCCTGAGCAAGACATTGAAAAAAAAAAAGGTTCTGCTGAGCAAAAAGGAGCAAAATGCATTTCAGATCTACATAATGGAGATTTCCAATGGATCCAAGCAGCTCACATTAGAGTCTGTGAGTGATCACTGCTGTGCTCTGCAGACCTCATTGATTTGCTCATTTGTAATTAGATCATTCTGCCAGCCAGAGAAATAAAATAGAAAGAAAAAAGGAGCAGGATGAAACTCCTCAGACAATACCGTCTTCCTCTATGTCATGGATTATATCCTCTGCTATTTTTCCAGTGTAGAAGACACTCGCCCCTTCATTAGCAATTTTCTCCAAAGTGTCAGACAGTTTTTCAAACCTCACAATGTTACCAGTTTTCAGCAAGTTTCCATTCTGATCTGCAAAGATCTTACTGGAGAAATATAAAGAAAATACAGTAAATATTAAAAAAAAGGGCTCATGACAAGACATTTCCAATGTTTTAGTAAACATATTGAAGTATGACACCTCTTATAAAACCATTATCTTAATGGCATAGTTGTAC
The DNA here is from genome assembly GCA_020466265.1 of Siphamia tubifer. NCBI lineage: Eukaryota > Metazoa > Chordata > Actinopteri > Kurtiformes > Apogonidae > Siphamia > Siphamia tubifer. Next base: position 27,382,999 of record CM035791.1, on the reverse strand, counting down.
TTGTATATATATTTTTTTTTCTTTTTTCATTCTTTTCCTTTTAAAACCCTCCTTACTATGTTCCTACAAAACACTGTACAACTGGTATTTTAGTGTGGCTTTTCAATGCAACTATTATACCCAAACCACACAAATAACATCTAATCTAGTCAATTTTAATGTGTCTTTCATCCCATAGTGCCTTGGAATCATTGAGAAACTGAATGTATCCTCCTTGGATTGGAGGAATAGGGAACCCTTCTCTGGCCATCTGAACGGTTGACCCATGGCAACTTCCCAAACAGTTTGTCAGCTTTTTCATAACCTCGAATTTCCCCAGGGCCTCAATCCACTGAGCATCTGATTGACAGAAAGATAAATAGTGAGTTTACAGACTGATGGCTCTTCTCACTTCTATATTTGTGTCTCCTTGTCTGTTGGCTCCTCCATCCTCCTGCAGCTTGTGACCTCAAAATCTATCTCAGTATGAAACCTTCAAGGCTGTTTCAGTTCCTAAAATGTTCATGAAGGGGAAAGGATTAAAGGGAGGGGCTGGATAGAGGACATATGCCTTAGGATACACAAGTTTGTAATTTACAACTCTTTTTAAGCAAAGACAAAGACATCTTAGTGAGATCTTAGTTTGTCCAGTTATTGTTGAGCTACTGAAAATGAATTACAGCTGAAAGTCCATACTATAGTTACATCTTCACTGCTTCATCTCACACCCACAGTTGTCCATATATATATATATATATATATATATATATATATATATATAATGGATCTGAACGTAAAAGTGTGGTGAATACACACAAGCAGAATTCTGCACATAAAGATGTTTGTCATTCTGAAAAAGTGGATGGGCTACAATAAATTATCATTAAATTTAAATGAGACTAAAGCAATGATGTTTGGAAATGCACAAATGAATAAATGGCACAACAAACCTCACACCCTTGCACACATTTTACCTGATTTGCCATATATCTTATCATTGTGAAAATAAATTTTTCATGACTGTGGCTGTGACCTTTGACCCACATCCACCAAAATTTTATGGGATCTATTCTGGACCACCTCACATCTTTTCTGAAAATGTCATAGATATTGGTTCTGTAGTTTTAGCATAAAGCTGCTGAAAGCAAACAGACAAACTGACTCAAAAACAATACCCCTCTCCCTTTTTTTTTTTTGGGGGGGGGGGGGGGGGGTAACTACAGTTAATGATTGAAAGAGTCCAAATCAAAAATGTAAATGAAAAGAAATTTTTAGGAGTTATAACAGAATTATTATGAAAAGCCCACGTCAGACATATAAAAACAATAATATGATGATATGATGAAAATGCACTCTGTGCTTTATACTACTCCTTGGTACTGCCATACTTCACATATTGTGTTTAAGTCTGAGGAAATAGTCACCAATGCACCATTAATTCATTAGTCATATTACAAAAGTGAGCAATCATTCACAAGGTTGGGTTTTTAGAACACACTCATAATCTGTTTATTCAGTCAAACCTATTAAAAATCCAGGATGTTGTAAAATATTATACATTAGTAAAGCATTCAATAAATTACTATCATGTAATATACATTTTTTGGTAATTGCTACTGCCACAGTACTGGGGCACAAGAGCACATGTGTGTGTTTCATTCAGTAGGTCGGGGCAGACTTGCACTCGTGGAAGTCAAAGTGAAGACGAAAGCTCATTTGGGTCATTTGAGGGGGGGTATGGCTGATCTGCCTTGGCAGTCTGCGCTCTCTGACTGCGTTTCTAGTTATAATTTGGTATAGGCCTATTTGTTCACTGTCCTGACTTGTAGTCTGAAGACAGTAGGTGGGTATTTAAAACTTAATTATGTTAAGTTATTGATGATGAGAAATGGGGGTGGGATTAATTAAGTTTTCTTCTTCCCACTTCTTTTTAAGTGTAAATCAACAAAATAGATTTTTTTAAACTTGCATGTATTTTGCTGAATTCTCAAAATAAATAAATAAAATGAAAGAAGTAATTAATTTTGAAGTCATATTGTCTATATAAGATGATCAAATATATAATCAAACTAATCCACTCACTTCTCTTCTGAACCCGCTTTATCTTCACTCAGGTCATGGGGCCTTACCCAGACACAATGGGCAAAGATGGGGTACACCCTGGACCAGCCACCAGTCCATCTCAGGGCTGAACATCTAAAGACAAACAATCACTCTCACATTTACACCTATGGGCAATTTTCAATTAACCAACTAACCTATCAGTGCATGTCTTTGGATGGTGGGAGGAAACCAGAGCACCCAGAGAGAACTCATGCAGACACAGAAAGAACATGCAAACTCCACACAGAAAGGTCTGGTGTTGGAATCAAACGTTGCAAGGCATGAGTGCTAACCACTGCACCACCTTGCCACCCTAATTGAACAAATTTGTAAATAAAAAAAAAATGACATTAATGACACCCCTACATTCTTATCCATGTTGAATTCAAAGTAAAATCTGTATGACTTCATGGACAGTGTGCTGCTCATCTGAGAGATAATAATATAAAACAACACACAACAATAACGTGGACTAAAGAAGCAGCTGTTCCATATGTCATACTTCACTGGTGTAAAAAATTATACCTTCAAATCCAGAATGTATCATTGTTTTATGTGCCTGCTGCCTTAACTCCTCTCTCCATGTGAGTCCTCTTGTGGGACTGAGACATGAGGAGAGTCAAGGAGGGACAAATTAGGAAATACAATGGTTCGTTAACACACATATGCAGTGGGTCCAAAGGCCAGTACAGTTCTAATCATAAACTGCAATGACAAAAGAAGTGATTAAATCAATGTATTAATACTGGGGGATGAAGGACATACTTCCAGATAATGCTTTATTAATACTAGGCCAATGGTTGTCACATATAACGTTAAAGCTTTTTGTGTATAATGTGGGTATATGTCCTCAGTGCTGGGTCTGCACCAGTTTATCTGTGTTATCTTCATCAGTAGATTAATAGATTACATTTATGACTGTGTGTGTTTCAGCCCTAATAACGTTCTCATTATATCAGACACAGGTTGTACGTTCCCTTTGCTGTTTACCTAAATAGGCTTAGAAGCACACGTTGTAACACGATTAATTATTTCAGCAATGTCCTCTCAGTGTGTGTGTGTGTGTGTGTGTGTGGTCTTGGCTCAGGGCTTGTTGCCAGATATACTAGACTGTAATGGTTTGGCCCCCTATACTATATACAAGGCTGAAGACTGTTCTGTGATGTAACCATCACAGTCGAATGAGCTTTCTAGAGATGACACTATATGTCCAAGAAAGGACTGAGAGAATGTGCAGCTTGATACACATGAACATACATTTCATTTATGGTCATAGATTTACAGATAATCCATCTGCTTTAATAATATTCCACTATCTTTATTTGCTTTTGCTTAATACATCAGGCCAAGCAGAAAAAAACAAGACAAGCGTGTGTCATGACAGTCTGAAAAAACATGCATTTTGTATGAAGGTTATGTCATAATCTGTAATATGAAGCCAACACAGTACCTGGCTCGATACTGAAGCTTCTCATAAACGATTTTAAGCTGTCAGGATTACTGTAAATGCCTGTGGTGCAATTTCTTTTGAGTTGATTATTTTCACTTTACTTTTGGGGTAAATAATTGGACACATTGAAGAATTATGATTTGTAGTTGAACTATGGTTAGTTGGTTTTACCACTGAAATATTATGGAAATATGTTTTCATGTACCAGAGCTGCTCATCACTGTGAATATTGACTCTCCTCCGGCGCCCATACTTTGTGGGTTCATGGCAGATGTGCATAATAGTGCAATGGTGCCATCTACCGCAGAGCCTCCCTGAGAATGTCTCTGAAATGATTCTACACATCACCAGGTACACACATATGGAGTGATTTTGGGGCAAAATTAAGAATATTCACAGAGAAGTAATCCATGCATATTTGGGATATGCATGCATCTTGTAGTTGAGCATGAAATAAATATTTGCAAACTCTAAAATGAGTCAAGTTGTACTTATAATGTGTTGTGTGTTTGATATTTGTCAGAATACGAATCAAAATGTTATTACATTAAAAATTGCATTCACAAAATGAAAAGGAAGATAGGTACTCTTTGAATTTCTCAGATGGAAGAAAGTGGTCAAAAATATGTCATCACGTCACATGCATTATCCACTGAACACAGAAAACAGATCGAATTCAAACCATCACTTTGGAAGACTAAAAGTGTCCAAATTAAATAAATAAATAGGCCACATCATTAAATAATTGATTAAATATGTCATTAATTAATTACAATTGGAATTACATTGATAAATGTGTTATTAAATGTGTTATTAATTCATTAAAATGCCAATTCATTTGAGGTAAAAACAAAACAAAACATTACTTTAATAATTAATTAATTAACATCTAATCTACTCAATTAATTAATTAATTAATGGCCCTTGTCTTGTAGTGGACCATGAATTATTTCTTCTGTTAAACTCCTATCAAAATTGGTGGGTGGGGCTAATGTGAATCTAGTCAAATCCACTAGATTGGGAGTGGTGGACAGAGTCTACATTTTTAGCAGTTGCCAATAAAGTTTAGTTTACTAAAGTATCCAAACAAACATAGAGGTAAATAGCGCCACCCAGTGTATAGGAATATGTTTACAAGCTCTGCATCAATCCTTTATCTAGAATCGATTTGCCTTGACTTGATGTGAAGGGGAACCCATCAGGTGTTGAGACCCACCTACTGACTTTGATGGGTGAAGTTGACAGTTGAAATAAATTCATGATCCACTACAACACACGGACCATAAAATAATTAATTAATTTGTGAAATAATAATATTTATTTTTCTTTTTCTTTTTTTCTCGTTTTTTTCTCGTTTAATAGCACAATTAGGTATTTAATTACAATTGAAATTAATTAATAACATATTTATTCAATTATTTAATGATGTATTTATTCATTTCATTTTGGTAATTTTAGTCCTCCAGTAGTGGGTGATCGACTGACAGAGTTGTCGCCAGTTTGCGCACCCAGAAGAGAGGTGTTTGGTCTGTTTGCCTTGAACAGTGCACAAATGCCAGTGTCACACAAGTCAGATAACTCTATAATAAATTACACTGAAACTAAAGTTCGTTACAGTTTTTTATATCTGCTTATCTGGGTGAGCCAGTTAACATTCACTGAATAATTCTTCTCTTTTTCAGTGTTTTAGAACTGAGAAACCTGGGTCTTCATTATATCCTCACAAGTCTAAGAACTACAGTCCGCACAAATAACTATTAACTTTTGGTCAGTCGGTTGGTTGGTCAGTTGGTTTGTGATGGTGTTCATTAATGAACATCTATGTAACAGGAAATAAACGTAAATATGTCAGTTAATAATAAATATACTATTTTGCATCCACTAAACTGGCAACCGAAAACGTGGCAACAAAACAGAAGAAAGACAATGAATCATGAATCAATTCACAAGTTAAAAGTCAGTGGTCACAGAATTACTTATTTTAATATTTCCTTGACTTCTACAACTAATATTGCACCTGTATTCTTGGTTTAAGTGGACAGATAATATTACACAATTGATAAATTTTCGTTAAGTTTAACAAAGGCAACATCTTTTTTTCTCCTCGCGCAGCAGCTAATGCCTGTCAAAGTGATAACCATCAAGAAACTGCAGACATCACTTTAACGTTAGAAAGACTGTCACTTCTCTACTGCAGGCACATATCCATTTCAAGTTGCAAAGCATGCTGGGAAATGCTGTGTCCCGCTATCAAAGAGTAGTCGATGGGCGAGCCACGAGCCATACGGAAGAGGTAGCCTCTCAGCTTAGTCAAGTCCAACATAGCAAACCACAGCATGGGCGGAAGTGGAGACATTTTCACCACCACAGGAAAAGTGTGCGTGGGAGAAATAGAGGGAAAATGAAGGAGAAAAAAAGACCAGATGTCAAAATTCACAAGAGAAAATCTGCACATGGTAAATCCTGTTGCGGTTGTTGCTGCACTTAAAGGATTATGCCAGAAAAATTGTCTTTTTGTTGAGATAATTTTAACTCTTTACTCTTTACCATCTGAAAAATGACCTCTCCAAATTAAAACTCCAGCTGTTCTTTAACCAATTGGAGTACAGATAAAACAATGGTCTCTTTGTAAAGGTAACACCCTGTAGTTGGGATTAAAACAGTTCCTTCTGCTGCTAATTTGACAGGTAAAAAAGATGTATACTTAGAAACGCAAATACATTTTGATCTTTTCCCTTCTCAAGTTAATTTTTGGTGAAAACAAGGATGTATAAAGCTACATTTGGTAAATATGGACACAGCATTTACCAACATACTAATGTCTTGGAACTTTGCAGTTTAAAGGTGAGAACTTTATTTGTGAAAATGTTAGTTTTAGAGCATTTTTTTCAATGGTTATGTTTATGTGTTTTTCACAGGGGACATTTGTGCAATTGTCCATTTTTCCAATAGGCCTACATTTGTATTTTTTTTTCCCGAAACGTTTCTTTTGTTTTACATTTGTAGGGATAAATTGGATCGAAGATGATAGGCTTTTGGGAGCATGAACTTGCTGAGGTTTATTTTATTTTATTTTTTTATTTTTTTATTTTATTTTTTTTTCATTTCATTATCCACCGCTTCATCCAGGGCCGGGTCGCGGGGGTAGCAGTCGAAGCAGGGGTTTTATTTTATTTTATTTTATTTTATTTTATTTTATTTTATTTTATTTTATTTTATTTTATTTTATTTTATTTTATTTTATTTTATTTTATTTTATTTTATTTTATGTGGCTCGGCTTGTCCTGCGTAACCGTTATTATTGTGAAAACTCTAACCGGATGTGGGCTCGTTCATTTGTATAACTTGACGGTGGGTGGCTTCCCCTTGTGGGGCTTCAGTATTTACAACAATATTATCGGAAGCCCATCTATCTGACGCCGCTGTTCACCACAGACAGACCGAAAGCGAGTAAGACGGTCGGTAGGACAACTTTGGGTATTATTTTTTTTTCCTTAGTAACACACCGATGGGTTTCTGTTCAAGTAAAGACTTCTTTTGTTCATTTTGGAAATATCTCCTATAATGTTGGCGAGTGATATCCGTCTACCTTGTGCACTGCAGTGGTGCGCAGCTTCGCCTGGAGAAACACCTGTGCGCCTCTCATCTCCACTGGCCACAGTCATGAATGTTGAGTAGGTATGGATCCAAATCTGTGCACAAATCAACGCACCAAACATTCACATTTATTACATGGCACGTGAGCTCGGTGATTGCTTGTTTACCGTATGGATACAGTTACACCACACCAATATTTTTGCTCTTCAGTTTGGATGGTAGCTTGGCCCTGGTGGTAGAAGCTCCAGTGACCAACTAACACACACATTTAATGGCAACAGTGGAGTATTGGAGGAATAAGTGTTGTTGTGTGAGCGTGCGTTTTAGTGGCTCTGGCTTCTTGGTTGGGTTTTATGATCATGATCAGTCTATCCTAAAAGCAGCGGGAGAATAATAGGGGAATGTGGGGGCGTATTGATAACAGACAGGATGTAGGCTAGGGGAGGGTCTATTGGAGCAGGATTACCCGACCATTTTTGGTTAGGGCGCATCCTGGAGTTCTGATCACAGTTGACGCATTGCACTCCTCGCGTTTTGGCTCCATTATTATTATATAATCATACTCATTTAATGTTTTTTTTTTTCACTTGGGTAGCATGCGATACCACAGACTACAGCTCTCCCCATACCTCCCTCCCTCCCTCCCTTCCCCTGAGGATCCATTTATGCAGCTCCTGCTGAGCAACCTCTGAATGCCAATTATAATTGTGGGTGGGTATCAACACTGTTTACGTTTATATAATTCACTGTACATGCGTGTGCGTGATGCGCAACAATAAGAAAGGAAAGATTGGTGTTAAATGCAGCAATGTGCCCATGACTCATGGTTTTATACAGTGCAGTACCAAGTGTGTGTGGATAGCTGGTTTCCAAATTGTCTTTAAGTGTGTGTGTGTGAGAGTGTGTGTGTAAAAGCAGAGAGTGCAGTCATTTTGAAGTCCACAGTGTGTGGGTGAGTTCCAGCAGGTGTGTTTTATGTGTGGTGCATAGAGGATGGGTATTTTCTGTCAAACTCTGGGTTGGTAGATATGTTCCACAGGCACAAAAAACAAGATCTGTATCATTCACCTTACATGCAAAAACACTGTGAATAGAGTTTGGATCATATCAATTTGATGTCAGTGACCGTATCCTCTTCTCTGTTTATCCCTCTCTCCTCCTCCTTCTGTCTTTGTTTTTGCAGAGAACCGATAACTCTAAGGTGCACTGTCTGTCTGCATTTGTCTGAAATAACAAGAAAGGGAGCAGCACAAATACCGAACACCCAGACATCATGCAAGGAGAAACCTTCCCTAGTCGTTGCAGATTGCTGAAATGTTAGGACTGAAGACGGTGTGTGTCAGATCAAATCAGCAGACTGTTTACATTAGGAGGGGCGATAAGAGCTGCTTTCCAGTAGACTCACTAACACCCCATGTGTGGTTCAAGGCCCCATTCGTTTACAATCAAGAAAAGACGTGTTAACTGATCTTTCATCAGCACTTTTTTTTTTCCTGTAAGATTCAGCACTCCAGAAAACAGCCAAGATGGAGTGGTCACTTGAGAGTGTGAGGGAGATGGTGGCAGGAGGGATGCAGTCTATAAGGGAGTGTGAAATCTGTGCTTTTGTCATAGGCATGTGTGTTCTGCTGCTCTTTATGTGGTATTGTTACAGAGTGGGCCGAGAGCATGGCTCCAGCCCCCTTCGTGGGAGGTATCTGGCTGGGTCTGGCCGGATTGGAGGGGTGGTGGGGGGCTTTATGAGTTCAGACTGTCGTGGAAGGGGTAAAGGGAAGCATGGGTCCATGTTGGAGGAGCAGAATGGCTTTGCTTTCTGCCAGTCATCTGAGTGTTTCCGCTGTACTAGTGCTGGCGAGAGTCTGAACCAGAGGCTCTATCACAGTTTACAGGATTATGCCAAGCGCTACACCTGGTCAGGTATGGGCAGGGTGCATAAAGGAGTTCGTGACCAAGGCCGATATCTTAATAGTCGACCAACCATCCAACGACCTGAAGTCTTCTTTCTCCCCGACCTGCCCTCAGCACCTTTTTTCTCCCGGGAAATACAGAGACATGATGTGGAGCTTCTGGAGCAGAGCTTCCCTGCCCTTCTGGCTGAGTTCGAAAGCATCTACCATCAGCCTCCTGCCCGGAGTGGCTCCTCCCTCCCACCGGGATGGAAAGTCAACAACACTCCTCGTGGGCAGTGGTGGACGTATTATCTGGTCAATCAGGGGACTCCTTTGGTTCTTAATGTCAGGAGGTGTCCCCGGGCCTGGAGGGTCCTGGGCCAACTGCGTACTTTCATCGCCAACAACGTGTTTGGAAACGCCTGTTTCTCCGTGCTGACGCCTGGAGCTCTGATCACTGAGCATTATGGTCCAACAAATGTCAGACTGCGCTGCCACCTGGGTAAGAGAGTGAAGTGCTTAGTGAACTGAAATTGATGCAATCACATGATGTCTCAGTCTCAGTGTGTATTCAGGCTCTTAACAGATAAGCAAGGCCGAGGCATGCCTGCGAATTCATCTGTTGTGGTATTTAGACTGAAAATCTGAATCCTCATGGGTCCTGATGACACATTGGCTTATGCTGAGATTGTTATTTTCTTCTACACCTCCACAGCTGTTATTCTATTTACTGAGCTGTACCCTGTAAATAAAGTTAATTTGTAAAGCATCTTTCATAGAGCATGTTCCCAAACTGAAGATGAATATGACTGAACAAAAAAAAAACTAATAACTAAACAACAAACACAACAGAAATTACAGTGGTGGTCACATGGTCCCTCAAAGTGTTCCAAATAGGTAATAGCTGCTTAAAATACTATTATAAAAACACAAAAAGTTAACTGAGATATATTAGCATTGTAAGACATACACAAAAAACATAGTTTATATTAATGGGGAGAGTGCCCAATGAATAAAAAAAAAAAAAAACATTAAAACTGTGCATTCATTAAGATTTTCTCATGTATGTGGTTTACCCCCAGAAAGCCTTGTGCTTTGAATGAACTTAAATGGACATGTTTTTTGTTTTTTTTTCCTCCGGCAGGTCTCAGAGTGCCTCCTTCCTGTGAGCTTGTCGTTGGTGGAGAACCACAGTGCTGGTCTGAGGGTAGCTGTCTCCTTTTTGACGACTCCTTCCTCCACAGGGCCTTCCATGAGGGTAAATTGGGATTACAGTTCAAAGTTTCGTAGCACTTTTGTTCATTCCTATGGGACCATTGACCTAAAAATAAAACGGCAGAAGCCAAGGCTGATTATTTCCTTACCAAATATGCAAGTGACTCTTTCATATAAAGGTGATGGAGTTGCATTTGAGTTTTTCATTTTTTTTATTGTGCATGCAGGTGGTGCTGAGGATGGCCCCAGGGTGGTCTTCATGGTGGACCTCTGGCACCCTAATGTGGCTGCTGCTGAGCGACAAGCCTTGGACTACATTTTTACTCCAGGCCGCTTAGAGGATAAGGAAGGAAAATAAGTGTGAGTGAGAAACCATGTCCAAGCAAGACACAAGAGGGCATTTAGGGAAGTGTTTGTAGGATTGGGGAGCAACCCTTTTTTTTTTTTTTTTTTTTTTTTCTGCCTCCATATCAGCTCTCACATTCACTGTGTACATATTCTCTGTCTCATATCCACATAACTCTTCTTAGCAGCTGACAAAACATTGGGCCTCCCTTATCGGTCATGTTCATGCCTTGGCTGTACACGGTAGTTGTGTTAAATGCAGTCATGCTTGAAGGTACGAACTGAGTCAGTGCATGATTGTTCCATTTCCATTACTGTGTATTGATAAATGTCATGTTTTTATCTCATTATTTTTATGTTAAAGTGTTGAATGTTTCAAGAATTTACAAAAGATATACGACGTGACTGTATAGTAAACACTTTTCACACCAATCACTTCCCACCAAATATGCTTTTACCTTTTTGAAAAGCAAGACATCTAGCATAATTTTACCGTTTCTGAGTCATGTATCACCTAAAATAGTTAAAACAGAAGTTTGTATTAGTTGTACATTGTGTTTTCTGTGTGATACAACTCAACAGCTGACAGAGTGTAGGGAACTTTATAGGCAAAATAAACTACACTTAATGGGTCAAACTGTAACGTGTCACTCACTTGCTGTTATGTTTACCAATGTTCCGTGTACAGGTTTTAAAGCTGCAGTGTTTGATAGTTTTTCAGCACCACTGGGCAAATAATTCATACTTCTCCTCAGCATACTGACATTGAAGTTCTACTCCTTGCCTGTGTTTTCAGACTATAGAAAATGAACCCCCTGATGCAGGTTTTTCTGATCACAGGACCTTTCATTCAGATAAAAGCACTGTACTTAGTAATGGAAGATCAATTTCTGTCACACTAGTCAGTGCCTTGATGCAGAAGCATAGAAAAGTGGTTTGACCTTTCCATGACATCACGACAAAACATCAGGTCAGCTATTTGAATTTAGTCTTTTTGTTTGGACAAAAGGAGAGAGATTCATGAGGAAGGTGTATATCCTCAAATTATTTTAGTTATTTTCTAATCTGATTTCAGCTCCTGCAGCTTTAAAACAGGTCAGATCATCATAACTATCATCAGTACATGAAGACAAACCATTACATAAGAATTCAACATCTTCCCATGTCATTGAATGAGACACGACATTATTATTGTTAAAACTGTGTGTAAAGTATTGCTAGTATTACTTATGGTCTGACAAATTACTTGCAGTTCCTTTGACACAGACATTGTAAGGGCTAAGAAATTCAACTTCTTGTATTTTATTTTGAGTCACACTCAATATTAAATACTGATTCAAATAATGACATGATTGTCAGTGCATTTGCACTTTTTACATTGCATAATCGTAAATGGGGACAGGCTGTAGTCATGATAATGCTTATGGTGGATGGATGACAGGTCATGTGATTGTTGATAGCTTTGGAAAAATTATGAGACAATCTGTGCTTTTTTTGTTTGTTTGGGGGTTTTTTTTTTTTTAGAAATTCACCCAAGTATTTAAATTATTACATAATGTATTAAATAAGATGATCTAATGATAAAATGGTTTCACTAAATTATGCCTAAAAACAAAAGATCTTGAAATGGTAAAATTTTCAAATTTTACACTGAATGTCCATATTTTTTTTAATGTCATTATCATGTATAATAGCTGCATGTACTAGATAAAAATCTTTATTAATCTCCCAAAGGAGAAATGCAGGTGTCCACCAGCAAAATGCAGTTACACCCATAAATAACAAATAACAACAATACAAAAAAAATGTGCCTGAAAACAGCAGGAACAAACAACCTCCTAAAACCTACGACCAACTGCAACTGTATGAGGTGCCCCTTGTTTGTAGTGGGTGTACCTAATAAAGTGGCCAGCGCATTGACAGGCTCTCCTCCACATCCCTCACTTTTAAGGGTTATTTGACTTAGTTGTTATCAGCTCAAACCACCCTGACCACTCTCCTCTGCACTCTGGCATCAACAAGGCATTTTTCTTTTTCTCCCATCATTCTCTGTAAACTCTGGAGATGGTTTTATGTGAAAATCCCACTTGGTCAGCAGTTTCAGAAATACTCACATCAGCTCATCTGATCCGTACAAAAATGCCATGTATGTTACTTGATTCACCTTTCCTCCACATTCCATTGCTCAGTTTGATCCTCATCAGTTATTCTATAATACAATTGGCCTGTTATGTATTTTGTGTTAATATGGAGTTGAATAGATGCATCTAATGAAGTGGTCATTGAGTGAATGTAAGGTTAAGACAATCCAAGTAATTTCATAACTTGACCAAAAGAAGAAAAAGGGACATTTTGGTGCTTCATGAAGAGTTAGACGAGTTAGTGTCAGTAAAACAGCTGTTTATTAATAACTCCAAAAGAAAAGGCAATATATTTTCATTTAAGTTCCACAAGCAAAGAGGCAGAAAACATTTAATTTCAACTCCATGTCACAGAGATCTAATAATTATTTCCAAAACTGTATTAAAAAAACACAGGTGAAGTAACACTAATGATAATAACATCAGTGCTGTTGTCTTGTTGTTGGGTTACAGTTGTATTTGCTGTTGTAATAATAAACGGAAGCTTAAGAGCAAATGAATCTGAGAGTTATGTTCCATTTGCCCAGACAGATGCCGTACTCTAATCCTAATTTTCCTTTGAGAATTAATCTAATAATGCCAGGCTAAATAAACACATAAAAAAACACTGAAATAAATGCATAAAATCAAGTAACAAAAGGCCAAATGGGTGTTTTATTCAATTGCATGCATTTATCTTATGTATTGATAGCCTTGAGTTGACTTACATACACTCTGAGGATCTGACTGCTGCTCTGTAAAAGGAGTACTAGGAAACCTCATGACAAAGTAACTTGTACAATTCCAGCCATTTTACAATGGGAATATAAACTGAGAATGAGACTGAAACTGTCTGGTTCTTTATCAATAGGATTTTTCCGAATGTATCAGTTTCACACAAGTTGCAAACAAATAAACTAAGTCAATGTGCTGTTAAATATAACTACATTAATGTGTGGTCCAGTTCGCTTTTTACTCCGTATCAATGGTTAGGCTAAGTCACGCCCTTCTACTTCTGGTCCATGGGTGCTTAGCTCGCAAAAAAAATTGCATGGGACTGAATAGAGCAGGTCAAGCTAAATTCTGATTCCGTTTAACAAGTGTTCTGAAATTCACATATGATAGCGGTTAATAAGAAATATTTAATGTGGCATAGGCAGACCACCTGTTTTTGATGGGAAGCAAACGTGGCGTTAGGTTTTATGTGGGTTTAGTAAGAGACTACAATGCGTTGCGTATGTGACGTCACACTCCGCTCAGCTGTGGTGTGGAGTCTGTGGTGATGTCACATGCGTCCAGGCGTGTAGTCCAAATTATTAACGGGTTTTACTCGCAAATGAATCAGCCGTTGGTTAACAGAAGCAGTTGAACTGCATATCAGTAATTATCATTTATTATGAGGTCCAACATGTGTGTGATTCAGGGCACATGATAAACCAGATATTATTTTAGCATTTTATTTCCCATTCAATAACATTCATTCATTTTCCAATCTCAGGCCCCATGAGCCTCCCGGAAGGGGTGGAGAGGTAAGCTCCCCGTGCCCTGAAAACAATTATTTTATTAAATACATTTTTAGCCTCGGATCTGTTTAGATAATGAAAATAAGCTCTTAGATGTTAATGAATGGATGATTAATGTTTCCCAGAGCAGGAGGAATGTGGGGTTTTTTTTAGGTTTACAGAATGAAGAAAAAGCATTTATCTTATTTTACCAAACACATATGTTTTATTAACAGTGAAGTAAATTTCAGAATGGTGTCAATGTACAAGAAACTGTAGAATCTGTGTAGATGACAAAGAATATTTTTTTTCACCTTTTAGGACACTATCAATGTAAGAAAAGTCATTAAACAATACAAGAAGAGCATCACAGGTCCAATACCCTCAACATTCAGATCTCACAAACATAAAATTGCATCAAATAAATAGATAAAAATACATGAGATTCCAAGAGCAAAAGTCTGTGATATTTTTGTGGTGTCGCTGCTGTCAAATGTCAGGCTCATCAACCCATTTGTATTTTGATGATTAACTCGAATCTGATTCATAATTGTACACATTGACTCGCTCCTTGTAAGACTGCCATGTAATAGTAACATCATAGAAGAACATATTTCATATTTTATATCTCCTTTTTTCCATCTGTGATCTGCTACTGATACGTACATTAAAAGGACTTCAACAGTGTTTATGGACAAAAGAATCAGTGACCATCATTCAAACACTCACTGAACTGATTCATCCATAAGTGGTTTGATAACTGAGGTCCAATGTCAAACATGATCTGAATGTTTACAGACGCAGCTAATGTCTCTGTCATGACTCCTGGTGTGGTAGTTTATTGTGCTCCTCCTTTGAAAATCAATCCTGCTTTCACACGACATGGTTAGATAAGCACATATTTAGGTCCAACTGTGTAAGTCGGCCTGTGCTGTAACAATGGAGAAACGTTTTTGGTAAAAAATTTACTAAACTCTTGTAATTTGGGTGTATTTGATATCAGGTTTGTATTTCTGTAAATAGAGTTGAGGTAATATATGAATGGTTTGAGATGTTTTGAAATGATTGTCTTCAATGCTATAACTATTGTGTTGTCTTGATTTCCAGGTGAAGTGAATGCATTTCATTCCCCATTTCTTCTACAGAAACAACCTTGAAATCATTTTGATAGAATAAATTTGTAGATTCTGTAAAATGTTTATGACGTACTATCTCTGTTGTTCTGTGATGTTTCTTTTTAAATCACTGTAAATCTGAAATGCCATATGGTAACACTTATTATAATTATTATTATTATTATTATTAAAGCCACAATCCTTAATTCTTTTGCAGCACCTTATGATTACATGTGCACAAAGGTTCCAATTTGTTGCGAGTGAAACGCAGTGTTCATTAGCTTTATTGGTCCGTTGTAATTCAAGATACCCACCATTCACTTCTAATGTTTACAAAAGGATGATCATTCACAAGCTGTTTACAACATTGGACAACACTGACACTCACATTGAGCTGTCCATGATTAGGTTTAATATTTAGAATGCTGTTAATCCACTACAGAGTATGAAAAGTGTCATTCCCAAAGCATTTGCTTTATATATATATATATATATATATTTAAAAAGTATGGTGGGCAACCATTTTGTTTACATTTGAATTAAGGATTTGTCCTTTAACATGTTCTTGTGGATTTTGAACAGCATTTCTGTACATTTAATAAATGGTCGACTTATTTAACCAGCTGTTGTCAGTAGTCTTACTTTTACACAAATGGAAATCAGACTGCACACCCATCCTGAATGTATTAGAATCTGTTCTGGTGAATGAACTGTTTGACTTTTCCTAAATCAGCTGAATTCACTCGCACAAAATATGAGTCAGTGAGAGAATAAAACACTACAGGATGTGAATAGCTCTGTAGTAGGGAAGGATAAAGTCATAGGAGGAAATGTCATTTCTGGTATTGATAATCTCAGTGGTGGAGCAACAAAATAGAGAGTAAGTGTGATGTTTCTTTTCATCCCAGATGCAGTTTTAAAGCAATGACACTTGGAGGCGTAGGTAGGCAACGATGCTGTCACTACTCTGGGTTTTTTTGTTGTTGTTGTTCAACATCAGTCATTTCCTGACAGAACTAGACTCTGCCTTTAACAGTTTGAGACCGGATGAGATAAACAGATGCAAGAAGATGACAATATGTTATAGAAGAAGATTTTTATAAGATGTTGTATAGTTGTTCACTTTCAGCAGTAATAATGCATTTAATTTTTTTCATTTTTAGTGCCACATCCATTAAGTAGTAGATTATTTTTATGGTATTTTGTCTATTTTGCATGATAAAGTGTTTATTTTGTAATGACTGGTTTTTGTGATTTAACCTTTTTTTCTAAAACA
Organism: Siphamia tubifer; assembly: GCA_020466265.1. NCBI lineage: Eukaryota > Metazoa > Chordata > Actinopteri > Kurtiformes > Apogonidae > Siphamia > Siphamia tubifer. The sequence goes on along the minus strand of CM035791.1, from coordinate 27,366,408 downwards.
TAGTGAAACATTGGGTTTTATTGTAAGAGTAATTTCTGAAATCACAGACTTTGGACAAAAAATGTTTCTTTCAGATTTGTCCTATTTAATAAGTGGTAATCAGGCACTAGTTTAAATATACAGTATGCAGTACTGGTATAGTATCTACAATATATAGAGTAATTACCCTTTTGTGGAAAAGTTAGGCTGTCAATTTAGATTTTTTTGTTTACTGTAATACTATGATCTCTAAAAACAATACAAACAGTAAACTTTACCAACAGCAACATGCTTTTAATTTTCTATAAAACAATGGCAACCCAGTTCTGCAAGGGTGTTTCTGGAAAACAAAATCAAAAGAGTTTATGATTAGCCTTAAAGTGACTCCCAAACAATTAGATATAATGCATGTATTATTATAATATAGACATAATACATGGTATCTCCACAAACTTCAAATTTTCACAAGTCTTATCGAGATGACTTGTGTGACCTGGAGAGAGAGGACAATATACTAAATGTCCTGCATGGGATCCTAAATATTCAGTCTATGCTGAAATACATGCCCACAAAAAGTAATTGAGCATTTCAGAATGTTTGTGTCACAACTTTACTCTCTCAATGTCTTACTAGTTTAAAAAAATCATAATTTCCTGATGTTTAGAACAAACAAAATGAAAACTGTCATTGTATGCTATGACACATAATAGTGAAAAAGTTCAGTCTGTATCAAAAATTATTATCATTTCTTTTATTTCAAAGGCTGATTTTGGTGCTGAATAAAAATTTAAGAAACAGCTAATTAGCATATTAATTATTTTAACTCAATAAACACTTGTCAAAGAGTGGAACATTTCAGAAATCTATACAATGAGACTAACCACAACAACTACAAAAACATTTTTTGCTCAACATCAAAATGTACCCAAGTGAAATTAAATAATTAAAAATAAAAAAGCAAATTCAAAGACAGAAAACATGTAGGCTAAGCCTACTATCAATAGCCTATAATTATTAGGATATTGAAGTGTATCACAATACTATTATATCATTATCACACACTACATTATTACCTCCACCAATGAGGTTATGTTTTTGCCGCCGTTTGTTTGTTTATTAATTTATTATTGTAATTACTGTGTGTGTGTGTCTGTCCACAGAGACATATCATGCTATAACTCAATGAATACTTGAGATATCATCATTAAATTACATGGGCATATACATATCGTTAATGTGCATCATATGCAATGATCTATTTGAGTAAAGGTCAAATGTCAAGGTCGCCTTTAACAGATAGGTCAAAATCACATTATTGGCTCTAATTCAAGAACTGGTTGTCATAGAAATTTGAGATTGGCGCAAAATAGGGGCGAGATTAGACATTTTCTCAGTACTTGTTTGTTTGTTTGTTTGTTTGTTTGTTTGTGTACAACATAACTCAAAAACTAGTGTATAGATTTTGATGACATTTTCAGGATCAGGTGATAATAGGGAGATCAACAAATGATTCGATTGTGGTGGTGATCCGGACATCCCCTTTCCCCCATCCCCCGCCGGAGATGGGTGGTTGTTGGTTTGTGTACAACATAACTCAAAAACTAATGGATGGATTTTGATGACATTTTCAGGGTTCTAATAAGATCAACAAATGCCCCCCCCCCCTCTCTCTCTCCCGCCTTGGCGGAGGTCTGCGCTCTCAGAGCGCTTTAGCGTGTGTTTTTGTCCGCTCATCCATCGTCATTTTAATAATGGGATCATTTGCGTATCATAAGTGTGGCTCTATCTTGACCATAAAAAAGTTTGTGGACCACTGGACCATACTATCTTCCACACCCACATAAGTGCCACGACGCCAGTGACCACATCAATGAAAAGGTGACGCGCACTCCGCAACGACGTGTGTGCCCCTGTGTTCCGCTGTGTGCGCGCGCTCCTGCCGCGCTGCCGCACAGCAATCAGGTGGTGAAATGTAGCCCAAGTTAACGCAAGCTGGGCAGGCTCTGACAGAGAAGATGGGACGACAATGGAAAGAAACCATTCGCATTTGATGTCGATGATCAACCCACCGAACAAGACGAGCCTCGATCCGCAGCAATGAGCTCATCCTTTCCTAAATCTGAATCCACCACCTCCTTATTGAAATCATCTTCGGCGCCGAGGAGACCGACACACCTCCTCGAACGAACAGCAGAGAGCCGGAGAAGTCAGCATCAGCATCAGCATCAGCATCAGCATCAGCATCACCACCGTCCCGCCGCGCTCCAGAGCAACAGCACCGCGGAGGAGTCCTTCTGGCCGGCCGAGGGCGACACCAGTGTCCGAAGACCCCTGTGTCACCCCTCCCTGACCAGCAACCGAGACAGTAATAATGCCCCCACTCGGGACAAGAAATCCCATACCACTCACAGCCAAGTTCCCGACCCGCCGGAGCCCAACGGAGAAGCGGGTCGGAGTGTGAGGGAGCGCTGCAGGTCATCCAAACCCACACACCGGCACCACCGCAGGAAGCACCACAGGGAGGACCGTCCACCTGCCGCGGGGCCACCTGAGCCTGAGCATCCCCCTCGCTGTCACACGCATACCCGCGCGTCGGTCCCCAGGGTGCCCTCGTTGTCAGACAGCAACGACGACAGGGCTCCTCTGTTTGAGCCCGCGGACCATAAGGGGGCCAGGGTGGCCCAAAGCGCCGGGCAGGTCACCAGCTCCTCCCCGTCCTCCTGCTCCCTGATCCCGCTGTCTAGCAGGTCCTCCCGCCGCTCCCGGAGATCCAGCACCGCTTCTTCAGCATCCGATTATAATTTACGCACAATCCTCAGTTCACTGTTTGGGCAGGTAAGGCCCTGAAGAGAGGAAATACCAAATTAGTGAATGAGTCAGACAGTAAACATTAAATTAATGTCACTTACTCACAAAGATTATATTTTTGGGGCACAAGATGACCTGGATCCAAGTCTTAGTAATACTTTATATAGCCTCCTATTATGGGTTTTGACTGATAGGAGCTTTGAATGGGGGTTCATGTTATCAAATATCTGCTAAATAGACTGCTCTGCTAAAAACAGTCGCCCAATTTCTTGTTCAAAAACAGATAGGAATTGGTGTAACTGTAACATCTCCTTCTCTCTGACCTGTTTACAATCAATATGCATTGTGCAAACACTATCATTATTGGACACACTATAAAAGGGAAAGTGTCTTCTACGAGTTCATTTCTTATGTAAGTTGTGTATATACTATTCCACCTCCTACAGACCTTCTCAATCAGGCAGAGCTTTGTCACTGAAGTGGATGAGCTGGAGGAGATCAAATGTTTTAGTACAAAGAGGTGAACATCTTTGAAGTGGTAATATTCATTTGGTCTAAGACAAAGATATAACTTCATGTTCGTGCGTCATTCAATCTGGGACACTGCAGTAATTGTTGTGTCTGAAAAATAATCACTTTCATGTCGCTGCTTGTGATGAAGGCTCTATTTTCAGCCACACATCCATTTTTAGGACACAATTTCATCTTCTTGGACTCTTATCAGTGTCATGAATTTGCATAATTTTGTCACATTTAAAGCAGTTTCAGTTTTACACAAAGCTGTCAACTTGCTGCCTTCAAATCAATTATTCATGTTTCTATTATGTCATTTCCAACACTGGAAATCAGTTCAGTTACCTTTTTTTTTTTTTTTTTTCAATCTGACCTGAATCTGGAGGTGTTTTTTGATGTTTGTTACTGTGCCATAGAATCATCAGAGATCATGCTTGGGGCTTTAAGAGCAGCATCTTTTAGTATTATAGTATAAAAGCCCATTCTACAAATAACCTGTGAGTCAGTCTGTGAGCAGCTCTGTGAAAACATTAGCGTGACCTGAAAAAGGTCTTTGACGAGATGACTAGGTGGAGAGGAGATGAGTGACACAAATGTAATTCATGGTTGGAGAGGTTCACACACACACACACACACACACACACACACACAAAGCCTTTGTGTGAACAATTCATCCAATGTAAACTGGATTTTCCTGCAGGTAGATCAGAGTTAAACCATATGAACCCTAGGTAATCAATATCCATAAAGCAAGGTATATCCTCAGAAATGTGTTGTATTGAGAAAATAAATGTGCTGGGTTTTTTTATTGATTTATTTATATATAGTGTTATTAATAGAAACACACATGGATCTATACACACTCATGTATTCCACTATAAGTGGCTGACGCGCGGGAGCTGTTTTTCTTTGTGTTTTTCTTTGATGCCATGTGGCTGATGGAGGTCAGGGTGACCTTGTCGTCGCCTGCAGAGGGCAGACAATGATGTGTGGGGTTGGGAGGCAAGGATAAAGCATCAGTCCTATATATAAAATGAATAGAGTAAGAAAAGAACAATAAGATTACAGTGCTTCAGTGGAGAAGGAAGAGAATAGTAAGGATAGAAATAGACCATTGCATACATTGTGTTCTTGTAAACTTGCCTCGTACAGATTTTAGAGGGAACACCTTGTAAAATGTGTGTGACCCTGAAGCATATTTTACAGGTGCACCTTTGTAACATGATCCTACAGGAAAGCTGATAAACTTTTCTTTTTTTTTTTTTCCTACCTTATTTTGGTGACTGTGAACCTGTGTTTAGATGTCGGTGTTGTTCACAGAGTAACAATTTGGTCAGTTTGACAGCTGGGTGAGATATCTCACAGGCAGTGGATCATCCTCTTTTCCTTTAATAGGCATAATTCTGTTTCTGTCTACAGTCCACTTCCCTCTCTCATTTTTATTTCCCACCCTCTCACTTATATTTCTTCTGTCTCTCTCTCTCTCTCTCTCTCTCTCTCTCTTCCTCTCTCTTTCACTCTTGTATTCGTACTCTTCTTACCACTGTTGCATTCATTCAGGACAGATAGCGTGACGCACTGCCTTTCACTCTTTTTCCACTAAGCTGTAGATACAGGTTAGCTCCCCAGCCTTCATGGGTCTTGCTGTAACCAGAGTTCACACTCCTTTCAAAATCCAAACTACAGTCTTAGCGAAAAAGCCCTCATGGTCCTTTTTAGTGCCTCTTTTCTCCTTTGGCATGGGAAACTGCTTAGAGTCACCTCTCAGAACGGTAGGTAAGATTAACATGTGTGTAATGCATTTTAGCACTTTGTTGTTTCTTAGTTACTGGTTTATGCTTTGTGAATTTTGCTGTGCTTTTCATACTGAAACAGAGAGGTAGACCAAGACAGCGTTTTCTAAACTGTCAGTAATTTATGGTCGATGTGCACAGTTGTGTTTGTTGACTCTGTTTAAACACAAATATTAACCCAGATGATGTCAGTTATGTTTCAACACTGCAAAAACATTAGGGAGTTAGGGTTCCCCCAACTGCTTATTAGTAGTTTTCTGTCAGTCTATGACTCAGCTTGCAGTTTGCTTTGCTATGCATTTAGTGTTAAAACAGATTCAGACTTTTGCATAATTCAGTGTGTAGCAGGAACTAACTTATTTCCTGACAAATGCCTAAAAAGTCTTAAAGTTGGAAATGTCACATGTAGCCTATTCCCTCGTGCTCTTGCTCGTTGTTTCTCTTTCTCTGAGTGTTTACTGTTCCTGTGACAGTGTATAGGTGTGAGGTGCCAGTCCGTGCAATGTGGCAAGTAAACTGTTATGAACAATGAGTGGAAAGTTGGCAACACGTTGTTTTATTGATGCATCTACCTTACTGTCATGTTGTAGACGCTCTTTTCTAAACATGACCTGCTCAAGAGACGTGAACATTGGTCTGACAGAAGCACAGGTCTGTGTTATTGCTGTGTTTTAGTCTGTTACTCAGTCTGAATTGACTGTCTTGGATACCCTCCTTCATAGTCATACATTACATCCTCTTCAACTTGTAGCTTTATTCCATTCTGCTTCAAAGCTGCTGCAGATCTCTAATGCTGTCTCTGCCCCCTAATCCTGCACCCCTCTGAAAAGATGCTCCAGGATGCTGAAAGGAGATTTAGAGGGGTGCTATCCTGTGAGGAAATGGGTCCGGGGGCCTATCTTGGACCTTATCAGGAGTCCATTGTATCCATGACACAAAACTGCGTTCTCGTGAGCAACATACTCGGGCAAACCTGTGTCTTCCTGAGTAATGGCATGGCCAAGTGCAGGCAGGCTGTACGTAAGTCTGGACACACACAAACATCCTCTGTACCTTCCTATATTTAGATTTCCTTTGTTTATATTCATAGGTTCTACTCCATTTACTGTCCTATCTACTTTTTATTTTATGAGATCTTTTGGTTGAATGACTGAAAAAAAAAGGCTTCAGAAATGGAAAGTTTTTATAGCATATTTTATTTGACAAGTTTGAGATTAGAGGCAGATTATTTCTAATTCAACCTGTGCTGCTACTTATTCTGTTGGGATGCTACCTCTTGAGAACATTGTAAATGAAATCAGTTTTCTACTACCTTACCTGGTTAAATAAAGGTTACATAAGTACATAAATAAAACAGAGCTATACTTGTACATGTTTATTTGTACATAGGAGTGATATTTATTTTTAGTTTACTTATTTACCTTACTTACCTGTACAGTGTAAAGACAGTTTATTTACCTCTATCTTATTCTTACTTTTTCTTTTTACCTATAGTATTTTTAACTTTATTTTATAATATTCATATCTGTATTCTTTACACATCTGCCGATGTCACTTTCATTTCACTGCCAATGTACATGTACAATCAGGCATGTGACAAATAAAACTTCAAACCAGAGCTGTAAAGGAACCTCCTATAATTTTTTTTTGTATGAAATGCAATGAAATCAGACCACTGCAGCCATATGTTTATTGTTGTGTAAAGCAATGCAGATGACAGATTAGAGTTCTTTAGATTGGAAAACATTTTATTTTCTTAATACTCTGCCACTATTTTATTTCTATTATTCCCACTTCAGCTGCTCTTGAACGCTGTCTTAATAAGAGTACAACTTTAGGAAATACTAAGCCTGAAGACTGAAGCACATAATTATCTTATTAGCTTTGTTTGCTCACAATCAGAAAACTATAACATTTTTACACCCCTGTGAAAAGAGTAAACTAATAGATTGTTGCACAGCCCTATCAGTAAGTAGGTAATGATTGATTGGCAGTAGTGCTAATGGTGCTGTACATGCAGCCCTTTTGGTCGGTTAGTGACGTTGCTTTGGGCTTCACTGCCTCCTGTGTTTTCTATGTCAGTGGTTCCGGTCAGACAGATTTTTGGGCCTGACGTCAACACTCAGTGTCATGTTTAGACTTCTCACTGCTCCTGCTGTTAACCCCTGAGGGTTCTGGGATATGTCTGCCTCTGTCTCTGCCCTTTAAAGGTTGTGTTCATTGTAAGCAAGCACTGGAAAAAAATAGAAACAGGCACATTCTTGTGTGAACTTCAAGGTTATTGTTTACAGTAAGGCTCGATGGAGATCAGCCGATTTACAGTAAGAGCTTTTCTCATCAAGATATTAGTTTCATTGTACTGTTAACATCATTTACTCTTGGCTGTCCTTAGTGGTTCATAATTAGGCTGAGACACATGTTCATTCTAGTTGGGGAAATGGTCACATCTCAGCATCATCAGTGGTTTGTTAGATCATACAGATGACAATGTATGCTGTGCTGTCATATGTTTTTCATGTGAATTTTCTGACTGATGATACATTTCATTTCTTAACAGGACAGAGAACTGCGACCTGAAGAAATGGATGGTAGGCTTATCTTCCTTTGTCTTACAATTATAACCAAAAACAATCAACATTTTAGAATTGTTACAACCGGGGGGGGGGGGGGGGGGGGGGGGGTTACAGAACAAACATAAGAAAATGAAATAATAATGCAGTTATAGTTATAAAAGTGTATATTTACCCAAACATCCTGAGTAAAAAAGTTATCTAATGTTTCTGTTATTGTCCTACAGAGTTGAGGGATGCTTTCAAAGAGTTTGACAAAGACAAAGATGGGTTTATCAGCTGTAAAGACCTGGGAAACTGTATGCGGACCATGGGATACATGCCAACTGAAATGGAGCTGATAGAACTGAGTCAACAGATAAACATGAATTGTACGCATTTATATTCTGCCTATATTTGCTTCATATTTCATGCATGTAGTATCCAGTATGTGTGCCATGGTTTCAAATTCTACAGATCCTTTTATTATTTGTGTTTAGTGGGAGGTCATGTTGATTTTGACGACTTTGTGGAGTTGATGGGTCCAAAACTCCTGGCTGAAACTGCAGATATGATTGGAATAAAAGAATTAAAAGATGCCTTTAGAGAGGTAAGAGTCTGTGGGTTAAATGATACAGAGTTTGTTTGTTTTTTTCTGTAAGTCTGAACTTGTTAACATGTTTCAACTGTTGTAAACTTCTTTTTTTTAACTGTCCCTCTTTTTTTTACACTAGTTTGACACTAATGGAGATGGTGCAATAAGCACATCTGAGCTTCGTGATGCAATGAGGAAACTATTGGGCCAGCAGGTAATATTATCAACAAATGTCAAAGAGTCTCTGCACCTCTGCTATAAACATCCACTGTGGTGCCAAGACAAAATGTTTTCACATTTAGTATCTACTTTAACTACAGTGTATTGGAAACACTTTAAATTTAACTGTTCCTGCTCAAGTAAATAAATAAATAACATCTCAGTTATCCAGGAGAATCATTTCTAATTCTACTAATAATAATAGTATTAAAGAAAAAGCTCCAGTTTCAGATTTATAGTTCAATTGATCTTGTAATTTGAATATCAGATATCCAGATATCTAATACTGTATATCTGTCAGTAGAAATATAAACTATATTGTATGAATGATAGTCATAAAGGTTCATCCTTCAGACTACAATATGCAACTGCTTTTAATGGATGTACATTTCTACTTATAACTATTCTGTAAATAATTAAATTCCCCTCAGGCCAGTGGTCAGTAAAAGAAAAAAAATATTGTGAGGTGTAGCACCCTCTATGTTTTACTACAAGGTACTCTGGAGTTTGATGTATTTATTCAATTACACAACTAGAATAAACTTTTTTTTCAGAATTTTTATTGAGGTGGTGCTATTCATAGAACACAAAGTTCATTCATTCATTAATGGCATGTGCTGTCTTATATACAAACAGACTAACTAACCTGAATAAATGCTACTCTTTGAGTTTGGCAAAATCTTTAATGAAATATTAAAATAGAAATTTATTCCGTGCTGATTTTATTGTTATTTTCTGTGTGTCATTGCACATTTTAACAGAAGAACAATGTAGGAATAACTATAGGCCACATGATCCTTATATTTTTTTAATCAAGCTGCAGAGGATGGACTGAAGTGGTACATCTGACCTTTGAGAATAAATAAAATTATTTCTCATTTTAACAGGGAATTACATTTTGAGAAGTCACAACATTTATGTTTATTCAAAACTATTTTATAGATACCAAAGTGTCAAACACTACAGAATGTTACATACAATATGCAGAATGTTTATTTAAGACTGACACTGAACTGACCTAAAATTTTGAGTCCAATACACAAAATGACAAAAAAAAATGTTTACCAGGAAAAGTGACATAACAGATATTTGCAGTCCACCTACCACCTCCATTTTCAGTTTTTAAGGGTTTTTGTAACTATTAAAAAAAAAGGTTTGAAATAGTCTGGTCAAAGATGGAAATAAAATAAAACAATTTGCAGATTTCGCAATTAATCAATAGGAATAAACATTTTGCCAGGATGAGAAATATTATGGACACCTTATACATGGTTAGAAAGAGAAATGTGATCAAATGTTTCATTTTGTTTTGATGCTTCATTAATTACTATCAACGTTTTTTCCAGGTGGGTCTAAAAGAAGTGGAAGATATTCTAAGGGATGTTGACTTGAATGGGGATGGGCTTGTTGATTTTGAAGGTAAACTTTACTCTTATTTGTTAAGACACGTTATTCTGTAGTTTTAAACACCTGCACTTTATGATTCTCCTCCCCTCATTTCACAGAGTTTGTACGAATGATGTCTCGCTAGGATCCTACAATGACGGGTCCTGAATGTGAAAGCTGTGTTCTTTAAAATACTTGACAAAGTAAAACCATGGACAATGTCAAGATCTCTGAGCCATCCAAATGAATGACACTGGAATTAATCTCCTCAAAAGTTATGGAGTGAGGAGCCACCTCACACTTTCAGTCAACAAGTGTTCTTCCTGAAAAGTCTCCAGTTCAACTGAGGCAGAATTTGCTGTAGCCTAGCTGATGATTGTCCAACTTATGTTTTTGCACTTTAATTCTCACTTAATAACTTCCTGTATGGGTAGGTCATCAATGTCTTGTCTCATCCTTGGCATGGTATAATTAAGTGTCATGTGCAACAAAGTCAGGATGAGAGCGTGAATGTCTGTAGATAAGATATAAGTGCACTGTAAAACATTTCCTTAAATTTTCACACAATATGTTCAAACTTTTCGTTGCATTACAAACTGTAATTTGAATGTCTTTTGTGTGACATTGGTGCTCCACCAAGCACCTGTGTGGCAATATCACACCTGTATTGTAACTGTGTGACTCTGTGACTTTCCACTGTAGTGTCACTGTCTTACTATAATGAGTAATTAAGAAGCAGAGCTGATTTTAATGAGACACAACTGAAATCCCCTCCCTGAGGTCTAAGACATAGAGGAAATGAAACAGTATTTACAAGGTGCACATTTTTCTGTCAAAGCATGAATGCAGAAAAACCAAAGTGAAAAACCTGAAAAGCCTGTGCTGTGTAAATGTATCAACCTCAAAATGTCTTTAGATGCTCACAGATCCCCAGAGTTTTCACTCTTCTTTAGAAATAAGTAATGTCTTTAATTTAATGCTTACGTCACTCCATCTGAGATCATAAAGCAGGAATAACATATGTGAACTGTATTAACAGTGGACGTTGTTATGTTGTACCTGTACTGTATGTTATTGTCAGTCTGATTGTAGTTGTGATAACATTCCACAAATACATGTTGTTAAAGCAATTTTTATGCATGCCAAAGAGGGAGATTTATTAAATTCAGTATGCACATTTCCATTTTTGTCTTACAAAGTAAACAGAATATTTCGCCAAGTTAACTGTAGAAAAATAAAAGGTGTTTACATTTGAACCACTTTCTCTGGTAACAGTTAATTGTAAGAAAATGGTTTTATGGTGGAAAATGCTTTAAATTTGTTATTTATTCTTTATTAAATGTAAAATTCTATACTAAATATGAATCTGATTAGCGCAGCTTGATTTTTTTAATGACATTATATTTCTTCAATGATGTCTATGTCAAAATATGTTTATGTAGGCCTATAAGAGACTATACTGTGTTTTTGCCATCCATCTTAAGGACAAATCTCCTCTTTGTATCTATTATTTATATGTAACTGCAAGTAGAGTAAGCGTTACCTGCAGCCACACAGCAGAAGCATGACTTCTCTAGTCTCCTCATATGGCATTTACATAATTTCTACTCAGATTTACATCCATATTCCAGAGTATTTAATGCAGTAGAAATACAGGTGTGTTATTAAGACATGACCTTTCACTCTAAATAAAACAGCTGAGACAGAAACAACAGGTAATCATTTGAGGTCACTGTTATGCATCATTGTGAACAATGAATGATGGCAACATTGAAATACTGATGCATATTTAAAATAGGGACTGACGCTAGTGCAAAACACTTACAAGACTAATGTATGTACAAGCTGCTTCAATGCTGATAGCTCGAACTCTGTGTATGCATATGCAAATTACTTTGTTCAAATACAGCCTAATGACTTTGTAGGAGTTTGCTGTGAATGTTAATGTATAACGCTTCAAAAGCCCTAACACCATCTGCTTCAAAGAAATGATCTATACACTAAAATGCTAATTTTAGTAATGAGTGTATATGTTGACCCTCGGTCTGTCAGATAAAAGATAAATCATAAAAACACCTGTCATGATGGAGGTAAATGGTGTTGCCATAGCAACTATCTTCATTCATTCCTCTTAGTCAACCCTTGAGTGCACCGTGCGCGAGCTGCGTTGGACTTTCCTGATTGGACAAGACTTGGACCATACCATAAAAGAAGAAAAGGGGTGTGTGAATTTTCTTAAGACCGAATGAATAATTTTACACCGATGTAATACGTTTAATACCCCACAGTGTCATACTTGTTTTAGTTTTCCTTCTCAGTACACGTAATTAATTATTATTAGATTGTGATACTTTAATGTTTAAGTCATTGATTAATTAACTAGTTGTCAAATCAAATCATGGCAAGTAATTTATGTAAAAATGGCTTCTATAAATCTATAACATTGCTGTTTTGTAGAACTTTTTTGCAGTTTTCTTGTAAGTTTTTTTTCTCGTAAGCTTCCCAATTTGTCGCAAATGTGGACAATTATATATTAGTCTACTTGTGTGCGTCCTTTTCCGTAATTAATGTTGGAGCATAATGTTTTACAACCCTCAAAAGTTAGGCCTCTTGACAGGTTTACAAATGATTAACACTGTATTCAAAGTCGTTATTTTCCCTTAGTTATAGCAAAGTCAGATGCAATTGACCCGTGTAGTTAAATGCTTCTGGAAACCTTAAGGGTGGAATGTGATTCGACAACGAGTCTGTCAATCATCAGCTATGGGGAAATTAAGTTCGGTAGCACCATACCGCCTCCTGCAAACTGGCACTGCTGTAGCTAGCAGAGCTGAGTTGGGATGCACACATTGAATGAAAGTCAGTACAGCAGACTGGTCATCAGAAAGAATATCTGCACACAGTGGAGGTTTCACACAGTGTAGAGAACAGGGACCTGCTCAGGCGGTGTCAGCAGAGATAAGCTCACACACTGCCAAAACATAAGCTGAAGATATTTGTAAAAGAGTAAGGTAAGACACATTAACGTTTGCCTGGCTCTCAGAGACCAAGTATTTCTGGTTAGACAGGTATGGTAGCTAGCTAGCCTATGTGACAACGTTACACGCTGCCAATTTCTTTTTATTATAAAGTGTTTGCCTTGTTAATACTAATGTGAAATAATGTGATGTCGCTCATCTTAACTTGTATTACTCATTTGGTTTTGTTGTCATTTTCTGAATCTATGGGCTTTTATGCTAACACTACTACCGGTATTGGCAACGTCAACGTTAGCATTCTAGCTAACTTATAGGTATCATGTTGCATTACACCAGGACAAGCTGCTAGCTTTCTGCGCTAACCAACCTTAACCTGAGGTTAATATTACATGTGGAAGTGTGACTTCCATTCAAGAGCCCGGTCTCTGCTGCATGCAAACAACCACCCACCAACGTTGTGTGTCTCTGTGTGTAGGAGCAGGCAGTGTGGCAATGCAGCGGGTCACGGCACGGCTCGTCGCTGGGCTGGTCGCAGCGGTGCTGTCGCTGCTGGCAGAGCAATGTTGGGCGGATGGCGGGGGCCCCAGCCTCGCTGAACGGGTCATTTGGGCTGTAAATGCCGGGGGAGAATCTCATGTAGATGTGCATGGTATTCACTTCAAGAAGGACCCCCTAGAAGGGAAAATTGGTAAAGGTGAGTTGATGTAATAGGTGAGTCTGCTTTGCTTTCTTAGCTGCACTTGCACAGTCTTGGTGTAAGTTAGATTGCAGGGGTAAAAGGTGTTACTTGGAATAACTGACATTTCCAGTCGTATGGTGTAGCTTCCGCAAGTAACTACAAACTAATGAGGAGTCAGCACATAGGACTGCAGCTCCGCCCCTCTGCATGTAGAGGAAGGAGGTGATGATATGATACAATCGAGTAGAGAAAAAAATCATGGCTGTATTTTTGGGTTAGAGGTAAAATAATTGTGTTATGGCATATCAATCATTAAAGACACTGTGTTGCAGCTAGTGTTTAAAAAAAGAACGTCTGTAAGTGTGGTATTGATTTAAGTGGATTATAGCGCAAGTCACCTTTCATTTAAAATGAAGTATTTTTCAATGCCCATTCAATGTTTTTCACTGTACAGAATAGGGTTACATGATTTGGCGAAAAGTCATTGTGCACTTCTCATAGACACCATTCCATGTAATAAATGGTGTCTGGTGTTTACTTTTTTGCTTATCAAGGTCATTGTAACTGAATCCAGAATATCACTTTAAAACAGAGGATATGTTCTTGTTTTGTCCGCTAGTTCTCTATTAACAGTCATTTCACTGACCTATACACCAGATTATGGCCGTGTACCGCACACACTTTATTCTAATCGCTTCAGACTGATTGATCATTTATTTTAAAAAATATGTGTAGAATTCACATTAAAAAAAATTTAAATATCACTTTAATCTGTTTATGATTATATAGTTCCAGTGACCAACTTTTCAATTGTGAGTGAGTTGATTATGCAGCTGAAGTGAAGAATGTTGTTTATTGTCTTACACTTGAGAGTCTTATCACATTCGTTCATTCATTCATTCGTTCATTCATTCATTCATTCATTCATTCATTCATTCATTCATTCAAGGGAGTCAGTTGTGATATTGGAAGAAAATTTAGGGAAGCATGAAACATGTTCTTTGCAGATGCACTTCACAAATGAACAATATTTATACATTAAAAGTGAATGTATCCACTCACATTGAAAAAAAACCCAATTTAATAAACATGTGCAGGGGATGTTTACATTGGTAACAATGTTTTCTATGTGATGATGTGAAATAGGTGTGTTCTGTGTCTGATACTGTTTTCCATTGTAGCATCTGATTATGGGGTGCGTCTACCAATCCTGCGTTCCAGTCCAGAAGACCAAATTCTGTACCAGACAGAACGTTACAATGAGGATACTTTTGGATATGATATTCCCATTCGTGAGGAAGGAGATTATATACTAGTAATGAAGTATGCAGAAGTATACTTCGCTCAATCACAACAAAAGGTATTACAACCAAATTCATTTGAAGTGTTTTGTGTTTCATCTCCTATGCTTTTGTTTTTAAAGTGAGGTTTCATAAATTATGATTTTTGATTTCATTATACTGGTTTCAGGCAATAGTCAGTATTGTGATGAAAATAAATCTGGGCAATTGGTGATCATCACCGATTTGAATTTATGCTTCTGCAGGTGTTTGATGTTCGTCTAAATGGTCATGTAGTAGTAAAAGACTTGGACATCTTTGATCGAGTGGGCCACAGCACTGCTCATGATGAGATAGTCTCCTTTTCTATTCGACGTGGCAAGCTCAGTGTGCAGGGAGAGGTGTCTACTTTCAATGGCAAGCTCACAGTGGAGTTTGTTAAGGTAAGCTGTGCTTATTTTCTCCAGTCAAATGGATGTGAAAAGTGAGCATGACTCATTCTAATGTCATCTTTCTTCAATTATTAAACCATTCAACCTGCTCAGTGGTGCAGTTCAAGAACACGATGTGTTGTCTATGTAATCTTAGGTGTTGTGTTTTCATGATGCAATGTTTGATTAGTTAAATTGACTGATATTTAAGTGTTAAAGTTATAAAAGTAATCTTGTGGGAGTGATAAAGTACTAAAAATGTTAGCTTCTGTTATGGTTGGATAGCCTTTTAGTAATGTGTAATTGTACTTTTAAGAAGCAAATTCATGAATGAACCATTTGTGTCAAATGTTACTCAATCAGGGGCTTGTATCACAAAGCAGGATTAAGAGGTTAGCAAAGTAACTTCTGGTCTATCCTGGCCTTTTAAGTATTGGTTTACTTCTTAACAGGCTGAATCTTATAACTTACCCCTACAAACATGGTCTAGAGCAGGTTGCATTTTAGATGGCTTATCAAAATGTATCAAATTACTGTGTACTACCCAGTTGATTCTACAATGAGATCAAGTGGATGTCAGACCACTGATTTAAGAAAAAATGGGGGTCAAATATTTTTTTAACAAACTGTCTAAACACTTTGGTATTCTTTTGTTTAGCAATGCAATATATAAGTTTGAAACTGTTATGACAGTTGTTAAACTGGTCTATAATATTTGCAGTTGATAGATTAGATTGGTACATGTTAAACATCTTTTAATCCTAAACCATTTTGAAAGTTCCATCACACCAAATAAAAATGTTCACAAATGACCTTCTCTCTAATCTCAAATACACACACTGCAAGATTTGATAATGATGGCACATCACACACTAGAGCAGTGTTTCTCAACCCTGGTCCACGAGGAACACTTTCCTGTAAGGTTTAGATATATCCCTCTCCAAACACTCCTGATTCAAATGGTCAGGCTGAAAATGACCTTCATGTGTTTTCAAAGAGGGAAACATCTAAACCCTGCAGGATAGTGTTCCTCAAGGACCAGAGTTGGGAAACACTACGCTAGAGTATAGGTGTCAAACATATGGGCCAAAACTGGCCCGCCAAAGGGTTCAGTCCAGGCCGTGGGATGAAGTTGTGAAATGCAAAAGTGACATTGATATTAACAATCAAAGGGATCAAAATAATTTTATTTCAGAGGTATAGCCCAATCATAATAACCTATACATAACAACCCCAAAATGTTTTCTTTGTTTTAGTGTAAAAAAAAAAAAAAAAAGTAATTACATGAAAGTGTTTACATTTGCAAACTATCCTTTCATTAAAAAATGTGAAAAACATGAAGAAAATGTCAACAACTTTAATTATCATAAGGGAAGTAAATGGAATTGTAATTATTTTATTCTTGTTACTAAATGTTTTGTATATTTGTAGATCTATTTTGATCTGTAAGTTGTAGTGAACATATATAAATGAACTGTGCCATAATATTCTTAAAATTGCACTTATTGCTCTTAAGTTGTTCATATTTGTAAGTATAAGTTGTAGATGTAAAAAATGTTCATAATGTAACTTATACTTAAATTTGACCTTTTTTCACAATTTTACTGGCCCAGCCCACTTGGGATAACACTGGGCCCTATGTGGCCCTTGAGCTAAAATTAGTTTGACACTTCTGCACTAGAGGATGTGATTAAGGTTATATAGGGCCTGATAGAGCAGCACACTACATCACATCTTATGAGAATGTAGATGTAAGCAAAGCTGCTGTAGTAAAGATATAGAGTGGAGAACAAAACAGAAGAGTGAATAAAGAGATGGTTGCAAAGTCAACACACAAACACTGGCAGTGATTATTTTTACTACATATCCATCTGCAGTAGTATGCTAGCTAGTGTTAGCTTCATTAGCTTGATGTGTGAGAGCTGTTACTGTTATTTGGTAACACCAGACTTTCATTAATAGTTATACTCCTGTTCAGAAACTGCTTGAAACAATCTAAGTCCTCAATCTTAAATATAAAATTAGATCACCCCAAATCCTCATTTTCATCTATGGCCCTTGGAATTGGATAATTGTACAGATAGTTAATCACTATTTATTATGATTACAAGTTGTTTAATTGTGCGGTTCTGCAAAGAACATATTCATTTAATGAAGTCCACAACAGTATTTATTTTCAGAGGTGGTTATGTCTTAATGATATGTCATTGATACAAATATGAAGTTCCACAGTAAAATATTGGCTTTACATCCTTTATTAATGTTAAGAGAAATATGCACACATGTGTCCATGTTTGTGATTGGTCATCGAGTACCAGCTCCATCCTTTTTACCTATGTGAATCTGCTCATAATTTTCCTTATCTAGTTATTTATATTAGTAGGACTCTAAAGAGATGTAACTTTATTTTTAAGGAAGCAAACGTAATCTGTTATGGTGTATAAATGAGAGGTGGGAGTAGGATTTAATAAGTTTTCTTCTTCCCACTCCTTTTGAGCAATACTTATGGAATCTATTTTGTTATTACTGCTTGCACATGGCAACTGCTATATTGTCTTGATCACCAATAATTGATAATTCTTTTGTACACATAGAAGTTTAGTGGTTTTCTACTCAAATGTATAAATTACTGTCGGGAAATACAGCAAATGTCCATGATGCCACATATCAGGACTGTGCTTGTTTGTGTTTGACAAACTTGAATCTGCTGAACTTTTACTTTTGTGATTCAAACACCTGATCTAGTAAGACTGCTGTCATGACGTAGTACAGCAAAGTGATACATTTGGGGCTTATTCAAACATGACTTTAAATCGACAATACATCAACATAATGAATAACATGTCTTTTGTTGGCCAGCTGGACTGTGTTGACTATGCAAATAAACTATACCAACTCTCCCACATCCCCACAGCTGTTTGCTGTTTATCTTACCTGTTTTATCATACACATCAGCATTACGTTTACTCCAAACCTGTTGTTTCTAAGTCACTTGTGCCATGTTTTACTAATCCATATCTTAAATATTCTGAAATTGCTGTGGAACAGATGGACTGTGTTGTCTTGTTAAAGTCACACACTGAATTAATAATGGCTACAGTACTGTTGATGTTAGTCTGTTTTAGAATCCAAAACCAACAAACATTAATCTAAAATTTAGATTGCATTGTCTTTCCTAAACAAGCGCTTTTTTTAAAGTGCTGAATTCAGTCAGAGGCCGTAGTACAGACAGAAGTAGAATTTATTGGGTTTTTGGAGCATGTGGCTGTAGGCAAATTCATAGGATAGCATACTTTAAATTTGGCCTCTTTCTTTTCAGACTTTTAGCTCCCAGCATTAGTCGGTATTATCCAGACAATGAATGTGCAAAGTATTAGTTGCAGAGGTGTGGTTTTCTACTAAACAGTTGAAAACTACCTGTTTTAAAATGTTAATTCCTGTGTTATATGGAACATGGGACATTTTTATTTAAAAAAGAAAGGGGGGGGTATAAAAATATATTTAAATTTTATATATATATATATATATATATATAGGGATCTAACTATATAAAATGTGTTTTATAGTTAGATTTTCTGATTTGTCCTTCTTATTAATACAGATTTATTTGTTGATTCTTTACTGCATCACGTATAAACCAAACATTTTAGAATCGTCCCAGCTTTGTTGTACTCATCTCTCATGTGTTTCAGGGATATTATGACAACCCCAAAGTCTGCGCTCTCTATGTAATGAAAGGAACATCAGATGGTAAGTGTACATCAATTATTTTGGATTAACTGATGGAGGGGTTTTTCACAGCCAGTACTGATTAGTAGTAATCAAGGGGATTGATGGCCCATGCACATTTATAGTAAAAGGAAAGGTTTGTTGAAATAGCATTTTTAAACAACTTTCAAATTAAATTAAGTACAATTGAGCTTTAAACATGTATTGTTAGTTTTCACATTGAAATGAATAACTAGTGTAATGCAAAGTAAATATTCTTTTCTCATTTCAGTCTGTAAATCCCTCAGGCAGCTTTAATAGATCATAAATCCACATTTTGAAGCTAATATTATAAACAATTTCTTTCATATTTGTGATCTTTTCACCCATGTTAAGTTTGCCTCTCTGAATTTTATCTGCCTGTAATGAAACCGCCTTAGGTCAGGGCTAGGGAACCCTGGTCTTCGAGAGCTGCTATCCTGCATGTTTTAGATGTATCCTTCTTCCAACACACCTGATTCAAGTGATAAACCTCTTCTGCCTTCAGATTGCTTTTGTACTTGTTCATCTTATGGCTTAATATTTTTTTATTTCCATGTGTCTCTGAAATTATTCTTTCCTACTCGTAATAAAGATCCACACTGTTGCACTAAAGTGTTATAAAGTGTTGAAAAGCTCAGGATCTCCGCTTTGTGATGCCATTTGAACTTTGTGAAGTTTGTTAGCACAAACAGTTCATGAGTTACAGTCATTTGAATTCTGTAAAGTGTGAATTGCTGTGCTGAAAAAGTTGCTGTTGTTAAAGGGTTAATGCAATAAATTTCATATTGTCTGAACAAAAGAATTGAAGGTATATTAAGTGCAAAGAGAAGCCACAGTAAATATCACCAGTCTGGTTTATAGAAGCTGGTTTTCCCTGAAACACTTGTTTTTACTGTTGTAAATACTTCACATACATGCAGACTATCTTCATTCAGAAACAGAGAAATGCATACATGTGATGATGATAATGTCACTAAACTAACAAACCTAATGTTTGCCTGAGACATGCAGATTTCTTTATATCATTTCGGTATATTGTCATGTCCAAAAAATGTCTTGTTAGCCTAATAGTTTTCTGAGTGTTTGATGTGAATATGAAAAAAAAAAACAATTTAAAACTGTCAAATGGGTAAATAACTCAAAGCCATGACTGGGTCATGGTCATGACATGTATAGTAACAGTCTTATGCAGGAAGCCTGATCGTAGTACATCCCAGCACTTTCCATTGTAACGGGTTTTTTTCATGTTTGTTTCCATATCGCAGATGTACCAAAACTTCAGCCTCACCCTGGTTTAGAAAAGCATGAGGAGGAGGAGGAAGAAGAGGAAGAAAGTGAGGGAGGTGAGGAAGGTGGGAAGAAAAAGCTTCCTACAGGTTCAAAGTACAGGGTCCAGTCAGGCCCCCGAACACCAAACCCATACGCAGCCGACAACAGCAGCCTAATGTTCCCCATCCTCGTTGCTTTTGGGGTGTTCATCCCCACACTGTTCTGCCTATGTCGGCTGTAAGAGGACCATGAAGACGTCTGGAGGACAAAATAATACGCGAGACTATGAAGAGAGAGAGAGAGAGAGAGAGGGGGGAGAGCGAAGGTGAAGTCAAAGTGACAACAGCAGCACAGGTAAAAGCATACACACAGAAGAAGCTGGCGGATTAAAGCAAATCATAACGACTGAAGACAAAAAAACAGACGATACCTTTTTTGGAAAGCCACTGCATTGTGAGGTAGAAGCTGCTGCCATTGAGGAAAAACAGAAGATGTAGGAAGCGTATGCTGCGTGCTCCTTTGTGAATGTGTTTTGCATCCACCTCTGCTGACCCTTTTTTGAACAATGTTAGTAATTTTTTCCACTTGGCAGGATTTACAGATGCCAGCCCATTTCAGCAGCTAACGGATGCTCAGGAGTGATACGTCTGGGCCCATTTTATAAACAAAACATAGTTGCTTTTGTACTGGGTGTAGTGAGGAACCACACTCATTAACACTCCTGCTCAGCATCTGGTCAGACATGTTAATCTTCAAATTGGATGAAAATGGTGCTGCTTAGAAAAGAAATCAGATAGTTAGTGGGAATGCCAGTAAAAGAGGCTCCAAGGTTGTTGGGTTGTTTTTTTTTTTTCTTTCCCTGTTTGTTGCATTTTTGTGTCTTTCTTCATCTAGTTAGCTCTACATCATTGACGTGCCATCATTGATTTCCATAAGATGCTGAAAGAAGAATGATATTGCTATTGATCCAACCTTCGAGCCGACATGTTTCCTTGTCAGCTGACTACTTGCCTTTACAGACACATAGCAGGTTGGATTTTTTTGCAAATTTGCTATTGACGTGGTAATTTGTTTCACCGAACACTGATTCCAGACTTTTTAATCCGAATCCTAATGGGATTTCTGTTTCTGGTCAAAAGACATTGATGAATGCATCTAGTGAAAGGCAAAGTTTATTCTGTTTGGTCAAAGCTCAAGTTACTATCATTACATTACTAAATTTTATGGCCTCTTTTAGCTTTTATATTCATTTGTTACACCTGCATTTTGTCTCACCAAAGAGCTATTCTTTTTGTTTAATCTGACGAAAGGTGTATTTGGACCTCTGAGAGAATTGGTTTAAAGGAATTAGGGTTTTTGCCTTTTTCTACCTGTAGCTATACTGGGGAAAACTTGCGATGTTTGTTTGTTTTTGTTTTTCTTTTACATTGCTTTTTGTCATAAATGTATGTTTTTAATTTAAAAACAATGATTTCACTTTTGCCTGGCCATGAAATTCTGTACTTCTGTTGTTGTAAACTGAGGGAACAGGCTGCTGCAGCTCAGTGTTAATATAATAAATCGTAAGAATCTGTGCCAGGTTTTTATTTTTATTTTTTTCATACATCCACCAAATATCTCTCTACTTAACACAAATTCATCCACCTGCAGCAAGAGATAAGAAAGCACAACATTTCTGTCGATATCAAAACAAAAGTTTACTCCAATTGTTGACTTTTACTCAGCCTTTTCACAGTTCTTGTCTTAAAATGTCAGTCTGTTTTGTTTTTGTTTCTGTCAGTGCCATTAAGCTAATTGATTAAGCAAACTGGGGAAAAAAAATGTAATGTTTGAGCCTTTTTTATTGTCTTTTTTTTGTCCACATTGACTGTTTTCAATTTAAGTGTTGGCCTTTGGATAATTCTATCCCTTTTTTTTTTTATTTCAATGAGAATGAAATGAAAAGCAGCTTTATTCTCACTATTAGTCAAGTCGTGCTGTGAACCTTCCTACGTATGTATCTTGTTACCTCCCTTAGGTGCTCGGTTCTGCTCCAAGGATGATTTTGTAACTTTGCCTGTTTCACTAATGCGTCTTAAATGTCTCCCCAACCCGCTGCCAGTATCACTCTTACCATAGGCAATACTTGGAAAATGGTTAAAAAGTCAGGGTGTGTGTCTCTTTTTCTCACTTCTTGATTCTCCTTTCTATTTCTGATTGAGCAAAAAGGTTAGTGCCAGAAGATTTGTGATCTATAGTCAGCAGTTTGGGGGATATTAGTTTTTATTTAAGACATTTGAGCACCTTCTTTCCTCCTGAAAAGATGCAACAACTTGATTTGATTTAGCACCAAAGTCATCATGTTCTGTTCCTTTTCAAATCTACACAGTCGCGTGTGTATATAAGGTACAAGATCACACTTTTTATTGTGTGACAAAGGTTGTTCTCATCACTTTTGTGTTGTAGTTAAGGTGTTAGGGTTTATAAATTTTCTTGTGAGGACTGTGGCCTTTCTTCTGGGGAGGAACGGTTGTCGGTACAGAGTTTAAATTAAATAAAAATAAATGAATAAATCAACGGACAGCCTGATGAACTGTCTAAAAGTCAAATAAATGAGATTATTTCTGAAAATGTGGGATCTTCCATTCTATTATATATAATTTAAATCAGAGTGGGGCTGATCTGGAGATATTTTATAATCCACTTGGATTTGTATGTTTGTTTTTGTTTTTTTCTCCTCAGGATCTGTTTTGTTTGAATTTTTAACGTGATATTTTATTGGTGTGACCTTTTGCACTGCCTCATGTATTTTAAAATCGTCATTTTATGTGTGTTTGTGTTTGTTGCCTTGAATTATTGAATACATTGTGCTTTACCATCATCCGCCTTTGAGGTCACTCTTCTGTTGGCTTGTGTCAAAATGTCTTTTCAGAACATCCTTCCCCACCCTCCCACCCCGACCTTCCTTTTTCTTTTTTAACTCACGTTTCAAGGCTAGATTTTCATTCCACATAAGCAACTAGTGTTGGGAGTTTGTGCCTGTCAGCAGATTAAGTCCTGAGTCTGCAGTTAACCTCAGCTTTTCTAGGAGCAAAGCCAGTCAAAAAACTCTGAAAGGCATTGTAACAACTGTATAAAATTCATGTCCAGAAAACAGTCACATTTATTAAGCTCCTGACCAGCCTTTTTGTCAGACATGTAATTGCCTGTGCACCTGACAATTTTCTGAAACTAGAGTGGAATGAAGGTCTCGTCTCAGAGTCAAGTTTCCATATTTTTTTGTTTCCACACGAACCAAAGAAGTGCTGTCATTCCATCCAAATTCTAATGTTCTTTAAATGACAATTAAGGTTCTTTATTTCTCCATCCTTTCTTTGCTTGTCTGATAAAGCAGGGGAAGTCAATGTTAATTTTTTTTTTTTTTTTTTTTTAATTGTCACCACTGATTATTTCCCTCCCACAAAATCCAATATCTATTCCATGGCTTTTCAGTATCACTGAGAGTCATTTTAATTCATATTAATTTTTTTTGCCAGATGCTATCTCCTTCTTCTCACTCAAAAGTAAACACAAAAGATCAATTCAACTTAATTTGAGCAGACGAACATCAGCCGACTTTTCCACCGGTCTGCACACCAATAAACCAGGCCTGCCATCGATCACTCTGTGCGAGTGCGTGAAACAGTGAGTGTGTGCTTCATTTCATTAAAGAATATTACTGTATGACATCAATGCTCTTCTGAGGGCTACAGGCAGCAGCAGGTGGACTCAGAAATGTATCCAAGACCCCTGAACCTACTCAGATGTGGCATATATCTGCTAAATGGCAAATTCTGATAAATGCTGTCAATTTTTAATAAATGTGCTATTTTATCAGAACGTGTTGCTGTTGTTTTTGTTAATGACTCCAACATGCCTGATAAAGTCATTTCATTAGCTTTAAGTCAGTGCTTGTAACTATAGGTCTGGGGAGCAGAGGTCAGAGACTTGACCTTAAGTCACTATTTTTAGGACTTGGAACTTTCCTAACTCCATGGACAGGCTTGGCTTAATATTCACCAACCTACTCAGACTTTGACTTGAGCCAAATGAAATGTTTTTTTAAGGGCTCCGTAAGCTACAGAAATGGTGAAGATATTCCTTCTGGAGTCCAATAAAAAATCAGTGTACATTACAATGTGACTTTTAATAAAAAATGAACAGGTCTTAAACTGTATAATTTTGAAACACTGCTTTCTAGACCTTAAAGTCTGGAGTTTCGTGTGATAGTATTTAGCAAGGGATAATTTATTGCCCATGCGTTACTATCAGATATATATTCCAGGAAGGCGGAGGGGTGTTGTTCGCACGTGGGCAATACATTATCCCGCTTATTCTAGTTATTACAGCTTATTACTGCTACTACTCTTAACAGATTGGATAAAATAGCCATTAAAACGTCACGAATATTTACTTTCAAAGTGGCCGAACTACCTGCGGAGTGATATGATATCGTGAATCTGAAGTGACAAAACTCGTTGCCATTGGCAGCGGGCGGTTAATGAAAAAATCCGCCCGCTGAACCCTGGGAACGTCAATTCAAAGTGAATGGGAGCCGTCGCAACGTTCTAAAGGGCCGTAGAATATCAGTATATCGCGCTTTTACACGTCGGAGCTGACGTCAGGGTTCAGTGTATTTGCCCAAGGACACATGGACAGTTAGTGCCGGGACGCGAACCGCTGACTCTTCAGTCTTTAGAGCGGGTCACCAACTGAGCCACAGCTGCCCTTGTTTAAAGTCTTAATGTATGGAAAAAGGTTTTTCTCATAGTCTAATTTTACAGTATACTCAAAGGCACAATGCATATGGTAAGTGTATAATAAAACTTAATGATTTGACTAACTGATCAGCACCAGAATGATTCTAGTAAAACTTTTTGAAAATGTTTCTGTTGGTAAAAGACAATTTACTGCAAATTATGTATGTATGCATTCATTCATTCATACATGTATTAAAATGGTCTTTTCTGTGACACACAACAGGTACAATCTCAACCAAAAAAGTGGGCACACAAATACGAACTTGCATAAAGTCAAGATTTGGGATGAATGAAATGGCTGTTTGCAAAAGTTTAAAATTTTAATTTTGATAAAGACCAAGCACCTAGAATAGAATTAATACTTTTAACTGAGATATTATAGTTACAAAAGTTCAGATCCCTTTGTGTTTGTCAAGTGTGTTAAGTAAATAAAGCTGATAAATTAACCAAAATAAAGCATACATGTCTATAAATACAACAATTCAGTCCAACACATTTAGTTTGTAATACCTTCAAACTTCCAACAATTACCACTAGTTAATATTTCACAAATTTCAATTTTATCCAGAGCACATTTCTTCAAAATATTTGTGTTTTGGCAAAATGTTTCATGTGTTTAGTATATTTAATTTTATCAACATCCATTTCAAAGTTACAGTTTGACAAAGTGTAAAAGTTCTGTTAACTGGTTTCTTGTTCAGTGTGTCAGGTTTCATGACACTGATCAACAATGGTTTTGCTACTGGTAGAAAAAAATATCTGACTTTACTCAAATCACTTACACATATTCCAGACCTGCAAATCAGAATTTCTCCAGCTCTTAGCAGTATATCACACCGGACTTATAGTTCTATGAATTCAAAGTGATTAATCCATAAAGACCCAAACCCCTATCAATCAAAAGGTATTGACTGATATAAACTGTTTAATACCCGTTGATCCATTAATCCTATAATAACTGATGTAAAATACAGTTATTCATCTTTTCATAGTCATCAGATATGATCCATTTGGGGCAGCTGTGGCTCAGTTGGTAGAGCTGGTCGTCCAATGTCTGAAGGGTCAGCGGTTCGCGTCCCAGATCTGGCTGTCCATGTCTCGAAGTGTCCTTGGGCAAGACACCAAACCCTGATTTAGGCTCCCAATAGGACTGACAGAACCTTAGAAATGTGTGTGAATGTGAGGCTAATGTAAAGCGCTTTGAGCACCATGAAGGTGGAAAAGCGCTATATAAATGCAGTCCATTTAACACCATGGGGCCCTGATGAGTTTTGGAGGGAAAAAAAAGGCTTGAAATCAGAGTCCTGCACGGGTTCGGGTACCCGCGGGTGACCCGTGGGTGAACCGCAGATTTTCACGAAACGGGTGAAAAATGTTGTGCTGTGTCGGATACGGGTTCGGTTCGGGTCGGACGTGGGTGATCGCGGGTCTAATTTGCGGTTCATAGGCTAAAAACTGTTCTTTAGTTTGGACTTGTATAGCTGCCTCCAGTCGGCTTCCTTCTTGATGCGTTTTTCAAGCGTGTGTGTGCGCGCGCGCGTGAGCTCACGGATAAAAATAGTTTTTGAATGTATTATTTGTCTGCTACTGTTTAACAACATTTTTATTTGGCTCTGCCTTGGCTATGTCACTGTTCAGTATATTCGTGGCAATACATTTTGTATTTAAGTTTGACATTTTGTATTTAAGCTGACATTTTCTTCCGGGTTCGGGTCGGATATCGGGTTCGTTTATAGCGGGTCGGTTCGGGTGCGGATTTGTAATTTTTTTTCGTCGGAAAACGGGTCGGATACGGGTTTGAACATGACAGGTACGGGCGGTTGCGGTTTGTCAAAATCAGAACCGTGCAGGACTCTGCTTGAAATACCTTGAAACACTCCTGGAAATACTCCTGGAAATACATTGAAACACTCCTGGAAACACGTAGATGGGTATAAATAATTATTTAAAGCTCTGTTTAACCAGATTTGAAGATGGTCCAAAATTACCCTTACCATTTGAAGGCCTTAGTTGGAACTTACCATTTTAATACCAGGGGGCGCTGATGAGTTTTGGAAAAAAGTCTCAAAACACTTTGAAATACCTTGAAACAATCCTGGAAACATATAGATGGACATAACTAATGATTTAAAGCACTTTTTAACGAGATTTGAAAATGGTCCAAAGTGACCCTTTATATACCCTACTACGTCATTACCATTTGAACACCAGGGGGCACTAATGAGTTTTGGAAAAAAGGCTCAAAACACCTTGAAAAGCAGCCCAATGGTGTTGTCATAGTGACACATATCTTCAGTGAATCAGTCCAGTTTTGTCCTACCTGTCCAGGGAAGCTGAAAGTAGCATTTGGAAATAACTTGTTTTTGATCTGATCATCTTATTATACATTTGAGACTATGAACTATATGTGAATTGACATTTTTTTCATTTTCAAGAGGATCTGGCGGTCAGCACCTTTAACCAAACTGTAAGTATTTCTAAGCTTTTATTTACATGTAATAAAAAATAAAAATTTAAGGCAACATTTACTGCTGCTTCATTCTTCATTTTTTAGATTTTACTCCATTACCTTTAGCTACTTTTCATATTACAAATATTTGTCTCTTTTCTTGTTCTCATGAAACAATGAATGTCCAAATGGGTTGATTTTGAGATTCTGACAGCAGATTGTTTCAGTGCAAATTACAGTGCATTTCTCCAAAACTGCTGACAAATGCTAATCTGAAAGTGTTCATGAGGGAAAAAAATCCTTTTGGATATCATAGAAAAAGCATTGAAATGTTTCTCCTAAACGTAAGAAAAATGGCCTCTAGCAGATATACTTTTCATTGGACAGCAAAGTTACAAATTATATTATAGAAAATTATATAATATTGTAGGTTAACCTCCCAAAAGAATAGAAAATTATCTCACTAAACATGTACAACTATAATACGAACCCAAAAATATCAATTCTGGTAATCAAACACCACAGGGACCACTTTACTACACAATAGATTCTTTAACTTTTCATACTTTTTGTAAATTGTTCTGATACTGCTACATAATTCAGGTATTTAATGTATAACTTTTACATGAAATAGAGAATATACCCCATATACTGTTAAAATGTAAGACTTCTTCCTGCTCTGACCAATGAAGGTCACCATTTTGTAATAAATCCACTGTAATGGTACTCATGTGAAAGCAAACATTACCATTAAAACACTGATCTGCTGTCTTTTATCAAAACAGCCAAGGACATTTATGAGTGAGTTTATCGACACCGTCTGAAGCAAACACTGCAGATAAATTAATCGACTGATGGTCAAAGGTTTCAACATGCTGCCATAGCAGTTTAGAAACTCACATTATAGAGACAATTTCTTGTCTTAGTGAAATATTACACATTAAAGTTGAAGTAAGGACAATATTGCAAATGAAATCTAGAAAGTTACAAGTAGCCAACAACAAAAATTATTACTAGTGTGTGTGTCTCAGTATTTTAACCATAAAATACTAAATATCTGCAGGGAAAGTTAGGGTAACAATGATTTAAGATGTACATTTAGTACACTAAGAGGTTATAATAGTCTAACATGTGGGTGACAAACACTATTCCAGCAAATCCACAGCATCCAAAGTGTGAAGCGTCTTAGATTATGCACACAGTTCAACACCTGTGACTTTACTCAATCCCCAAAGTCTGAATGTCTGAATGTATTTCCTAAGAAGTTAACAGAGCAGACACAACTAGATTTAGTGGGATCACAGCACATGTACAGGCCTTTGTTTGTCCAGGTGTTGTTTTTTTCCCCCACTATTTTCAACCAACTGTGAAAACCTCTCAAAGTAGAACATTATATCTTAAAAGTGTCTGGGCTGAAAGACGAACACAGCTGAACAAAGTGGACAGACAGAAGTCATTAGACACTGGTATTTGTCATGAGCCATAGTTAATTTGACATTTAATAGCCAAAGAGTGACTCTATAAATATACAGTAACACATTCACAATTTGTTCATTAATACACACAGACATATATATATATAGATATATAGATATATTTATTTTACAAAACATAACATTCATAAATTAATAGATTTGACATTGAAGTGCATGTTTTTAGTGTTGTGTTTGTGCTCCTCCTAAACTGCCTGGAATATGCACACATGAAATGTTTCTTTTACTTCCCAGCAGTAAACAGTCTGATCTCAGTCTGACTTTATTTGTAGTACAGCACTATGAAAGGGGCGTGTGAGAGGTGAACACCGCTGGATCTGCAGGACCCCCCTGATCCAGCCTGACTGCAGTCCAACACCAAACCCAGCTCCAGCACATTATGCATCCCATCCCCCGCCACATCACCGTCAGTGTCCTGCAGAGCATGAGGGTTTGCTCCTAATGGCGCCCCTCTTGGAGACAACACCACCCGCCGCATGTTCACCAAACTGGGACCCCAAGAAGTGGTCCCTCCTGCAGTTTCTTGCAGACTCTTAAAAAGGAACTGCAGATCCAGTTTTAGCTCCAAAGTGTTACCCCGTGTCCATGAACTATATCTGAGGAGACAATTGGCAGAATGATTAATCAGGTCAAAAGTCTCTTAAGAGGCCTCCTTCAGTGCTGCTTTTTCTTTTTTCTTTTTTTTTTTCCCAGACGTCTTACCTCGTAGGAAGGTTTTGTTTTGCCAGTGATGGAAGCACAGGACGTATGTTAACATGTTGTGGATTTGAAAGTTGGAGGTGAAGCTCAGCACTCACAATTGTCAAGGATGAAATTTCCCTGGAGAGGAGAAACTCTACATTTGTATCTGAAGGAGAAAAAAAAAGAATGAATAAGAATAAGATAACATGGATGTTTTACTATCAGAGAACAACAACATGTACTTGTATCTAGCTCCAGTTAGATAAACCTCTCTACCAGTGAAGTGATGCTTTCACTCCCAATTCTGTCTTAATCTATCAGCAGGATATCTCAACAACTCTTGGAGGAGACATTAAGCCAGCTAAGACTCATTTGTATGCAGATAACATGGCCCTCTATACAGCTGCATAATCAAGCCATTAATGTTCTGTGACCTGCTTTTACAGAAAATCAGCTGGCACCTCTACAGTTTAGGATTAGATGTGAATGCAAAGAAATGGCATGTGGTGTTTATCAGATAACATGTATAATGTCTGTGTTTAAGATAGAGGGTGGAGATTACACACTGATTTGTTTGTGTAAACTGTTAATTTTACAGCTTTATGTGTGTAGAAATAAGGATTTTCTTTATGTGAATATGTAGTTTCCTTAACTATACAGTTACAGACACTTCCACTTGTTTATTTAAGTCTTGTTTATTATTTAACTATTGTGATGGAACTCTTTCTTCTTCATAGGAGTTCCCATTTTATTGCTAATAATATAGAATTCTGAGTGTTCTGTTTGTTGTTACTGTGGAAATAATTCAAGGGGATTCTAAATATTGTATTGAGAATAACTTATGTCATGTGTGCATATTATTGGCCTGGTGTACATTGTTGTTTTCATGTCTCCGCGTTTGACTTTCTCTGAAAACAACTGGTTAAGCATTGCATTAGAATGTCTTTATAGTTGATTTGACTTGGACTTACCTCCCCTCGTGCGCCCTTGAATTCCCTTTACGCTCCTGCAGTTAATTCTTTGCCGACAGCAGTGGTAAACCCTTCGGATAAAGTTGAAAAGGGATTTCCCTGGAAAAACCAATCCATGTGAGACACCCGGAGAAAAAGGTCGAATCCGGAGGTGCATCAGAGTGGCATCATCCTGAGGAGCGCGTGCGTTATCTATCCAGGGCGCACTGAGTTCTGCGCACCGCTCCAGATGCGCCTCCGTGATCTCGCGCCTCCACCGCCTCAACACGTCTGTGCGTAAAGTTGATTTCTTGGATTCCTCTTGTGTAGTCCTCTGTGACATGACTCGGCTATACACTCCAATGTCACTTGTCATAACCGAGAGAAGAAATAAAGCAATCCAAATGTGAGGGGAAGACATGGTGATGGTTCCAGTCCCTGCTCAATGGAACATCGCCGGTGAATGAAAGGCAGCTTCTCTTCATCCGCTGCGTATTTAAGCCCACTGACAATGGGGACATCTTCCCACTTAGAATTTGAATCCTGACCCTTCTCACAGACCCTGCCCCTCTTTTTTTGTCCGTGCCCTTAACCACCCATTTACCCCCCACGGCATTCTTTTAATGCGCTTGCATAATGAGGCGCCCCGAAGAGCGCCGGCCTCACCTTTTCACATTCAGCTACTTAACTAATGACTCTAATTACACCATGTTTGGACCATCAAGAACCACCTTATTCAGAAGGTGTAGCCTATGGCACATTCTGACATAACATGAAAAATAAGATTTTATGAGCATGGGTTTGACTTCAACAGCCTCTGGGAAAGGAGGTATTAAGCCGTTGGTGGGAAACAACGGGGTCACATGGGGGCCACGGATGGCCCTAATAAGGCCACGGCCCCTGTGGTCTTAAACAAGCACTTACAAACGAAGCTCACATAAGACTTAACTCTGAGAGGATCATGTATTCATTTAATACATCAGAAGACAGTGATTCACTAAACATTCAAAGGGAGGCAATCTGGCATATGTGAATAAAAACACACACACACACACACACACACAATAGACATAGTGACCAAATAGTAAAATAGTTTTTTACTAGTTGATTTAATATAAATACACTTTTGTGTAAGATACCTTTTAATAATATGTGCAGTGAAAGCAATATTGTGTTTTTAAGCTTTTTTTTTTTTCTATTTAGTATTTAAATAATAAATATAGGCTACATTCACTGGACTAAAGGGAAAGTCTATGAAAAACTAAAATGTGTCCACAGGAATTTTTACAGTTGGGGTGTGTGTCTCTGCTTCAACAATGTAGTTTGCACTACAATTATAGACAAAAATTGTGACAAAAATCTGTTCTCAAACAAGCACAAAATGTGTGACTAAACTGTTTTGATCAAATGTTTCTTTGTTTTTGCATTTGTTCCATTTATAAAACTTAAATAAAGGTTGTCAGAGTGGCTCCAACTGCAACACTGTAAAATTCTCTAAGATTTTACCAAATAACACTTTAGCTTTTCCTCATATGCCTCTTTTCCACTGCACTTTTCCAGCATGACTCACATCTGCTCGACTCAGTTCTTCATGATTTTGGTGATTTTCCACTGGGGGTTGTACCTTGTACCTGTTTTTTTGTACCACCTCCAATGAGGTTCTATTCAGGCTGAGTCAGGACTGAAATTTCACTACTGGTCACTGATTGGTCAGGAATGTCGTCACAAGTGCAACAAGGTGTGAGCGTCCAATGCAAACACTGTACACTGACAAGAGTGAAAGCAGAGAAGATCTTTAGAAAACCTCTGTCGACAAAAAAACACTTTTCTCTATCATTTTACACATAGCTCAGTCCACATAGGCCGCACCATACAATGTGACATCTATTGTTTATAAGGCATTAGCCTACAATCTTTTGGCAACTCTTATCCACTGGTCCTCAGCTTCATACTTCATATTTTCTGTGGCTTTCATAACATCTCATCACTTGTATCCCTTTGTCATTTCACTTTTTCTGACTGAAAAACAAGTACAGCATCACCATGATGTCATCCATTGTTGGTACTGTTTACTATACTGAATGAGATGTATGTCACCTATAATATATTATAATCATGACAGTTTCAACTCCACTGAACACACCTGTCTCATTTGTACGAGAGCCGAGCTGGTTCCATGCAGTGGAAAAAGGGCATGAGTGAAGACATTTCTAAATAGAAAACTTCAGTTAGGTAAAGAAGAAAATGTCATATTTACATCCAAGGTCAAACACTTTCAAACGCTCGGTTTTCCATAACAGCTACACAGCTCAGAGTAGGTTGACCCCGTGTTTTAGTAGTCTGTGTCGGGCCTTGGTGGGCAGGGAGAAGGCACTGTCCTGGTGGTTAGGGATGCCCGAGTTCCTCAGTGATCCCCCATGTTGCAGGAAATAAGTCTCCTGGGCCACGCTGCGGGTTCCATATACAGCAGCACCGGCACTCCTGTGGTGAAAAAGTCATCCACATTTGCATGTCAAGCATAAAAAAAGACAGTACACAACAGGAAAAAAACAGACACAATAAAATTGCCAGTAGGTTTAGGGATGTTAATCAGGTAAATATGTGTGGTAGAGTCTGATGTGAGTGAGAATTGTTCATACAGATGTGAGTGACTAACACATCAAATCCCTTCCCCCGTGTTTTGCCATGAAAACAACTAGAAACCCCCATCCACCACCACTGCCTCCACTATGTCACTGCCATACTGACCTGATAATAGCCTCCTGCAGAGTTTCAGTGTTACAGAAATGCGAGTGAAGCAGTGATGTGGCTCTCACAAAAGGACGCTCATGGGTTGCCCCTGGTCGACCAGACAGGTTGGCTACAGTGACACACAAAAACAGGCGGCTCGGTACCTGGAGAAGACATGGCTGCTACACAAAGGAATGCTGATCACAGTCCTACTAATTAGCCATTAACTCATGCGAACACAAATATAACCCTAAAACCACCCCCGTGATTCCCCTGGTGGACAAGGCAGGGCAGAAGATCTTGTACTCACTCTAGTAGAAAAGAAGTAAGAAGTGGGAAACTGGAAAAGACAGAATATTGCCAGAAATATCACACATGAGAAAAAAATGCAAAGAGACAGTC
Organism: Siphamia tubifer; assembly: GCA_020466265.1. Classification (NCBI taxonomy): domain Eukaryota; kingdom Metazoa; phylum Chordata; class Actinopteri; order Kurtiformes; family Apogonidae; genus Siphamia; species Siphamia tubifer. The sequence continues at coordinate 27,332,696 of CM035791.1, read as the reverse complement.
ATGCAAAAGCAAGAAGAGTCAAGGTAACAGTTTCATATGAGCCTCACATGTCATCGTGCTCTGAGTGCAGTCAAAGTGGGCAAAGACGTAGGGTACTTGAACGCCTGGAGGTCCTGGAATTATGGCCCTCAGATGAGCCTCTAGTCCATTGAGCGCTGCCAAGCTGCTGTGATACTGGGTACAAACCACAAAGAGTCAGCTGACAAAACCATATATTAACATCACAAAAACAAATTAGTGTACTCGTGTACTTATAAACTGGAAGGACTGACTTACATTAATGTTTGACTATTTTAAAGGTTAGGTTGCAGTTTAGCTCAAAACTAAATTGGATTCACAGTGTAATGAGTCACAGTTGGAGCGAGATATTGTAATGTAAGACATCAACTGTGTCCCAAAAGCAATTTTGTTGTCTATGTAGACCTGTACAATAACAGGAACATTTAAAATATGCAACACTGTTCAATATTGTAATGGCGACACATATTTCAAAATTAATTGTCATAATAATAATTGTGAGCATCTATTTTAGTTCACTAGAATAATATATGCACATATTAATATTTTAAATGTAGATATTACAGGCAGCCTATATTATACCATAGAAGAAAAGCTTTTCTCCAGCATTTAAGGCTGGACTACAAAAAAAATACTAACACTACATGATCAGTGAGTTCACAACACATTCATTGCAGCTGTCATAAATGTCACATAAAACATTCATAACTGTCTCATGAGACATGACTCAACGTTCACAGCTAACCTTTTATGAATGAGGAAGACAGAATGATGATAACTTGTCAAAATAAAAGTCTAACAATTGCAAAGCAGCATTGCAGTTTTTGTTCCAAACCTCTTACCCGATAACATCACATGTGAGTCAATGAGCTAGTCTAAAAAGACAGAACATGGTCAAATAAATAATTTTTGTTTCACAAAAAAATATTTGTTTTATAATGTAATCTTTGCAGATGATTTCTTATCTTTTTGCTACTGGGGATATTCAACTATTCCAGGTTACACAAATACGGGTCAGCTGAATGTGGGCTAGTTTACCTCACAGTGTTAAACTCAGTAATTACAAATACTTAATAAGTTGTATCGTAAAGTGACGTTCAATGATGACTTCATAAAATATTCATGAAATATTTACAAAGGCTGGAGAGATTAAATGAATAACATCCAGGTTACACAAATACAAGTCAGCTGAATGTAAGCTAGTGTGATTACAAATAGGTAGCAGGTTTATATATATATATATATATATATATATATATATATATATATATATATATATATATATATATATATATATATATATATATATATATATATATATATATATATATATATATATATATATATATAATACTGCAATGCTGTTTTGAGATTATTGGACTTTTATTTTGACAAGTTATTGTCATTCTGTCTTCAACATTTATGAAGGTTTAGTATGAATGTTGAGTCATGTCTTTTGAAAGACTCATGAATGCTTGTATGTGCAGTTTATAGCAGCTGCTCTGAATGTGTTATGAATTCATCCATCAAGTCAAGTGTTGCCTTTTATAGTTTTAAGACTTATCTATTTTTGTGGTGACAGAAATTTTGTTTTCTCTACACTCTACCTGATTTAAATGATTTATTATCATTTATTTTATGATAATAATAATAATAATAACATACAGTTTCCCCTGAAATTGGAATATTTTTGTTGTCTAACACATTCTTCTTTTTATTCCTATTTAAACACATCAGTAATCACTTTTTTACCCAGTTACGCTATCTATGAAGTATAAATCACATTGTCATAATCATTCAGTGTGAAGAGATAAAAAATACTTTATTCCAACTGTGAAGGAAAAAGTGTATTATTCCTCTGCATTTCTTGTTTTTGGTGAAAGTCAGGTATTTTCCCATATTTAATTTACAGATCATATTACTGTTCATAAAATCTCAGTGCAAATGGAAAGGTTATTCTATAACAAAATAAAAAGTAACTTATTGAGCTACCGTAAATTCCGGACTATAAGCCGCTACTTTTTTCCCAAACTTTCAACCTTGCGGCTTTTTCAGTGATGCGGCCAATTTATGTAATTTTCCTAACGGCCGCCAGAGGCGCTCGAGTAGAAAAGGTAAGATTTAGACCGGTGGAATATATGCGTTGAGGAAGACTGAATGAAAAAGGAGGGGCGGAACAAACGCAGGGTGACTGGTTTAAGTGGGGAACGGTAAAGTTGACGGACAGGTGTACAAGGGGTAAAAAGTTGCTTAAAGAAAAACCCGCGGCGGTGTGTGAGAGAAGACAGAGGCTCGACCAGACCCTGTGGATTGTTTTTGCACGTTGGCACGGAGGAGTTTGACCTGAACTCTCTGCGAAAGAGAAAGTTATCGCTGACTCTGCGATAGATGAGGCGAGGCGGCGACCAGCCACCTGTTTGTGGATGCGGCGACCAGCCACCTGTTTGTGGATGCGGCGACCAGCCACCTGTTTGTGGATGCAGGCGGACATTTTTCCCTCCCTTACCTTTGGAAATATACACTTTTTTTTCCTTGGATTACTTTCAACGGGACCCGGACTCTGCAGGTCTGCATCAAACCTTAAGTATCATTTTCCGTTCATTTTGCCGGCTGTGATTTTTGGACTGTGGACTTTAACCCTTGTGCGGTCCTTCGGGTCAAACAGACCCGGTGGTTCACAAATGTACCTTTTTATATGTACTGTAGGATGCCATTGCTTACTACTGAAAACAGTAATATATCCTTGGGGGGTGGGGTGATGAGTCTATGGAACTGAACTTTGGAATCTGGGTTTTTAAGACCCGATTGTAGGACACAGCCAGTGTGCCTTTTACGAAGGACCTCACAAGGGTTAATGAAGGACATTTAGTTTCATTCGCGGGACTTGAAGTCGGGTTTGGGTTAATTTTGTGTTTGTGTTACATGTTTTAATGTGGGCACATGCGGCTTATATACAGGTGCGGCTTGTGTATGTACAAAATCGGTTTTCCTCTTAGAATGAGGTGGGTGCGGCTAATAATCAGGTGCGCTCTATAGTCCGGAAATTACGGTAAATATATCATAAAGTGAACATAAAAACAATTTCCTAAAACCACTACTACATTGGTTTTACTGATGAATCAACATGGGAAAAGATGTTTATTAAAAAGCCTCTAAATGACAAAATGAGTCATATGTGATACTGCTGAAACGGCAGGAAACTCATTTTTACCTGAAGTGTTTTAATGTATTGGTTGGATTACTGGTTCAATAGTTATTAAACATTTAAGATCAGTAAATTATTTTAGTTGTTGGCTTTTTAGGGTCTTTGAGAGTTAAAGAAAACAAAAATGTAACATTGGAACACGTGAGTAGATTTGACGTAAATAAAAGCCAATTACTTAAATCAACAAAGAAATGAATGACAATGAGAGGCACCAATAGAAGACGAACAGTTTGTGGTTTTAATTCTACACTCAGGTACCAATAAAGCACAAGAGCATGAGGTGAAGTTATAAAAAATGCTCACACAGTGGAGGAGGATGTGGAAATAATCATAGAAATATCATGTGTCTGGCAGAGTTATGAGGATTGAGCAAGATAAAAGCAGTTAGCTGAAATATTTGGTACAAGACAGTTACGTAATAATTGTGATGATGATGATGATGATGATGATGATGATGTGACTTGCAATAAATGAACTAAACTCAACAGTTGCTGCCAAAATGACGCCAATTAATCTGAGCGTATCTGACAGTTTGCTGATTCTTCTTTTTTTTTTTTTTAAAGGAAACATTTATTGAACAAGTGGTGTCAGGCACAACAGACTCCACCTCCTGTAAACATTTTAACATGATTTGCCCTATTTTTTATCATTGCAAGAATATATTTTTGGTGACTGTGACCTTGACCTTTGACCTACATTCTCCAAAATGTAATGGGCTCTATTCTGGACTACCTCACATGTTTCTTGATAATTTCATGGAAATTGGGCCAGTAGTTTTTATGTAACATTGCCGACAAACAGATGGTCAAACTGACAAACAAACAAACAAAATAACCCACAAACCAATAACAATACCCTTCCCCCCTTTCGGGTGTTGGGGTAACTAAAAATAATGTCAAACTACTGGTAAAAACAAAAAAGAAAAAGAGGGGGGGGGTAAAGGTAAGGTAGAACAGGTAACTTTAACATTTCGCATAAAATTTATATTTCAAATGTACAAATGAAGACATGTTGTGTTTTGTTTATCAAATATATGTTTTTTTTAGTGCAGTTGTTTTGTTTGTTGCATATTCGAAATAAATTAAACTGAACTGAACTGAATATTCAGATAAAAACCAAACAAAGTGTTAGGTCCTAATTCAAGTCAGTTCTTTCTAAAATAAACATCAAGGTGAAATATAACAGGTAACAGTACCTCCAAGAACACAAGGGTGCCATGAACTTTACTTATCAGTAAATCATAGCAGTGAAAAAAGAGCATACAGGCCGATACTGATACATGGAGAAAAAAAAAAAAATCAACCCAGTATATCAGCTGGCCAATATATCGGTCTATCATTATTTTGAATGACAATGAAACTATACAGCCATTTAAATAAATTACAGTCAGAGTTGGGTAATCCCAGCTCCAAAAAGTAAAATTGGTTCTTCCTATTCACTTCATACATGTGATTCCACTAAATATTCATCTGCCTGGATGAGGAGTTGTGTGGTTGGAACAAATACTTTGCAGGACTTTTACTCTTTGGAGCTGGGATTACCTAACTCTGGTTACAGTCATACATTAAACATATGAAAAGCTTACATTCATTCAAAAAATACCCAAGGAAATACAGGAATGCAGAGGACTGTTTTGACTGTCACAACTCAACTGCTGTAAAGATTAAAAAAATAAATAAAAATGTAATGTTTTATGATGCATGTGTTGAGATGGAATGTTCAGCTTACTGTTGATAATGAATTGTAAACTAGTTTTTATTTAGGCATGTGTTTTGTAACTGTATTTGTATTATAATGGACCCGAAAAGAATAGCAACCACTATGGTGGAAGTTAATGGGGATTTGTTTAAACAATAAACACATGTTAATAAAACCCTTCACTGTCAGGGTATTTCCACTATTATAAGTATAGTAGTAGTTGGTATCAACTAGGCCAAGTAAAAATTACTTAGAATATTATGTATATATGCTGTCATTTTTGGTTGTGACACTATTGTTGATCAAATGTATTGTATTAGATGTTTTTTTGTTTGCTTGTTTTTTTAGGGGGGGGTTACATTCACCTCATCCATCAGTATATTTGTTTACCATTTGTCTGACTTTAATGTAAGATGTTTTTTCAAGGTAATATTGTAATAATTATAGTGACATTTTAGATAAATAACATCAAAATAGTCAAATGTATCCACAGATAGCCATTCACTAAAACCATTCCAATAAGCATTAGATGTTCTTAATGTATGTGTGAGTTGTTATCGGGAAAAATTGGTCAATTTAAATATAGCCTCTTTCTGCAAGATTTTCATTTTTTACCCAAATTTTTTGAATGACATTTGCACATAAATAAATCTTGATAGCTTTACAAGTGACAATTATGAGAAATGTTGGCTTTTTCAAACGTTGTCACGGTGGTCTGTTAATTATTTCGTGTCTTTTATTGTGCATTTTCATATCACAAAGATGAAAATGCTGCTTCCCAATCTAGGTTTATAACAGCTTGAAAAAAAAAAAAAAGTGGTATACGTTTGTGCAGAAGAAGTTTGAGTAATGAGAAAAACACTTCAAGTATGAGCAGCTTAGTGTTTGGTTCTCACCACTTCCTCCATCGAGGCTGTGTCACTCAGGAAGTGAGACTCCACCAGCAGGGCCAGAACCAGACCTTTAACTCGGTGCAGATACAGCGTCATGGGCACCAGTGGGCTTTCGTTCCGACTGTTGGCAGCACCAGAGCAGCCATGTGTACTCCCACCACTGCCTTTCCTGCTGTCCTCCCCCACCTTGTGATCATGTGACTCTTCTTTCCCACATTCAGCCGCTCTGAAATCAAACACTGTCCCACAAGCTCCGTTAAGATGGGAGTTTTCCTCCAGCCCTGAGTTATCTCCTAACTGACTCATTCCACCACCGTTGGTTTGAAAACTGTGATAAAATGATTCGTCTTCCTCGGCATCATGGGAGCTTTTTCCATTTGAGAGAGGACACTGTGACTGTGTGGGGGGATGAAGTAGGTCAGTGGTGTTCTGTGATGGGTCTGGACTAAATACATTATCTGATGCTGACAAGCAAGGGCTGAAGGACACCTTCTGAGATGAATGGCTAGAGCCTGCATTGGACGGTTCTGAGTCAGTAGAGGGCGTGTCAGATAATGTTCTTGAAAGGCGGGTCTTTTTAGGGATGGTGTCTTTGTGTGGAGTTGAATGGAACCTGGAGGGAGACAATCAGTATTATCAGTGATTTGACATTACTTTCATGTGTAGAAGCTTAAAAGGATAAAATAATCGAGAAAATTTGTGATAGAATTAATGCTGTGCATTTTATTTTGTAGAGTCTTGCAGCAGTGCATTACCTCTGTAGTTTTAATTTGATTCAATACAAAAAAAATGGCTAAACCTTCCATTTTCCCCCTACATTTTAAAGGAATCAACAATGAATAAACTGAAACCCCATTCAGGCAGAAACCTAATGACTGTTTTCCCTGTTTATATTCATTCATATATTTATATATGATGTGTTTTGTCAAAGAACCAGGATCAAATGAAAAGAGAAAAGACGAAGCTTTGAATTCCCTATCAATTATAGTTGAAGTTATAGTTGAAGTCCTTCTCCGTCGTTGAATGAATATTATTTTGTGATTAGTACATGTGATTATTTTCTCATTTAGGATTCATGACAAAATGCACTTCGATCATCCATGAGCATATTTGTTTAATGTTTTCTTACTACACTGTAGATTTTGCAGTGTTAATTTGGAGATAATGGGACCAAATACACTCTAGAAGAAGTTAAATAAACTCTCTAAGTGTTGATTTAACACTGCAAAATTTACTGTGTAATTACAATTGACAACCTTTATAAATATATATATTTTTAATAAATATTGTAATGATATTATGATAAATGATACATGAAAATGCACCGTTTTTAGTCCAACTCACGCAGTGTCAAGTCCAGGGGTTTTCAGATTGTTCATCATTTTTTAAGATTATATATCTATATATTTGTTTTCACATAGGGAAAAGAGCTCTATCTAAAACATATTTTTAACTGTTTTCTCTTTCAACTGTCTTAGCGTTGTATGTATTCCTTATCTTACCATATTGTCTGTTTAAGTCATACTGTATTATATTTCTTTTATATTTTTGTCAATGATGTCCAAGACAAGTGTCCTTGAGAAGGCAATACCAGATATTTCAGTCTTATTACTATTGTTGAAAGTGCTTCTATAAAAGTCTATAAATGAAATGCATGATTATGTATTATTTATGATTAACCTCCAAAGCCCTTTTACCCTTGGTCTTCAGACTCAAGCGCTGGATAACTACAAGGTATGAGTAAGTGAGGATTTAGAGGCTCAGCTGGGATTTTAGTGCAAACCCCCACACACAGAAGGCCACAGAAGTCAAATATAAAACATTTAAAATCAGTTCTAAAGCTGAGAAGCAACCAGTGAAGAGAAACAACAGCAGGGTGTCTGTAATAATTTTTTCATGATTTGGTTCAAAGTCTGACAGCTACATTTTAGACATTATGAAGCTGTTAAATCATGTCTTGCTATACAGTAATAAAATCATGAATAGTGTTAGTTAAAAGGAATTCATAGAAATATCTATAAATAAAAAAATCATACTTGAACTCCTTGTCAATTGGAGTAGACTGCAGGTCCTGAAGTTCTGACATTGTCAAGAACACAGTGATGGAGCTGACTGTTCCTCCAGCTGAACTGGAAGCACTTTGTCCATTGGGCTTGTGGGCCTAAATGATAAATGAAAAACTGTGTTATCACGTGGTCTGTGCAGGACTGTGGCAGGAAATAATAACCTTATCGTGTGGTTCATCAAAATGTTAGTGAAGTAAAACCCTTCTTTGTCTCAGCAAAACCAATTCATTTGTTGCTTCAGTTTAACTTGTTAAAGTATGGAACCAAATCATGTACTAAATACTCCTGCAGTTATGTGCCCTAGTTGTAAAATAAAATCTTCTCTGTTACATGTCTAACCTTGTTGTATGTTTCACTCTCATGAACCATGACCTTCATTGTAAGATTTGGGGACATCTGTGTGCTCACAACTCTATAAAATACACAAAAGAAATGTCAGTTTCACAATCTAGTGAATACAAAAAACAGTGTCGGGGATGCAAAGTGTCAAAATGTAATCTTACCTTCCCCTGAAAAGAATACATCCTACCAACACTAGAGGGCAGCGCTGACATGCCTGAAGAATGAGGGCAGCTTTGAGCAGGAGAAGTGGGTCAACCTGAGGATGAGAACCAGCTTTACTTATAAAAACTAAGGACTAGGGGTCAAAAATAACATGATACATAGTAGAACTTAAAGTCTTTATACATAATTTTAGTCTTCTTTTGATCCAAATCTATTCTCTAGAATTCACTACATTGTCTATTAGTTGCTTTTTAAGTTTACAGTTTTACTCCCCTTCTCTGCATCCAGAATGTTTGAGGTAAATTGAAGTTCCTCTATAGGTTGTGAAAATACACTTACTCCTTAAGATAAATGAACAGTTTTGAAACCTTGTTGGATTCATTGGAAAATGCTTTTTCATAAAACTGTAAACTGATCTGTTTATTTTTTTAAAGGTGTGTTTCTCACACAAACCTCTAAAAAGATGTCATAAAGTATCATATATTTCTGTATACCACCACCAGCAGTATAAGTATTTAAGTCAGTGGAACCATAAACATGAATGATATTAAATTGCAACATTTATGTCACTCCACTGCTTTAACTTTTATACTTCATCATTTGCTGATATTTACAAAATAATTTAAGTACATAAGAGTTTCCCTATAATGAAGCACTGTTAGTATAGCAAATAGTAATTTTAACAAGGAAAGAATCTGGGTACTGATAGCTTCATATTTGAGAATATTATGTAATAGTAAAATTAATGCAATAAGAATGGTTGTGCTGAGGAAAAATAGGTTGTTATGTTTTTGTCATATGACAACAGGGTGGTTGCTCTTTATCCAAATGAAAATTCCAGACTTTTTCAAAACTGTCATTTTCAACCAATACCTTGACTTTATGTACTTGTATAATTGTGTGCCTACTTATTTGGTTGAGATTGTACCTGTTGTGTGTAGTAGAAAAGTGAATTTTAACATATGTACGAATGAATGCATAACTTGATGTAAAATGACTTTTACTGACAGAAATGTTTTCAAAACATTAAAATCACATAAGTGCATCAATATGACATAAACAAGTTTCACCAGAATCATTCCACTCCCAACCAGTTAGTCAAATAATATGACTTTTTTTTTTTTATTGGCTTTCTTCATGTATTTATTATCTTACAAGTTAATGCGCCTTTGAAGATACTAATCATCCAATTGTCTATCAAGACTTTCAAACAAAATTCCATACTTTTGAAGGTCTGGGAAAAAGGTGTTTCCAAGCTCCATCCTTTTTAAAAATGTTCAAGACTTACCCAAGCACTCTGGACAGAATAGGTATGTGTCACATGGTTTTTGCAAAAGCTTAAAATAATCCAAACAATGTGATTTGACAAAGTATGGCAAAGGCATCAATATTACTATTTAGATAATAGATACTTCTGATAGGCCAATCGTCCAGTAGTGTCTAGGATTTATTTATTTACTTGATAAGTTTATGCAGTTTTGAATATATTCCTCACGTCCAAAATAAAACACAAAATTGTTGCTGGGTGTCAAGACAATTTTTCCACTTACACAATAACAACAGGACATTGTGACACACTCATATCCTGTATGTAAATATCTAAGTGAGACAGCAGTATAACTAAATGCAGAAGTGTGACAACAGTTCATACATACATTTGTTGCATCAATGGTTTTCAAACAGCTGAAGATATGATGAAGCTCTGAAGATCCTGCTTGCAGGTGTGAGAGGTACTGAGCCCATCGCACGGCCAGAACCTCACGACTATTATGCTGCATAACAGAACAAAGTACAGTTAATCATGAGGGTAGGATTGTGAAAGGATACGGAGCACAAATCCACCTCAGTATTTAGAACAAATGTATCCGTCTCCACTTAACTTAACTTGAAAATGTACTAGGACATTATTCATAAATAAAACAATACATTTGACAGGTGGTAAGCATAATTATTGAGCCACAGATCCTTTTGGGGAAAGTCGTATCTAGAAGATTCAACCTTCAACAAGTCAATTGTTATATGCTGTGTTATATAACTGCAATATAACTGATGTGTTATATACACAGTGGTACTGAACAATGAAATTCTTAACTTTGTGACTTCTCTTCACATGTCTAACGTAAATGATTAAACTAAATTATTACATAAAGGAAATACTATGTATAACTGAAACAATTTAAACTAAACTGAAAGGAAATAAACTCCACACTAAGCAATGAAAAATAACTAGGTAAAATAAAATAAATCCAGTACTCTGTGCTAACAGTAAGTGTATCACATGTAAAATAAACAAACATTGATTGTACAAGATATAAAACAGTGTCACAGTGAAGTTCAATATGAGAGTCACTTTTTCTGATACACACGTTAAAGTCCAGGGGTTTATAAAATATTTATAATTCATTTGTTTATCTGCTTTATGTATTTATGGTTTGTTTTTTTTTCTTTTCCATGCTTATAGTTTTTATCGCTCACTGCTATAAAGATTTCTATGTTTTATGTAAAGCACTTTGAATTATTTTGTACATTAAACGTATAATATGAATAAACCTGCCTTGCCTTGAATTGCTTTGCCTTTGCCACATGCACATTTTCAATCAAATATGTGGTTTACACTGTGATGTGTGAAGTCATGTGTTATTATGCAGGAACACATGGGCTCCATACTTTGTTTAATTACCGAGTTCAGTTTTGAAAATTAAATCAAATGTTAAAAGCTAAACCAAGTTACCTACTTGTTACTGGCACAGATTTATTGCCTTTATACTCCTTTTATGTGAAATTGACTCTTAAGTAATTGTTCATTTGTCTCCTTCTGTTTTTGTCACGTTTAAGCATAATCTTTAAATATAAACTGAAACAGATCAAAAGACAAAGGTTATTACTGATGGGCATCTGAAGACTATACCTGGTAGCTCTGGCGGACAGAGCCATTGTAAAAACAGAAGAGGTCTATGAGCTGATCCAGGAGCTCACAGACACTTATTGTGGGGACGTCTACTGAGCAGCCCAGAGCCTAAAGGCACACAAACCAAAGAATCGCATCAAAATAAACCCTCAAAGACTTACTGTAAGGACAAAGCCTAGTCACAATCATATTATTATACCTCCAGTGACATAACTCACCCAGAGAAAGTCATCCCTTCTGCGGATGGCATACTTGTTCCGGCGAAGCCTGAGCACACGCACCAATGAGGAGGAAAGTTCAGAGACACAGCGGACCACGCCAGCGAGCTGTCCACAGAGCAGCTCCTTCTTATCCATAGAAGTCTGAAAGAAATATGAATGAAATACAATGTCATAGTCCAATATTTGCTGTTTTTTAAAAGGTATAAACCATCATGTTGGTATGCTCTTGCTTTTGTTTACCGTGTTGGTATGTGATTATTGTTGAAATATATTGTATAATATGTTATACAGACTATCAAATAGATCAGGGCTGTCCAATCCTGGTCCTCGGGGACCGGTATGTTGCATGTTTTAGATGTATCCCTCTTCCAACGCACCTGATTCAAATGCAAAGCCTATTTCTCAAGCTCTGCAGAAGCCTGATAATGATAGCCAGGGGTGCTAAAAGAGGGAAACATCTAAAACATCCAGGACACTAGCCCTTGAGGACCAGGATTGGAAATCCCTGAATTAGTTAGTTAGTGTAATATACAGAACTTTTCCTTATCTGTTTAATATCTGTTGTTCACATTCAGGCCTATATTACTATCTATCTATCTTACATATCTAGTTACAGATTTACCTCTAGGCTAAGGAGGCACTGGTGTAATAGTCTGTATATTTTTTTAAATATGTCCTTTTTTTTTCTTCTTTCTTTTTGTCTTTTCTTTCTTATATAAACTATTTTTTATACTATGTATATTATATATTGGATACTGTATGGTGTGTGATATGGACATGTGTCTGCAATAAAGTTTATTATTATTATTATTATTATTATTATTATTATTATTATTATTATTATTATTATTATTATTATTATTAACCTCTTAGGATGCCCGGGGGCAAGCGACTCCCACCGGGTTGCCAACATACTACATCCTAAATGAGGTTAAAAATATTTTTAAAAACAATCATACCAGTGTTTCCACATAGATAACTGGTATTTCACAGCACTGACACCTGGATTTGACAGTTGTACAATAATAGAATTCTGAGAGTTATTCAATCTGCATTAGATTCCTCAGCAGGGCATGGAACATGTCAATTACTACACATTTTTTGTTGCTGTAGAACAAGTTTTTTTATTATTTGCAGATGAATCCTAGTAGTAGTAGTAGTAGTAGTAGTAGTAGTATAACAAGTTTTTCCAGACACAAACTATTTCCATATTTACAAATATTTTTATTGCTGTAGAACAGTGGTCCCCAAACTGCGGCCCAAGGGCCAGATGCGGCCCGCCTCCACATTTAGTCCGGCCCCCTGAACAATACCAGAGAGCATTTTGATTATTTTTTTTCATATATGTGTATTTGTATTTGATAATAATGTTGGACTTTTGCAATAAAATGTTCCTTAGTTTTGAACTATTTTCATTATTAACTATTAGTGACTAGTTTAACACAAGAACTTTGAGAGACTGCTCTTGTGAGTCATTTAAGTCAGAGACAACTAAGCTGAACTTGGACGTGTTAAGATGAAGAAGTTTATGTCCAATGGACTTTTTTCTGTGAAGAACCGTGAACTGTGAAGGGTTATTTGATTGTGGCTTTCTGGCAAACAATACATTTTTACATTTAGGCACTCCTGCAATCGTCACACTTTTTCTATTACAAACTGACCCCGGCCCCTCATCAGAGAAGGAAAAAGTTATGTGGCCCTCACAGGAAAAAAGTTTGGGGACCCCTGCTGTAGAACTATCTTCTTTTACTATCCACATTATTAAACCTAACAAAGCATTTTATAGTAAAAATAGCTTTTTGCATAACATTTTCTTTACATCCACACCCATTTTGTTGCTGTGGAAGTACCGTATTTATTTATTTTAACCTTACCACTATGTAGGGTTGCCAACCGTCCCTTAAAATATGGAATCGTCCCGTATTTAGAAACAAAAGTATGTGTTCCTTATTGAGGTAAAACGGGATGCAATTTGCCCCGTATTACCAGGAGAATCTAGCCTAGCCACGCTAGACTCCTAGCGGCAGCAAATAAATGTGCTACAGTAGAAATCTAGTTCAGTGTTTCCCAACCCTGGTCCTCGAGGCACACTATCCTGCATGTTTTAGATGTTTAATTCTCTCACCAACCACACCTGATTCAAATAACCAGCCTATCATCTGCAGAAGAATGATAATGACTGCCAGGTGTGTTTAAAGAGGGAAACATCTAAAACATGCAGGATAGTGTGCCTCGAGTAGTTACACGCAATATAACTTTTGGTGAGATTTCCCTGGAACTGGCTGACGAATTATAAGTATAAAGTCAGAGGACGGGCGTAACAAAGTGACTCTTTAACGATTTGGTGGCCATTCGGCGACAAACAACCGGAAACAACCATAGAAGAATAAAAACAACCGTTCGGGATTTCCTTTTAATAAAGATGAGTGAAGAATGTGAGAAAACGTTAGCAATCTTTGAATTATTTTTTTTACAGAAGCGACAATGGTCGTTAAGCTCCACAATCCACCATTTTGTTTAGTCATTCGTAACTTTCGCCGGGCTCCTACGTGAATTACGTCCTCCTAAAGATTAAGCTGATTGGTTGTAGTACCGTCCTATTGCATATAGAGGGATTTTAAAGACAATGTTTTAGCCCGCCTCCCCTGCCTGTGAAGCGTTCCTAGACTGATACATGTAATGAATATGGGTAGCGCGGCGAGGCTCGTGAGAATCAACACTCGTTATAAAATGTCAATGGAATTAATGAATAAATACATGCCGCCATGTAAGGAGTTTTACGGTAAACTTATATCTGACTCAATTCCCTACTCTGACCAATGAGCAGACAGCAAACTCACACCCGCGGTAAACTTAAACAAATCACTGAAGGTCAAATACCGAACGTAGCTACGAAAAGATCAAACAGTACACTTTACATATAGTGTACCTACTGTACGCGCATGCGCAGGAAACAAATCACTGCACCGAACGCAATTACGTATTAAACATACTGTTCACAATGCACATATACCGTATACTGACTTTGATTATGTCGGGGCCAATATTCTGAGGTGCTAACATACTGTATAAATGTCTGCATGTCCCAATGATACTGTTGAATTCACAAGAAACTTGAGTGATTTGCATAAAAATAATTTCTCAATGTTGCCATTGTTTACATAAAAAATAAAGAGGGCTGTGAATCAGATGCGATTTGCCCTAAAATCACCCTAAAATGGGCTAGAATACAGGAATAAGAAATACAAAATGATCTGGCTGAGGGCCCCAGACCCCCCTTCGGAATGGTCCGTGACCCCATGAAGGTGTCCCTTTTTTTCCAGGGAGTTGGCAACCCTACCACGAATTCACCAATAGCTGTGGTAGTTGCTATATGATTCGTACCACGAATTGACCAATGGTCGTTGGTATTAAATGAATAGAGTAATTTATACATATATCAACTCTCCAGGCTATTGTGAATTATAAATGAAACAAAAAAATATTAGCATTAAAAACCCATGTTATTGTTTTAATTTTTTTTTCATTAAAAATATCCACAATTTAATACTATATTAATGACACACAATTAATGTATTTGGGCTAGATTGAATGAATGCTATGGGTACAAGGATTATACATATCCAATACTACAACAAATGTAATTATTTTTTCACAGATTTTTGAAATACTTGAAATACTACACTTATTTGGCGATCCAAATAAAGATTCCTGGTCAGGCCCTAGTGATTGATCTGACAATTATTCCTTTATTTAATCCATTAGCTATGGACGTGGTGAATAATGTTAGTGAAACTTGATGTCTTTAAATGTGCTGTTTGGTCCACAAGCAAAAGACACGAGGTAGCCAGACAATATTCGTATTTAAAAATCAGGACTTGTAAAATGTGTATTCTTTCTTTTCAAACTCATTATTCTGAAAGTTACTTATTAATATAGATGAATATCTAGATGAATATATGTAACTCATCTATTACTACTTCCAGAACTACTATTTCAATAGTCTGTCAAACCTCTTCAGGGTAGAAGTAACAGATTCCTTCTCTTGTCGCATCACCCTCTTCTTTGACTCTTGATCCATCATATAGAAAGAAATAAGTGCACCTGCAAAATAAAAAATAGAAACAACACAATTGTCAAGGTTCTTCCAATTGAAAATAGCTTTATTTTTAAGTGAGTAAAATACCAAACGTAGAAGTGTTAGTGTGTATCTACTGTTCATACATATATGGTATGCTTAGCTTATCTTATCTTATCTTAAATGGATACAGGATTTGACATTAGAAAACAGTGTTGCTCTTCTGCATAAACTGCAAATGCAACAGATGACAGTTAAGTAATGTTTACTAAATGTTCTTTTTTTATTTATTTTGTTGATTTTAGATTCAGCTCATCTTACCCTCTCAGATCTGTCGATAAAAGCTCAGCCATCGCCCAGGAGAAGCTTAGAAAAGGTTAAGGTGTATTTTACATCCAACAGACTGAGGGTAAACTTTGACTGGAGTAAAACTTCATTCTGTAGCTGGCGCAGAAATCACCAAATCCTTAACCAGGTCGCACACTAAGAGCTGTTAATACCGACAGTGGATAGATTAAACCGCGTGGATAATGTTTTCGGACACTGTTAGTCCCACAGTTGTCTTAACATTAAGCCCGTTTGACAGGGACAGTAGTTTGCACCACTTGAGGAATGTAGATCAGTCACACGCAGGAAAAGTCATGTGAAAGTAAGGCAAGCACGGAGGGACAAACTACCCTTTTCTTCGTACTGCTCATTACAGTATTCTACAGCTGTTCTCT
The DNA here is from genome assembly GCA_020466265.1 of Siphamia tubifer. NCBI lineage: Eukaryota > Metazoa > Chordata > Actinopteri > Kurtiformes > Apogonidae > Siphamia > Siphamia tubifer. The sequence goes on along the minus strand of CM035791.1, from coordinate 27,316,383 downwards.
TGTATATTCTTGGATCTCACAATTCTTCTATTTTTAATATCCTCTTTATGACTTTTCAATTTTTCCTAAATTTCCTAAACTGAGTACCATGACCCAATAAAACCCATCATCTACACTCTATCTATCTATCTATCTATCTATCTATCTATCTATCTATCTATCTATCTATCTATCTATCTATCTATCTATCTATCTATCTATCTATCTATCTATCTATCTATCTATCTATCTATCTATCTATCTATCTATCTATCTATCTATCTATCTATCTGCCTGCCTTCTCTCTCTCTCTCTCTCTCTCTCTCTCTCTCTCTCTCTCTCTCTCTCTCTCTCTCTCTCTCTCTCTCTCTCTCTCTCTCTCTCTCTCTCTCTCTATATATATATATATATATATATATATATATATATATATATATATATATATATATATATATATATACTTTTAAAATATAGTTTAAAAATTAAACACATGGTATTTTTGTTGCTCCAGGTTTATTAAAAACAATGAATTTGCATTATTTATTTATTCATTCATGAATTCATGCTTCACGGGGGATTAAAAACACTCAGGGGAAAAATCTTAACTGTTCTTGTAATTGACGCATCAAATGGTGAAGTAAAGTGGAGTAATATTTGAACATCTCTGGCTTTACTTCTAATAGACTGGATACCCAAAAGAAGAGATTGTTGCAACTAAAGAAGAACCCCAATCTAAACATCAGTTTATGTGTTATACTGATTCTTGTCATTTGTGTTATCATTAAAGTGTCACAAAGATCTAGTTTTGCTCAAGCCTCTGGTTTCTTTACCTTTTGTTGAATCGACTTTTCGACACTCGACTAAAAGTCTGTCCACAGCTTCACCGTGGACGCGCTGTGAACCGTCAGCCAATGACCGTCACCGGGCTGTAATAACATAATGTCTGGACAGGGTTTACCTGCTGATGTGGGTCTCCTTCACGTCTGAAGTCAGGATTCGAGAGTAAAACCGCGATTACCATGTGACCCTTAAACAAAAGAGTTGCGTGTCAAAAGCGTCGCTGTCAAATCCGCCATTTTAGAATTTACTGCGCGAGCTAGTGGAACATCATTGGACCGCGAATGTGGAATCTGTCAATAAATGGATAACAGACGATAATTATATCATAATTATTATATATACACATTTTCGACACCATCGTTTTTGTGTTTTATTGTTTCTATTTCAACATCGATCTTTGACATATTTTGACAACAGGGAGAAAAAAAAGAATAAATACACCAATAGCAAAAAACATGACATATTAAACATAACAAAATGCAGCAAAAATGCATCGACAAAACATTATACAATAAAAAGGTATGACATTCAAAACGGATAAAGACAACATGAAATAAATAAACAATAAATAAATAAATAATTTCAATGACCTTGAGTAAACGCACAGAGCCAAGTCAAGAGGCTTTTTTTTTGTCATCTAGGCTGTCAGTCTCTGTAAAATTGTAATAAAATGTCATCACAGTGATTTCCTACTTCAGTACATTGAATTTAAAGTGCCACAGCTACAAGATATTCATGGTATTTTGATTAAAAATCAGGCAAACTAAATTGTGTGTAGAGCAGGTAGTTGTACAGTACTGATCTGATATGTCTGTATTTGTGCATTTATTTGACCGTAGTACATGTGATAAAGGAATCCTACGTGGGTCATAGGTTTTCCTGCGTCCTTTCTCAAACCCGCTGGACTACACATTGCTTTGGGGAAGCTCCAACATGAGCATGTGTTTAAGTTTGTGACCTTTTGTTAAAAAAAACAAGGGTTTCAGTGTTATTACAGTCTGAGCTTTAGTTTGTTTTGTTGCATGTGAAAAGGTTGCAACAGTCCAACACTGCAGTGGTGTTGTTTTAAAGGCATCATATAGGAGTTCATACAAAATCATTGTAACACATAATTTATAACAATACCCTGCTCTTAAATAAATAGTAAGACAGAAAATAAATATTCTATGTAGTCACATTAGCTGCTTATCAAGTAATAACATTTCTTTCTCCAGTTTCCTCATTTTAAGTGCTCTGTATGCCATCTGCTGGTCCCGGTTCTCAATCTCCTTCTTGAGGTAGCTGCAATACAGAGCTTTTACGTCTTCTGTCTGCCCCCGCTGTAGAAAACAATGAATTTTCATATATGCTTACATTGTTAATATATTTCACATCTACTCACAGAAGTTGTAAAACCAACCACATTCTCACCTCTGCATTTCTAGGCCCAGATGAAGCACTGGTTGTATTTGCTTTGTCCTGGAAGTTATTCACATCCTGCCAAAAGATATCAAAATCATACATCAAGTATTCTTTCCAATCATTCATTCATGCACTTTGTGCATGCATTTGTAAGTATTTGCATGTGTGTATGCATGTAATGGATATTTGTATACTGTCTGTCCTCATGGGGTTTTGTATGCGGAATTTATATTATGTATGAATTGCCTTATATTATTATTAGTTTTATAATGTACAGTATGAATAGTTTATCACCTTCAACTAAGCCAGACAATCAGCTAATATTGATGTTAACATATAAAATGTATTTTCACCAATGACAGAGGCACATGTCCTGTCCTGTTGTGTTGTCCTGTAGAAATTTCTATATTACAATCTTTTCATCTAAAGATAATGTAATAAAGGGGTGAAGAACTATAAAATATTCAGATTTTTCTATTTTTAAATTATAAACCAGCTTTGTTAAAGAGGGATAAATAACAGCAAAAAGAGAATAAAGAAGAAGAAAATAGCATTGATATAATCTAAAATCTAATTTTACATACGGTATATGTATCAGTATCAGGCAAGAATTTTACAATCAGTGTATTCCCAATAATAACAGTTCTTTAAATGAAAATAGAGCAAACACTGGAGCAAAAATCAATGAGGAAAATGGTGATAAAAACAACCAAAAGATGAATCAATAAGATATAAAACTTTAACCCTTTAATGCATGAATTATGTCAAGATTTTCTTTTGTTTTTATTCCTCTTTTGGCATGAAAAAAACCCCAATGTGATTGAAATGTTTTAATGAACCTATTCATAACGGAGTTACAAAAATGTCCACTCAGCTGGACAGCATGTGTTTAAGCTTTGAAGCAAAGAAATATGTATTTAAAATGCAATATCAAAACACTATGAAATGTAATGCAGTTTTTGTTTAAGAAGACTGTTAATTACAGTCTAATAACAACCAGCAGTTGATTTACACATAAACATGTTAATGCAGATCAGGTATTAAAAACAGACCAGTTACAGTAATGATATGAACTGACTGATATAGAACTAAAACAACAAACCCATGAATATACAAGAGAACAGCTGTAGAATAACTGTCCACTGTAGTGACCAGTATGTATCAAAGGGTTAAAAGAATACATTTAAAAAAAATAAAACAAGATATTTAAGTAAATTAAATTAAGAATTAATTAAGAATTACTGAGGTGATTAAGATACAAGGCAAATATATCAGCTAAACTTAAAATAGTTATAAGTAAATAATAAAAAAAATTAATTAGTCTTAGCATAAGTTTTATCATTTTCTGGCTCAAGCTGCGGGTGCACTATGACCACAAACCACTTTTTAAAAGATCAGTAAATAAATGTTATGTTTTAATGTCCAATGTCCAATGTTATTACATTGGATAAAATGTACTGCTACAATATGTAAGAGCAGTTATTTTAAATGTAGGCAGATTTACACATTTACTTACGCCTTCAAATTGTGAGTCACTGATGTCTGTGTCATCGCTGCTCAGACTCTCTGGTTCAGTCTTTGTCACAGGTAGGAGGAGGACGGGATGACCTGCTGAATGAAAGTAAGCTATAAGTTATTTCTGCTTTTTTTTTTTTTTATTTTAAACCATAGAAAATGTTACCTACCACTTATAAAAGAGCTGTCAGATTCAGTCATTGGCTCGATGCAGGCGCCCCCAGCAAGGACCTCCAATCTTAGCCTGCTGTCTTTATGCAGCAGGACGTCCTCCTCAGCAGAGGTCAGTGAAGGGGTCGCTGATCCCCCCTCGGTCCTCAACACCTCAGCTCTTCGTCTTCTGGCTACACAAGGATATGTTTAAGAGTAAAAAAAATAGCCTTGGACAGACCTGCACAGTTAATATAATCACAATTCTAACATGATTACAAAAGACCGACATGTAATTACATTAAAACATGCACTGTAAACTGTGTGTAATATGTGTATTATCATCTTTTATGTAAAAGAACTGACCAACAGTTCTTTGTATAGGCTGTGAAGCTTATGTCCCACATGGAAAATGAAACTCATTAGGTAGTTTTTACATTGTTGATATAAGTTAAAGCTTGTATGATTTATTTGGAAAAAATAACTTGTCAAAAAATAATCATCATATGTGAAATTTCCAAGAAGACTCCTTTGTTTATCAATAAAAACATCTGATGCAATCCTTGTCAAGGATATTGCATGACTGAAAATGTAAAAACAAAACAAAAAAAAAGACATTAGGAAGCATACCTGATTGCACTATATTTTTATGTTTAACCTTCACTTGCTGCCAACTCCTTTTGTATCCACTGTCTGATACCCTGTAAAGTCATCACAAAAATAATTTTAATTGTTAACAATGGTCGGAAATGGTTAGCAACAGAGGATCAATTTAAGAAATTAATAGTTTGTTCTTGTTGTTTGGCATTTGAATTACTGAACATATTACATGCTTTTATAATTGTATCACAATAGTGATCTGTTTAACATTTAGGGACACATGTTATGAACGTTCAGGGACTCAAATAATAATAATATTTTTAAACTAGATTTTCACCTTGTCATATCAATAATACTGGTCTGCAATTTTGGATTTTTTGTAAATATCTGCTTCAGACATTAAATATGCAAAATCTGACATAATTTAAAAAGATCAATCAGAAAACAAATGTAACTTTTTAAACTATCAAACATTCATAAATATTCAATATTCTAATTTCAGTGGATGGTGGTTTTTTTATTTGTTTTTGGGAAGGGTGAAAAAAAATGTATGCTCCTAAAAATGGTCTTAGTTGAATTATAAGCATCAGCATCGGCTATTAACCAAAATGTAATTTTAAGTATCACATCAACCCAGAATTTTGATTATTTGTAGTCCTTCGGAACTCTTAACCTTTATTTAATTATTTTATTTTGTATTATATTTATATAGTGTTTTTGAAGCTTCAGTTAAAACTACAATAATTAATTTCTCAAAAATAGTTGCTACAATGTATGAAACCAAAATTATTACATGATTAATTCAGATTTTCCTGCATTATCACATAATTGATATCACTACTTATATGATGTAACATCAACTCAGTTACTTTTTAGATTAAGTTTTCAAAATTAAATTGTTTATTATCTTTATGGGCAGAAGCATTTGGCATATATATATATATATATATATATATATATTAACATTGTGTTGAAGCAAACGGTGAACTGTAATGTATGTATCTCACAAAAAATCATCCCATTGGACACATTATTTGATAGGAAGTAATGACCCTGTTGAGACGCATTTTGTAATAAACTGTTGCATTTTGTAATATATTTTGCTGCATTATGTAATTATTTATTCCATTTTACAGCAGCAGGACACTTTGTTGGTGTGACATTAAAACTCAAGGAGCTGTTTGGAAAACATTCCAAGTGGTTTATGTCTTGGCTGGTAATTAGACATATTAGACCTGGACAATTTAAATTATGGATATTTTTTGGAAGTAGAATTTTTTTTTGTTTGTTTAATCTTTTGAGAAAATTTTATATTTGTTTAAAATGAATCTTACGGGATAAATTATCTGGTCACAGACACTTGATGTTGTTTAACCTCTTAAACCCCAAAGGGTTTTCTGGTAAATTCAGCCTGCAATGAATGCCCAAATTAAAGTAAAATAAAATTGACAAAGAAACTATGCTTTAGAATTGATATTACTTAATACACCATGTTATTAAATTTTTTAGACAATAAATAAAGTTGCAAGTGCATCTTGTAATAATCTTCTCAAAATGTAATAACGTATTACATAATGCGGTGAAATTTATTACAAAATGCATTGGGGCAGTTTATTACAAAACACAACAGTTTATTACAAAATGAAATGGAAAAAGTGATTACATTTTGGACATTTATTACAAAATGCTCAACAGACCCTATTCATTCATGGAAGAGCTAAATAGAAGCCTCATATAGACCAACAATTGATAAAAGCAGTAAAAAATATAAAGCCAGAAATTTTGCTTTAATATTAATGATGAAAAATCAATTCAAGACACAAAGTAAAGGAAGAAAATCATTTAAATGTGTGATTGTAAGCAGTTTAGTCTGTTCTATAACATAATTAAACTATATTTTAGAGGTTTTCATATAAAATGCATAAACACAAATGTGTGGAAAATATAAAATGGTATTATTATAAGTATAAAACTGATGGAGTGCTAAGTGTATATGGTTAAATCCATTTTTAGTCAAGCCTTCTCACGCATTGATTCTCTCTGCAATTCTCTGCCAGGCTTCCTCTCTTAGTTTGGAGGCGCTTGTGGTGTTGGATTTAGCTGTCAGTATCTCTCTCTCTTCTTCATACAGTCTCAGAATGAGTTCTTGTTCTTTGGGGCTGAAAAAATGAGCCCTCTCCTGCTTTTTCATGGCCAGCAAATCTACAGATACATAAAACACATGTACAGAGATTACAGGAGTGAAATTCATGTGGTGTTGTGAGTGAAATGCTTGATGTGGAGGGAGTCTCCTCACCTCGCTCTGTGTTCATGAACCCTGATCCTGGTTTCGATCTGCGACTGATCGGGCCTTTGTTGCCAGAGCGGGCGCGCGCAGTTATCCGAGATGTTTCAATGCTAGATTAAATAATCGTGTCGTAAACCTCAGCCGTAAAAACGCACTTTAATCGGGGTTTAATCCGTACACCGGTAGGAGATGGTACCTATCAGCGTGTCTTTGATAATAAAAGTAGCGGGAAAACGTCCAAGAGAAGCGGTCAGATGAGGATGTCTTTCCAGGAGCTTTGTTAACCCAGGATTTGTAAATTCGGCTTAATGCGCGTTCACGTGAAGGAGGTGGAGCCTTCTTTAAAGAGCGCGTGACGTTTAAGAGGGATGGTTGCAAAAAATATGATTGCTTTTTTCATTTATTATCTGATTTATCTGTTAAACCAGTGGTTCCTCACCTTTTTTGGTTAGTGGCCCCATTATAACATCACACATTTCTGGCGACCCCCGACATTCAAAATAGAGACTTTTTTTTTAAAGCTAAAATTAATATTTTTGTGATCATGTAAAAGTTGCAAATAAATGTTAATTTTAGATGAAATTTATGTATATTAATGAATATTATATTATATTTATGTTACATATTATTTTGTTACTTTAATATTCATTGTTGTTCATTTCACTGATCACTTTGGTAGTTTTGGTTTATTTTGTTGCTTATTTTATCTTTTTTTTTTTTTTTTTTTTTTTACTGTAGAATGGCTTAAGTCTCGGGAGTTAAAGGGTTAATTAATGAAACTTTGGTTTGTTGTTGATGAATGGAATCCCAGAGAGGAACAATGAACCTTGACAAATGCCAAAAAGAATTAGTCTAGGGGGAAAAAAACATGAAAATTAATATGTATTAGTCAAGACAGGAAACTGCAACACTTCAAACACTACGAATCACATATTCTACAAACAGCTGCTTCGCTCACACCTCTGTAATCAGTAGTATCATGATGAAAGCTGATAAAAACCTCACAGTGGTGTGAACTTTAATGGAAATATGATAAAGGTTTGTACTGTTTGAGAGGAAAGGGTTGTAAATATAGATTTAGAGACCCTGTGTATTTTCTTGGGTCAAACAAGTTATTTGATAATTTAATGCATTTTTTCATATCTACAAGTATTCAGCTGGCATCTATATGCATATATAGAGAATTAATATGGGTACATATATCAACCTTAATGACTCATGTTGCCTATGGACAAATAATGTTATTGCTCCAATGGCAGTTTATGTTTATTTGTTGTCATACAAAAGGTTGTTTGGAAAAAAGATAAGACTGAATACGTGCTCAGTGAACTAGAGCCTGAAAGATTTAGGATTCAGATATTCCCATACATGGAAGGTTATTTTGCTACTTTGGTACAAAAAGGTACAAAGTAAAGCAGCAAGGATAGGTAGTGACTAACATTCACAATTAATATATTACAACAAAAAGAAGGCCGTTTCATTATTTTCAGAAAGTAACTCTTAATTGATTTTATATACTGTACAGATTTTTTTGCCCCATCTATTACCATATCATTTACAAATTTACCTGACCTCCAATAAAGCATTTTAATAGCTAAACATGATTCAGTTTTAAATAGGATGATGCTGCATTAACAATATTTAGGGTGGCTGTGACTCAGTTGATAGAGTGGGTCATCCAGTGATGAAAGGGTTGGTGGTTCACATCCCACGTTTGGCTGTTGAAGTGTCCTTGGGAAAGACACTGAATCCTAAGTTGCTCCCAGTAGGGTCAGGCAGCAGTTGTCTACTGGTGAATGGGAGTAATTGTAAAGCGCTTTGGGCACCAAGTGTGTATAAAATGCACTATATAAGTACAGTCCATTTACCATATTCAATTCTGCAGTCAAAATATTACAAGTACACACACACACACACACACACATATATATATATGATTATAATTACTCTTGCAACCCCAGTAAGTGTACATTTAATAAATTAAAAATGTATGTTATTTTCCAACAAACATTTCTTACCACCATGATATAATTTCTTTCCCAATGTCATTTACATCTGTCTTCCAAGTGTGTACATTGTCAACACCTTGGATGTCTAAAAGGTGCTTTGAAAATTTACTTATTCTGTGCTGCCATTTGCACCACCTTTGTTAGTTGTTACTTATCCTGATTGGGGGGAAAACTGCATGACCTAATGAACATCTGTAACATGAGGAGAACATGGCAATATGGGGAAAAGTACAACAGAAAAAGTAAAACATGAATTGAGGTAATAATAGTTATTTTATTGATGTTAGTTTACACTGACAATTTTGTCTAATGGTCCAGAGAAAGTCAACTGTGATTCAGGTGCCTCATGTTGAGGGCACAGAGGTAAACAAATAAAATGACTCAAGTAAACTGCGGGAGAGGAGTATTTATGGTCCAGTAACAATGCAGAGGGAGGACTGGTCCCAATTATGAGATCTGGAGGAAGGTTTAATCATCATGGCCCTCATAGCCATCAGGAAGAGGATTCACATGTGGGTTGTGGAAAAGTGAATGGTTCCCATCTCCCCAAGGGAATCGCTGCAAGACAATATAACATCATAGAACATCATTAGACTGTACGACCCTAGGGGGTGTTTGCAAAGTAGCATGAAGTTTGCAAAGCACATTAGTAGGTCACCTTAGTGCGAATACGCAGGTGGGAATAAGGAACGAATTCTGGGGATTCGTGGCTGTGCTCCTTCAAGAATATGTTCAGCATACAAACTGCAACACCGGGCAGGGCAACCACAAAAGTGAGGATCTTCCATGTCTTTGCTGGCAAAGAGAGAAAACAAATATTTCTCATCAGGTGTGCAAGATATCCAGTTTTTAGTTTAATATTAATTTTCAACATATGTAAATGTATGACAACTTTTTCGCAAAGAATCCTGTACAGAATACTACGAGTTCGATTCGATTAAATTTACATGCCCTTTGGAACAGCCTGACGAGACCTTTGATTTCAACATGAATGGTGTGTCACTACCACCATGAGGGCAATAATAACTATGTAGATAATTGAATGTTAATCAGTTAAGTGGCTAATCCATTACATGCATCTACTCATTTGTAAGTGTTATTTACAGATACTCGTATTGTGACTTTGCTTCACGGTTATCACAACCTTCGATGATTACAATCAAGCCTTGTACACGTCACAAAAGTAAATTGAAAAAGTATATATTCTTGTCAACCTTAACTACAAACACAATATTTAGCACCTTTAAGCATAATCTACGTCTGTAAATTACAAGGTACCATGTTTGGAGATCGTCTTGTGTGTGCTGTTTGTTGAATGATGTTACTGCTAACGGAGGCCAATGCTAGTTCAGCAAGGTCACTCTCCAACAGTGGGTTAGACACGACAATAACTAATAATAAACAGGCAGTTCGTTAAAATTAGACGTTAATTTTACCTGTCTGTTCGCCGTGTGCGCCGGCAGAAGCAGAAAGCTGACGTCGGGGCTGGGTCAAAGCAGACCTCAGCAAAGCTTGAGAGAGGCGTCCGAAAGCCGCCATTTTCCTTACTGAGAAGCGCAGGCACCGGAAGTGATTAAAAACGGGAGGTCACAGCTCTATGGCGCCTCCGAGTGGACAAAATACACACTCAAAATTAATGATTACCATCGTAGTTGTGTTGCTTGTGCAAAATATAACAGCAACAAAATGTTTCCTCCTTGCCAATTCTTTTGAAAAAATTTTCGAGAAGAGCCCTACTTTCAATATATGTCAATTAATTTTCATTATTATATGTAATAAATCATGTTTAAAACAGTTTGTTATAATACAAATAATACAAAACAGACTTGAATTTTTTATGATTAAAAAAAAAAACAACAATGAAAAACAACTGTAAATGTTTATAATACATTTTTATGTGATTATACAAATTGATTTTAAACTATTTTTCATGTGCTCAAACGTTTTTGTCATTATCATTGTATAAGCTGGAAAAATGCAGATAAACAGTGAAAAAAAAATCACAAAAATTCTCAAAAAAGCATAACACACTAAAACAGCGGTATTGCAATTATATGCAATTACTTACAAGAATTCAGTACAGAAACACAGCTAAAACCCTCACAGAAATACTGCTAAAAGTCATACAAATCTTCCCTCTCTCACACCGGCTACCTTCTGCTGCTTTCTGCCCTGTCCCCTTCCATACCTCCCCCTCAGCCAATGTAGTGTTCTATCTTAATGTGTTATAGAATAGAAATTACAGCTAAAATATCACATTCGGCTTTTCCAAATAGCGTAAATAGTGGATGCAAAAATAAATCACTGGCAACACAATCGTCTTAAAAGGGTTAAAGGATTTATTTATTGTTTTTGTAATTTTTGCTACTTCTAAGGTAAAATTGCATAGCTTTAGTAAGTTCTTAATGTTCACATTTCATACTGTATAATCAATATAATACAACTCAATTTCAATATATGAAATATTTTATATAAACCCATCAGTACAGTCATTTAAACCAGCATCACCATTATCACCAATTAAGACGAAGACATATACTGCATTGATAAGTATAATCTACTTGAAAAATCTATAAGGTCATGAGAACATCTTATTTAAAACATTTTGTGTCTAGAAATATTTATTCTAAGATCATTCATCCACCCATCTCTTTTCCGAACCTGTTTTATCCTCACTAAGGTCACAGGGGTCAAATGGAGCCTATCCCAGCTACTGAAGGATGAAAGTGAGGTACATCCTGTACCAGTTCATCACAGAGCTGATATATAGAGATAAACAATCACTCATTTCCCACCTATGGGCAAATTTAGAGCAACCAATGAACCTATTAGTGCAAGTCTTTGGATGGTGGGAGGAAGCCAGAGTACCCAGAGAGAACCCATGCAGACGCAGGGAGAACATGAAAATTTCACACGGAAAGGTCCCACTGGCTGGTGTTGAAATTAACCCAGGACCTATTTGCTGTGAGGCACCACCATGTCATCCCTCGAAGATAGTCATTCACTATAATTTGATATGTTTCACTTAATTAAAAGGTAAGGAATACACATAAAGGTAAGGTGGAAAGTTTACTCAAAAGTTTTCCTTACAAGGTTCTAATGGGCATTTTTATAGTTTATACATATGGTTGCTCATATAGTTTGCGTCGAAGGCCTCAATAAAGTTTATGTTTTAAGGTTATATAAACTTTGTGCTTAACAGTTGCATGTCAAGCTTATATATAAAATTTACACATTACAATTGCAAGTTTAGATGAAAAGGTTTTGCATTAAGTTAGTACTAAACGGTTGCAGTGATTTTTACTCTTTAAGTTGACTCATAACAGCAGCATGTAGCATATAAGTTAACACATAACAGTTGCATGCTAACACCATGTATAGTTTGCACCTAAATGTTAGATATAAAACATACTTGTAAAGTTTATGAACAAAGTTTATGATTAATAGTTGCCAAATTTACACCTGACAATTACACATTGTCAACACGAAGAAATAAACTCAAAGGATGTAGCCTATTGGTGTAAATTATATATCCATATGATTCCCACAGATTGGTTTTCATTAGTGTTTCTCTTTAAAGGGGAGGATGTTCCATGATCTGATGGTCAGAGTCCAAACACACAAATTCAGAGATATCCTTTTGATGAAGGTACGTGACCAATTTTCATTTTATTGACACAGAACATGTCTTCATTTTTGTATTGAACCTTTATTCCTCATTTATACATGATTCAGTTACACACTAAAAGTGTTTCATGCTCAAATGAACTGAATATTTTTTTCAAAGATTGTATTATTAATCTTAATTTAAGCGTTTGAGAGAAGTTTTGTTAAGACTGTAAAAGATTTTCATACATTTATATGCTTTGTAGAGTCAATGATTTGCTTCATACAGACAATGAGAGCTTTATTTATTTATTGAGAGGTTAATAGTTAACAGTATTAGTGGATGTAAAAATAAACATATATCTGAGCTCTTACTTGCAAATCTAAACATAACTATGGACTGATACTATATTTCTCAGTGAGTAGCATATATGTTTCAGCTTTTTAGGATAATGTAAATGTTTCTTTTACAGCTGACCTATTCAGTTCAGTGATGGATTCTCAATATAACCAGTTTGGCTCGTCTGAACACAGCTCTGTCTATATCTCTGGAGAGCAGACAATACCAATACAAAGAGGTAAAATATGAAGGCTTTTAATGAGAGTTGATATGTTAAGTGTCATACATGTAACTGAAGTGTACACACATAACTTTCAGGTAGAAGGAACATAGTTGTTTATGTCCTCTATGGCATCTTGGTCCTGCTGCTGTTCATTCTACTGCTGGTAACTGGGATCAAATGTACGTATCTGAAGCAGAATCATTAACTTTCTTCAACTCATTATTTTACCATATAACTTTTCTTTTATCTAACAGTGTCCCAGTTAAGAAAGGAAATTGCTGATGTCAAAGTATACATAAGCAGAAACAAGAACAATAAACCTGCAGGTAGGAAGATGTTTTTCATGTTTGTATGTAAAAAAACAACAACACTAAGACTTATATATGTAAGAGTGTAAAAAGGTTAATACCTTTACTAGTATTATAAAATACTCTAAAAGCATTTTATTTCTACATAATTTCAAATTCAAAGATGAATTAGTTTGATCTTTTGTTTGTTAAATGTTGTACAGTTTAATCAGTAGTTGATAAAACAGTGAAGCAATAGAATATAAGTACATGAGTTTACTTTATTTAGTGTGTTTTGAATTTGGATTTTAGCCTTTTTACATAGTATATTTTGATTGTACTACATTTGACTGCTTTGCTTTGATAACTGGGAAGAAAAACACTAACAATAATATATATATTTTTGTAAATGCAGATGTGCCAATAATTAATAAATATCCATTGTCAATTGAAAAAGATTTTAGTTAAGTACATATAAATGTGACCATTTTTTAGAGCAAATTTGAGTTTTTAAACATGCTTTTTATTTATTTTGAGATTTGATAATGAAAAAAGATATGTATTTATTTATTTTGTAACATTCATAACAGAACGTTTGTTATGTTGCTTTCTACTCATATAAAATTGCAGAAGCAGTGCAGCCAGTCTATTTGGCCGCACTTGCTCCAGTCAGAGGTAAACATTGAGTTCTTTTCAATCATTAAAATCATAGAATAAAGTTATTTATTTTAATTAATCAGTTTGTTTGCTAATCTTCATTAAACCAGAACATTGTCGGGAAGGATGGTCATCTTATCAGAACAAATGTTACCTGCTGTCGACCACTGTTTTAACCTGGAGACAAGCTGAAGGGGAGTGTCAGACACTTGGAGGACACCTGTTGGTTCTGAATGATGTGCAGGAACTGGTGAGGTTTCACTTCAATTTCATCAGAACCATATATTGACTGTTCATGTACACAGGTGACTGACAAATAAGGATATATATATATATATATATATATATATATATATATATATATATATATATATATATATATATATATATATATATATATATATATATATATATATATATATATATATATATATATATATATATATATATATATATATATATATATATATATACATATATATATATATATATATATATATATATATATATATATATATATATATATATATATATATATATATATATATATATATATCATATGTTTTACACTAATATGTTTTGGTAATTTGGTCATAATTTGTTCACATGCATGCTTCCCTATGAACAAATATTGAGTGGAATGAACAAGATAGAACAAGGTTATTCTGTACAGGGGAAGGACTCTGACCAGCCAAGAAAAACCAGGAGCCGTTGCTAGAATTAGGCAACACAAAAGTACAAACTGAGCAACATTTGAATTGTGTCCAAAGGTGCAGATTTAGAGATATCATTTTCTACCACAGGATCAGTTTGTGTATTTTGTCTGTGTTATCGTTATCCTATGTGAGACAGTTGTAGATCTAAGGTGGGATGTATAAATGCTTTGTTACCTTGTTACTTAAGTAGAACTTTTAGGTGTCTTTCCTTTCACTGAGTATTTATGTTGTTTGGTTTTTTTATGTTTATTTAATCAGGAACAACTTTTACGAGAGCATCCTAGATCGACAGCAGCATAATTAACCAGGTTACAGAATAGCAACCAACCACAGACATTATACATGACAGGTATAAAATGAATAATGAATAATGAATAATACATGCAGAGTAGTTTATCTGTACATTTATTAAGGTGAAACATCTCCTGTCAGATGGTTATGCCTACACAGCATTTAAAACTTGTCCAATCAGACTGAAGATGGTCTCTGGAAGTTTTATTGTTACACTTCATACTCTATTTTAAACCTGTTGGTTATTTTAGTTTTAAAGGGTTCAATGGAGTTCGGTGATTTACTTTTGCCACTTTAGACTGATTTCAACCTGAATGGATGGACCAATGACATATAAATGATACCTTTTTGATATATAGAGCAGTGTATATGACACACACACACACACACACACACACACACACACACACACACACAGACACACACAGCCGGGTGGACAGACTTGTCTTCATCTGTTTAGGAATATGTCTATGTTCAGATAAAGACTATTTAAGATAAAATCACTGCTGACAAATAACACTTATGAAGCTGGCAATTTAGTATCATTGTACACAAAGGGCATTTTCTTAAAAATGTGTAACTGTAAAATAAACATAATTAACAATTGTGTTTTTAAGGCAGAATTGTTTTTAGGCCACGTCCGGCGCAAGGCCTATTGAGTCTGCTGTGACGTCAGCTATTTGAGCTGTAATGTAGGCCCCTGAACATACACAAAAACTCTCTATGGCGCCCCCTAGAAAAGTCAAAATATATTGTATAAGGCCAGATCACGCCCTAGTGAAGTTAGAGGTATGAAAATGGTTACACATCTTTATCATATGATAATGAACAAAAAAAAAAAGTATGATGGCCACGCCCATAAATTTCTCTGTCTTCGTATTTTAATGAACTCGTCCTTGGTCGTTTGGTTAAATGAGCTCAACATTGGTGATCACTATCTAGACAAGTGGGACGTCAAAAGGTACCTGAATTATTGGTAAAAGTTGCATCATTTTTGTGCTACGAAGTCGCAAAGTTTGCAAAGTTTTCAGGAAAAATTAGCACTACATAATTGAACACAGATTTGGTTGAAATTTGACACAGACATCTATCCCCCAGGTTTTCATCTATTTAACTAAAGACATTCTGATTCAGTACCAGTGGCGGACTGGCACCAAAAAGAGGCCCTGGCAATTTTGATAGAGAGAGGCCACATTTGTGGGCACAGGCTTTTTAGAGAATAACTCCACAATATTTGCACTTTTCCCAGATTCAGGCAATAAATTCAGGCTATTTGTCCTTTATAGGAAAAAAATGTCATTATTATTATTTAGTTTAGTAGGCCTATTATTTGTCAGGGTTAACTGGCTGTTTTGTTTGTTTGCTTTTCCCCCCTCTTTTTTGTGGCCGCCTTCAGCTCCACTTTATTTTATTTTTTTTACTATTTTTATTTATTCATTTATTGATTTGCGGCCGCCTATCGACGCATCCGGTCCGCTTTATTTATTT
Source organism: Siphamia tubifer (assembly GCA_020466265.1). Lineage (NCBI taxonomy): Eukaryota > Metazoa > Chordata > Actinopteri > Kurtiformes > Apogonidae > Siphamia > Siphamia tubifer. Next base: position 27,299,994 of record CM035791.1, on the reverse strand, counting down.
ATTTATTTATTTATTTATTTATTTATTTATTTATTCATTCAGCCTAATCATTTGCGGCCGCTCCGCTTTATATTTTCATTTATTTATTTGTTTGTGATGCCGCCTGTTGTGACATTTGCCCACATTGCCCAATGGCCAGTCCGTCCCTGTTCAGTACTATAGCGACCCCTAGAAATGTACTTTTATTAAAATGGCTGTAGTTCAGACATATAAACACAGATTTGGCTGAAGTTTGACTCAGTTGTCAGTCTCGCAGTTCGACACCCATTCAACACACATTTAAAATACGTCACTCTATAGCGCCCCCTACACATTTATACAAAAAAGTATGTGTTTCTGGCAGAATATCGCATCCTGTCCATGGTATGATGTCATTTAGCTGTCGGCTGTTGTCGGCGGTCACATGGGAAGGTGGTTGCTTGCAAATTAAAACTGCTTGCAATTTTAATTTTGTATTTCAGCTGCATTTACTTTGAAAAACTACATTTGATAATCATCGTGGCACTACATAAATCACACATGTGCTACCTTCCTTGTGAACCCAAATTTGATTTAATTTTAGTGTATTTCATAAGGTATGCTGTTTTATTTATTAATTTACTTTGTATATATGATCAAACTAAGTCTTTTAGCTTTTCATTCAACTATACTTTTGCAATTTAATAATATTTCTACTTCTTTTACATCTGTTTATTTTACCACTTCAACAAAAATCTCTAAATTAAGCTATTCTTCAAACCATGTTGTCTAATTTAAGCTATTCCAGGTAAATTCAGCCACGGTTCTCCAGCAGTTCACTTATGTTTCAGCAAAGCTTCAGCTATTTCCAATCACATGCAATCCGTACGGAGGTGCCAATTTATTAGTTTATCTAGCTTTTCTTTAGTATTTGGACTGACAGTGTCTATATTTGAAATAGGAAACAACAAATGCATTATCAATGAGGGATACATTGATCTAAACTACAACAGTGTTTCTTACATTTCGCATCAAAACCATGCTTTGCAGGTTGTAATTTTTTGTAAGTTATTGGGTGATGGTTTAACACGATGACCAATAATGAGACAAATGTGAGATTTAATAGACCACAGATTGAAGAATGCCGTAAAAGACTGCATTTTTGTTTTTTTACTGTTACTTAATGACTTAAAGAGTGTTTACAACCAAAAAAAAATAACTCTTAAACCAATAAGTCTTGTTGTAGAGTGTCCGGGGCAGCCATTTTTCACAAGTAACAAAAGTGTATTTTTATTCCTAGGATTATATTTCCAGCATAATTGACATCAGGTTTCCCTTCTGGATCGGGCTTGTTGAGCGTGAACATGAAGGACATTGGAGCTGGGTGGATGGAACTGACTTTAGGTCGACACCAACGTAAGATAAATGTGAAGCTCTAAAAAAAAACAAGCAGTCATCACACAGTGCAACATGATTTAATTTCTCTACCTCCATCAGGTTCTGGGATAAAGGTCAGCCTGATGACTGGGATTACAGAGAGAATGGGGAGGACTGTGGCCAGCTTCACCCATCTGACAAACGTAAACGCAAGATGTGGAATGATGCCGACTGTCACCAACAGTACCGCTACATTTGTGAAGCAAAAGCATGAGACGACTCTCATTAACAACCAGTAGTTATTACAGGTGTAGTGTGGCAAAAAAAAAAAACATGATCATATGACATTCATTTGGTCCTAGAGCTTCTTTAAAATAAAATAATTTACAATCGACAATCACCTTTGTCACTTTTATTGGTTTTTACAGGTTGCACTTTTGTTTCTTCAGTTTATTTGCATCTGTCACTGGGAAGGGAAGCATTTTCTTCATTGTAAGTGGCCTTGGCGAAGCACATGGCTGCTTTCCTGTCACACTCACAGATGAACTTCTCACATTTATCGTTGTCATCTGGAAGATAAGAGAGGAAGACAAACAGCTTATAACAAAGTGTCTTAATTAGTGGAGTAAGAAAATATTCTACAACTAGAAAAGCACTCTGGGAGCGCAAACCTCCACCAAGGCAGACCTCCCCACTTTGAATGAAGAGAGGTCCACCAAGGAGGTTATGTTTTTGTCTGTCTAGTCGTTAGCAAGATAACTCAAAAACTTATGGATGGATTTGGATGAAATTTTCAGGGTAGGTTGGTAATGGGGAGATCTGGACATAACAAAATTATTGGTAGAAAAAAAAGATCTAAAAAAAAAGAGTTAATAAAAAAATCGAAGTTTGACCTACTTTTCCCAAAATCTAATCAGATCTAATCTAGATCAATGTCAGAGTGAGTAGTGGTAGCCATGACAGAAAGAAAGAAAGAAAGAAAGAAAGAAAGAAAGAAAGAAAGAAAGAAAGAAAGAAAGAAAGAAAGAAAGAAAGAAAGAAAGAAAGAAAGAAAGAAAGAAAGAAAGAAAGAAAGAAAGAAAGAAAGAAAGAAAGAAAGAAAGAAAGAAAGAAAGAAAGAAAGAAAGACAATTACAGCATGTTTATACACTCAATATGAATTGGTCAAAAATTCTCAATTCTTCTTAATTCTCCTAGTAATGATGTGATACAGGTTTTTTTTGTATTTCCTATTTTTAAAGCTGGACAGGATGAATCCAAACCAATGGATGCATCACTAAAATAATTTAAGAATGTCATAATAATATATCAGTCTAAGAGATCAACCTCAGTATTTTAATATATTAGTGATACTAGTATTCATAAACCTTTCCTTGACATCACTGTACTTTGCTTTCAGTTGGGTAAAGAATCTAAATACGTTTCCCACCAGTGTACACAGTAAATTTTGCAGTGTTAAATCAACACTTAGAGAGTTTATTTAACTTCTTCTAGAGTGTATTTGGTCCCATTGTCTCCAAATTAACTCTCTAAGTGTTGATTTAACACTGCAAAATTTACTGTGTAGTTTGGTGTCCCACACTCACTTGGGCAGGTGACGGTCTTGCTGGCCTCGTCGCATGTGTAGCTGTATATTTCAGTATAGGGGTTGTCTAGGATGGGCCAGCATTCATCATGCTGCATGGCTTCACTATAGCACTTGTCATGGATCTGACAGCATCTGAAACAAACAGGGGAGATAAAACTTCAAACAGACTTCACTTATATAGCACATGTCATGAAAAAAACACAGTCAAAAAGGTTGCAAACAAAATAAAATGAAAACAAAAATAATAATAGAAGACTAACAGTTACAAAAAAAATGTGAAAATGCAAAAACAAAAAATATATATTAAAAAAAAAAATAATAATAGTATTTAATAGGGCTGTTCATTAATAAGTCATTTAACGTAAATAAATTGAAAGGTTTTGTTTTAAGTTGTTTTGTTCAAACTGTTAAAGGTGTTGAATAAACATGGTCATATCTGTTAATTCACTAATCCTATCAATACAAGTAAATAATTGGTGTAAAATGCAGTTTGTTATCTTTTCATGGTCATCAGATACGACCCATTTGGACAATCAGAGGCTCTGTGTTACCATGGAAATACCGTCATCTTCTATAACATTGATTGACCAGTAAACCCATGGAGTTAGATCACCGACAGTGGTTAGAGACACATTTTCAGTTAATATATTTTTTTAATGAAAAAGTAACTTTTTCTATATATTTCTCTGTTATTGAAATAATAATCCTCAACTTTACTCTGAACTTTTATGAACATCTACATGATCGATGAATTACATGGTAAAAATACCTGAAAAATATACAATACAGAAGATAATATATTTATGATAAACCACTTATGGGAAGTTAAAAATAGAGAAATATTCACTTTGGAACTTTTGGAACTGGCTCTTTATGGGTTAAAAAGGTCTCATTTATATCCACATGTATACACTTAATGCATTTTTATTTATGTATTTATTTAGTATTTTCCCATGTAAGTTGTGATTTCCTAATCCTACTGTTTGTGTTATGTATATTTAACCATGGTTTTTGTAAAATAAGAAAAAGCAAGTAAAAAAAAAACAAAAAACAGTATACAAACTGGAAGCAGCACAGTATAAGGAACATTAAACCATGAGATGTTCTCACGTGTCCAGCTCGTCGACAGGTGTTCCAGAGCCTCCAAGTCCACAGTAGCAGCCATAGTCGGCGTAGTCGAACACAGGCCAACTGTCAGGGACGGTGCAGATGATCATGGCCCTGAACTGCCATAGAGCTCTGAAGCCCAGCACTATGAGGGAAATAAGGGAGAAAAGAGTTAACAGCTTATAGCAGACTTGTGGTTCTTGTACTTTTCTCCATTTTATGCAGCATTATACTTGTACTGTACTGTATTTGAGAGGTAAGTATCATACGTGTTTACTCCACTGTGAGACTTTTCAGGTCCTGTCCAGTGTTCAGTGATGTTCCCTCCGACTGTTTGTGATAAACTGATGCATTAACTATTCCTTCATGATTTAGAACATCATCATAAAACGTTTACAAAATACACTATGTGTGTGTTTCTGACTTTTTATAGAAATGTGGTACGACAACACAACCATGTGATAATCTCAAACAATATGGTGCATTAATGTGGATTAATTTAGAAATAATATAGACAGTAATTAGAGTAAGCTCATATTGAATTCATATTTTAATTAGGGGCAGGTCAGTTGGTAGAGCGTGTCATCCATTAACCAAAGGGTTGGTGGTTTGAGTCCTAGTCAGTCCATTGTGTCCTTGGGCAAGACACTTCACCCTCCTTGCCTCCAGTGTCACTCATACTGGTGTATGAATGTGTTTGAATGTTCGGTGGTGGTCACAGGGGCCAGAGGCACGAAATGGCTGCCACGCTTCAGTCAATTTGCCCCAGGGCAACTGTGACTACATATGTAGTTTACCACCACCAGAGGGAGCATGTGAGAGTGAATGAGTAATGGATCGCTAATGTAAAGCGCTTTTGGTGTCTTGAAAAGGGCTATATAAATAAAATCCATTATTATTAACTGGCCTTAATTTTAATGTTTACTGTGGCTATTTTTTTTTTAGCATAGTTTTTATTTTTCAGGGTTTTTTATATATGCATAAGGTTCTGTCTCTATACACTGTAAACCTGAACATTCAGAACAATAAAAATATATTAAGTTGTGAATACTCAAAGTTTCAGAAATAGTACTACTAAGTCAAATGTATTCAGTTGCTGTAACTTTTTAAGTACTTCCAACTATTTTTTTTATTAAGGGGAACTATTATGGATATAAGTGAACATAACTTAAAAACATAAATGAGGTACAACTGAGTGGAATTAAATCATTAAATGCTGAGAATGATGTTGTACTGTTATTTCTATTTTTTCAAATAAGGATGATTGAAAATAATTAAGTTAACTGATGTAGTAGATGATGAAATACAATTTCAAAGCACTACAAATAACCACCATTATCTATCACACCAAAAACATTACAATCACAAAACACAGTAATTGTATTCAGGAACAGCTGTGGTTCGGTTGGTAGAGCAGATCGTCCAATGACTGAAGGGTCAGAGGTTAACGTCCCGGCTCTGTCTGTCTATATGTCCAAGTGTCCTTGGGCAAAGACACTGAACCCTGACTTAGTCTCCCAGTAGGACTGACAGAACCTTAGAATACTAAGTTAATAAGTAATGTTTTCATTTAAGTATACTTTAATAAGCATCTAAATGTTATGTTCTGGAAATAACTTAAAATAATTGAGGCAATCGATTGCCTTAAATTTTTTGAGTTCTGCTAACTTATTCGGGTTTACAATGTACAGTGGTGGACACCCCATGCATTTGTGATATATACCATTAAGAATCATTCTTAAGTCACTAAAATCTGCCAAACATTGTTCCCTTCCCCAAACACACATGATGCCTTCTACACGTGTTCTGTTCTGCCCAAGTCAAAACTGGATGTTCCAGCACAAAAACATCAAAAACATCAAAAACATCCTGTCAATAATTTAGTGTTATTTTTCTTACAAACAATAGCTAAAAAAATAAATAATAATAATAATAATAATTTACATGTGTTTGTCTAATGCAGTCACATTCTTTGAAAAAAAATAAATATTTTTCTGCAAATATTTCAAGCATAACATTTTAAGGGTATACAAAAACTTTTTTCCACTACTGTATATTTTATTTTATTTGTTTTATGTTCTTCAGAACCATGGAAAATAAAGGGTTTTCCAATGGTTTACATGAATAAATGAATGAAATTTAACATGTACACCATTAAAATTTAGGATACACATTTTTGCCGCAGTAATATGAGTTAAAAAAAAAAAAAAACATTACATATCACAATAAAACATTGTCTGGAACCATTTTTCTACCTTTTACATTGGTTTGGTCAAGTCCTGTTAATCATAGATGTCTGGAAAAAGCTAAAATATATGCAGAATAAAAGCTTGGGTCAGAGTCACACAAATCTGACATTTACTAAACTATATTTAAATGCTAGAGGCTGAACCAACAGGAATGGATCGTAATATTAAAGAAAATGTTGTTTTTAAGTTTGTGACTTCTGGCCAGATGTGTTATTCTACTGAACTGGAAGAACAGAAGTCCTTCAGTTCATCAGGCTCTGTTAGAAGACATACAACAATTACATTTGGGGGCGAATAACATTTTCACTAAAAGATAATGTAAAGTTATTTTACTCAATCTGGCAGATATTTATATATTACTTTAATACTGAATAATTCCCCCCTTTGTGTGTGTACATGTGAGCACAATTATAGTGTTTTGTTCTGACAACACACTACATATGATTTTTTTCTATTGTTCAAAATTCAATAAAAAAAAAACTTTTGGGGGAAAATGTTAGAGGCTTAATTTTAAATACTAATAAATGAATGATTTGAATGTTATACTCACAGGTTGGGAGGCTGATGAACAGGATGAGTACAGAGTGAGTCAGGTGCATTTTGCGAACGAGAGTGAGAACTAAAGCTATACAGGCTTATATTGAGTGCTGATCTTAACAGCTGGTGCTTTTTGACCAATTGCCACAAGTCATCATATCTCTTACTGTACACATGTGTGTACAGGGTGTAGATGCACATATAGTCCCAATGCATTCACACATAAACACCACTTTATCAACCCACTAAACTGTTTAAGCACACACAAAAACGTATTTTTTTCATATGTCATTCTATTGTTTGTTGGCAGATTATTTTACCTAAAGATGTGTTCGATTAAAACGTCCGTATGTAATTATGTAATTTTTTTTTTTTAAACTGGTGTAGGGAAAAACCCTGAGAACTCTGGCATGTGATAAGTATTGACACAGCTGTGTGTTTTGGAAAGTTAGTATAAAGTTTAAAAGACGGAACATGCACGAGTACAGAGGGAGCAGAAAGGAAATAAGTAATGAATTAAGGAGGAAATAAAAAAAAAAAATTACAAGTATCAAAAAAAAAAAAAAAAAAAAACAGGTCAGTTTATGCTCTTGGGGCATGTGTTGTTGAATCACATGAGGTGTAATCATGCCATGTTTCTGTCAGATGTTCTTATTCTTAAGTTTTATAATGTCTTTGGTTTTTTTTTTTTGCAGCTCTCAACTCCCACCCCTTGTTTCCTTCTTATCTCTGACTTTCTCTCGCCTCCTGTGTATAAAGAGGAAGCTGCACCTACATCCAGTTCCTTCAGACGTCAACCATGAACCTGACTGCTCCTCTGCTCCTGCTTCTCACTGGTAAAATCACATTATATATATTTTTAAATATTATCTAACTGTAACTCATACACATATAAAAGTGCAATTTGTTTGTTTCCTTTTGTTAATTATTGTGCTTCTTATTGTTTCTTGATGTATTTATCAGCCTGTGTGGCCAGTGGTGCACGGCTCCCAAAGGCCTTATGGCAGTTTGGAAAAATGATCGAATGTGCCCAACCTGGTGTCAATCCTTTCATGTACAATGATTACGGCTGCTGGTGTGGCTTTGGAGGAAGAGGAACCCCTCGGGATGAATTGGACAAGTAGGGAAATATCCTACACTGACTAATTATCAGTTTCTTTGAAAACAGATGACACAATCGGCACCTCCTCCTGTGTTTGCAGGTGCTGCTACATCCATGATAAATGTTATGAAAAGAGCAGAAAGACCCCTGGATGCACAGCCATCGCTGACCTGCCCTATGTTCTGGTTTACGATTACACCTGCTCTGGTCAGGAGGTATCTTGTTCAGGTAAATATGACTTTAGTCACTTTGGCATAATTATAGGAAACTATATTAATACTTTGTTTTATCACATTCATTGACTTCAAACATAATAAAACATAATCTGGAAATTTAATCCTCATTTTAGATTTTAAAAAGTATGTAAACTTAACACTACAGGTCCAAATAACCATGTGGGTGGACTAAATAATAACAATTATAGCATTACAGGACACTGAAAAACAGAAATTATCTTATAACTGTTTGTCATTTTAAAGCAGTAACAGATCTTCTAAAGAATATCTACACACCTGTCGTCATAACTCACACAAACATTGATTTTCCATGTTTTTATTAAAATAATCATTTTTTTTGGTGTATATGTTTTTTAATCTTTATTTATATATGCATTAAATTCGTAGTCATACTTATTTATAGCTGGTTTGCATCAGGCTATATTTTAAATTCTGTATACAATGTGAAATGACAATATTTATTCGATTCTGTTGGATTTAATTCTATTCTGTTTGGTTTTGTTCCATTATGTTGGGTTCTGTTCTATTCTTTTCTATTTAATAATATTTTGAATTTGATTAGATTCTATTTGGTTCTGTTCTATTGTATTCAATTCAATTGTATTTGGTTGTATTCTATTCTATAGTGCTCTGTGGTGTTATCTTCTAGTCTATTCTATTGGTTCTGTGGTGTTCTACAATATTCTATAGTGCTCTGTGGTCTTGTTCTATTCCATTCTGTTGAGCTCTATAGTGCTCTGTTATGTTCTATTTGCAGCATTACCACAAATTAAATGTTTCCCTGGTTCACATTAGGCACAGTTATATAATTCCCATGAAATTTCATAGAAGTCTATTTCATTTAATCGTAAGATTGAACAGCAGCCCTTTTGCTTATTTTTACATTCACCCCCAAATCCTGCAAACACCATCCATGCTGGTAAAAATAATAATAATAATAATAATAATAATAATAATAATAATAATAATAATAATAATAATAATAATAATAATAATAATAATAATAATAATAATAATAATAATAATAATAATAATAATAATAATAATTTAGAAATGCAATACATTTCTTCACTTGTTCAAAATTTTCAACATACAGCAGTATTTTTTATTTTTGGTTCCATTTAGGTTTTAGTTTGCAATTTTTCCCTAAAAGATCTACAACTTGATTAATAATGTTACCATTGTTATATAGTACATTTTTTGAGCCCTGTCAAATAAAAAATTAATACAATTTAAGGCCTAAAATTGGATCATTTGTTAAACTGAACCAATGTTACATTAACACAAAAATGGGATTTAACAAAAAAAACCTCAAACATGTTTTCTTAAACATAGTCTGTTTGTACAAAAATTACACTTCATGATGGTTCCAAAACTTCACACAGTTCATTTTTAGATGGCTGTGGGAACCCAGTGTTTGTATTCCATGTTATGCTTCAGTGTGTGTTACTATTATGCAGACACACACTCATTTCCTGTCTGATCCTGCTCATATTTATCTCTGCAGTGGCCAACAATAAGTGCCAGGCTAACGTGTGTGAGTGTGATCGCATAACGGCTCACTGCTTTGCTCAGGCCACGTACAACCCTGAAAACAAGAACCTGGATCCCAAAGTCCACTGTGTCAACTGAGTTACACAACCGGCAGGAGAAAAAAACATCACCATGTCCAACCTGTGATGTTGGACATTTTTAATTTCTTTGAAAATATCCCAAAGAGAAACATGTCTAACTTGCACAGGTATAATAACAGGTAAAATAAAGGAGGTAAAGAGATACTGTGAACTGTGTGTCATTTTTCAGTTACATTTCATCCTTTATGTCCTTGTGTTTGTTTATCCACATTCTCTGCTTCTTACAATTCTAGTCATTTACATATTTAACATTAACAATAGTTGTAATGTCATACCTACATTTTGTTTTGAGATGTTATTTCCTCATTTTGATTGGCTAAAAATGATATTAAATCCTTTAGATTTGTTTCAAAAGGTTTCAAATGAAACTATCTAAAACTCAAATGAGGAAAACAGATTCAAGCAAATAAATAAAAACTTAATAAAAAAAAATCTAGAGTAAAAATTATCACTCACCATGCGAACTGTTTGACTGTTTTTGTTCATTGTTTCTACTGTTTTACTCTCTCTCTTTTGAGAGAGGGCAAGTTTGACAGTTGACAAGGACCATGAAATAATTAATTTACAATTAGTGAAATATTAGTATATGTTTTTGTTTTGTTAGTTGTTGGTTTTTTTTTTTTTTTTTACCTCAAATTGATATTTTAATGAATTGACACATTTATGTGTTTAATTCATCCTTCATAGAAACACTATGTGAATCAGTATTTTAGTTGAGAAAAAGTCTACTTGTTGAGGATGGTTCCAGTTACCCTTTCAACATGAATTTGGAGCTGGGCAGCCTTCCTTGTGCTCTCTACATCTCTTGCATCCAACTGACCGTGTCCTTTTGTGAAGACAGGAATCTTTACCTCAGCATGTAAGTCCCACACTGTCCTTTATGTCAAAGACATGAACAACTCAAGTGTCAAGATGATGCCCAATCCAGATGAGAGTTGTACTTTTTATTTCCTGTTTTTCCTTCCTCGTCATCATCATCATCATCATTCCATTGAAGATGTGTAGCAGAGGAAGTTGTGCCATTTTTCAGTGCGTCCGCATTAGCCTATGGATGTTTAGCCTATGGATGTTTAGCCTAAAATGCAAGGAACAGCAGCACCCATGTTTGTGTTGTTCATTCACTCCAAGTCTTGCTTTATAATGTACAATGTGGCTTCTCATCCATAGTGCTGCAGGCTCTGAACACGGTCTAAACACAAGCTAATGCAGTCTAGGTTAGGCTAATTCTGTTTACACATTGAGATACCAGAGCCGTTTTTTTGGTTTTGTGGGGGCCCTATGCAAGACAGTGTTCCAGGACCCTATTTTGTCAAACTGTGAATCTATGAACACACACCAAACTATCACAAATCTCAAGCGAAACAGCTCACAATCATGATAACTTCTAATATTAAATTTAAACACCTCAAGATGAGTCACTCAGGCAAGATAACTAATAAAAACTAGAAAGACGTTGGAGAGTGCAAGACCTCCACCTTCAGAGGGGTGTTCACATGTCATGTCTATGTGCAGAGGACGACTGTTATTCTGTAACACAGGAAACAACAGTTTTGTATGTTGATATCACTTGAGTATACAGCTAATTAGATTAGATTAGATTTCACTCAATTTACTGTCATTGTCCATGTACAAATACAGAGCAACAAATTGCAGTTATCAGAATTACTTTATTGATCCCAAGGGGAAATTGTATTAAAAGTCATAATGCAATGAAAAATGTTAATCAATAAAAAACAAACATTAAGCAATAAAAAAAAAATCAAACCAGAATTACATAGAAGTAATGAATGCACAACACACACACTTCTGGTTGGATGTAATTGTGGTTGCCCTGCCCCTCGATGGGGAGAGGGGTATTGTTTTTGAGTCAGTTTGTTTGTTGGTCTCTTTGTTTGTAAGCAGCTTTACGCAAAAACTACTAGACCAATTTCCATGAAATTTTCAGAATAGGTGTGAAGTGGTCCAGAATATATCCCATTAAATGTTGATGAATGTAGGTCAAAGGTCAAGATCACATTTACCAAAAATGTGTTTTCACAATTATAAGAGATAGGGCAAATCAGGTCAAATGTATGTGAGGGGGGTGGGGTTTGTTGTGCCTGGTACCACTTGTTGTAATTTTAATTTTTTATTGTTTAATGTTTTTATGTTTTACTTGTTTTTTTTTTACTGATTAACATTATTGCCTCATGACTCTTATTTTAATACAATTTCCTCTTGGAATCTATAAAGTAATTCTGATTCTGATAACTGCATTCCATTGCTCTGTATTTGTACATAGGCAATTACAATAAAGTAGAATTTTATCTCATCTAAGTAGCTGTATATTTGAGTCAAGTGATTCCAACAGTGCACTGAACCCACTACAGTGTCATTTTAGGACATTGGAGGATTAACGATGAGCAGGGGGAAATAACTTAAAAACAGATATGATACTGTTTGGCATCATGACACAAAGTTCCTTTCACACCCAAAAGTCATAACTCACAATCATAAATCAAAGTTAACCACCCCTCAATTGTCCAAAAGTCCATGCACAGATATAGTAAAATAATGGCCACCAAGTTCTTCTGGTAAACGTCGTAGGAAAGCATGGTTCTCCATTTATCCTTCAGGCATGACTCGGGGCTACCGAACAGTCAGGGGCAAGATCTGTTGCAGATGTGGTTGTCATTTCTTCCTCCCAGATCCATTACTGTCAGCCCTAGTTTACCAGCCTCTTTGACTTGGTCCTCTACCAACACAACCAGAGGGGTACCACAATAACCATGGGCTTCTGCACTGGGACTATTTCTTTTTCCACCAGTGGAGCCATCTGATAGATCAAACTCTTGCCAAAGCCGATCAGAAGAAGAGTGAAAACATCATTTCCATTAACAAACACTTCCAAAGCCATCCTCTGTTCATCTTTTAAGGAATGAACATGTAGTAGATGTGTGAATTTCTCCCAATGTGGGATCAATAAAGTTGATCTTAAAACAGTGGAAATAGCCAAGTCTATATGGACCCTGGGATACCCAACGCATGCTGCCATTGTTGTGTATCTGAAAAGACTACACTGCTTTACGTCCCACCCTGTGACACTGATTGGCTCCTTCGTTTTGAAGAAAACCTGAACCTCATGGTACTCAGATGGTTGTGTGAGCATAGTGTAACACAGCCACATGACGTGAGTCACGTTATCCTGGTATATCCCTGAACAGGAATGCGCTCCTCGTAGAACCCACCCACATGAGATTTGTGTCAGAAGAATAAACCCAAAAAAATGGGACAAAAACTAAAACACTGAGAAGTGAAACAAAAAAACAGAGAGAAGAGAGAATGAAGCAGTGGAAACACTCAACAACAAAGTCAAACAGTTTGCACGAAGAGTGATATTTTTTGCTTTGAATTATTTTTTAATTAAGTAATTTTTATTTTTGCTTAAATCTGTTTTATTCATTCGAGTTTCAGAAAGTTTTGTTTGAAACCATTTGAAGCAAATCTAATTACATAAATCATCTAACAGTTCTGTAAAAAAAAAAAAAAAAAATTAAAATCAAACATAAACAAGACAAATGTTAAAAACATTAAAGGAATGTTGAGATTTCACAACATTTTTATCATGATGATGAGTGTTAAGAAAAAAAAATTGTTGATACAAACTATAGATTATAGTAGCAGCAGTATATGAACATATAAAACTATCGTGTCTCAAAATCTGAAGTTAAATCATTGGTTTGTAGTTTAGATGGGTTTGTACAGCAGGGTGGTCACATACTTCTTCTTGTATCGGTGAGTTGCACTTAGAACCATCACTCCATCCTGAAACACAACAGTAAAAGGCAGATGAGGTTTGGAGCTTGAATTAATACTTAAAATCACAAAAAGGTGGTTTGATGCATAGAATAACCTGTAATTCGCCATTTTGATATTGATTATTTTGATATTCATTTTTGACACCAATATTAGGAGATAAGTGACACTTTTTCCCAGATGTCAACATTGTGATTTTAACCAAGAAAATTACAAACTTCATCTTTATTTTTCAGCTCTTTGACTTTTTTTCTCCTCTATTAGCAATTAAAACAGTTTATTATTTCTTGCTATTTTCCATCATAGGTAGGTAGACGCCAGAACTTTCTGGCATCCAATGATGTCATCCTAAAGATTACGCTGATTGGTTGTAGTATCGTCCTATTGCATAGAGAGGATTTGAAAGACAACCTTTTAGCCCCGCCTCTCCTGACTATGAAGCACTCCTAGACCTATACATGTAATGAATGAATGCCTTCCTATTTTTTATTCATGCTATATTGTCTTTGTCTTATTTTATCAATTATTGGCTTTTGAAAGATAAAATATTTTTGTGTTTGACATATTCGAAATAAAATGACTAAACTAAAACTATGAACAGGGATAGTGCAGTGACGCTAACCAATAAACATACCTTTACCAGAATTGCAACATTTCCTTTAATAAATTACAATTTAAAAAATACACAATAGAAATAGCCTGTGAACAGTTCCTCAGTGGTATTTTTTTTTTTACCTTAATTGACAGTGCATAGAGGTGATTCAGCATCACATGGTTGGGCTCTGGAAGCAGTGTGGGGTCACACTGATGAAGTTAAACAGAAAACAATTCCTTATTAGATCTTTAAGGCAGAAACTTGAGCACAGTATTTAGAACCAGCGGTCTGTCTGTACTTACAGAGATGCCTGTATCTTTGTTAAGCAGCACCTGCAACAGATGTGGGGGTAAGAATGGAGGATGTTTGATCTTGTCTTCTGACTTGATTACATATGCATCCTGTTGGTATGGACCAGGAGGAGAACTGGACAAGTCTGAGGGGAAAAAGCATCAAATCAATTGTGTTCATATACTGGATTAAAGAAACAAAACAATGAGAGAAAACATACCATATGCAAAAAAACAGACACTTCTACCTCCGCTGTTTGCAGAAATACTTTTTGTTCGTGCAAAAGAATCAATATAATTAAGTATAGTAAATCCAAAAGGATGATATTTAATTAAAGGAGTCATATTTAGCTTTTTAAAATGAAATTATACATTTTAAAACATTTGGCTGTGGACAACATAAACTGTAAATACTATACTTGGGGTCTGAATTCTTCATTAAGTCAACTCCACAGGTTCATCTTCAACCCTATTTCTGAGTACTAACATCAGAAAGGTCATTTTGAGCGCTGGACCTTTAAATACAAATGAACCACTCCACACCCCATCCCCTCCAAATTGTTAACATGCTGCTCTCTCTCTCTCCATACTCAAAAAATAATAATTCTTTGGATTTCTGGACCATGTGCAAATTTTGTAATGCAACTAGTTATAGATACAACAAATTAAGCAGGAATTAAAACATGTTGTAGAATCCATTATTTATTTATTTTTGTGAAAATGAAGATAACTTTGCAGCACTTTAAGGGTTGAAATTCAAACTTTTTGAACTCTGAGGGTCAAAATGCATAAATAAATATACCAGACTAATAAAAGTGGGTTTTGCAAAATATGACCCCTTTAAAAGAAAATTAAAAGGGCGATATTGCACACTACACATAAAATATAGAGAAAGGTTGATTAAGTCTATGTTTAGACAATGAAGTCTGGACAGTAATTTTATTGTCATATTATAGATTCAGTCATTTTAATAACCAACACAGTAGACTCATAATATAATTTAATTCAACAAATTCATTCTGGATTTTTCACCATTTCACCCAGCAAGAACGTAACTCCTTATACAGTTTTAAACTAAATATACCTAAAAAAGAGAGAAATGGTAACCTTTGAGACGGACTTCAGCAGATATATTACAAATAAATTCTGGTCAGTAAAGACTATTTAAAATATTATGAATAAAGTTGCTATGTTTCTATTTTAAAAATGAAGTCTATTGTATTTTTTTTGTTGTTGTTTTAATGTTTGTTAACTGTAGCTGATGGTGAAGGCTTATGATAGTTTTCAAAAACTTCAATTACAATGACAACTAAACAAACAACTTGAATACTTTTGCTTTCTTTGTAATGTGTTAAATCTGTAAATCTGACCAGTTTAATAGTGTTTATCATGAATTTCTTCATGTACATACCAGACATGTCTGCAGAATCCTCAGAGTCGATCCTGAGGGCATCAAACACTTCGAAATCAGTTCTCTTCACATTGATGACATTATTGACCGTTCCAGTTTTAGACGTCATCACAGCCTGATAGAGAGATTAAAACAAATTACAGCTAAATCTGAGATATGTAATGAGTGTTGGAACTAGAAAAGTACCATCACACACCCCGTTTGGATCTAAAATCCACTGTCCATCTACGCAGAACTTGTACTGGTGCTCTCCTTCTGGCAGGTCCACGATAGCCACAAAGTTGTTCTGACTGGGTAAGATGTAAAAATAAATAAATAAATATTTAATTAACCATGTGATATTTCTTATATAAAGATCCTGTTACTGACTTTTCAAGAGTCAAACCTTTTGTTTAGTGGAATCTTGGTAACCCAGTTGTTGAAGGAACCGGACACATACACGTCTTTGGCAGCTCCAGCCCATCTGAACACAGTGGGTCTGGCCTGGGTCGGGCTTTTACAGTCACTTTCCAGGTCCTGCTGCCACGCCAGAAATTCCTGTAATTCCTGTGGAGCCTAGACAACATGAATTTCTGCTGAGTTTATGAGAAATGTTAAACTCTTAGAATCAGAGAATAGATATTTATACATACAGTAGTAGAGAAAGGTTTTTGGATACCTCATACATTTGTGATATTGTGCATTAACACTGGTATACAAGTAATATATGTCCAGAATAAAAATAATGATAAGATAAGGTGTTCTGAATGGATGGTTTAGTTTAAAAATTCAGAAAAATTCATGTTTTTTGTGTTATTTTACTGAGAATTTTGTTGATGGAACTGATGTACAGGTGTCAAAAAGCAACTGATTTAGAAAAAGAAAAAGCCAAACTAAAACTAGTGGAACCAAATTACACCACTAGTCATTTATTCCTTTTATTATGTTTGTTTTTTTGCATTTTTTCGTGTTATTACTTTGTGAATATTTATTACTTTCTGTTGATGTTGTTGCTGATTTTTGTTTATAAAAAATATGTTTTGTTTATCTATTTTATTATTTTTCTTCAATTGTGTTCTGTTAGTCTCTTACTTTGTTCATGTTACATATCATTTTGTTTGTTTAATATTCATTTTTGTTCATTTTACTGATCACTTTGGCAGTTTTTGTTCATTTTGTTGCTTTTTATTTTTTACTGTGGATAACAGTTGGGAATCTGGTTAACTTGTATGTAAACTACACATATCATTTTTGCACTGTTACACTACTAATTTATTTTTGTACCGTTTCATATAATTTATTTCCACTTTACTTGTATATTGTATATAGCCAATACCTCTGTATTTAATTAATTCTTACTTCTTGTAGATATATTTAACATTTCATGTCCTTGTCTGATACAACACAAGCACAACAGTCAATGCCTGTACTGCTGCAACAACTAAATTTCCCAATTTGAGATGAATAAAGAACATCTATCTATCTATCTATCTATCTATCTATCTATCTATCTATCTATCTATCTATCTATCTATCTATCTATCTATCTATCTATCTATCTATCTATCTATCTATCACGTTAATGAGTTAATATTGGCAACCCTAAATAATAATAATAATAATTGATTCCTCAATATATATTTTACTTCTTGTAACTTTTTTAATAATGTTGATGACTACCTTAGCATCCTCTCTCTGGAAAAGGTCAGCATCCTCACTGCTGTCCATCAGGATGTTGGCCCTGGCCTCTTTCCCTCCTTGTTGTCCATCTCTGTATGACCTTTCACCCTGACCCCCACTACCTCTGTCACTGCTGCTGTTCCCCATCCTCGTGGCATCAAACACTGCAAACACCATGTGAACATTTACAGAGGTCGTGACAGTAGTTTTGCCATATTTTCCATATGGATCCATTTGGTCCATATGGAAAAGTGGGAAATCAAAGAGAAGAGTGGGTGTCCAGGTTATGCCTAAAAAAAACACACACACACACACACACAAATACAACAAATACTCACCAAAATCTTCGAGGGTAATGCGTGGTAGACGTCGTTTTGTCAAATTTTGAACCCAGATGTAAAGTGTATTTGTTTGTTCTTTCTGTAAATGAAAAAATATCCGTGTTCGTAACGCAATTGTTTTCGTCTTTTCTGCACAAGTTTTCCTGTCGAGCTGAAAAAAAAAACACGCGCGTGGGAGTTAATTTAACGTCCCCCAGGTGACGTTAGTGGGGATGAATGCTGTTGTTTTCTGTCTCTTCTTCCCACTGCAGCACGACCTAAGTGCGTTTTTGACCATTTAGGAGAAACTTGTGTTTGTTCCGTGAAGAAAACACACCTCTTCCGCCTCCTGCTCTAGTACACAAAGAGTTAAAGTTTAACCCCATAAATGCCAAATATGAGGCACAAATGAATGGGTAATAATGTAGGATTATTAAGGGTTACTTACACATACAAAGGCATTAAGAGGTGAAATAATATGTTAAACAAAATGTGTAAATCAAGACGAAATTATTAACAGTAATAAATAAATAAATAAATAAATAATGACGAAATAGGTGAAATTATCAATGAAATGATCAAAATAAACAAGAAAATGATGAAAAATGAAAGAAAATCTTCACAAAATAAATGTAAAGCCCCACCTTCCCCCCACAATAATAAAGGAAAACACAGAGATTGATAAAATAATTACTCAAATGAACAAAAATGAGGATAATAACTAACAGAATGAATGTAAAATATTGAATTAATCAAGAAAACCCATAAAAAATGTCCCCAAAAAAGGAAAAATAGCAAAAGGAACAGAAATTAATTAAAAAAAAATATTATGTGAACAAATAAAAATGATCATCATGAATAATCCTGACAGTGAGTAAAAAAATTGAATTAAATATGTTTTTCAAATAGACAAATTAATCAGCAGACTCAATAGAAAATTAACCAGGTAATTATAGAATGAACAAAGTAAAGAATAAATTAACCAACATGACCAAAATATTGAAGAAAATGAGCAAATATATTTTGAAATGTGTCTGAATTCTATATTTCTCTGTGTCTGATCATCAGATTTAAATTGTGTGTAATGCTATGAATTATTTTTAGAATTGACAAACCGAGGGTAAAGCAGAGTTTGTGCATCCAGTTTGACATCAGCTACAGCTGTAAATGGATTCAGTTAATGTAGAAACTATATATTTTTTTCCATTCAGCAAAAAATGTCCCTGTGCCCTCATGTTATATCTGACTCTCACAGCTCTCACATTTCATGTTCTTCTCATCACTAGGTTTTACAACTACACACACAATCAGAAAACAAAGAGTCATCAGTATTTACGTGTCAGAAAAGGTCAGTCTTTATTCTCTGATGTGATGTGTTGACTAAAATCAACGCTTCAGTCAACGCCCACTAGATAACCATAACAAACTGTAAAAAGTTATACATCTAAACAAACTGTCATTTTAAAGTTCATGTGGAAAATATGTCAATGAATAGGTTTTCCAAATGTAGAACAACACTGTGTTTATATATGATGAATATATTATATATGAAAATATTGACATAGTATTAGTGTTACCATTTGGTTAGCAGATAGTTGTTTTCAAGTTTGTACTGTTCAGAAAAGATGGAAATAGAGGAACTAAGTATTGAATGTAGTAAAGATGAAAAAGTACAATACCTGGAATGTGTAGTTTAAAAGTAAAATGAAAACACATTGAAGCACATCTCTAGTTATTGTTTATGTACAAAAAAAAATTAACTGGACTTCACTTCAAATGGACATTTCAATCATTTTTGTCCACTTTCTACAGTTTCTTCTTCATGTATTTAATTATTCTATTAAAATTTTGTCAGGATCTTTATTATTTTGTCAATTTATGTCCATTCTGACCTTAACTACTTGCTGTCTTCTTTTGTATTTTGTTGGGCAATAGCTGCTGCCACATGGCACAAAATATCAGTTTGTCTATTTCCACAAAGTCAATCAATTGTTAACATTTGTACGAGAGCCAATTATGGATACTGTTCCATGAAGTCATTGTTTCCACACTACTGCAGTGATATATACTTCAGTTTATTCTTTTGTGCATTTTGCTACCATGGTACTGTGGCAGCTGATGTAAGCAATGACTAATTAGTGATAGTATATAATAATAATTATAGTTGTAAATGCTTTATATGTTGTTGTTTAATGGTGTGCTTTACTCAGTGAGGCTGGAGAAGGTGGGCGGAGCTACATGTTAGATGTTGCAGTGTTTGTGTGCTATGTGACCTCTCAGTTCTGTGTCAGTTGTGTATTGAGTTTTGTGGTTTAAATCCTGCACTGTGAATATTGTCCCTGTGGCTGATTTATATTTATATTTATATTTATATTTATATTTATATTTATATTTATATTTATATTTATATTTATATTTATATTTATATTTATATTTATATTTATATTTATATTTATATTTATATTTATATTTATATTTATGGACCTTTATTTATTATGGACCTGTGAATCCCCCCCAACCCATTTGAAATTCTGCCAGGGGGAAAAAATGTGGCTTTGACTAGGAATTACACTTCAATTTCCATGTCGTAGGCTGAAGTGTGACTTATTGAGCTAACTGAACTTCTATAGCGTATTTTATAGAATAGAATAGAATAAATAGAATAGAATAGAATGTATTTATTGTCATTGCATATAAAATCCAACGAAATTTAAAACTGCTCCAGTAAAATGCTCAGGTCACACATGCACACCTAGTAATGTAATAAATATAACAAATCTCGTCTCGTCATCTGAACCCGCTTTATCCTCACTAGGGTCGTGGGGGTCACTAATCCAGCTACAATGGGCGAAGGCGGGGTACAACCTGTATGAGACTTCAGTGTCACATTTACACCTATGGGTAATTTAGATTAACCAATTAACCTATCAGTGCATGTGTTTGGATTGTGGGAGGAAACTGGAGTAACTGGAGTAAACCCACGCAGACACGGGGAGAACATGCAAACTCCACACAGAAAGTTCTGGTGTGAGATTCGAACCAGGGTCCTTCTCGCTGCGCACATGCTAACCACTGCACCACCGTACTGCCCTAAATATAACAAATAATAATGTTAAAAAGATATAACTAAAAATGCTAAAATACAAAATGTTAAAATACTAAAATACAAAAGCAGCGGTTTGATTCAAACAAATTAATTATCCAGTTATTTGTGTGTGTTGATGGCAGCTACAGCTTCTGGAATAAAACTCTTTCTAAATTAGCTTGTTCTGGTTTTCAGACGCCTGTAGCACTTTTCTGAGGGAAAGAGTTCAAAAAGTGCATGTGCAGGGTGATAGCAGTCTTTAATAATGTTTCTGGCTTTGTTTAAAAGTCGACCCCTCCCCATCTTCTCCAGAGAAGGCAATGGACGACCAATTATTTTTGTTCTGCATTCATGACTCTCTGCATGGATTTCCTATCAGCTGCTGAGCTCCCAGTGAACCAGACATTACTACTGTACATAAGAACACAATTTTGGAGTGGTAAAAACAAATCAACAGTTTCTCACAGACACCATTCATGCACCTTCATGGTGTGCAAAGCATTTTATAATGCCTCACATTCACATACACACTCTCATACACCAATAGGCAACTGCTGTCATGCCAGGTGCACCCAGACCTACTGGGAGCAAGTTAGGACTCAGTGTCTTGTCTAAGGACATTTTGGCATGTGGTCATCAGCTGGTACCAGGAGTCAAACCAGCAACCTTCTTTAATGGTACCTTTTGTCATTGGAGGACCTGCTCTACCAACTGAGCCACAACTGACCAAGGAAAGCTAAGAATCTGCTGTGTGTACATCTGACCCATTTGATATCTGAGATGCTTTGGTACTTTTCAGAATGTGATTTTCTGGAGTTACCAGTCTACATATGATATGATGAGGACGCTGACTGGTTCTGTGGGAAGACCTCAGTGATGTTCTGGTGCTTTGTTTTTCTCAGATCTGCTGCAGATACATTATTTCCGATCAGTAAATCTTCAGTAACTGACAGAGGTTTTAATTCTCCTCAACTCATTAGTTTCGTTTTACACAGATCCAACAGATGCAGCTGAATCATCTAACTTAAATGTGTCAGCAGTTTTTTGAGTGTTTGCAGCTTTATCTCCAGTCAAAGATAGCAGTTCTCCAGCTGTTTCAACAATAGCGAGGCTTAATTTGTGTGAGGATTTGGTAGAGGGAGTCTGATAGTTTTCATTAACAGAGGCTTTATCCTCTCCATCAACCATACTGTCTCCAAAATGCAGAGATGTGGTTCAACACGTCTCTGGACAGATCCAAGTCACCCTTACAACAATTTTTGGGGTTTACCACCGCGATACGGCAGCTTCCCTCTCATATTTAACTAGTCATGTCTGGTTCTCTGAGCATGGTGGACAAGATACAAAGTAAAAAACAAGTGGTGCCATGCACAGCAAACCCTGCCCCCTTACACACATTTGACCTGATTTGCCCTATCTCTTATCATTGTGAAAACACATTTTTGGTGACTGTGACCTTTGACCTACATTCATGAAATTTTAATGGGATCTATTCTGGACTATGTCACACCTTTCCTGAAAATTTTATAGAAATTGGTCTTGTAGTTTTTGCACAAAGTTACTTACAAACAAACATATCAACTCAAAAACAATCACCTCCTCTGGTTTTGGACATCACCATAGGGTCCTGTGGTCTTTGAGTCTTTCTGATGGCTTGAACACAAAATGCCTGAAAGAGGAACTTCACATGCAGTGAAGTCTGGGCAAAGGGGGGGCTGTAAAGTTTGCAGCTGGGACCGTGAGCCACCTTCCTGCTGACCATTCCTGGCCCACAGAGGAAATGTGCCCCAGTGGGAGACCCGCAGGTCCGGTGAGGGGATCCTCCTCCCAGCACCGAGTGGCCACCCAAACCCACTGAGGGAATCCTGGTCAGTTTCTTTTCCTCCACTTAGTGCAGTGGTGCAGTGGTTAGCACTGATGTCTTACAGCAAGAAGTTCAAATCCCACACCAGACCTTTCTGTGACCTTTGCATGTTCTACCTGTGTCTGCGTGGGTTTTCTCCAGGTACTCTGGTTTCCTCCACTGATAGGTTAATTGGTTAATCTAAATTGCCCATAGGTGTGAATGTGAGAGTGATTGTCTATATATGTTCAACTCTGAGATGAACTGACATCTCATACAGGGTGTACCCCGCCTTCACCCATTGTAGCTGGATTAGGCCCCCAGTGACCCCCACAACCCTAGTGAGGATAAAGCTGGTTCAGATTAATCTTTAACTTTCTTTAACTTTCAAACATATATATATATATATATATATATATATATATATATATATATATATATATATATATATATATATATATATATATATATATATATATATATATATATATATATATATATATATATATATATATATATATATATATATATATATATATATATGTTTGAAAGTTAAAGATTTAGAATTGATTGTATTGGAGTTTTAGTTTGTTTTCCATTTTTTATTCAACAATAAAAGTAAAGCAACATGTCAAAAATGTTTCCTGAATGTTATCATCTGTACTCACTTTTCAGGAATGACAAATATACGTGTAAAATGCCCCAATATTTTTTTCTGTAAAAGCACCAGTCAGATTCTGAATATAGACCTCACAGTTACAAAAAGCATAAAAAATATTCAATGTAATATAATCTCCTGCAGGGCCTCCCTTTTCTCATCTCCAAACTGTCAGATGATATGCTGTAAAGGTGAAAAGAGAGAGACACTAAATCACAGGTACCAGTATTGTGATTGGTTTTGTACATCACATGTGTGGTGTTTTCATACCGTGGTAAAGTGAACAACAGTGTATGCAGTGATTATCAACAGGCCCATGACAAATGAAAATACCCCCAGATGGAGGGCTTTCTGTCCGAGGTGCCGAGAGCCGTCATAGTCCTCCTCATCATAGCTCCTCTGGGCCTATAAGGGTAAAGTGACACTTTAGTTAAAGATGCCTGCAGCTTTTATTCATGCTGTTCATAGTGGAGGTGAAAGATGCCAGCGATGAAGACTTTAATGGCATCTTCCTCATCTCTGTCAAATGGTTGGTAACATGCTAATCATATAATGTCCCAGAATTTAACATTTATTTAATACAACTAGAACAGAGCCACAATGAAAAACAACAATATGCTTTACTGAAAAAAATAAATATTAATAAATCTAAATACATTTCTGTGAAATGTTTAGTACATGTAATTATATTTTTCACAAATATTCAACAAACTTGTGAGATTAATTGGGTTCTATCAAATATTTGGTCCACATTCTTTACATTTGATAAAGCCATAAAGACCCAAACACCCACTGAAGATAAAAAAAACATTTACTGATATAAAAAAAAAGTTAGTTAACAGCTAATACACAAATTCTAATCATGCGTGTAAATGACTGGTATAAAATACAGTTTGTCATCTTTTCATGCTCATCAGATATGACCCATTTGGATGTTCAGAGGCTCCGTATAGTTACCATGGAAACACTGTCATCTTCTACAGCATTGATTCACCAGTTAAACCCATGGAGTTGGATCAAAGACAGTAGATGGAAACACTTCTTTTTATGTTCAGTTAATGATACATTTTACTGCAAAAGTAAAATTTTCTTCCTTTTTCCCACTTTTTATACAAAACATCATGATTAATGAATTAATGTAGAAACATGACAGATTTTTACTTAATAAAGCAAAAATACAGACCATATAACTAGAATAAATGAAGGTAAATCACATAAGAAAAGAAAAAAATTTGAGGAAAAAATCAGTTGGAAACTGCAACAAAAGTAACAAGGGTCTATATGAGTTTATTTTATCACATATTCCAATAATTAATTTACATTTTCCCTGATTCCCTTTCTCCACCATCAATCATTTGTTGTTTTACTGTCTTATATTCATGTACTGCTGCAAAACTAGTCAATATTATTCAATGAGCAGATGGGGATGTTTATGATGTGTGCATGTGAATACTTGCAAAATCTAAAAATATTCTCTCCCTTGCTTTTCATCCACAGTCTTCCTCTCTGCACCTGCCTTTCCTGTTAATGTGTTGAAGCCAACATCCGTTGGAGTGAGAAATAGTGGATGACTGAGACTACATGCCTCATCTTGTTACTCACAGCCACAGCGATGCAGCAGCTGTTGTTGGCACATCGACTCGGAACAACTCAAGACACTTGGAGACTTAAACCTAAATGTGTCGCTCCTTAGACTTCCTTCAACTTTGTGTTATCTTATGTCTGAGAGGATTATTTACCAGAAACCAACAGCAACAGCTGCAATCTGTTTGTTTCTCTTCTTAATGTGCAAAAATAGATTAAAATGACTGCATTAGTTGGAAGTACTGTAGACAATTATGAACAAGGTCAGGGCTTGGACTCCACAAACTGTAGGTATCATTGATCCAAGTAGAAGTATTTTCAATTATCTGAAGTGGGGTTATTTCTGTATCACCTTTTATTACAGTATGTGTACCTTATTTGTAGTAGAACTTACATTTGCTGTTTTGTGACAAGATGAATATTATATTAAACCTACATAAAATCACAAGTATATGTTAGCTTATTATAAATTAAAATCTGACATAAATAAATAAATATCCCACTGTTATTTCTTATATTTCCAGGCAGCAAGACCTTTAGTATTTTACAATGCAGGACACAACTATACAATAAACTCAGCTCTAAGTCTGATGTTAACACCATGTACACAAACATATACAAATGCACTTTAATGTTATTTCTGTACCTGTTTGCACATTGCAGTTTATTTATGCACTTTATCTATCTATCTATCTATCTATCTATCTATCTATCTATCTATCTATCTATCTATCTATCTATCTATCTATCTATCTATCTATCTATCTATCTATCTATCTATCTATCTATCTATCTATCTATCTATCTATCTATCTATCTATCTATCTATCTATCTATCTATCTATCTATCTATCTATCTATCTATCTATCTATCTATCTATCTATCTATCTATCTATCTCATGACTTACCATCACAGAAAAAACCAGTGCCACTATGTTGATAGGCCAGGCTGGGCAGAAACAGGTGAACATGGTGAGACAGAGGTAGTTCCTCAGGGGGGGGGGTCTCCTGAGCCTCTCCATTCTTCACCAGACCACTGTGTCCTTCCACTGAGGGTTTGGTGTTCATGACCGGGCGAAAGCAGAGAAGCAAAATGCAGCGCTGAGGCTCTGGCAGACGTTAGAGAGTGGAGACAGGGGAGGGGAGGCAGTGGAGTAGTGATGATGGAAGAGTAAATCAGCCAGAGGAGATATGGAAAGGAAGCACAAGCCGCAGACACTAAGGACAGCATGAAGGAAAATGGACTGGATGAAAAAAATGGAGGGATTTAATGAAGTTAAACTGAAGGACGGAATTATAATGATATAAATAATTCACTGTAGTGTATTCAGATGTGCAAAAACAACAGTAATCATCTAAGCTTGGGTAATACTTAAGCAATGTTATTAACAGAAGATGAGTTTTAGTGAGGTGCAGTGAGAAGGAAAAAACTGAAATAGGTAAAAACTCCAGCAACAATTGTAGTTAATGGAAAAATATTGTGCTCCGGTTACAGAACCAGATTGATCCTCATCAGCTCAATGAAAAAGACAGAAACCAAAACAAAAAAGTGGTGGCAGGTACAACAAACCCCACAGCTGATTTGCCCTGACTCTTATCATTTTTTGGTGACCTTGATCTTGACCTTTGATTTACATTCACCTAAATATAATGGGATCTATTTTTTCACCTTGCACCTTTCCTTAAGATTTCATAGAAATAGGTTTAATATTTTTGTGTAAAGTTTATGATAAACAAACAGACAGACAAATAGATAACCCCCCCACCACCAAAAAAAATAAAATAAAATAAAATTGTGGGGCAAGGTTAAAATAGAAGTACAGTTTTTCTCATTTGCTTTGGTACAATTCTCAGATGAGGCTTGGAAATCCCAAAACTACATGTTTCATCTTCACATCATTGAGTCACATGTGCACATCAGAAAAGCAGTTTGTAATTTCTTTTAACAAGTTGTAAATGGTTTGGGACATTCATGTAAATGATCATGTACACTTCTCTGCCATTTCCTATATTTTTGTTTGCTTATATCATGTTGATCCAAATGTATTATAATGAGCCTCTGCTGGAATACTCTCACCCCCCCACATTATGTATGCATTTGTTCATCGCATAAGTCTTTGCATGTGAGATGTCATACTAAGTCACAGTAAATGCTTGCGGAGGCTGGATAAGACAGTCTAAAAGATTCCCCGCTGCACTATTAGTTGTGATGTAGATGACAAATTGTGACCTAACAGACATAAATGTCAGGAGGTATAGGACGACTGCATTGTCATTCCTACTGCACTGCATGGACAGTTCTCCCCTTGGCAAAGCAAGGCAGGTTTATTTATATAGCACATTTCATGTACAAGACAATTCAAAGTGCTTTACATAACACATTAAAAGCATTGCAGCAGGGTGCAAGGGAAGCAATAAAAAGTATAGACATGAAGAGAAAAAAAACAGCCAACAAGTGGTGCCAGGCACAGAAAGCCATGCACCTCACAAACATTTTACCTGATTTACCCTGTCTCTTATTATGCTGAAAAGACATTTTTGGTTACCTTGACCTTGACCGTTGATCCACATTCACCAAAATGTAATGGGATCTATTCTGGACCACCTTGCACCTTTCCTGAAAATTTCATGGAAAGTGGTCCAGTAGTTTTTGTGTAATGTTACTGACACGCAAACAACAAACCGCACCCCTCACAAACATTTTAGCTCTTAATGGACATCTCCCTCTCTAAAAATGAGACTATGAGTTGCTCAAGGTTCAAAGGTCATGAATCCATTTCAGACTCTACATGTAGTTTCCTATCTGTCAACAGTAGTAACTGTACACACAAGATGCAGAATTGAAAGATAGTAATTATGGTGCTCATTAGAAGACTCAAAGTGAAGTGATCAAACATTATAGCCACATTTCTACTTGGACTTTTATTGTGACTATAGCCTTTGACCTTGAGTCTTTAAGTTTGCCCTTCAAGTTTTCTATGTCAATGCACATCAACAGTGAGAGCAAAAATAAGCTATGTGCAAAACTGAGTATACAGAAATGAAAGGAAATTCCAGATTTGCTCTATATCAGGGGTCACCCACACTGGTCCTCCAGGGCCCTCTCCTGCATGTTTTAGATATTTCCCTCTTCCAGCACAGCTAATGGTCATTATCCATCTTCTGCAGAATTTGGTGATAGGCTGATCATATGAATCAGGTGTGTTGGAAGAGGGGTACATCTAAAACATGCAGGATAGTGACCCTCAAGGACTAGGGTTGGTGACCCCTGCTCTATGTTATCATTTTGAAAACACATTTCTTGGTGAACTTGACCTTTGACCTACATTCAACAAAATTTAATAGGATCTATTCTAGACCACCTCACATCTTTCCTGAAAATTTCAAGAGAATTTCAATTTCCATTCGATTTTACATAAAGCTGCTGATGAAAAGGCAGACAAAAAACACTATAAAAACACTATACAAAAAGCCAATACCCTTTGCATGTCCTTTTTAGAGAGGGGGGGGGTTGAGTGAACAGACAGACAAAACTGAACCAAAAACAATACTCTTGAAGGGGTAATAATTCTTCCATAGTATATTGACAGCATGACTAAGCAGTTGGACTGTCTTATCCAAACACAGTGGCACATGAACTGACATGTTCACTGACAGATTTACTTTGGAAGATTTTGATCAAAAGACTATCTGTTGCAGGTAATCCATGGGGTTTCATTCTTTGCCCAAATCGTCTTCAAAAATGCACTTACTGTTTTGCAAATTAAGTGGATAATTAAAAAAATATATATACCAAAGTGACTGAGAAAAGCTGAAATGACCATCCCATTATCAGTGTGTGAATCATCAGACTGAGGTGTCCTAGCCTCTGGTGGGAGTGGGCATGAAGGATCATCTGTACCTCACAGGGCTGCATCTCAATGTGGTTAAACACCCACTGCAGCTGCTCTTCTTATTTGTCAAAATGAGATGTAGAGGATGATCCAGATTTTCCAAGATGACATTACTCAAGGTGCATCTCTCCACCTCTGTCCCTAGTGCATTAACAATAGAACAAAACCAGCTTTTATTTTCTTTTGCTTGTTTTTACAGTCATTGTTGCACCCTTTTATCTATATACTGCCTCCTTTAGCTAATTTTCTTTTTGTTACTGTCTATGTTTGGGGCCATGCCCCAGTTGATAAAGTCGTCCATTAACTGAAGGGTTGGCAATTTGATTCCCATTCTGTTCTAATCAGCCTGTTGTGTTCTGTGGTAAGACACTTCACCCTCTTTGCCTCCAGTAACAATCACACTGGTGTTTGGTGGTGATCGGAGGGAATGTAGGTGCAAAATAGCTGCCACATTTCCATCAGTCTGCCCCAAGGCAACTGTGGCTAAAAATGTAGTTTACCATCACCAGAGGGAGCATGTGAGAGTGAATGAATAATGGATTAATAATGTAAAGCACTTTGGGTGCCTTGAAAAGCACTATAGAAATCTAATTCATCATCATTATGTTTTGTCTGCTTTAGCCTTTCCAGATTTCTGCACACAAAATATAATAAAAACACCTGAAATTACATGAAATTATACAATTTAATATTCCCACCCATGTGTGTGAGTCATCCTGTAAACATAGGGAAATGTTGTAATCCAGATGTCACCTGAACATTCTGAAAACCTAGAGAAAACCCTGAAAAAACAACCAAATCAGTAGATGAACATGAAAGTAGGCTAGATGATCAGCAGTGTTGTGGGCTTTGTAACGTGTTAGACTTGGATTAGTCTTTTCAGTAATGTGTCATGATCTAACATGCTAGTTTTGTGAATTCAGTAATCAGTAAAATAAGTAATCCGTTACTTTAACAATTTTCCTCAACAATGAAATAAAAATCCCGGCTTTTCTGGTTTTACTCAGATGCTTCTTGCGGATGTGTCAGCAAGACAGCGTTGTAATGCGTCTGTTTACCTACCTGTGTGTGTGTGTGTGTGTGTGTGTGTGTGTGTGTGTGTGTGTGTGTGTGTGTGTGTGTGTGTGTGTGTGTGTGTGTTTGTGTGCTCGGCCGCGAATGTTTTTTTTCTCCACATGAATTCCGGACACCAATCTCATCTCATTATGTCATTAGCATATAGCTAATCAGCGTCGCCCTCCCACAGTCTACAACATGGCGATGGCTTTCAGTGTGGTCATTTCTATAATAACGACACGGATCCAGAGCGAATTGTCATGCCTGTCGAATGGTAGAAATCAGCTAATTAAAGTTATTATACGGCCCTCTAGAACACTGTGACAGCTCCCGTTCACTTTGAATTGAAGTTCCCAGCCTTCAGCGGGCGGATTTTTTTGATAACCGCCGGCTGCACTGTTAACGCCCGCTGCCCATGGCAACGAGTTTTGTCACTTCAGATTCACGTTACCATATCACTCCGCAGGTAGTTCGGCCACTTTAAATGTAAATATTCACTACATTGTAACGGCTATTTATCCAATCTGTTAGAGTAGTAGCAGTAATAAGCAGTAATAACCCGTAGAATAAGCGGGATAATATATTGCCCCTTGCTAAATAGCTATGGTTTTCCTCGCGAGTCCGACAGGTGTATTCGGAAAAATTGAGTTTAGGGAAAAGTCACTCAGCTAAATAGGCTTTCTATGACATTACATTGTGATGGACAGAATTAATACAAAATTACAAGGCGAAAACTCCCCTATAACTCATACTGACGTATCACTGTGTAATAACGCAATTGGTAGACTTACTATTTGTCATTGCAGTACAGTGAAATCTCCTTTTAGTGGTCTTGGGCTGGTGACACTGTCCATTTACCCAAGGAGACTCCGAAAACTCCTTGAGAACTCCCCACGTGGGGTATGATATAATGTAAAGACGCGAAGGAAACGAAGATTAGCTCTGACTGGCTATATGCTAAGGACATGAACACCGTATTAAAATGTAATCTGTGTGTGGGTGGAAAACTTCTGTCAACTGCCAAAAACTTAACCTCGAATTTAAAATTTGTTGGTAAGCGAGTACTCTAACGCGTTACAATTTCTGATAGGTAACGTAGTGACGTATTACTTTTGATAATAACGTTGTAAAGTAACTAACTACTTTCTAAAGTAACTACCCAACACTGATGATCAGTAGATGAAAATGTAACAGGACTGCATAATTGATATGGTTGAGGGGAGTAAAACATATGTGTAACTTCACTCCTTACAATGAAGAACTAGAACTTCAATTTCATAATTTTTCAAGTACAGATTTAAAACTACTTTGTAACCAAATTACTTTATGACTCAATGTAAGTTTACAAAGTTTAAATTCAGCAGTTAAGGACAGTTGATATTTAATATTGACAGTGTCAATACTGTGCGTCAAATTGACACACAAAGTATGTATGTATATATATATATATATATATATATATATATATATTTATTTATTTATTACTGGTGTGTGAGATATGCATTTTACCTACTTTCACCTAAAGTAGAATATTTCACTTCTTCAGGACACATAAGTGGAATGTTTTAAAATAATTTATTAGGAATTTTAAAAAGTTTTTTTTTTCAAATGAATAAACATGACAGGGGGAAAAAAATCAGAAAAGGTTACAGTGTTGACAAGATTGTTATTTCAGTGAAAACAGCATTAAAGTATGAACTACCATAGCAGCTCGCAGCAGAGTGAGCTGGTGTATCAAAATGTAAAACCCAGTATTTCATTGCAGGAGAGGTGCTTTGTTCTTAAGCTAACATTCAAAAGAAAAAATATCTAATGTGATCGGCCAGTGCAACATCCTAGTAGCTCTGAACGCAATTGTTTTGGTCTAAAAATAGCTGTCACATTGCTACAGTCAGTGACCTCCAGTGGATATGCAGTGATGGATTGTGGGGGTTGACAGGTAAACATGAGTTAATAAAACCGCCTCTTCAGTTCCATTTGGAAAAGCCACCTTTCTAAAAGGTTCAACCATCCACACTTTGACATAGACGTTAATGTAATCATTAAAAAAAATCAGATTAAAGTTTCACATTTGCAGTTGAGGTACCATCCCCAAAAACAGCACATGGCACATTGGAAACCAATGTGTAAAAACCATATGAACGCACACACCGACACGCGAACATCAACCTGCAGGCTCAGCCATGACCGTGGTAACTGTGCATGGCTGCTCCTGCAAACTAGTCCTTCATTTTCCTCCACACATAATCGACATATTAAGCATCACAGTTAAAACAACAATATGACAAAGTAAGAAAACAGTACGTTTTTTCCTCTCCCCATCCAGGAACTTCTTTCCACATTTCCCCACAGTTAAAGTGTTGTTCAGATGTCACCTTGCTCCTGCTGAAACTATGATACGCAACAGTCAAAGTTTTCAACACTTAAGCGTTTGATGAAAGAAACAAATCGTACCATTTTTCCAAAGCATCCTGAACCCCAGACACAAAAATGTGTTACCCCCTCCCACCCAGAAACCAGTCGTATTTACAATATTTTACAAAATTGTACAGCTCACATAGGCCTATATGTAACTGTAACTAGTGACCTTTGTCATCTGATCATTATTAGTGTAACAAGTTTTATTAAAAACCTACCAAGATATACACTTTGTGACACATTTTCAAGAAATAGTATTAATCACAAATGTTTCGTTAAAATTCAGTATGAACGAGTGACAAATATACAGTTTTCCAATACATATTACAGCTCTTGACCTTCAAATAGGTTTCATCTGGAGACGTTTCTCCTCTTTCTTAGAGATCAGGGTCAGAGGTCAAACGACCCAATAAAAACACACCCAAAAAAGATAAAGAAATAATGTAGCCATTACATAAAACAGCAAGTTGCAAGAAAAAAAAAGACAGAAACAAAATCCTAAAAATACAGCATCTGTATGTGTTGCCATTACATGTAACTTCAAAGGTGTCACTCCTTTTCTTCTGAGGAGGTGGAGTTTAGTGAGGTGACAATAGGCTCGGCTGGGTCCACGCTAGGGTGGAGGGTGAAGGTTCAGCGGCCCGGGCCAGAGGGGGTGGGGGTGGTGGGACTGGATAGAGACAGGTTAGATCAGCTTCAAAGCAGCGTCAACTCCTTCCAGCTCTCATTCAAAAAGAAGTACTGTCAAAAAGAAGAAGCACCAATATCATTCAAACACTAATGTTGGAACATGCTACAGACAAAATGACATGTTTATTAACATACAGAGGGACTCACGCTCTCAGTGATAACCGTTGGTGAAGGCCGTGGCGATCAACGGACCCTGTGGAAACAACAATCGGGCACATTTACAACTGCATGATGTACATGTTCTCAAATACTAAATGTCAGAAAATAAAGTCAATCACAACCATTTATCTGGTTTGGGGGGGAGGGTCAGATGAGGGGATTGGCTGACTGAAATACTGAAAAAGGCTGAAAACTACTCCAAAAAGTCAACACAGGCTGTGCTGGTGATTGGCGTCTTAACCCATTAAGACCAGGAATGTGAACCACGAGGGGGGGTCTGGGGGAGCCAGTGCCCCAACCCCCCACCTGCGAAACATGAGCTTCCCTTTAAAAAAAAAATTATACTGAATTTTTTATTTTTTATTTACATTTTTTTTTGGAGGGGGGGTGTCTGTGACAATAAAGTTTAGATTTCCTGTACATCTATAAATGTATAATATGGTCTATTGTTGCCTTCACAATTCTTGATGTATTTAATGTATAATTCATGTGATATTGGTCCAAATTCAGCCTTGCCTCATATTATCACGATGGTGTCGATACCTACTGTGACTACAGAGTGTGGTGGTTTCTCTTTAGGCTGCATACAAAATATTATAAAAGAAGAAGAAAGGGAGCAAAGAAGAGCAAAGACACCTGTTTGCTTCAAAATATCCAAGCAGTCATTTTTACTCTATCGTGGGCTGTTGGATGAACATTAACACAGCTGATTTCTGGCCCCTGCAGTTACTTTTCTGTTAAGATCATTATACACGAGGCCTAACAATGCTTACAATATTGTGTAGGACAATCACCGTATGAGCATATGTGACTGTAGGGACCCCCTCTAAGGCCAGGGTATATTGGTTGGCACATTAAGACCCAAAAACATCTACCGCTCTAAAATGTTTAATAACCTTTGAACCACTAAACCCATCAACAGATGTAAATAATAGTAACAGTTTCTCATCAGTTGACTGATTTGGATGTTCAGAGGCTCCATATTTGACCGTGCAAACACCACCATCTATAACATTGATTCACCTGTAAAAACATATAGAGTTGGATCAGTGTCAGTGGATGGACACATTTGTTTTTATGTTCAGTGAATTATAGCTTTGCTGAAAAAGTCACCTTTTCTTCTGGTTTTAAATATAATATTCCTCAATCTTAAACTGAGCTGAATGAATATCTACAGAATTAGTAAATTAAATACATGATTTTTAAAAATGCAAAATACAGAGAATGTTATAATCAATGATGATAAACTAATTAAGAAAGGTTAAGTATAGAGAAAAATGAATTTGAGAAGTGCCATAAAAGTAGCAATGGGTCTTTATGGGTTAATATCCATGTGTGAATGTGAAAGTGAGTTCAGGGACAGAAAACACAAGACACTTATGATGCTAAAAATCAGTATTTGGTTAAATGTAGAGGTCAAACTTCCTGAAACTCAAGTGTTCAGTGACATAGTCCATTTCTTTAGCCCGCGTTGTGTGTCAGTGATTTTTTTTTTTTTTTCAAGTTACTTCAGAATTGATAGAAGTGATACAAGGATGAGATTTGGCAGAATCTGATTGAACAACAGATTGACAGAACAGTTCTGATCAGGGGCATAAGTATAGATAAAAAAAAATAAAAAAATTCCATGATGTGGAGTTGGACTAAAAGAAAGTTAAAAGTATGACTCCTCTTGGAGTGAAGGCTCGAGGTTTTCATACAGGAACTGGAAAATGGAGCCGTTTTTACCTATAAAACGCTGATATTTTTGCATATTTGTTGCATTGTAGACATATATTGCTTGCACTGATAAACTTCTTTACAACTGGGTCTTATGATTCCATTTACAGCTCAAAAAACACTACATTACTCGGTCCTATTGTCATATTGGCAGGCTAAAGCAGCATGGTTATTATAGTTAAAGAATGCCAAAACTGAAGTCAGTGGTGAAAATAATTTAAATAATTAAAAAAATATATATACATTTTAAAAATGCAATATGAAGTTAAATTAAATAGAATTGCAGTGAACTGCAGCTCAAGAGTTTAGTTTTTCTTCATTATTAAGGGTTCGTGTTATACAAGAATAAATTGTCTTTGTCTTTAACATCAGTTTTACAAAACCACCTTTTTCTGCTTCTATAAGTCAAGACTTTCTAAAATAGTATCTGAAAAGAAGTAACTCCAATATAATTTGAAAAACATTTGAACATTAACTTATTTACTTGTAAAACTAAACTAACCAAAATGAAAATGAAAGACTTGATGAAATGTAGAAAAGTAAATGCAAATATCAAAACACTATTAACTACTAATTAGTGAAATCGACAGCTGCAGCCTTTCTCTGGAATAAACACCTGGAAGTAACCCTAATGTCAGATTAAGTCCAGAGCCCTGAGGTCATCGGGAACAGGTTTACTGTGTGTTCCAAAGATAAGGACGAAACAAAGTGAGGCATCATTCAGTTACTCTGCTCCTCACCTGTGGAACAAACTACCTGGATACCTGAGGTCTGCTCAAACTGTCAGTTCATTTAAATCAGGCCTGAAAACATTATTGTTCACTGGAGCTTTTACTTAGATTATTATTTGCTTTAAAATGTTTTTATGTCTTGATTTTAATTGTCTTTTAATGCATCTTTATGATTTTAATTTTCTTCTGTTTCTGTTTTTGTGTAAAGCACCTTGAGTTGTCCTGTACATGAAATGTGCTATACAAATAAATTTGCCTTGCCTTGCCTTGCCTAAGCAAAACTCTGATTACAGGCAGTTTTACAGTTACAGATATATAAGAATTATTCTGGTCAGTTTTTACACCATATTGTGATTGTGGGAGAAAAGCAGCTGTTAAAAAGCAGGGAGATGGATGGAAACTGATTTTTCTGATGGTTAATTGCACTGCTGTTTTTTCCCCCTCTTTCTTGGTGCATTTAATATCCTCCACAAATTCTAAGGTTGGTGGTTTTATGTACGTTTCTTGATAATTTGCTTACAAAGTCCTGAGAACATTAAATGCACAGCACTATATTTAAGACTTTATCATTTTTATTATTCCACCTGCAGCTACAGAGTATCTTCATTGTCAGTTATTTTCTCAAGTGTGGAATAGAAAACTGTGGCTTAAAATCAAATCAAGGAATTCATTAAAAATGTTGCTGATTAATTCATTAATTGACATGGAATTGACTCATGTTTTAGTTTCAATAGTGTATATTCTCCCCTATATTTTAATTTCTTGGATTATATACACCATTATTCTACTGCTTTAAAGCTCTTAAATGTTTTGTGATTTAACAAATATATCTGCACGATGTACATTGATTTTACCACTAGATAAAATACTGCTTATACCATTAATACCCAGTGCTACCTTTGTGGCAGTTAAGGGATTTAACAATCAGTTATCACAAGATAATTGTGAAATTAGCCTTTTCCAGTGTAAATTATGCATTTTCCTATATTTAATTTCCTACTTTTAATTAGATGTTCACAAAAACTCAGTAGATTCAAAGGTTATTGTATCAAAACTGAAGAAAAAAAAAAATCACATTTTTGGCAAATCTATCAAAAACAAGTCTTTCCATCCACTGTCTTTGAGCCAAATCCATGGGTTTTACTGGAAGAAGATTAACTGCATTTCCACTTTCACTTCAGAAGCCTCTGAAAGTGCAAACGAGTCATATCTGATGACCATTTAAAGACAACAAACTGTATTTGATATCTATTGTTTAAATGTATAGATAGGATTAGTGTATCAACAGGTATTAGACACTTTAGATCAGTAGATTATTTAGTCACCAGTGGATGTCTGGGTTAATAGATAAAACTGACAACATTAACAGTATAAATACAACCCATGCAATATGCTCGGAATTTATATTTTTATGTTAAAAGGCCTAAAACTACACTAACACTCAGCAGAGATGGCATCCTTACCCCCAGACTGTGGCTGAAGCCAGTGCTCGGGGCAGGACTAGCAGCACTGAGGTAACTGCTCACAGCTGATTCCTGACTGGCCGTCCCGTACAGATCTGCCATCGGACCCGGGCTGCTCGTACCCAAGAACCCAGCAGAGCGAGACGGGGTTGAACCTACAAGTACAAAACAATGTTAAACCACCCTCAATGACTTAAATGAAACCACTCTAAGGGTGTGTGAAAAGTGTAAGCAGCTCAAAGTTTTACAGTTTTCAGTATTATCATGAAATATTTTCAGAAAAATATTTTGGATGTTTCAAAAGATCTGGCTGCATCAGGCAAACAGATGCTAATTTTTTTAATGTTTTTGTTTATTGTTAAAGAAAAAAAATCATTTATTGACAGTTTCAACATGTTATGTCCTGGATGTTTTTCTGCTGAAATATCCAGTTTTGACTTCAACACAACAGAGCATGTGCAGAAGGCAGCATGTGGGTTTGGAGAAGGAAACAATTGTGGCTACACGATACACACATCTAGCCGATTTGCATCACGCATGGTCATTATAGTCACTCATCATGGCTGCTACTAGGCTTGGACAAAAATCGACAGACCTTACCCAATTTGAGTCTTAAAAAAAAACAAACTAAACTTTTAACAACAAATACAGATCTCTGATCAGCTACAGTCTAACTGTCACACACTTATTCAGTGAAATAAAGGATTTAATCTCTTACAAGGAAATTAAATCCTATATTTGTATGATTTCTCTATCACAGTGCATCTGTACATTTCTCCTCTGTAGATTATATATGCAGATTATGTGTCATTCTCTATATAG
The DNA here is from genome assembly GCA_020466265.1 of Siphamia tubifer. Taxonomy (NCBI): domain Eukaryota; kingdom Metazoa; phylum Chordata; class Actinopteri; order Kurtiformes; family Apogonidae; genus Siphamia; species Siphamia tubifer. Next base: position 27,262,014 of record CM035791.1, on the reverse strand, counting down.
TTAAAGATCTTTCTCCGTAAATGCATATATTTGTACATTGTACACACTGGACAGCACATCCCTTAATCAATATTTTATATATACTCCCCTACATCCTATATTATATTATATTCTGTTAATTCTATGAATCTATCCTTCTAGTATTCCTAGTTCTATGTAAGACTTCTAAGTTTTGAGGTTTGTATGTCATGTTATTACAAAAGAACTTCCCAAGTTTGGGATTAGAAAAGTACGTCTAAATCACTTTAAATGGTGTTAATAAAGTTTTTTTCAAAAGACACAAATCGGGTAAGGTCTACCAAACAGTTTTATGGCAGACCTTACCCGACCACGGAGTTGCTGTCGCGTAACAGCCATGGTGGCTGACTTTAACGCACATGCATAGTGCAAATCAGATAACCACAACAGTATTTGTCAGATTTCAGTGACTTAAGAATGTTTTTTAATACAATATATCAAAAATCCATGGGGTTTCCAAAAACTTTATTCAACCACAATATTTCCTACTAATTAGATAACCACCCCTTTCATTTGGCTCTGATTGAGGTTGTCACATGGGACATTGTCATTCTGACTGATCTGATTCTATGATTATTAGGTGAGGATCAGGGTCCATGTAAATACAGTTCGGGTTCATACCTCTAACTACTGCTGCTGCTGCCGCCGCTGCTGCCATTGGTCCATAAGCTGTGAGAGGAATGGCTAAAGAGACAAAAATGAGAGGATTATAGTTAAGAAATGTACGTCCAGAAGCAGAAAACACACATCACTAAAAGTCTGTCTCCAGGGGGTTCATAAACCTTCAGAAAATTTCAGCCAAGTCTGGAGAAAAAAACAGCTTAAAAAGTGGGAGAAATCTGAAGGTTGATGAAGTCACCGGAGAAAAACCTTTAGAGAAAACCTTGGTCGTTACTGTCAGCAATCCTGCCTACAGATGGAAACCGAGGAGTACTGACAAACACAAACATGCAAACCAAGTCATCTGTGATCATGGTGATGAGGCTAGCATGTAGCAGACTGATGAGATGCTGCTTGTAAAGTCCAGAGGAGGGACTGACTGACCTGTGAGCTCAGGGGGGTGGGGTGAAGTCAGAAGGGGAGTCCTCTCTAAGTGGAACTCTAAAACAGAAACATCAGAGTGCTGTTGAGACACACACTACCACCTCCACGAAGGAAAACACACACACACACACATATGCAGGGAGGATACGGACGAGTGTTATGGCCACACTGACCACAAAAACAATCAGAGGATTCCAGAAAAAAAAGCTGCAATATTACAAGAATATTTTACAAAGCTGTAATATTTCAAGAAAAAAAGTCACAATATTACTTTAACAGTGAAAGAAAAAATGTCAGAATATTTCAAGAAAAACTTCAGAATACTGCAATATTTGCCCAAAAAAGTGATTACAAGTGTAATAAGAGCTAAAATGTCATAAGTAAAATATTGCAAGAAAAAGGTTAAACATTTCAAGAAAAAAAAATCAATTAAGATACTTCAAGGATCAGAAATCTAAATATCACACATTTAAACTCATAGCATTAAAAAAAAATATCACATTTTAAGAATGAAGTTGAATTTTGAGGGAAAAAACTATTCCATGAATAAAGATACTTTTTCAAGAAGGAAATACTACTATTTCAAGAAACAAAGCCATAATTCTTCAGGGAACAAAGTAAACTTTTGTGGAAAAAACGTAATTATCAGACCTTTACACTCATAAAAATACAGTCATATTTACAGAAAATAGTTGATGTATAATATTACAAAAAATAATAATAATATTCCAAGAAAGAAATTATACCTTTACAAAAAATCATATTTAATGGAGGGGGACAAAAAGCCTAAATATCTCAACTTTATTGTCATAATATTAGAAAAGAAAATTACACAATTATAAAAAATAAAGTCATGTTTTGAGGGGAAAAATATAGTGCAACTTTTTTTAATACAGTATTCAGTTAAAAAAAATTTTTACATTTTCAAGAAAAAAATTTACATATTAGAAAAAAAGATAATAAAAAAATAATGAGGGAAAAAAGGCTTAAACATATTACGCTGATCCAAATGCAAATGCCAAATGTGGTTTATATTAGACAAATATGTTTTTGTTTTTTAAGCCAATTAAAACATTTCATGGACTTCACATTAAAATTTGTACTTTTTTTCCCCGTCAAATATGACTTTACTGCGGTTCCTTTCATCCTCAGGTGGCCTTAATACTCCTTCGTAGGAAAGACCTGAGATTTAAGGACAGGAAATGTGGAGGACACATTTTGGGACAGATTGAATTTGAGGAATTCATTCAAAACAGATAAAGTGTGTTTAGAAGATACCTGGTGTACATTATGTGCAACAATCAAAACAGCAAATGTTACACGTCATATCATACTCATAAAATAGAATGACTTGGATCCATTAGATTTCAGGTATATATAAAAGTAGGCAGCTTAAATGGAAACATGCTGCCACACACACACACAACGTTCACAAACTAAGTAGATGCATTTCCACTCTCTGATATTTACAAGCAGCCATTTACACTTAGTGTGTCATGTATTTCTCTGGACACATGTTTGTATTTGTGACAGTGTGTCCTGCTGTCACTTCAACACACAACTAAAACATCTATTTGCTCTATTTGACATTTAATTTGATTTAACTTTACACCAAGCACAAGGATGATTTTAAACTCTGTCAAACACTGTATTAGAAACAAGTTCCTTCTCTATTTCAGTCACTAACACTACTGTGCATTAGGGCTGTGTGTGATATATATATATATATGATATTAAAAAAGAACTGTTATGATCTGACATCTCTTTCTTGTGTCACAAATCACAGTCAATATAGTAATTTTTTCCTATTTTCCTATTTTGACAACACCCATTCTTCCCTAATTGTTGCATGACAGCAACACAGACGAATGTCTAGTAGAGTGGGTGTGAGAAATAAGAAAAAAACAATCATGCAAAAGACCAGAAAAAAATCCAGAAAGAAATTATTTATGCAACAGAACATGTTAGACACCATGAAGAGTCACATTTTAAGATGACAACACCTGAACAATCTGTGTCTTGTTATACAGTATGTCACAATTGAAAACTTGCATAGGAGCTTTACATAAAAAATTTAATCAAAGATGAAAAAATAACCGTCATTAGTTTTAGTATATAATTTAAATGTAGTTAAAATGTTGTCCCACAAAATGTGCAGTATCACAGGTATCATTATCTGGATGTCACACAGCCCTACTGCACAATACTTAAAATTAACTGTTGTGGTAAAAGTGAACACAAACACCTACTGAATTCATATTTTTTTTTCTGAATTTGTTTCCCAGTTTATTTGGAGTAGAAAGAGTGATGTGATTACCAGGGAACTGGTAGGTGTATCCAGGTGTGATGCCGGCGTAGCTCCGACTGGTGTATGTGGCCGTCTGGAAGCCTGGATAACCTGCAGACACAGAATAAACATCTGAATCATTACTAATGGCAAGTGTGTGTGTGTGTGTGTGTGTGTGTGTGTGTGTGTGTGTGTGTGTGTGTGTGTGTGTGTGTGTCAAACTTATAATAGTTTGTGATTTTTCATTATAGTTTGAATTTAGGGGGGAAAAAGTCAAACTAAATAAAACTAGTTACTTTTAAGAGCAGGTTTGCTAGTTTTTATTAATTTTTTCCCCTCTGAGTGCTTCGTTTTAGTTTAGTCTTAGCATTTATTTGACTTTTTTCATATCTTTTATCATTCTTATGATCCTATTCATAGAAATAAGTGAGGGACAGATCAGCGGGCTACCCTGGAGACTTTATTTGGGAGTCAGATTGACATGAACATATGTACAGCATGGTGAATAAATTCCCTATAGCAGGTGGGGGGTGGGAGATCATGCTATTAATCCTACATTGACAAAGATGAAACCGAAGGGAATTTTACCCATCATTTGTATATGTTTTAGTTAGTTTTGCAAGAACACAATTTAGTTTCAGTTACTGATCATTTGTGACCCTCCAGCACAAAAACAGTGGTTCAGTCTTAACAGCAGTATTTCTAGCTATAGCCTCAAATATGTTATATGGGTCAAATTTATCGAATTTGAAGTTTATGCATAAAATCCAACTGAAATGTTTCCTTAACACTTCTTCCTAAAAGGCATGATTTGAAGCATTTATGGTAGGAATTTCACATAGTTAGGACAACAAGTGACTGACAGTAATTAAGTCTAAAACAAAGAAAAATTGGCTCAAAACACGGCTTCGCACTCACGTTAGGTATTTCCCCGTCATGTTTGGTACTATTGCAAAGATCAGGATTCCCTCTAGACAACCCTTATATAAATCTACGTAATTATATATTTGAACCAATGAGAGGCCTCAGAACAAAGCCTTTGAGTAAACAAATTCAATTGTCGCTAGGGAGAGGTTGAAAAACGGCCTCTGATTGGTTGAATTAGTGTCACGCAAGCATTTTTAATAAGCTTTCAGATAAATATAAAATCTTAATTTCTGAAATTTGACCCAAGTGACTGTTTTTTTTGCTGGAGGGTCACATTTAGTAACCGTTTTTATTTATTTCAATTTACAAAAATATTTGATCAATTATAGTTTTCATCATTTCATTCATTTTCATTAATGATTATAATGTGTGTGTGTGTGTGTGTGTGTGTGTGTGTGCATGTGTGTGTGCGTGCGTAAAACTGGTTTCGGCTGAACAGAACCGCCCCCTAACTGCGGAGTGTGGTGCAGTCTGTGACATGCAGGTGTGTGATATTGTACACCTGTGGTCTGGATCTCTTCACAATTACAGCAGTGAACGGCTAAGCTGCCTTTGTCTTCTGGTGCACTCTCAGCCGTGCACATTTCACAGATTTCCTTTGTTTACAGCCTGACGTCAGGAAAAGTGACACTCGGAGGGATTACAATCATGAGAATCAATGAATGGTAAAGAAAGTAAACAATTATTTTTTTCACTTTGGTGGCAAATCGTTTTATCTGTTTTGTCACTAAAACACCTTTTTAAAAATACATAGCACATTATATATATATATAATGTATTATAGTCAACTGATATAGATTTTTTGGGGATGTTTTTTTTTTTTTTTTACATGAGCCTTACCCAATAACTGGCACAGGTCACCAATATTTCTAAGCCAATACTTTTTGCTTAAGCCAATATACTCTCTGCTGAATCCTCAACTTTAATCTGAGCTTTTATGAACATTTAAAATGATCAATAGATTAAATATAGAAAAATACGCAACTGGGGAAAAAGCAAAATAGACAGGATAATATTAGAGTAAATAATGGTAAATTACTTAAAGGTTAAATGGAAACAAAAATGCATTTTGGAGCTTCAACAAAAGTAGCATTAGGTCTTTATGTCTTAAAGTTGCATCATTGTCAGTACAACTTCAAACCACAGCTGCTTACTTTCTACCCAAGTGCAGTTCTCACACTGAACAGTAGATGACAGCATTAGTGTGTTGTGTACTTTCACTGAGTACTCCAATAGTACAAGTACGAACTAGCAGAGCTCATATCAAAGTAATAGTAGAATATATTCTACTCATTAGCTTATGGCATATCTGATGTTGAATAGTAAACACACTGTCACAAAGGTCAGAGTTTCTTCTTGATTACTGCAGCTTTTGGCAATTAATGAGTGGAGTGGCAAGAGTAGAATGGATCTGTTCAGTTATGGTCAGCTGTCCCCCCCCATGAGGCCACACATGACCTTTACAGCAGCTGGGGCATTAGTGCAGCAATGGTTATCAGGTTCAGGTGAAGGAAATGGCAGCCATACGCTTCCTGTCTAGATCGATATTAACTTACCTAGCATACCAATGCCCAGCATGAAGGCGTCCATTCCATAGGGCATCACCCGAGAGCGCCCCCTGGCTGAGCCGGTGGGGGACATCACCTCCTTGGGCTGAGCCTTCTTACACTCCACCTGTTTCCAGATAAAAACACACATGTAGAAGGTCCCGTTTTAAAGTGATGGAGTTGTGAATAAGAGCATTTTTGTGATGTAAACCCTGTGGAATTTGTTTTACTGTTACTTAATCCACCTGTGCCTGGCAAAAATAATTGAACCATTTTAAGACTTTAAGCCCAAGCCATCAAATCATCTAAATTTATGAAACAGCCTTTAAAACGCACAACATAAACATTAGTCACAATCATCAGTGCCTGCCAAAAATTACGACGTTACCGATACCAGTGTTTGGATAACATTGATTCATCAGTACTGATAGGACAAAAGGATATGGCTAAAATATTGGCTTTGAAGGAAAATAGTATTTAAGTATTGCTTCAAGTGACATTTCTTTTGGTTAAAATTGACTTAATTTTGATGTTCAGTGATCCAAATGCATTTATTAATTTTGATCTTCAGTTTAACTCCAGTTTCTAATAAAAGCTCTGCAAGTTTTGATCATTTTTAATTGTATTTTGGAGAGGGTGACTGTAGGTGATAATGGCTGACTAGTTAACATCTTTCTCCTCATTACTTTATCTGGAAAATCAAAAATGTACTATTTAATTTGGACACTATATCAGTGCATTTCTAGTTTTTATTGTGCATTTCTTTATATTCTCACCATTTTGTTGTTGATCTCATGGAAGTGGATCTCGCAGACTTTTTCCACTACATCTTCATTCTCGAATGTCACAAAGCCAAACCCTGGTGAGGACAGGGTAAGTTCATGAGTGGTTAACTTCACACTGTCCGACGGACTTAGACAGTAGGCCTATCTCTGCACCAGTCCAGCTAATAGTATCCAGTAATCAGTGCTGTAATAGCCGCTTAACACATTTGCCCCCCTCCCCCCTCCAATGCTGCTATTTTGCACTCATCCTTTTCTTCCCTCCCTTCCTGGCCAGAAGGCCAGGGCAAAGCTGGTAGGCTGTCATAATCGATCAGTCCTAGGGTGGGGAGGAGGTGCTTAAGGAGGCTTTATCCTGATCCCGATTAACGGACTGGCTAATTAGACTAGCCCCGTTCTTCTCTTCCAGCTCAGCCCACAGGAAGGAGTCCCGTGGGGTGGGAGGGAAGGGGGTGGAGAGGGATCAATAGATGCCCGAGAAGGACTAGAGAAAGGGTAGTAAACTGAGGAAAGAAAGGCAAAAACATGAAGGACGTGCGGGCATATAGAGGGTCAGCATGCCTCACCTCTGTGTCTGTTGGTGGTCTTGTCGAACATGAGCATGGCATCATCAACCTGAGGGAGACAAACAACACAGCTTTAGGCGGCGATCTCTCTCTTGCCACGCGGCATATTGCCTGACCTCAACCCTTCTCAAGTTCTGCAGGGAGGCTCAGCAACAGATGGACAGAAGGGGGAGAGGGGGGGGGGGGGGGGGGGGGGGTTGAATAGAGTGGAGACGAGCGACAGGTCTCAAAAAATAAGAGGGAGAGGGGGTAAAAAGACAGACAAATGTGAGGAAATGCTCTACGGCAAGCTCCAGCAGTGTACAGTTCACATAATGGGTGGTATGGAAAGTTGGAAGTTGTGTTTGCTGCTAAACTGCCTGGTCACAATCCTTCTCACAGAGAGCACATAATCCGCCCCCTGTCTCCCCCTCCAAAGTTTGACATTCCCATGGCAACACTACAAAAAGTCCCTCTAAAAGAACTGAAGCCAACATCAAATATGGTTTTATGAATAGTGGGAGAGTGCCAGTTAGACAAAGAGGGCCGCAAAGAGAGAAACAGACGGGGAAAAGAAAGTAGCCGGTCACAAGCAGAAAGGTGAATCCTGTGGGCAGGTGGAGAGTCGATGAGAGGAGAGAGCTGATAGCGAGAGGAATAGCGACAGGTGGAGATATGGTGAAAGAGAGCACAGAGAGTCCTGTAAGAGAGAGAGAAAGAGCAGGACAGAAAAAAAGATTGGGTCAAAGTGGAAAGGGAGGAGAAAGAAGAGACAAAGGGAGAGGGAGAACAAAGAGGCCTGGAGGCTTTGTTTGTTGGCACAGTCAGCCATAATTCCTCCTCCTCTTCTCCGTTTGACCTCTCCCTCTGGCACGGCCTCCCTTTATAGAGCAAAGACACAGGTGTCTATTCTATACACAAAAAAAACACACCCAGAGTTTCTTATGTCAAAGTTGACCTACTCTTTTTCTCACTCTGTTTTTTTTTTTTCCCTCTCCTTCTCTCTTCTCACAAACTGATGTGTTTATACTCTGGTCAGTGCACAGGGGTCCAAATAAACATTTGGTAAATTAATCTGTCCTCTTGGTCTATAATAAGTTTACTGGCAGCCACAGTGGATATGGTCCACCAAATAATTTGTCATGGTCTCACACTTGTGCTCATAGCTAGGACACAGTGTGAGTTTGTGTGTGTGGACCCCCAAAGGCAGTTTGCCAACAGAAAGGTCAAAGGTGAGGGAGGAGTGTCAGTGTGAAAGGGGACCTGTTGGTGTGATGTCTCTCAAGTCACTCACTACTTCTACTCTGACATTTGCTCATCGCTTGCCACATGTTCATCTCAGTATCTTGGCAAAAATAAATAAATAAAAAAAAAAAAACACCTTTTGTATCTAGAGGTAAATCCTTCAAGTACACAGACTAAACCCATTTCAAATAATTGATCACAACAAGAGCAGGGGTCAATACCACAAAAACCCAAAGCTCACATGGGTCCTGCAGATGTTGAAGATTTTGAGCAGACACAAGAAACCAGGCTTAAAGATCCCACCAGTAATACTAGAAGACATCAAAAGAATACTGTAGAATAACAAGGAATACATGTTGAAGGGTTTTTTCCCCCTAAAAGCATTCAATAGTCTTGTCAAAAGAAGTTAAACTGACATCTCCATCCTCACTGAAAAAGACAAATATTACATTAAACTACATTGGGAAGATGCTTTTATCCAAAGTGACTTACAGTAGAGGACATAATCTATAGCCCGTAGCACTAGCAGTTACAAGGTCAACAGGGAATATACAGAACTATAAATATAATTAAATGTAAAGTTTATTTGCTAGGTGTTCCCTGTTTTTGGAAAAGTTCACTTTCAATCTTTGTACTTCAGGTTTTGACAGAAAACTTGTAAAATATGCAAACTCAATCACGAGGCATAAGAGATCAAAACTATGATTAAACAAATCCTGTTGGTAGCCAGCAAATGTTTAAAAAAAAAAAAAAAAAAGCACAGAAACTTTCTCCTTTTGACAGATGAATTTGAGAAAGTCCTCAAAGTGTCAAACATTGCACAGTAAAAGTCAAACATTACAGTTAACAAATATTGAAAAATATTGGTTTTTGAAATGAGGGGGGGCTATGACAAGGCTGTAACTACACACCATCACCTTGGAGGATACAATCAAAACAAAGTTCACCGTCCGCATTAAATGCACACAAACATAGTTAATGGTACATCATTGCTCAGTATTTCAAAGAGGGAGCATTTTAATGGCATACTGCTGGACAATATTCCCCCTTATCCTTTTTTCCACCTCTCATCTTCCCTGTTATCCCCTGCCCATCCCTCTCTGCACTCCTTTGTCCTCACCAGGACGGGACACAAAAGGTCCAGTGAGGCATTCTAATCAGGAACTTCCATGGATGGCTGGAGCCCACATTTCACCATCTATCCCTCGATATCTCTCTTGGCAAAATTCATCTAGATGTTATGATTGAGAAGGGAGCACAGAGAAACTCAAGACCAAACCTTTAGCACTGAAAATAAAGTGCCACGCAGATGGAAACGCAACATCTGAAACCGTGTCTTCACATGTCTGACTTTCAGAAGTTTCAAGGACAAGGAAAGTCCAGTCCACCTGATGAACAACTGTTGCACAGATGATTTGCCTGATTTTGATTTCGGAAATCAACCACAAGTGACACAAAAATCTGAAGTGATCAGACTTAAAAAAAAAAACAAAAAACAAAAAAAAAAAAACATTGGTTTCCCTAGACTGATCTTGAAATACATTAAGAGTGTGATCAGTCCAGAAACTTTCCGTATGTAGATAAATAACCCATGGACAAACTAACAAAATATTTGTCTTGCTTTGTACAGAGGAATAATAGGCCTCGTAAAACCTCCCCCCACACCCCATCTTTGCCCCAGTTCCCTCTCTTACGCCTCCACAAACCTCCCTCAATCAGGCCCTCCCTCCCTTGTTGGTGCTTTTGTGGACCCATCATCCATTCTTCACCTCGTGCTTTTCAAAGTCTGCAGAACATATAAACTTTGAGGAACTTCAAGCATCTTTTTTTTTTTTTTTTTTTTTTTTTTTTTTAAACGCATGCAGAACCTGGTTTCTGATGTGACAGACGTAACAGAGTTCAGTTTGTGAGAATTGGTTATATTTATTATTTCCAAACCCCTGAACTGACCCCCCACTCAACGCACACACAGACACATGCAAACACCCCCGAACACCACCTCATCCCTCCTCCTTCAGAACAAAACCCCCTTACCCACAGAATTACTGGGGACAATGGGCAAGCCAGGTCACCACGGTAACGGGCCAGGAGGGGGTTGTGGGTAGGAGCAGCTGTTACATCAGATTAATTCAGATTCTGATAATCCCTCCTCCTTCCTCAACCATCACCACACACTCACTACAAAACTTTTCTCCCCCTCTCCGCTCCCTCTCCCAGTCCTCCAAACTTCGCCTGCTGCTCCGGCTCTGCACCTCCCGGAGCCTCTCGGCCTCGTTAGTTTTCCCTTCCTACCCTCTTCAAGCCTTTTCTCTCCCTCCTTTCTCACCCTCCTCCTCCTCACAGTAACTCCTTCACTTCCAAGTGGTCGCTGAACTCTGAGTGAAGCTTTCCTCAAGAGAATCCATAGTGAATCAGACCCAAGTTTGAGCCGTCGATTTGTTTCTGCGCTGATGTAACTGATACAAACTGATTCATATGAGTTACAAATGAAAACCTGTGTTCACTCACCTTCCCAAACTGGTCAAAATACTGCTTGACATCTTCAATAGTTGTGTTCACTGACAATCCTCCAACAAATATCTTCTTGGTTCGAGTCACCAACTATAAGACAAAAGATCTCCATGAATCACATCAGTTAAATCACATTTTCATCTGACAGCGGTAACTTTTACATTTGTAATTCTATGTAAATGGATTCACTGACAAAATAATAGAACTAAATATTCATTTGTTTTTATTTTACTAAGCTTAAAGTAGTTTAAAGTGAATCTTTTGCTGAATTTTGGTGTCAAAAAGTTTTGTTCCATTTATTTCCACCCCCCTTAAATATATATTATAGAGTCGTAACATGGTTAATATTCTAATATATAAATGTCACTTATGTGATAAATAGCAGGATATCGTGCCAGAATAACACATTACATACGTTTCTGCAGGACAGTCAACCTTAACCCTTGTGCGGTCCTTCGTAAAAGGCACACTGGCTGTGTCCTACAATCGGGTCTTAAAAACCCAGATTCCAAAGTTCAGTTCCATAGACTCATCACCCCAACCCCCAAGGATATATTACTGTTTTCAGTAGTAAGCAATGGCATCCTACAGTACGTATGAAAAGGTACATTTGTGAGCCACCGGGTCTCTTTGACCCGAAGGACCGCACAAGGGTTAATGTCAGGCTTTTGAAACATAACTACAGCTCTTACCAAATATTAAAAATAACAAATTATTTCAATAATGTATTTTTAATAACTCGACTAAACCAGTGTTTTATTGTCCTATAAATTATAAAGGGGATTTTTTTTTTTCTTGTTCTGCTTCTAAACCTTTTTTAAGTGAAAAATGGCAGACAATGTGAACAAGGAAAAACACTTTTTCCACATATTTCTGAGAGTTAATAAAGGCAACTGAAGTGATGACATTAAACAAAAACTCGAAAACGGCATGTATTCATTTAGTGTTACTTTTTTCATTTATCATAAAAGTTTTCTAGATATGGTGCAACTGAAAAACGCAAGTATCAACAGAAATATTTTTCCACAAACTCAGTCGTAGTTGTAGTTTACATCCAAAATCTTTACACGTTTTGGTCTCCTGTATCATATCTACAAAGTGAATGTATTCCAAACTGGGCAAAAACACTCGACATAGAACTTTACATTTAATGCTGACTCTCAGAAAACCATCAAAAATCTAATTCCAGTAAAAACCAAAACATACAGGCAGCTCAGTTACGATTAATATCATGTACACAGTGCAACTTAACATAGAAAAGGCCACAAAAGCTGATGCATCAACCTGAGGCAGTAGGTTTTATGTTTTTGTCATCAATACAGTAATTCTTTTTGCCGTTTGTCTTTTTCATGCCCGTTGTTGTTAATGAAAGAGACAAAACCACACCAATGTGGACAGTGTCCCTGAAATTTGATATAGACATTTAGGTGGGTTTAACAATAATGTGTGTCTCTAAACTTGTAAAAGTTTTTGTTAACATACGATCCCATAACAAGTCTGTGATGTCAGCACAGCTCATGTTCATCAGATTACGAGGCATTAGCCCAGATAAGAGACTGAAACGCTCTACACACACTAACAAACAATGCAACTAATACAAGAAGACGGCTCGACTCACCTTGGGCTGAGCTCGGCGAGGGAATGCAACCTTTGGGTCAATCTACAAGGAAGAAATACAGAGAAAGAGACAAGTCTGGTTAGTGATGGTCATGATATACTGGGGATAAAACTGCAACCCGTCACTCTCTAACAACTCATCAATAAAGTAACATTCATGTCTCGATCTTAAGTAGAATTTATTCACCAGCCTTAAATCTAAACACTTAAAAGTTCATGATATTTCAGGTTTGCTTTGCTAGACAACAGCACTAACTACAAACGTGAAGAGAAATCATGATAAAATTGTCATCAGATCTACAGTACATTCTCAAATTAACACACATTGTTAGAGCCATTCATACAAAAGGGCAAATGATTATATTTTTCTGCAGTGCATTTGACTTGTTAAGCGTAATGTGCAGCAATCTAGATTTATTTTAGGAGGTCTGATTATAACTGATTACAACCACAGGCTTGATTTCAGAGCCTTTAACTTTTAAAACATGAACTGATGCGACTAAGAGAGCGTACTTTAGTCTCTTTGTTAGTGTTGGGTGTAAAGTTTGTTTTGTTTTTTTACCCCCAGAGAAAAACTGTAGTAAATGTTTTCTGTTAAGAGGACAGGGTTTTAATGCATGTCTCAGTAAGATACATGATGAATATCAAATTATTCTTTCTTGGTAATTCCTATGATTTTTATGTGTATTTTTATGTCTCATGCTGAGGAGTCCGTCTTATTTTTTTTATTTTTTTTTGGTCTAATAGCCATGGTTACTTCAAATACAGTCTCCAATGATGCAGTAATGCATGAGCCCACAGGAGAATAAACTATGAACTCCCGTTATGCATAATCACGACTGTCTTTTAACCCTGAATACTTTTTCAGTCTGCAGCAGTAACCGTTAAAAGCTGTCATTTAGTAAAAGCGCAACTGTTTGTTTTAGAATCGTCCATTTCTGATCACAGTGGAAATAAAGGATATACCATTTCACATTTAAGACGTAAAATGTGAGGAAATACTCTAAAATGTAATGCTATTTGGTTAGCAATTATACTATATCTTAATTCATAACATAGACTTTATTTTCAAATGTTTCAATGAAACCATTTATTTAAGACATAAATTAGAAAAAGTAGAATTAATCTAAAACATGACAACATGTCAAATTACCTTATACAATTATTGTCATGTCACTATCAACATGTAACTAATTTTAAAGTTTAGAAGTTAAATGTATTCTGTAATAAAAAAAAATAAAAATGAAATTTTTACAATACTAGGACATTGAAAAATTATCATGGAAATTAATCACAAACGGAATGATGAAATTGAAAATGACAACTTTAAAATGTGCTAGACAACTTTGCCTGATATTACAGAACTGAATAGTATGCAATTCTGTAAAAATAAGAAATTCTTACAAATCTGTTTCATTAGATTATTTAAGCAAGTAATCCATTAGCCAATCTCCTTTTCATAATTCAATCAATTCAATTAATTAAGTATTTAAGACACAAATTAGGATAAAATTCATATCTAACATGAGAAACTGACTTCTGTAGTTAAATGAAGTAGCATTTTTTAAAGATTTTTTTTTAAAAAGAATAAAGTACAATTTTAGTTTCAGTACCAAAACATGTAAGAGTGACAGTGATTAAATGTGAAATATTTTCTAAAAATACCAAATCCTTACATTAATTTAGTCTACAATGGTTGGTTTGATTTAGATACAATACTTACATTTACAAGAATTAGCATGAACACGAGTTAGAATGTTTTCACATTAAAGAAAACTATGATGAAACCTTTAAAATGTGCTTGACTAGATTTCCTGATATCCCAAAATGCAATAGTTTAAAAATATTCTTGAAAAGTTGTCAATTAATTAAGCAATCGATTAGCCATGCTCCTTCGTCACTTGAGTCAATGAATCAACTAAGACACATATTAAGATAAAAATCTGTTTAATTAACTGAATTTTAAGTGACAATCCACATTGCATAAATCCCACCGTTGTCAGTGTGTACGTTTGTTTATATTTATGTTGCAGCGCACGAATGGTGTGCATGCGTGCACTAATCACACATGTAAAACCTACAAGTATTTGTGTTTGTGTGTGCAGCTGTGGTCAGGTGGAATGCCTGGGAATGTCCAGTGAACCCCAGCCTCTCTCGTCACTACCGTGTGACATGTGATCTCCTGGAATCTCACACAGGCACTACAATCACAAACACACCTCACCTCTGTGAAAGACAGCCAATGGGAGAGGACAAGTGGGAGAGAGGGGGGAGACAGACTGGGGGGGGTTGGGGGGGGACAGGACACAGCTGTCAATCACACACACTGACAGCAGGTCATTTTGTTTGTTTGTGTTTGTTTGTTTTTGCCTCCCTCAGCTTTGACGGAAGTGAGGACGTCATCAAGTACCACAGCATTTTTTCCACTTTTACATTTCCCGTACCTGTGATCTGGATCATCCTCTGCCCTGCGGTTCCTCACATTTACAACCAGAAAGAACTTTCTTCTCTTTTTAGAAGTTACATTTAACACTGCAACTACAAAACACTACAAAAATTGGCCAGGCCCGCTGAATATCACCAAGGTTAAAGATTGGAGAGAGAACCACACCATGCCATGAGGATGCAATCATAGACAGGCTGTAAAATTGGAATTTGAGACCTCTATATTAGTCTATACTGATCTAATAGAGCTAGAGAACAACTAGACTACTCCACACTGTACTGCTGTTACACTAACAGATGGTGAGACAGTACAGTGCTAAGATTAGTCCGTAACCATGAGAGGGTAGAGTTGAACTACAGTAGAGAGCTAGAGCCTCTATGGTAAACCGCATGCGTTTACCAGAGTAGGGTAACAGTGTTGTTTCTACTTGAATAAGAGTTTACATCACCGCAGGTTGTCTTTATTTTGTCGTTCTAAAGAGTAGCAGAGTGAGAAGACTAGGCTAGACTGGAGGATCAGATGCAGAGTCTACTGTTTAGTTTCTATGGTGGCTAGACTACTCTGATAGTCACCTCCGGTCACCAACCCTCCTGATGTCCAACACTCCTGTGCACATTCAAAAACAAACAGACACACACACACACACACACAAACAAAATCAACACAGGGCAGCACACATCACATCCATGGAGAGGAAATTGTGGACATTAAACAGATAAAGTGAATGTAATAATGAAAAAAATTAAATTAAATTAAAATGTTTGTCGGTTGAAGCAAAGTGAGAGTGAATTGAAAATAATGCAGATTGCACAAGGAGATGTTTACACTTTATTTACGGTCCTCATGAAAAGCTTTATATTAAGCTATAAGTATTCACTTATATCTAGTCACTTATACCACAAATATCGGCAGCATATTGGCTCTCCATTGGTCTTTATAAAGCATTTTAATTAATTCCTCGTTCTGCACGACTACAGCTTGAATAACTCAGTTCCAATTCACAGGATCCCAATTTGACTCAGTTTCTGAATCATTTCAATTTCATTTCAGGCAATACTTTCAAGCTACGACACCAAGAAGCTTCAATATAGAAGACACTCTCAGAGAAATAAAGCTGTTAACTACACCAGTAACATTCTAATCTGGCACATTATTTAAAATATTTACACCACAAATTGACCTTACAGAAGTTACATTAATGTACTTTTTATTAAAAAAAAATAAATAAATCACACAACTGGTTGTTTAATGCAGAAATGATGAACGCTTAAGTTTTATTAATCTATGAAAAAGGCCTAAAAGTCTTGTGATGGTATCGATAAGTATTAAATCATTCCAATGTAAATCCAGTTCTATACACAAGCATATGCTACAACTACTAGGCCATTAACCAGGAGCTTCTCGTCATTAATCTCATAATTACTGCTTAATGGTAGTGGGAATGAGCATTGTTGCATGAGTTGCAAACAGTGTAACCCTTATAAGGCAGTAGTAAAAGCCTGCAGAGTAAAGCATATTAAGAGGTTATTGAGGGAAAGTGTAAGTTAATGACCTGAAGGTTGTAGAAAATACTCACATAGAGTAAAGCTTTTTATAAGTAGCTACCTTATAAAACTAATACAGAGTCAATATGCTGTATATACAGTACGCTGATAAAACAAATGAGTGAAAGTGTCTAGTTTTGTATAAATTGCAATTATTCTCAAAGACAAAACATAATTCCTGGTGAATATGAAGGAAAGTTATCTAAAAACTGACCCTGAAAACATTCTCCGATACAAAGACATGTGAAGTTACTAAAAATGTAAGAAAAGATGTTCATGGAGAGGCCTAACCACTAACGGAGGAGAAGCTGAGTGTAATACAGGTTTATGAAATCAGGCCAATCCCCTTTGACCACCTACATCCCAGCTATGCAACAGTTGGCCGAGGGCACTGCCTGTCACAGCCTGAACTTCAGGAACATTACTGCAACATGCCGACTGGGCAGCACTCAACGTCTCCAAGGAACAACCCAAGCTTGTTGACTCCAATCCTATTAGTTTGAATAGCCATACTAATCAGCAATGGGCAATCACACCCCCACCCCCTACTTTCCACCCTGAAAAGCAAGGCAACAGTTAACAGAGCTGCAAACATCCCTGATGCACCTCCACACAGTCTTAATAAAGATTCTTGTGTAACTTTGTTGTAAAGCTCTCTGCTGTGCACCTCGGAGCTAAAATTCAATGGAAACTTTGTTCTACAAAAGGTACAGTTTGCATCTGCTGTCACTCGCTTTACAGATAGCAGGAAACTGGGAGGGCACCCAGAGGGGCAGCTAACAGAGCAGCAGTTACATAAATCACAGTAAAACCTGCCGTCCTATACTGGTCAAAACCAGGCCGCATCTGTCCTTCAACACAACAAGTCGCAATAAATTCCTGTGCAGCACTGTATTTGCACTTTAGCCTCTCCGCTGTGCAAAGCTCCGTTAATTCCAGTGCCGGAGTGGTTCAGTCGGTCACAGCATGGCACATTCTTTCTGTTGCCGCTGGAGAACTTTTCTATCCCCTCTCTAACAGGATAACCTGTCTGCAAGAAAGAGAGAGAGGGGGGGGGGGGGGGGGGGGTGCAGTAAAAGACCGACTCTACTCAACATCCAAACCCTGTGGCTGACTACTGAGCCCTCTAAATGCCAAACACACTCTTTTGGAGGTGACCACAGCCCCCAATACGCCACCAACACACCCAGCTGCAGACCTCAAAGGGCCCTGCCACAGCACACAAAGCAGTTGACACATGCACAAGTTGTAGGGAAAATTAAAGCCAAAGTGTAAAGATCATCTCTGGAGTCTAAGCATATTGTTAATCAGAAGGACCCATATGAGGACCATGACCTCCAGTCACTGTGAATGTTTTGAATTCTAGTATCCAAGAAATGATTGTAAATGATGTGCATTGTTATCTTCCTTTTTCTTTTGTGACAGAGCCATTCTTCAAACTGTGGAGGGGGGAGTCACTATGGAAACAAACCCCATGGCGTGTTAGTGGCGTCCAACCATGATGGCGCTACTTGTCATAGCTGTTGTGACACTATAGCAGTAGGGCACTGGGGAACCAGACAACACAAAAAACACTGAATTCATTTTGACTTTGCTACTAAACACCTTCTACCCTTAATGTTTAATTCATAGTAAATACATTTCCCTGATCTTTTGCAACTTTCTGCACTTGTTTTTTTTTTTTTTTTTTTATCTCCTCCTCACTTCCCTGCGCTCCCTTGTCTTCACCACTTCCACTTATATTCCAGAAAACTTAAGAAGGTACATCATTCAACACAAAAGGGGAAAAAGAAGAAATAACCTCCCCTCATTTCAATACAGTGACTAACCCGCAGCCATCACCACTCCCACTGAGGAGAGAGGCGGGGGCAGTGGTCCCTATGGCGACCAACGTGCCACATTGTTCCCAGACTGGCCCACATTCATTACTGACAAAAAGACACACACACACACACACACACACACACTCACACATAAAAATCCCACTAACACAGACGATTAATAGGTTTTCAGTGACAAATCACACAGGTGGAATGGATGAGCCACATTGACTGACTTCATCATCACAGTTTAATTCTTCCTCAAATCAACAGGAGTTTGTTTGTTGCAGCTTTGACACTTCAATAGTTTCAGGTTGCAGACGCCTTTTCCACTCAAACTCTTTATGGGGTCATTTCTACCCCTTGGGATAGAAAAGAACAGAAAGAAAGTTTTTGGTTTTCTTAGAGACCAAATCAAAGTTTGGCAGTGAAAGCAGCCTTGTCCAGTTTCCTCTTGTTTCTATGGAAATTGACACTGGGTAACGTTTTCTAGCCTGTTTGACTTAACAGAGCGGGGAAAGAGAGAGAGAGAGAGAGAGAGAGAGGACATGTGCATGGGTAGTGTAACTGGTCGTGGCGTCACACTAAAATGAACCTTCACACCAGCAGCAAACACATAACAGACATGGTTTGAGGAAAGAATCAGCATAGTGGAACCTCAGTAAACATAATAAAATGTAGCAATGTTACACCTCTCTAGCGGATTATTGTAAAACCCACTAATCAAACACTGAGCAATGGGATTAGCTGGTGGTGGGAAGTAAATACAGAGAACTCACTGTTTTGGAGTCCAACTCGTGCCTGGTTTGGGCCAAAACTTTATCCACGCCAGCCTGATCAACAAAGGTGACGAATCCAAACCCTCTGCACACATCGAAGGGAAAGTATTAATGACAGACAAACTGATGTTGGCATGTAATGATACGTTATGAGCAGCAAGGAATAACATAGGTCAGATAAACTTTCAGCTCCTGTAGAGAACCCAGGCTCAGAGCTCTCTCACCTCGAGCGCTTAGTAACTGGATCTCGCATCACCATACACTCCTTCACCTCGCCGTACTTGCAGAAGTACTCCTTTAGCCCTTCTGGGAAACAAAAAAAGGGGTCAAAACAGACACGTTAATCACAAGTCAACAAGGACTGACAACTTTTCCCCCCCTATTCAGGAGCAACAATGACTTAGGTTTTGTTAAAACTTTTTCAGTATGTATTGAGGATTTTTTTTACAATTAACCCAGTTCATGTAAAGCAGAACTATATAAACTGTTTGTTTTTTTTTTTTATCAACAATTGGTACTTGTATTTGTTATGAAAGATTAAAAAAATGCCGCTTTCTATAACATCTACAACTACAATATAACCAAACTTAAAATGCCCATAAACTAAAAAATCTTCCATATTGCAGCCTGAATGGCCTAATATACCTTTTTTTTTTTTAAAACAGTGTCTAACTTTATTTAAAGCAGAGTTATAAGTTCAGAAAAAATAAGCTCAAAAGCAAAAAAAAGTAAACAAATATTAAGAAATCCTGTTTTGTTAAATAAACTTCTAATAGTCCCTTCCAGTCAGTGCCAGGGTTTGTACAGACATAGTAGTTTAGTGTCTTCTATGAGGAGCAGTGGTGGAAAAAGATTTACCTTGTGTTGTTTGCCAGCTGAGTCCACCTATGAACATTTTGCTGTGGAAAAAAAAGAGAGAAAATATTTATATTTACATATTCATTAAAGTAGGTTTCAGTCAGTTTGATATGTATGGGCTCATACAAAAAGTGGTAAGTTGTATTTAAGGTCTTAAATGTGTGAAAAACAGACTTTGTGAGTGTATCATCTCTGATTTTATATGAAGGCTCTCAGTGTGGAGGTGTGCGAGTCTAGCTGTGGACCAGAATACCGGCTCTGTTCCTGAAGTGGACCAGGAACGAGAGAAAAACCAAAAGTTTTTTTTTTTTAGTTACCAGGGGTCGTGAGGAGAGTCCGTGGTGGACAGGCTGCTCTGGCTCCCTTCCGTCTCCATTCCGTGTCCTCGGTGTGAGTGTGTGTGCTGCGTCCGGACCGAGCCGTGCGGGAAAACAGGCGGAGAGTGAGTGAGAGGGGCTGGGCGGGTTTGGCCCGGGGTGACAGAGAGGGGAGCGGGCCAGATGTAGGCTGGGACAGACTCCACCTCCTCCTCCAGTCAGTCAGTCCCCACTGTCTCACTCTCATCCCACCGAGGTTCGCGGATCCGGCGTCAAGGGAATCATATCCAGCGCGCGCAGCCTCCGGAACACACTTTCAGAATAAAAGCCCCGACGATACCCCATCCAAAATCCATGTGGGCCCCAGAAGGGTTACATTTGGGCTGCATGTCAGGGTCCCATGTGGGTTGTCCACAGTTTACATGATGACCAACATGGGTTTTTTTGCCCATAGTCTTATGAGACCTACCGGAATATAACTTTGGAGTTTTTTTTACTTAGATAATTGTCTTGATTGGAAATGCACCAATGCAATTATTTCTGACATTTTAAATATTTTAATGGAATATTATTTGCAGTGGACAGTATTATTTATTTATTTATTTATTTATTTTAGTAAAGTTGTGAAACCTTGTCCCTTACAGAGGACAAACATGCATTGCTGGGTCTCAGGAGGATATCAGAATCTGAATCAGAGATCTGAATATCTCCATTTATTTTTCACACTATTTATGCCACATTTATCTTTCATGTCATTTTTCCTACTTATTGTTATTTGCACCACTTAAATTATATGTTTTACAAGTACCTTAATTATCAATATTTTTTTTTTATTTTTAATGTAAATAACTAGATTTTACTGATACGGATATAGTGCACTTAATCCCATGTGCAATACAGTAAATAGTGTAAATGCTGTGCATAGAATTTGATAGTTTTTCTATCATTTATGTTGTGTTTATGTTTATCGTTTATGTTGTTTTGGGGGGTTTTTTTTATTGATATTGGTTGTCCTGTAAGCTCTTCAACTGAGCTTTAGAGCTCTACCTCAATTTTGTTGTACTTAGTTCAATGGCAATGAACTGATTTGAATCTGTTCAGACAAACTCATATGGGACCCTTAAATGCAGTCCAAATGTAACCATTCTGGGGCCCACATGGACATGGGGCAGGAGTATACTTTAACATATCATCACGTTATAGCAGGGGTGACCAATCCTGGGCCTCGAGGGCTGGGATCCTGCATGTTTTAAATATTTCCCTCTTCCATTACACCTGATTCAATTCATGATCATCATCATCAAGCTCTGCAGAAGCCAGATAAGGATGTAATGTTTTCCAGGTGTGATGGAAGAGGAATATATCTAAAATGTGCAGGATACCGACCCTTGAGGATCAGAGTTGAAAAAAGTTTTGGACCCACTTAAAATTTAAGTTTCAATCAAAATCTCAAACATTACAATTAAATGTCTGTGTAGGTTGTTATTTGCCCAGGTCACCATTTTGTCTGGTAGTTCTTCTGGGTTAAAAACTGAAGAAGTATCTTATATGAGAGATGAAATGTTTTCAAAAGACCAGTCCAGTTGAACTGAGAGGAGATAATCATGAAATATTTGTTGACGTGCATATTGACAAATCATGCACATTTGCTGGTTGTTTTTTTTTTTTTGCTTATTGTTTACAAGAAAAATCAAAACTAAATTATTGACCATTTCGACATGATATGTCCTGGAAGTATGTCATTAGCATGAAGTTTGGGAAATATGGGACCATTGCATTTCATAGATTGGGTAGAACTGGTGTACAGGGGTAGAGGGTTTGAAGATATGCAGATGACCTGAACTGATATTTGCTTTTGTACATTATATATTGGAAGCTAAAATCCTACTGAAGTAGGATTTTAGATTCATCAGTAGTATGTAAACTAGATGAGACATCTACAGCAGCAAAATGTGACAGTAATAATACTCGAAAAACATTATAGTTAAACACTAATAAGGTGTGTTTTAAGTATCTCACTATGACTACATGTTTCAGGTGTTTGGTGACATTTAAAACAGTCATATAAAATATGAAGTAGGATTTTAGATTCATCAGTAGTATGTAAACTAGATGAGACATCTACAGCAGCAAAATGTGACAGTAATAATACTCGAAAAACATTATAGTTAAACACTAATAAGGTGTGTTTTAAGTATCTCACTATGACTACATGTTTCAGGTGTTTGGTGACATTTAAAACAGTCATATAAAATATGAACCACGAACGTACCATTTTGGTAACAGGGTAAAAAAAAAACAAAAAAAAAACAAAAGCAGTGTAAGACTGAAGATAAATTCAGGTCTAACTGATTATACACTAAAATCACTTCAAAGCTTGGAGAACAACCATAAAAAAACTCACAAATAATCAAAGCCTTGTAAGATAATAAGAAATATAAATCTTAAACTGTCTTAACTAGCCCTTGTGTATGTGTGTATATATATATATATATATATATATATACATACAAGTTATGTGTTACTTACTTCCATTGTATTCCTGTATTTTCCTTTTCAGGGGAACTCATTAATCTTTTACTTTGAAGGCGTTGAAAAGCAAACTTCCTGTAAGATGCCACGTTAGTCTAAAAGACTTGACATAGTTTCCATCCTATTTATGAGATGACACTGAGCATCAATATTAAAACATGCTGTCTGGAAATTAATAGCATGTATTATTAATGTAAATAGCAGAAATAAGATAAATACAGTAAGAAATGCTGGCTACAGTTAGAAGGGTTGTGATACCATGGAGTGAACTAGTTTCACAACTATTAAGAGAATTACGAAATTACTTTTCAGTACCCGTTTAAAGGGGTTTTTGAATAATGTTAAGTCAACTTAATTTTAATATCAACTCAAAACTTTTCTTTAAATAGATTACACTTTGAGTTAGAGACAGTTAGGGGCAGTTTCTGGCCTCTCTCTTATCATTATCCTCATAGCATAATTTCCTAAGTCATATATTTTTTTCAATATGACAAAAACAAGCAACAGTGTTAGGAGAGTAAAACTACCCAGATATCACAATTTAGCCCAAAACATGATTTGGGTAATTATGTTCTCTGGGTAAAGATATGTTTTATTGCCTGGGAAATCTGACATTGATTCAATTTAAATTGAATCAATGTCAGATTGCCTGTATAGATGCTAAGCTAACTGTGCATGAAAGGCCTTTTGGGTGAATTTCTGTTGGCAGCCATATGGATATCACCAGAAACAATGTGTTCATCTGTCTTAATACACCTTTCATGCTTCAAACCCGCTTACACAGTGTGGCATAACAGAAGGTTTGTGTGCTGTGCTCATTCATTGCTGAGATTTAAGTATTTAATTAGTACCAAAGCCAGCTCCAGCTAATCTTCTCAACACTGACTCAACATGTGACATGGGAAGCAATGTTAAGGCAAATCAATAGCCTGAGCAATTCAAACAAAGACAATGACAGCTTTGACTTATGGAGGGTTTAAAATGGATGCAGTCCGACTCACTCAGAGCTCGTTTCAAAGCCTGGACCATAAAATCAGGAGATTAAAAGATTTTTGTTTTGTTCACACTTAAACAAATAAGAGCAAGCAAAACTATAAAAGTTTGTCTAATCTGCTCACATGGGTGACGTGATTGATCAGAGCAATATTACAAGTTAAAAGGATGCGAGAAAGGATGTGGAGGCAGACATTTGGGTTTGTGATTGTCCTCTCTTTCACACGTTATTGTCAATATGTGTGATGTGATCAGAGTATCCAGTGTCCTGCCTGCACACAGCCTTACCCTATCCTCTGCAAATGAACAGATGAAGCTCTGGAAGTGGGACAGGGGGCTATTTGGACAGGAATTAAGGGGTGTGTTAAATTTCTGCATGCATGATCAATGGGGTTGAATGGTGGGGATGTATGTGTGCGGGTTAGGGGGGTGGGTGGGTAGTAGGTGGAGGGTGCACAAGGCTGAGGCAGAGACTGAGAGAGAGAGAGCTTGCAGTGAGAACACAGTTACACACCGCCAGCAATGGCTCGCTAATGAGAAATGGACAGTGTGGATTGTATCTCATTACCAATCAGCATAGCTTTGAGTTCTCTGGAGAGGGAAAATGCAAGCTCTAATGTGTGCTGCATGTGGTCCTTCTTGATAAAACCAGCCTGTGTGGTTGAGCATTAGTCACAGCGGTAAATGAACTGTTGGAAATCCACACACACTGCCCTCTGTCCGTTTTGGTGAGGAGTTTCCTCTGAATAGTACAATGGGACTTAATTACAGGTCAGTGGCATGTCTCAGGGAGATAGAGGGAGCTCTGTTACCCTTCCAAATACAGTATAATGCCATCTTCCCAAGGGTGGGGTGGGGTAACAAGAGCTCCACACAAAAAGGTGCTGATAGGCTGAACCTGAGAATGGTATAAGGTGATCCCAGTAGAGAAAGTGAGTGTTTTACACTGAAAGAAAGAAAAAAAGATAAAGGACTACATTAACTCTCTGAGGTTTTCTTCCATTCAGTTTACCATCTTTCCTTTCCCATCTGCTTCCAGTTTGTCATTCCTGCTGACTTTTATTTTGACAAAAACATCAGATTGGATCAAACACAGAGAACTTCTTAATGTGCCAATTAAAATAACAGATCCATTCAAAACAGGTAAACAGGTAGCATACAAATCCAAAAAGTTTCTATAAGTGTAGTTTCACATGTAGGGGCTTTTGATGGCAGTTGATCTGTTTTTTTTTTATATATAAATCAAATGAAGAACAGGTGTCAATCTTAAAAAAAAAACAAACACTTTCAATGGGAGCAGAATTGAATTTGCCACATTCCAAATGGTGAAAATTAACAAGGCAGAATATATATTTGCACTGAGAAAGAACACGATGAGCAGAAACTAGAGCAAAGTAAATAATATCACCAGGAGAAACAGTCCTCTCAGTCCTAAGTGAAGGAGCATCAACTCAACAAAGATGTTTCAACACAGAACCAAACTCTATACACTGGTTCTTTCCAACTTGTCAAAGAATCTGAAACTTATTGAAGTATAGATGACACAACAGTGCACTCTAGTGGCATGTATAACAAGGCCAGCTCAAATATTGGGGCAAATCACACCTGCATTTTGTAATTCCCATTGATTTTAAATATAATCAAAATGTTTGTGTCATTTGCTGTTGATAATTATTACAATAAAAATATGGAATTTCCCTCTAAGTTTAAAGACTGATTTTTTGTTTCTTTCCAAGTGAGAGTTAAAGAAACCAGATGAATACTTGTGGTTCAAAATGATTATTTATGGTGAGAATATATCAAATATTCTAGATATATAAAGGGAGAACATTTAAAACATCTGTAGTAGTGAGAATATAAATCAACATCGAGTAAGATTTAGTAAAAACAAACTGTGAAGCAACTTTTAAGATAACAGTGCCAATAAAATCAATCCAAAAGATGAGGTAAAAAATGTTTATTTGAATGATTTTTATCGCAATATAACATTAAACCTTTGTTATCGATGAAATACTTGTGTCTATAAAGTGGATGTTTGCACAAAAGGTTCACTTGAAATATTTTTAACTCAAATAAAAATTCATGGAAAATATGCTTCTAAAACAAAAAAAAAAAACATTTGTGGTGCTCTTTGGAAAAGGGGACACATAATAAATAAGTAGAAGAAAACAAACAAGGTATTTTCTTTAAACATTAAAATGCATTTATTATCATGGTCATATCTAAACCTAAAAATGCTTCTATGTTTCAGGAATTCTTCCTGATGAAGACTTGAAGTTGAAATGAGTAGAAGTGATTTTTTTTTTTTAATGTCATAATAATGAAGGTATTTTAATGTTTAAAGAGAGTGCCTTGGATTTTTCTTCCAGTCTGGTTTTTCTAAAATATGTACAAATATTTTTTGTGTGTCTAAACGTCTTGGAATGCCAAAACATTCTACAACATCACTTACTTACTTACTTAGGCCCTTGGCCCCGTGCGGAGCATAGGCCATCAATGAACATCTTCCAGCCAGCTCGGTCCTGTGCCTTCCTTTCGAGGTCTTTCCATCTCTTTCTCATTTCCTCCATTTCACGCACAGTGTCTCGCCTCCAGGAGTTTCTAGGGCGGCCCCTCCTTCTTCTACCTCTGGGGTTCCAGGTCAGTGCCTGTCTGTTGGTACTATCAGTTGGCTTCCTGAGGGTGTGACCAATCCACCCCCACTTCCTTCTCAGGATCTGTGTGGCAACTGGTTCCTGTCCAGCCCTGCGCCACAGTTCTTCGTTCCTGACTTTCTCTGGCCACCTGATGTTGAGGATGCGTCTGAGGCAGTTGTTAACAAACGTTTGTATCCTGTGCTGTGTTGTCTTGTTCATTCTCCATGTCTCAGAGCCATACAGTAAAACTGACTTGACGTTGGAGTTGAAGATACGCACTTTGGTGTCTATGCGGATTTCCCGAGAGACCCATATGTTCTTCAGCATGACAAAAGCTGCTGTTGCCTTGCCAATCCTGGCTGTGACATCTTGTTCTGTACCTCCCTGTTTGTCCACTACACTTCCCAGGTACACAAAAGACTCCACCTCCTTGATTGTGTCTCCACCTACTGTAATGGGGGTATCAGTAGTGGTGTTGATTTTCAGGACTTCTGTTTTCTTCTTGTTGACCTTTAGACCAACTCTGGCAGATGTTGAGTCTAGGCAGGTAGTTTTGTCCTGCATCTGGCTGTGGTGTTGCGACAGGAGTGCTAGGTCGTCTGCAAAGTCCAGATCCTCTAGCTGTCTTCCTGGTAACCACTGTATTCCGTTGTTTCTTCCCTCTGTGGTAGTCCTCATGATCCAGTCAATAGCCAGGATGAACAAGAAAGGTGAGAGTAGACATCCCTGCCGTACTCCTGTCTTCACTTCAAAACTGTCTGACAGCTGTCCTGCATGGGATACTCTACATGTCATGTCCTTGTATGTTCCCTTGATTATGGAGATGAGCTTGTGGGGTATTCCGTAGTGCCTCATTAGCTTCCATAGCGTCTCCCTATCCACACTGTCAAAGGCCTTTTCAAAGTCTATGAAGTTAATGTAGAGGGGGGAATTCCACTCCAGTGACTGCTCTACTATGATGCGCAGGGTGGCTATCTGATCCACACAAGACCTGTTCTTACGGAAGCCTGCCTGCTGGTCTCGGAGCCTGCCATCCACTGCCTCTTTCATTCTCTCCAAAAGGACTCTGTTAAGGACTTTCCCAGGTACCGATAGGAGCATGATCCCTCTGTAGTTGCTACAGTCTCCAAGATCTCCTTTCTTTGGAAGCTTAATCAGGATGCCCTCCTTCCATTCAGCTGGTACTCGTTCTTCCACCCATATCTTGCTGAAAAGGTTGTGCAGCATGCTAACTGCCGTCCCCATGTCAGCCTTGATGGCTTCCGCTGGTACCTCGTCTGGTCCCACTGCTTTCCCATTCTTGAGGGACATGATCGCTTTCTTAATCTCCACCTTTGTGGGTTTGTCACAGTTGATTGGCAGGTCTACCTCTGCTGGTGAAACGTCAGGTGGTGCATCAGGTGGTGCATCAGGCGCTGGTCGATTCAGCAGCTCTTTGAAGTGTTCTGCCCATCTCCTGAGCTGCTCCTCGGTTGTTGTGAGTGGAGTTCCATGTTTATCCTTGATCGGTTTGTCTGACTGTCGAAACTTTCCTGCCAGCTGTTTTGTCACCTGGTACAGTTCTCTGAGGTTTCCCATTCCAGCTGCTTTCTCTGCCCGTTTCGCCAAACCATCAATGTAGTCCCTCTTGTCCTTTCTAACACTCTTTTTCACTTGCTTGTCCGCCACAGTGTACTCTTCCTGTGCCTTTTCCTTGGCTGATCTTGTACGGCTCATGTTAAGTACTGTCTTCTTCTCTTTCCTCTCTTCCAATCTCTGCAAGGTGTTTACTGAGATCCAGTCTTTGTGTTCTGTTTTCTTCCTGCCCAGGACCTCTTCACAGGTGCCAAGCCAAGTTTCCTTGGTCTGCTGCCACTGTGCTTCAATGTCCATGTCCTCCTTCTCTAGTTGGTCTTGCAGCACTTGGAACCTATTTGATAGGCTCAACTGGAAGGATGTCTGGACGTCCACATTCCTGAGTATGCCTACATTGAATCGCTTGCGGGGCTTGGTGGTTCTGTTTTGCTTGTGCCTCTTCAACTTAAGTCTAGTTGACATCACAAGGAGGTGGTGGTCGGATGGCACATCAGCACCTCTCATCACTCTTACATCCTGCAATGATCGCCTAAACTTCCGGCTGATGCAGACATGATCGATCTGATTTTCTGTGACATGGTCTGGGGATCTCCATGTGGCCTTGTGTATCCTCTTGTGGGAGAATATACTACCTCCTATCACTAACTGGTTGAGGGAGCACAAGTCAGCGAAACGTTCTCAGTTTTCCTTCAACTGACCCATTCCGTGCGTACCCATGATCCTTTCATAGCTTGTGTTATCGGATCCTATTTTAGCGTTAAAGTCTCCTTGAAGAACTGTGATGTCTTTCTGTCTGGTTTTATCCAATACTGCTTGTAGTTGGTGGTAGAAGTCGTCTTTCTTCTCCTCTTCTGCGTCATTTGTAGGTGCATAGCACTGGATGACGTTCAGGTTGATCTTGTTCTTCCCTGTGGTAAACTTGGCTGTGATGATACGGGAGCTTACAGGTTCCCAGCCGATAAGAGCTCACTGTGCTTCCGATGCTAGCATCAGGGCTACACCCTCTGTGTGGGGTGCGCCCTCTCCAGTGTGCCCTGAATACAGCAGCAGTTCTCCCGACGCTAGTCGTAACTGTCCTGCCTGCAGCCATCTCGTCTCACACAGTCCTAGGAGAGATATGTTGTAGTTCCTCATCTCTTGTGCTACTTGAAAGGTTCTGCCTGCCTGGTACATCGTCCTGATGTTCCATGTAGCAATTCTTGTGTTATTCCTGGGTGTCAGTAGGGGAGTCGGCCTTGCAGCTTCCTCTTGGCTTTCACTGCACTGCGTCATACATCTCCGTGATGGAGAGCCTTCTTCTCCCAGGTCAGTTTGGCTTTTCTACAACATCAACATATTAGAATAATGATAAGGCTGATATAATCATGGTTGTAACAGGGGGGGCAGGGGGTCATACTCAAATCAACTCTCCTATCAAATCCTGAGTAATAATCATAGAACTAGTGAGAGGAGAAAACACTTATTTAATTTTAGTTAGAAGTTGTTTTTTTTAGTACTTTATTTGTCATGATATGTTACATCATGTTAAACTCATCCCTGATCTCAGAAGTTGTAATACTGGTAAAATTAGAACACTATATTAAAAAAAGGACTTCCTGCAAAATTGAGGAAGCCATTGGAACTTTTAGTAGTGCAGTAAAATTTGGACTTGAATACATAACATGATGGATATGTCTCGTTTTGTTTTTCTTTTTCTGCTTGTCTTCCTCTTTGCTTTGATTGTAAAGAAATAATATTCTGCATTCACATAGTCATGTTTTACTTTACGATTGTGCAATTATTGTATGGTATCTCACTGTGCTAATAATGTTGCACAAGTATATCACATTGGCCAGTCTTGTAGCATCACTGTAATTTAAATTCTTGTTAATTTTGTTTATGTTTTTGTAATGTTTTTTAAAAAAAAAAAAAAAAACCTCAAATAAATATATATATATAAAAAAGATTGTGCTCAACATCTACATCAAAATTTTAAAAAATACCCAAAACTATAAATCAATAGATTCTAGATCAGTGAGCATCAAACTGTAACATATATAATACTGTATATATCTCAACAATGTTAATCAAGTATGCAATTAAATGTCAGAGGCCAAACATGAGGCATTAGTCACTATTGGTCACAGAGAGTTTGTAGAACTAATGTTACTTATTGAATTGAGAAACTATATATTACAATATATATGTATAATGAATTCTTCAATATAATGCATGTGTTAAGAATAGACTGATTTATTTCTTAACTGGTTGTTCCAGAACCTTAAGGCCTTGATAGTAAAGTTTTAGTCGTATTTAGTAATTCGCTTGGAAAAGCACAAAAAATACTGACTTAATATCTCTGACTACACACAGGTTTATATTTGATTAAAGGGATTGAAGTATCATCTGTGCAAAGGCCATGAAGAGTCTGAACAGTAGCATTTAAACAGTCTTTACGTGTCTTTCTATCGAGTGAGCTGTTGTGTCTGCAGCTCTTCTGTCAACTGTGACATCCACTTTTTCTATTTATTGTTTTTAGATGCACTTTGGTCATTGCATGCAACTGGGAGAGCAGGGACAAAGTTCACAGGGCGCATGTAAGAAGGAGGGGATGATAGAGGAGGAAAAAAAAAAGAAAAAGAAATTGACCTTTGAAAGCAAAACAGCAGGTGGAGAGCTAAAACCAGGCAGCTCAGAACACATCGAGGGGAAATTCAACACAGGGAAAATGAAAGTACACATTCTCCAGTGCTAAAGAGAGACTGCAGCTATAATGAGGCCCAGTGCTGCCTGCTGCTGCCTGGCTGTTGTTTGAGAGCGGTGTGTTTGTTTGGGAGGCAGTAGCGAGGCATAGCTTCAGAGTTATGGAGGGAGAGGAGAGGGCCAGGGTGACTAAGGCAAGGCCAAGCCGCCTGACTGCCCTTCAGGAGCAGCTGATCTGGGCCCTGTTGGGATCTGGACTTTCCCGGGACATCCTGGTCCAAGCCATGGGGGAACTGGAACGAGGCCGGACTGGCGCCGAGAAGGCAGAGAGGGGGGATGGAGAGAGTTCCGAGGAGGGAGAAATGGATTTCCCACCACCTATATTCCGAGATGTGGAGAAACTTCCCCTAGAGGAAGCAGCCAAACTGAGGGCTGAAGTCGACCAGCTCCTGCAGTAAGTAGATCTGTGTTTTTGTTCTCTGGAAGCTCCATGGAAACAGTAAAATAACCTTAATCTCTTCTGCTGTTTTCACACACTAATATGCTCTATTCTCCTAACAGGCCGTGATCAAATTGAACCTAGAAATGTCTTGACACAATTTTTTTTTTCTTTTACACCCCAAAACTAAGCACCTGAGAGCTGACAAGAACACCTGATAACATCCCCCTTTTTTTTTTTTTTTTTTTTTAACTTTACTCTCATGCTACTTCTTATTCCCTGCCACCTTCTCCCGCTCTCTGTCTAACTCTCTCTGCAATGTGGCTTCTGAGGCGATTTTAAAGAGGGTTCCTCCTTTGCTAGTTACTAATTACCTACCCTCATCATTATTCTGTGGCCATTTCTTAATAAATAAGCTACAGGCAGAGGTGAAGATTAATGGAACACAACCCTCTACATGACACTGTGTTTACATAAGCCATGAGTGGTTGATCCACATTGATTTGCAAACTGTGGAATATATTCTGCACTTCAAACTTGACACTATAATGAGATGTACATGTTGGAAAATATTTAGTGTTTATCTAGTGTCTGAGGAAGTGTTCAGTGGTTATTTATTTTATTTTATTGTCTAATATGATATATGTGTGCTGAATTTAATCAGCTGTATTTTGAGGTTTTATGTGTTTTATCTGCTTTTTATCTGACAGTTAAAATGTTAAATGAGGATTCATAAAGCTTTTCTACCTTTTTCCTCTTCACCGATCTGAACGGTTTGGACTTTGCCCCTGTGTACTTTCCCTTATCTCT
Organism: Siphamia tubifer; assembly: GCA_020466265.1. NCBI lineage: Eukaryota > Metazoa > Chordata > Actinopteri > Kurtiformes > Apogonidae > Siphamia > Siphamia tubifer. The sequence goes on along the minus strand of CM035791.1, from coordinate 27,230,060 downwards.
CTTTGTCAATAAGGTTTATTATTTCCCTCGGAGTGACCATGCTTCGTCTCTAATGGTGGAGTTTTACATGCCTGTGTTGGTAAACATCAAGACAAAGTTATAAAAAGCAATGAAGTGTAAAACATAGTTCCATAAACAGAAATACAAAAAAATATGTACATGATTTCTGTCTGGGTGTTCTTGTCAAATAGAGAGGACCCATGGCACGTTGCAAAAATGGTAAAAAGCTACATGCAGCAGCACAACCTCCCTCAGAGAGAAGTGGTGGAGTCAACAGGACTCAACCAGTCTCATCTATCGCAGCACCTCAACAAAGGCACACCCATGAAGAACCAGAAGAGAGCTGCTCTGTACACCTGGTATGTCAAGAGGCAGTGTGAGATTAGCCAACGTGAGTACAACAGCAGCTGTGAAGTTGCATATGTTTCAGCTTTTGCACATCAGTTATCTGAAAATTAAAAAAAAAAAAAATGAAAGAAGAGTGATAAAATATTAAACCACATGCGGTTGATTTTCAGAATTTACCAATGCCAAACATGGTCTCACATCTGTGGAGGATCAAGGGGAGGAAACAAGGAAAGGACGCAGGAACAGGTTCAAATGGGGTCCAGCATCTCTGCAGATCCTCTTCCACGCTTATGAACGACAGAAGAACCCCAGCAAAGAAGAGAGGGAGGGATTAGTGGAGGAATGTAACAGGTGACATCTACATAATCAGTAAATTATATACAGGAAAATGCCTTATTATCACTGAAAATGTTAAAAATTAATTATTTAATTGAAGAAAATAATAATATTATATTAAATGGTAATAAATCACTTGAGAAAGGTTAAATAGAGAAAACATTTCATTTGGGAACTCCCACAAAAGTAGCACTGGGTCTTTATGGATTAAATCCAAAAAGGGCTGCAAATTACAGGGAAAAAACTGATGTAATGATGATGTTCAGATCCATTCGACACAAAGCTTCAATGAATGGTTAAGTCAAGTACTCTGCAGAGTCCACAAGTCACAAAAAGCTCTTCCCACAGTCCAACATCATACAAAAAACTTTGGTGGTTTTTATTTTTAATTTGTCAGTCTACATACAGTATTGTACATAATATAGTTTCAACATGTCTTTTTTGAAGTACCCTTAACATTAGAAGTATCTGATTGACTTTAGAACAGGTATGTTACACTCATTTTAGTTCAGGGGCCACATCTTTCCAATATGATCTGAAGTGGTCCAGACTAGTGAAAAGTAGCATAATATATAAATAATGTGAACTCCATATACTTTTCTCTGTTTTTGAGACAATATTAAATTCCATCCTAAAAATATTTAGAAGTAACCTTTGAAAAAATTTGACATTTTTTTAGAAAATTAAGTGCAATTTTAACAATATTTTGCTTTAGTTGAATCATTTACACATGTGTATTGCAAGTTACAGATCACAGTTAATCTACAAAACATTTAGTAACAGGCAGAACATTGGTAATATAATAATTTTCAGGTTTTTGATCTTTTTTCGGATAGATGGTAATTTTACACTAAAACAAAGAAAGACATTTGGAGCTGTAATTATTTCTAGGTTATTATGACAGTATTTTATTAGTCTGATCCACTTGTGATCGAATTGAGCGGAATGTGGAACCTGAACAAAAGTGATTGTTAATATATTCCATTACAAATTCATCCCATAGGCCACATTGGACCCCTTGGGAGGCAGCTGTATGTTTAACACCCATGCTTTAGGTCCCCTAAATCACTAGTATGTACGGGTACTATTCTCTATGATTTTACCAGGTTTTACTGAGAGAGATATAGAGATCCTACAGGCTATGTGGTTTCTACTTACTTTCGCCCTTAAAGTAATAACATGTGGTGTATATTGAACTGAGAGCCCTAAATGAATTAAGAGCCAAACCTGTGTGAGTGGAGGCCTTTAAAATGTAATGTCCTGTATTACTGTGCTCTTCGTCCATAGGGCTGAATGTCTCCAGAGGGGGGTGTCTCCTTCGCAGCTCGCAGGCCTGGGCTCTAACCTGGTTACAGAGGTACGAGTGTATAATTGGTTCGCCAATCGTCGCAAAGAAGAGGCTTTCCGACACAAACTGGCTCTCGACACACCTTTCACAACCCAACCAGGCTCCTCTTCCAACACTACTCTCCCACCAAGTCCTGAACACGGTAATGACCGAACGATCAGTAGTGATGGGAAAAGTACTTTGAAAAGTTGGAAGACTACTAACTCTTTCACATTAGAAGAAGTTCCCACAGAACTCTAGGAATAAATTTCATTTCCAAGTTATATTTATTACGTACAGCACCACCTTTAGTTATATTGTTTTCGCAGGGTTAAAATGAGCATGCGTATTTATTGTCTTCAGGTACAATATAGGCTATATAAAGGGTGTAGCACCAAATTCTGGGCCATGTACACTCTCAATGTCAGTGGGCCCCCTATCCATGCCAGTGCATGAGGTGCAAAAGGAGAAAAAGGGGGTATTTATTTAAAATAAAAAGCATAAATGGGGTTTTAAGCTACAATCAGAATATATTGATGAGTGGTTCTTTAATTCACCACCTGAATTAATGCATTTAGCTTACTTCTGCTCATATACCTGAGACTAAACAGTTTTGCGCCTCCAAGAGGAGGCCCCAGGATGTCCACTATGTTGGCAGGACTAATTCTCTCAGTTGATGTTATTAATATATGTGATGACAAGAATTAATTGGAGGGCCCAATTCATTTGAAATAAACAAACAATAAAATCTGAGTTTTCTCTCCCTACTCGGACCCCACTATGTCAGCATATATATATATATATATATATATATATATATATATATATATATATATATATATATATATGGGCATTAATGACTTCAGCTTTTTTCAATTAGATTTATCAGTCAATAAAGTCGAAATTGAGTCTACGAGTCGTGATGATGTCATCACATTGTCAGCAGAGGAACAACATGGACATACGTCTGTCCAGCAATGTGCAACTTGTATTAAAGTTTACTGTAACGTAACAATGTCCACTGACAAGACATAAACATCAGCATTTTAACCACCTTTTAAATTTAACTGCACAATATAAGTAGAGTAAAACCGGAATGGACGTCAATCACGCATCCTCAATTTTTATATTAAGTGCAAAAGGTTTAAGGCAGTGGCCGCCAAGACGCACACCACACTGTTCACATCATGTTTTTTTGGGGGGGGGGCGTGTTGTCAGCTCATATCACTCAGGTTAGCTAGCGGATGCCTCTTCATATGGCCGTACGTTTTTTTTTCATCTAGGTGTGAAGTATTTCCACACATGTGAAGTGTGTCTCTCACTCTTTTCTTTTGTCAGACAACCACCCCTGTTTTTACCTGTAGCAGCCACGTCTACTCTGGTTCCCCTAGTTTATCTTAAAGCTGTTTTTGGGAAACTGCCATCTTACGTCACTTTCTTGCTACAATTGCCCTCTAAAAAAAAATAACAACTCATTCCAATGACTGGTTCTCACTGCAAGTCCCTTATGTTTTTAATGAACTCAGAAGAAAGGCTTTTGGTTTCAATGCTCCAATTACTCTGAACAAAGCACATTAAAACATAACACTCTCTAAACCTCAGAGAATTGAAAGCAATGGTCAAAACCTCCTGTCTGTTATCTTGCATATTTTATTAACTGGAGTTTTATACTTGTTCAACATAATATTTAATCTTCCACGTCTTTTCATATCATTGCAAATAAAAGTCAACCCTCAATGATTCAGTTTAAATAAAGGTTAATAATGTGCTCTAATCAAAATGTGATTCAACCAAAGCTGTATAATACATGAACATAGTCAGTGGTGTGTACTCACTTGTTTTGTTGTGACATCCTGAGCTCAGCCAGAAGCAGCGGAGGGGAAAGAGTAGGACGCCTGGTGACCAGTCCCATCCAACTGGAGCCCAGCCACACACTCCTCGAGACCCATAATCCCAAACTGGTGAGAACAAGCATCATGTATCATCACAGTGTTGTTATCTGCTGCATACACTGCTGCCTCAGTGAACACCATGTTGTCTTCTGGTTCAGGTGTCCAGTGGTGGCACACTGCCTCCAGTAAGCACTCTGACCTCATTACACAGCCTGTCTGCCTCCTCTGCATCCTCCCAGGGGCTCATCATGGCCTCCCTGCCCAGTGTGATGAGTCTGGGAGAGTCTTCACTTCTCATCGGTAACCTGAGATTTTTTTTTTTTATAACATGTAAAAGTAAAATTATTTAATTAAAAAAAAAAAAAAAAAAAAAGCAACAGGGAATGGTATCATTTCCCTTTTGGTTTACAGGTTTAGCTTCCACACAACCTCAGACTGTGCCCGTTATAAACAACGTCGGGGCCAGTTTCACCACTCTCCAGCCGATCTCATTCCAGCAGCAGCTTCATGGTTCTCCACAGCAGCAACTGTCACAGCAGATCCAGAGTCACATGGGAGCCAGTCCATTCATGGCAACTATGGCACAGCTGCCTTGTCATAGTAAGACCTCAGCAGTAAAGTGATGGCTTTATCTGAAATATTTGCAAAGACTCATTCATGTGTCTCTAATTGCAGTGTACAACAAATCAGACTCACCTCAGTACCCCTCATCCAGTCTGCTGTCTCAGACCATGGTGATCACTGACAGCAGCAGCCTGGGGACACTGACCAGCCTGGCCACTGTCAGACAGGTACTGAACACCAGGAGATTTTGGTTTGTTAACTACTCTTATTAGGTGCAATGTTTAAACCCCCTTTTTTCTTTCTGGATAGATACTTACAGTAGATCCAGAGGAAGAGAATGAACCTCGATTAGAAGAAGACTCTCTGCACATGCAGCCTCAAACACCTGTACCAGGTACACAGGAAAATTGCAGAGTATTTTTCTAGAGTCTATTTGTAAGTATTTTCCTCAAAAATAGTAAATATGGCTTCATATTGAGTTTGGAGAGCTCCACCTAAAGAGTTACTTTTACTATTTTTAGTGGGGCACCAAATGTTATGAGTAGAATAAAATTTTCTTCTAATTGAGTATATTATATTTTTAAGTGTTCTCTGTAAACACCTAAAAATACTGTTTTATGATTGTTTTATTCCTCACAATATTCTGGCACAATCTCTATGGGACACGTTACCTACATTAAGGCACATTCAGCATTACATCATGCATTTCGATACCAATTATTGGGCCTAATCATATAAAATTTTTATTTTATTTTTTTTACTTTTATTCATTGTGGGTGTTTTGTTTTGTTTTTTTTTTTAGGGGGGAGGGGGTCCCCAGTCATATAAACTGAAATGCATTTATATGAGTAAAAATAAACCCAACAGTTTCAATATGTATTACCAGAGTTAGCCATGGATTTTCTTCAGTTAAAAAATAAATAAAACTTCACTCAAGCTCATGGGACCTTTCAAAATCTGAATCTCCAAAGAATTTAAATGGAGCTAGATTTAAATAGTTATGCTCATGTGTGTATTCTAAGCTTCACCAATTGCTTACTTTTCATTGAATTAGACTGAAATGTATACAACCAAGATATACGATACAAGGATCATTTGTAACATACACTCATGCAGGGCTGTAATCAAGACCAAGACCAGACTCGTATACTACAGTGTTGCACTCATGTAAAATATTTTTGAATCAATATAGTATTAATTACAGGAGTTCTATTGTATTTGAAAGTTCAGTCATCCTATCTTAATACCACTGTGGAGAGGAAAATCTATTATTTTCATTCTACATTTTTCCAAGAAATATTATGTTAATTTCCACAAAAATGTTTATGAGAAAATAATATTAATTGCAGACACATAAACTTTAAGCATCTTATACTTTTCTTTCATTAATTCAGTTCTAAATGGCAATTTTTTTGTACTTCTCCTATTTCTTCTGTTAGCGTAATGTTTTTCTGTCTGATACATATTGAACATATTTTCACATAAACTTAGAAAATGTGTAAGGTTATAGCCTAGAATATATTGGTTTGCTAAAGCATCGTACTCTGTGTAACTGGATTTGTTTTAGTGTAATAGATAGAATGGATAATTCCATAAAATAATGCTATTAGTTGGTAATGGAATTTACAGATGCTGAACTACGATTAACATTTTATTTACACAGAAAAGATTACATTCCTACAGTTCCCTTGAATACAGCAATATTTTTCCCTAAAGGAACACAGGACAAAATGAAGTGGCATATGATACAAAAATGTTTTTGTATTTATGCAGTCTTAGTGACATGTTAGACGTTTTAAATATTTCCATGAATCTGTCACATAAAGGAGCTTCACATAAAAATATTTAACATATCACTAATACTACATAGCTGCAACTGCATTTTTGCATTGTAGGTCATCAAATCCTGTATTCCTTTGAAAACATTAATTTGTAAATTGACACATTCATAGGAACTTTAGGAAATTCCTTAAACACAAAGAAAATATCAGCTTTTCTGTGTAGCTAAATAAAATCTTAGTTCAGTATCAGCAGATTCCAACAAAAAACTAATAACATTATATTACAGAATTCTGTATTACATTATATTAACTTTACAATAAAGCAAATTACATGGAGTTAGACATTTGAGCAAACCAAAATAGGATCGTCTATAAATGGACACATTTTTAAACACACGTAAAAAAACAAAACAAAAAAAAAACAAACAGGCTCAATATTTAATTATATAATGTAATGCTATTAGTTGATATTGGAATCAGACATAAAGGTTCTGCACATTAAAATGTCCACATGAATTGTTGATCTCATTATTATTTTTCTCACAGCTTCTTCTGAGAGCCTAGAGCTTTATCAGTCCACTCAGGCGACCGAGAGTCATCAGTCCCATCTCCTCTCACCTTCACCAACGGACATCAGCTCCTACATTCCCACACAAATGGTCTCTACTGCACAATGATGCTGCTCTAGTAGTAACGCCTCCTCTCTATCAGCTGCACTCAGGACCCTGGTTGTGTTCAGGACAACAGTCATCTCTGGGGTACCTAAGAAAAACCAATTTAACGTTTCACAGAGGATCTACAGAGTCCACTGCTATGTTCCAGTTGTCCAAACCACTGTAACACGAACAAGGATCAGCATGTCAATATTTGTGAAGATTCACTTTTGGTACAACAGAGAATCAAGTGAAAATGTATATGAAAATGTATTTTATTCAAATTAACTTTTTGTAATATTTAGAAAATTGTACATTCAGTTATAAACCATGTTATTTGCTTTTTTTTTACTCACTGTCTTGAGATGTTTTTTCAGTGTCTTTAATTATCAGTAAAGACTACTTAAAAAAAATAACTGCTGACATTTTAATGACTATATACACTGATGGCATATCCTTAAGATAATCATCTCTAAACATTTTCCTCTGTTGATTTTTTCTTCTTCTTCTTTTTCACTTTGACCTGTGTTTGTGTATTATCTGAGTCATTGTGGTCAGTGTTGTTTTGACCATTATGAGCAGATTCTGAGTCCACTTTCTCAGTATTTTCCTGATTAAGTTTCTTCTTTTTCTTGACAAAACAGTTCTCCTCTCCCTTTTTCACTTTCTTCTTCTTCTTAGTTTTTTCTGTGTGGGGAATCTCTTCTTTTGTCTCTGTCAGTGGCAGCAAAGACGCTGGTAAAAGATCTTTGATTGACACCGCTGCCTCTTTCAGCCGTGTTTCCATGTCACTATCGCTATCGCTGAAAAAAAAAGCAAAAAAAGGCATAAGGTCATGTTATGGAGTACAGAACCTCACTGAGTTCTTATAGAAACACAGACACAATTACAACCTTGAGCTAGGAATAGGTCGACGTCTGACTGGGTGTGGAGCCTGCTCAGCTGTTTGTCCAGGAACTGACGTCGAAAACAAACGAAATCCTAAAAGACAACAGTGTGTGTGAACATGCAAAATCTCAAGGAAATAATCATATTATAAAACCAAACTAACAGAAACTCTACCTTCATCATCCTGATCATCATATTTTGCCAATTCCACACAAGTTAAAGTTTCAGGCTGCTTCTCTGAAATTAAACTGTTGACACAATGTTGGTTATGAATCAGGAATGACAATATACACTCATTATTTTTCTTAAAACACTGATATATAAAGTAAAAACATACCTGTCAAGTAAATGGTCTAACTTTTTAGCCACATGCGTTTGAAAGCCTCGAGTGACCTGGAGCTCATTGCCATCGTGTTCATGTTCTGCAACAACAATTCTGTTTCACAGAGAAACATTATTAAACAAGTGGTACCAGGCACAACAACCCTGCCCCCCCTCACAAACATTTTACCTGATATGCCTCATCTCTTATCATTGCAAAAACACATTTTTTTGGTGAATGTGACCTTTGACCTACATTCACTAAAGTTTAATTGAGTCTATTCTGGACCACCTTTCCCGATAATTTCATGGAAATTGGTCCATTACGTTTTGTGTAAAGTTACTGACAAACAAACAAATAGACAGCCAGACAAAAAAAAAAAAAATAAAATCAATGCCCCTCTAAGGGGTAAGGATAATTAATGGTTGATTATTTTATACAGAGTTTAAAGAATAATCTAGCCAACAACATTTATTTTACCAAGGAACAACTATGACAAGATGTTATTTATTATTATTATGCAAAGCAATGGAGGGTGACAAATATGAGCCTGTCCAAACAGGTAACGGCATGAGAAAGTACTGTGCCGCAATACTAAACATTCCACATCTGTTTTTAAAGATAGGGCCAATGTGTGCTGATCCAGACCTCACAGCTGTGATGTGTTGTTATCAACAAAAGGGAGTCCTTCAATAGAACATAAAATCAATCCCACTGTGTGACTGTGTGTTTTTATCAACAGGTATACAAAGCCCCCAAAGCTTTCCTGGGGTAGCATCTGACTGAACAAAAGTAGGTAACTGGGTAATGACATATTACTGTGGTTAAAACTGTTAAATGCTACGCAGGAGGTTGTTGATGGAAACCAATATTGGGGCAATTACTTTTTTTGACCTGGATTGAAACTGAACTCAGTGAATCAATCGTAAATGGAATCTGTTGAGAACTGACGGAAGAGTAGTGATTTTAGTGACAGACTGGAAAAATAAACAAAATTGTTAAATTGTTTACAAACAAAGTGATAAGCTTTGTACCCAGTGCTTAGATCTATCTAATGAATCAATCAGAATTGAAATCCGTTAAGAAATGAGGGAGGAGATACTATTTTCATGAATTATAGACGACAACTGACAGCGATGGACGGACGACGGACGAAGCGTGATGGCAATAGCTCATCCCCGGATGAGCTAATAATAATAATAATAATAATAATAATAATAATAATAATAATAATAATAATGTATTTGGCAGCAACCACAATACCTCCAATTATTGGTCTAAGCAACTGCTTTAACATTCCATTAAGAAAAAAATAACCAAATATTTAATAAAAACATGAATTTATCATCATTGCCAAAGTATTAACTATATACTATATAAGTCAGGAAAACATATACAGCAGTTATTCAATGTTTGGAAAAAATACCCAAAAATACTGTTCCTCAAAGAAAGTGCAAATATTTAGCATACCACACTTTTCTGAATAGAATATGAGAGTACATTATCCAAAATGAAACTAATATTCTTTTAGTTATAAAAGCCATTAATACACAATAATAGAGTGCTAATATAAAAAAGTAACAATGAAATGTTTGTTCAGTGTGATGCGTCATCATAATAAAAGATTTGAGTAAGATGCAGATTTACCAGTCTTTGGTAGCATGTTTCATTACTTTATTGTTCAATACACATCTTTCTGCTGTTTTATCATAAATAAAATTAAATATCAATATAGTATTTGATTATTATGAAATATAAGATTAGACAGGCGTATACTTTGAATATATGTATTTACACATTCCATGAACTGCCACTTGGAACATTGGATCACTGTATAATTAAACCCTAAAACTGTAGACAAAAAAAAACAATCACATATCATCAGTGCTACATCCTGAAAAGAATTTTTAAAAATTCTAAGCTTTGAAACCCTTAGTGTTTTATGCTTTCTCAAATCAAGTTTTTAAATGTCTAAACAGCCTTGTCCCTGGGCCCGAGCCACTCTGTCAAGTTATGGAGAGATAAAGCACCAATAGAGCAACCAGAAGCTCCTCAAACCAAAACTGTTAAATCCCATTCTGCAAAACAACATTTGAACAGTCAGCTTTCTCCTCTAAGAACTCTAAACTCTCAAACCCACTGACACTGGAAATAAAACCCGTTACTGCTTTTAAAATGTTCACTACTACAACTAAATATTGGCTGAAGAACAAACAAAACTGTACCCATCTGTAAATTGTGTGTATTATATGTTAAAAAAAAAAAGTTTAGGAGAGACTGAATGTTTTATAATATGTAAATACACTGCAGTAATTATAAACCTAAATGTGTTGTTTTTTCCCCTCTTCTTTTTGTAGAGTTTTCTTGTCTTTTAATTCCGATTGTTTTCTTCATCAATTAGTCAGCCAACAGTATAGTAAATATCATTCCGGGTTTATTTTAGTTGAAGTGCCATTTTTTTAATATAAATTGTCTTACATTGCAGCGGCAAGTGAACGTTCTCTATTCAACTAAACCTGGCATTACAAAGACCACGCCTCCTGTAGTGTCCACGTGAGCCAAAATAAGACGTAAGCATTACATAAAATAAAGACAACTGCATGTTCACATATGGCCTGAAGAGAACAACAATAATAAAAATAACCAAATGTAACAGTCATGTGAGAACGACTTTCCTTTCACATTATAAGTGGAATAGCAATGTATGGTAACTGTAGTGCTGTAGAAATGCCCCACCGGGGACAGGAGATGAGAATTAGCACAAGCTATAAACTCTATATGCATCACATTAGCTGCAAGTATGTAACCATATTTGACTGCATTGTCCCTGTCAAATAAATAAACCAGATTTGTTAAGATTAGGGTTAGGGATTAGGTTTGCAGGGCGACTCCGCACATAGCATCAGCCTAAAAGTAATGCAGGGGGTCTATTAATTGGATTAAACATTTCAGTAGCGTACCTCAAATCAGTAGCAAAATTAGACATCAGAGCAATGACAGTGTATATTAAAAAAAAAAAAAAAGTCTTACCGTTTTGATTGTTTCACATCGCTGCCTGCATCTAAAACACATGACGTTAGCGACAGTCAGTAACACAGGAGCTTTGGTAAAAAACTAAAAAATATATATTTAAAAAAAAATCCTCAACACGCCATTCAATATATGTGTTTAGGTTTACGCAAGAAACTGCAAATGGTAAATGAACAGAACTGCTAGATGTTCTTACATCTGTTAAATAAGAGGGTTTTTAGCTCATGCTAATAACTTCTGAAACTACTGCCATTTGACTAGACTGATATTCCATTACGACTTGTTTTATTCCTAATGACTACATTTTCACCTTTTGTCTTGAGGGGTTGTGCTTCCCAAACTGCCTCCTGACATCTTCGGAGCTCCTCGTCGTCGCTGCTACTTGAATTTTCAGATTCTTCGACCATCTTTCGTGCGGGGGCCGCCATGTTTAACCATGTGCTGCCAGTGTTGTGTTTTTGGGCAAAGAATTATGGGTAATGTAGTTTGCGCAAGGAACTATTTCTCAGACATAGGTTTTAAACATCACAAATTATTTATATAAGTGAGAAAATAGGGAGAAAGGGAAATCTACTCAGGTAGTTTTATTGGAAATCTCACACAGGAAGGAAGAAACAAGCAAAGCCTGCTTTCTGTTTTTAAGTTTCATACAGATCGCAATCAAAATGTAACTTCAATTGTTACAGCCATGTCACATGAAGAAAGATGAACCCATCATAGAGAAATAAATTGTTCACGCAAGAAGGTCAAAACACATAGGTTGATGAACTTTTGTGGCAGATCTTGATGCATTTTTATTTTAGTATCAGCATTATTGTTTCATATAATTGTACATATATCATCAAATTATTCTTGGATTCTCTGTTATGTGTAGATAACATGCAATTTGTTATGCCAAGTTGAACATATAAAACTCCTCTGAAGGTCATTGATCATCTATGTATAATTCACACAGTGTGAATGTATCAGTAGCCCTTTTTCTATGTATGACATGAATGCATTGCTTGTTATCTTCATTTGGTAGAAAACAGATCCTTGCATCCTGATTCAGCATGGATAAATTACTTGTTAAAAGTCACAAGCATTTTCATCATGAGACTGTGATCTAAATGTGTAATAATAACTAACAGTGATGCGCGGGCTGACCCCACATGAGTGGGCGCCTGCTGTCACCCACAGTTGTGGGTCATTGAAAAATATTTTTCATGATATTCGGGTTGCGGTTGGTCGGGTTGTTTGTCGTTTGAGATCAACATTAAATAAAATAACCTGGTAAATACGCTCTATTTAGAGCTTAAGTCTCCACTCCTTCCGGGAGGATAATGGGGCTTGAGGTCTGAAAATTAATGAATGGTATTTAATTGGAAATAAATTGCTAAAATGGTATGGCGTTTGTCATGTGCCTTGAATCACACACATGTTGTACCTCATAATAAGTGATAATTATTGATGTACGTTTCAACTGCTTCTGTTAACCAATGAAAGATTAATTTGCAAGTAAAACATTAATTTGGACTACACGCCTGGCGTGCATGTGACATCACCACAGACTCCACACCACAGCTGAGCGGAGTGTGACGTCACATACGCAACACATTGTATTCTCTTACTAAGCCCACATAAAACCTAACATAACGTTTGCTTCCCATCAAAAATGGGTGGTCTGCCTATGCCACATCAAATATTTCTTATTAACCACTATCATTTATGAATTTCCGAGCACTTGTCAAACAGAATCAGAATGTAGCTTGACTCCCATTCAAATGTTTTGCAAGCTAACCACCCATGGACCAGAAGTAGTAGGGCATGACTCCTCTCAATTAACTGAATTTCCGTGAAGGTGACGTACAACGTTGGAAGTAACCTACGGTATGGAGGGAGCAAGACAGAAAGTCAAGTCGGGGGAGTGGAAGCTCCAGAAAAAACATACAAACAAAAAAGTAAGGTTTGGGAGACATTCGCTCAGAATCTTAAAGATGATGCGCGACTCGTAACATAATTACTTTTCCATGTACACCGGGTTCAAATGACTCTTTGCGTGTTACAGGTTGTCAACCCCTGGTTTACATGCTGCTCATTGCTAACTTTTGAATGCTGAAGCAGGACAAACACATTTTCTCAACATATTAACGTACAAGCAATGACATTGAATTTTAACACAGAAATAAATGCAGGTATGTGAGTAAGGGCATTTGATGATCATAAAGACCATTGAGTATCTTTTTTTTTTAATGCGGGTCAGGTGCCCTTCTCAAATATATTTCTTGCAGTCTGAGCTGCCAGTGGGTTAGTAAAAAAAGAAATAAAAGAAATGGTCGGTTGTGGGTCATTGACCCGCACATCACTGATAACTAATAATCGCCAGAGAACTCATGTGCCACACCACCAGCACTACTAAAAATAAATAAAAGGTCCAAGGCTACACCTGTTGACACATACTCACAGACTATGAGTTATCCTGAATACTGTAAAATGAGTAGATGACAAATCATTGACACAGACTGTAAAACATCCTAAATTTCACAGAAAGCAGTTTAAAATCTATGTGATATTGACTTTAACCCCCCTTCTTTTTATTAAAGGTATTACAGGTGGATGAAGGACATGGGCCTGTGACTTCTGCAGACCATCTGCATACAAGGCACAGAGTATAATGATGTAGATTGTTTTGTGGAATATTAAACACATTAGGACAGTTCCTGCATCAAATGGTTTGAGTTTAGTCTATTTTGCACATAATATATATTTTTTTGGTCTTCAAACAACCTTTAGCCTCGCATTCATTCCAGCACAATATAAAGATTAAATAAACTCATCTTAAACATAATTACTGGGTATTCAAACTGGAAATATGAGCATTGAAAATCATGGATTTAACATCTTATGCTGACTGTTTAACACAGGTTTCATACTGCATTACCAGTTGTTGATGAATGTAATACCACTCAGCAGCATCACAACCTCCTAATTGACCATATAATTTAATCAGCACAACAAGGAAACACTAATCGTCATAGCTGTTACAAAGAGCAGGCTGTATATCTGTAGCCCATATAGTCATTACTCAATATAAAGTACAGCAACATCACACAGGTCTCTGTTAGTCACAAGTGAAAACAGAAACGTAAAATGCCTTTTGTGTCTGATCTAACAAGAGCTGGACTTCAGTGATGATCCAGATGTGATGACAGCAGGGATTTGCAAATAACTTCTTATGGCAACCTTATGTTTTTCTGACTTCCAGAGTGTCTGTCTGTAATCTCTTTATGCCAAGTACAATTGCCTCCAAATGAATTATTTTTTTAACAAGACTCAAAGTACTACTTCTACACAATTTTAAGACTTTTCTGGATTGTAATGATTACTGTTAAGCCCTTTAATTCAGACTGATGGATTTTAGATTTAAGGAACTACAGTAACCACCAACATAACATGTAAAGTCAAGTGTTTTTACATGTATAATCAACTCTGCTGCCACATGTAAAACTTCCTATCATACCACTTGACATAGTATATATTTTGTGCTACTGTGTCTGTTGTATAGAAACCTGAGATCAGAGCAGAAAACACCTGCTAGCACTTATAATAGCACATTATTTGGGGAAGCTTTAAGAATTTAAATTCACAGTGCTGCTTTGCCAAGGAAACTGACCCTTTAAAGATTAAATAACGACACGATGACACAACAAATGACCTAAAAAGTGTACAATGTGGACGGTGTGCAGAGCAAAATGTGTTAAATTCAGTTACTCTCATTCTGATGAGCTAATCTCAACATAACCACCCACTCAACAATCACAATAACAATTTTTGTCAAAAACAAATCCTATCATGTACCTCATTAAAAAAAGAACACCATGCTTCAATATCTAACTAGCACATTGACCATTCTAGATGTGGTAGTTTATATGCTGGCTAGAGCTGACTTTTGGAAAAAGATGTTACTCTAAATTTCATAGTATTGACATAAAAATTAGATGGAAAATCATTCTAAAATGTTAAATGACAATTAACGCATTAATAGCAACACCTAGGGACTGAAGTTAGTAAATGTGTCATTCCTGTTATTAAAATTTGTTTCCCATCATGCAGCATGATACTGTACTTTGTCAGCTGTCATGGACATAGCAATGTGATAATGTGGCTGCTGTAATCCAAAATTACTGATATCTTCCAATACACTTTTCATACCAGCTTTCTGTTTTTGCTAGTCTCTTCCTTGACTGAAATTATATAAGCATGCCAAATTGCAGCAGTCAGCTCTTTCCAGAGTTTGTGTGACGCCTGAGACACATTCATACAGACAGAAACAGAATCCATCTCCTATTCATAGTATAATAAAGAAGAATGGGCCGACAGCAACAGTGTTAACACCTCACCTGGTGGTAGACAATGAAGAATGAAACTGGGCTAGTGTTATAACATCTTATCTATGACTAACAATACTGTAAAACGCCTAAGTAATGCTTGCTTTTCCAAAAGAAAAACACAATTGTCACTTGCAAAAGGTAGTTCAAATAAACATCAAATGATAACATGTATTTACTTCAGTGAATGAAGCTGTAACAAACAGTCTACTGGGTTTACCAAGAGAGATCTATCACTTAATGTGTCCCTTTCCAGCAGAGACAGCAAGGAACTTAAGGCAAAAGTGTTCAAGCCGTAACATGATATTTATACAACAAACCAAAGGACAGAGGCATATTTAACAGACCATTCCCCTGAGTCCCAGGAACTGAGCTCTATGAGGTACTGATGAATGAATCCATGGTTTTATATGAAGGCAGATGTGGTCCGTTGGCTCTGAAGAATGTTACAGAGGTTCGTAGAAATGTCCACAAATGGGGAAAATACTCCTTTCCTGCCAACAAAAGCAGGTTATGTGTGGTTCTAATCCATGGAAAATGATCCCCTGGGATATATTGCACACATTGGTCCCTTCAGGTATCACAGACCTCCATTGTAGGCATAGTCTGCCTTGTTGTGCATGATGAGTTTGTTGTCTACAAAGTAGAAACTATCTGATCTGGTCTCATAAGGGTGCGCCACCATTTGGCGAACTGGAAGGAGAGGAGGAGGATTGAGAGATGGGAGGACAGGAAATAAAGATTAAGATCTGTGCCACTTAATAAAACATGCATGAAATGGCTGTTACATCAGTGGTTTAACAAGTCCCTCCAAGATTCTGACAGTATTGCTGAATAAATGCAAAGATTTTCTTTTTGCAGTGAAGTCACAGGATTAAATGAAAGTTACAAAAACAGTTGTAACTTATTCTTTAAAGTGTGTGTGTGTGTGAGAGAGAGAGAGAAAGAGAGAAAGAAAGAGAGAGAGAGAGAGAGAGAGAGAGAGAGAGACTAAAAACATGTTCTGTGTATTTTCAGTGATCATATCAAAAAGTCACAAGATAACAAAAATCCTTGCAAAATACACCTAACTTGTGCATGTGCAGCTGAGGGGGTTTTATTCCACAAAGCAGGGCAGCATGTTTGGAGCTTGGATTCAAAGTTAAAACAGGAAGGCCAAACTTGTGTTGAAGTGCATTAAAAGTGATGATCATCAGTATCGAAGACAAATCTTGTGTTATGAATATTAAAAATACCTAAAGAATTAATACATACCTGAAGCTTAGTCATGTCGATAACTAGGAACATTGAGTTTGGTGATCCCTACATTATAGTATGTACGTCCTGTATGGTAGTATGACTGGATAGTGTAACATTTTGCTCAGAGATTTCAACAATTGGTGAAAATTGGAGTAAACTACATCTACTCAGGTTTACAGAATATTTGCAGCGATTAAACAAAATTGCAAGGCTTGTGTAGAATTTGTGGATATCCATCGAGTTTGTACAACCTGTTGGAAATCCACCTTCCTGGAGGGACTGACCAAAGCAAACCAGAACTTACTGAGATCCTCCGGCAGCTGTGGAAACTCATAGATGTGCTCACAAGTATTGCGGCTGTTGGGAATGCAGAAGCCAAAGTCAAAATCGAAGTTCTTCAGAAGACGGCCCTGGAAGTAGTGTCTCTCAATCATACGAAAGCTGTTAATGGGCCGGTCACCCACCGTGAACTCCACACTAATGTCACAAAATCAGGAAAACAAACAATTACAATAGGACATATAAAAGTTTTACACTATTATGTGACAGATGGCATGAAAAGTTGAAAATGACCTTGCCTAATTCGGGTCACGGTGTACTTACGTTGCACCAACTGTGCGTAGCTTCAAAAAGGCAGGTGTAAACTGGTATCGCACAAAACGTCCAGCACTGCTGTCTATGTCTGCACTCTCTTCTTCACTCTCTACAGGAACTATTGCAAGAAAAATATTAAACTGAATGATATTCAATAATCACTAAGGAAACAAAAATACAACACTTCCTGACATTTTCCTTGTTAATCATTGTGCGTGATCAAATGGGTTGGGATTGTGTAAGACTGAACAAATTTCTAATAGTGATGCCAATTCAATAATTATTTGACTCACATTTTATTAAATATACAAAAGAAGGTGCCCACTGGTATAATTACAATTTCTAGGAGTTATATCCAACTAACAGAAGTGGAGAACAAGTCAAATCTAAAGCAATCATTCTTTAAAATCTGATACTAATACAACCATTCCTGGAGATAAAGGCATCAGAAATTAAACATTGAGCAAAAAATATGACAAGATACAGCATGCCATTTGGAATAGTGTGGTTTACTGGTTAGTTGACACTGTTGAACATAGAACATCTAAGGGCTCTGAGTGAACAGCATCTCTGTTTATATCAACTACATGTCTCTTCAAATTGGCAAGCACAATTGAATTAAAGTCAGAATGGTTCAACTTTGTTGTAAAAGATAAGTTCATTAATCAGACATAGGCCTTACAATACAACAGCAATGTTTGTGTCCTCTATTTTAGGCTTTTTTTTTAAGTATGGTGGAGTGCCACCACTTACTGTTGTTGGGAGGCTTGGCAATCTCAAACAGGACTGTTCCAGTTTCAAGATCTCTGATTTTGAAACGTGTGAAGTCAATATTGTAGATATTGTCTTCAGGTTTGCACAGATAGTCTGGAACAGAAGATACCATTATGTTCATCCTAAGTTAAATGTCACAGATTGTCTCTTAAGAAGATTAACCAGGCTACGACCTGAATTGTGTGTTTCACCAATACTTGTATGCATGAAGTCTCACCCTTGTGTGGAGATTTGAGATAACACACTAGCAACTAAGGTTTCAGTATCTGTTTTCTAGCCCCTGCAATGTGCTGTTGTGAGTAAAGCTATAGTGCAGGCTCCCGTCATGACAGAGAGGGGAAGTAATGCCATTGTTGTCTGGTCCGGGAAAAGACCAAAAACAATGAAAGGCATTAAGCTTTAGCTGTTACTGTGGCGGACTTGGTATCCAATGACTCAGAGGGTTCTAACAGAGGAGCCACCAGAGGGGTAAACAGTGGTGACAACTTGAGGGCCCCTGAGAGAAAGGGAGCAGAAAATACACAGACTATGATATAGAACACTGAAAGACATAATAAACTTAAGAGTTCCGCCTCTTTATTGCAACAAAAAGGACTAAAAAAAGAACAGATCATACAAAATGTAATAAATCCATGTTAATCCATATAATGAGTTATATATTCACAGATGCTTTTAGTATAAGGAACTCCAAGTGAGACTGAAAAATGCTTAAAGTAAAGGTCGTAGAATTAAGTTGCAGGTTGACAACCTTCCTTCTTAATTTGACCAATAAATCTCCAAAGGTAGAGTACAACACAGCATTTATTTATTTTTAAAAGACAAGGGGATAAAAACACTAATGGTGACCTTATATGTATATGTTTAAGGTTTTTTTTTTAATGGCCTGTAGCGTTGAAACCACAAAAACATTAATAATGAAGTATCTATAACTTTTCAAGTTCCTCTAAAAAAAAACAATTTACCTGATGCCAACATTTAACCACTTCATCTTGTAAAATAAAGACATAAATATTCTTCGGGCAAACTATGTTGATTTAAAGCTACACCCCTGGTCACAAGAACCATATTAACTCATCAGTGCCAAAAATTAGGAGACTGAATTCACAGAAATAGCTACTGCTTTATGATCCATTTAGTAAACTCGGTCAGTGAATTAATTACTAATTGAGCATTTACCAAAGAACTGCGCTGACATTTCGCCACCTAGCTACAACTAGCATACAATACATTGTGTCCGACAACAAGAGTGACTTTAAAAAATACACCACGTTAAAGTCCACATACCCTCAGTAACGGCCCGGAGACCGAGGACATGGTCCGGAGAAATATCCCTTCCTAACGCTCTGAGTTCATCCTCTGTAACCACAGGCCACTTATCCGTCTGATTGCGCCTCGATTTCAGCTTTTTTAGCATTCCTCCACCCGTCTTTCTCTCCGAGTCTGCGTCCGTCTGTGTTTTACTGACTGCCGGTGGCGCTTTACTTCGAGAGCCGTTCATTCCGGACTCCGGAGCTTTGATGAAAAGAGTTGTTGTGCTTTTTAATTTTGGAGCTACTTGACAAACTGCGGGTGTAATTTCAAGATGGCGTAAAACGTGTATGGGAGGGGGGACGGAAAAATAGGACTGTGATTGGCTGACAACGATGGAGGTTGTTATGGTTACCAAGGGGGTGTGAATGGTTTATAACCCAGGCCTTTCCGTTTCGCCCTCAGCCGAGTGAGTTACGTTAGTGTTATTTATCCATAACGCGTAAAGAATGATTAGAACATGAGGTCCCTTGCTTATTTACTCTCTCTAATATTATCTGAAATTAACAT
Source organism: Siphamia tubifer (assembly GCA_020466265.1). NCBI lineage: Eukaryota > Metazoa > Chordata > Actinopteri > Kurtiformes > Apogonidae > Siphamia > Siphamia tubifer. The sequence continues at coordinate 27,210,127 of CM035791.1, read as the reverse complement.
GAATTCGTTTGTTTAACATTAGGAGCGCAGTCCTTGGTGTGTGATGTTGGCGAACAGTCAAAGGTTAATTCGTGCTGCCCGGGGTGTATCCAGCGTCGCTTTGAGCTTTCAGCAGGTGGCGCTAGTAAAACTCGGGGTAGTAGAAAGATTTGTTGACGGAAGTTTCCACAGAAGAAGAAAGTGGTAGCGATGGTGCGGACGAAGTCTAGGTAAAATGTGTTCTTCGTCAGGTTGTTTTTGTCTCCCAGTGCTTTTTTTAACAACACATCTTCTATCAACAGATATTTGCTCTGCGAGATCAACGTGACAGACAAGAGCTGCCTGTTGCTGCTGGATGACCGGGCGGTTTTAGTCGCAGTTAAGGACGCGGTTCTCCGCATGCACGGGGACTATGGGGCAGCTCGCTGTAGCATCGGTTTCTCAGGTGAACAGTGGGGAAATATCTTATCTCTTACATTTTATTACCCAGTCCCCTGAATGGGAGGCAAGTTTTTGTTGTTGTTGTTGTTGTTGTTGTTGTTGTTGTTGCATGTTTGTTTATTGACACTTTAGAAGTGACAGAATAGATCTCATTAGATCTTGAGAACAGTAGATTAAAGATAACGTTCTTTTTAAATAAATTCTAAAATCGTTTCCCCATTTACTTATAATGGGTGACATTTCAAATGTCTATAAAAACATCAATTTCTATTTCCCTACAAATCAAAGGTAAATGTTGTACTTTCTACTCTACTTTTGCCAAACATCTGTATTTCCAAATGTGCTAACCGTGGGAGGTTTTCCACTAAGCGGGAATAAGTTAATTCTCACTTATGTTAAACCAAATTAAGTTAAAAAAATTACCGATTGTGCTCAAATATGCCTTGTCTTGCCTTGAAAACAGACTTGTTCACAGGACAATACTAGAAATGCAACAATATTTATTCAAAAACGGTTATTGTAGTAACATTTTGACAAACTTTTAAATATCCTATTTTAAATACATCTTCTATTTCTTGACGTATATTTACATACTTTTACCCAAGCAAGGTTTTAAGGGATAAGGTTTGTGGTATTTTAAGTGCAATGCTAGTATTCTGAAAACGTCCCCAAAGGATGCACTAGATGCAATGCATTACTCTTAGTTAGATGTCTCAGTTGCTGTACTACAAATAACACACTGAACTTGCATTCAAAAAGCAAACTTAATAGAGTAAATTATTCTAACTCATAACTCAGGTATATAACTTGAAGATATGTCACAAGACATTGGATCACTTGGAATTTAACTTTCATTTCTGACACTGTTCTTCATTAGTTAAATAGATTGTGTGGTTGAGCTCTGTGTTATCTGTGTCTTCCCAGTGAAATATCTGAATGCCCACACTGGAATAGTATTCCTGCGTTTCCCCAAAAAGTGCTACAAGCTACTTTGGTCTGCACTGCCTTTTATTACCAGCATTGAGTCGAGAGGACAGAAAATCTCCTGTTTCTTTAACTGTTTGCATGTTGGAGGTAAGAAAACTACACGTACATCCAACAATCAGATTTGCCAATAAATAAATTAAGAATTAATTAAATTCTCTGACAGTTTTGTTTCACATCACATCTATCTTTCTTCCCAGGAACAATCAGAACATGTCAGAAGTTTCTAATCCGATACAACACCCAGCAGCTCCATCGAATGCTCCCAAAATGTAAAAATGAAGGTACACTCATATTTTTTGGTCTCTCCTCTGACTTCTGAAATACAGTATACCGGGAGTATATGATGAAAGTTTTCATTTTAACCATCTGTAACCATACTGATGAAGAATTACATTAAAGGGATAGTTCATTATTTTTTACATGAATTTGTTTGTCTTTACTCTGGTGCAGCCACAGTGACGGTTTTGGTCAAAGCGAAAGTAGTCCAGGCAGGTTTCCTGGGGGTCAACAAAAAAACTTAACATAAAACATGTCTCTTCTCAAAACAGTATGTGTTTGAATGATTGATTTATTTGCATAACCAAACCATCACGGAAACAAAAACTCACACCTCGTAATTGCTTGGAGCTACTTTCTCTCAATACCGACCAATGCGCATTGTCACTGCTAACAGCTGCGTGCCTGCACATAGCAGCCGCAAACACTGCCGAACAACTGAAAGTAGTTTGCTACGGTGCACAGCTGTTAGCAGTGACAACACACATTGATCGCCATTGAGAGAAAGTAGCTCCAAGCAATTACGGGGTGTGAGTTTTTGTTCCATGATGCTTTTGTTATGCAAATAAATCACTCATTTGAACACACACTGTTTTGAGAAGAGGCACATTTAATTTTGTTAACCCCAGGAAACCTCCCCAGACTACTTTTGGGACCAGGACACTGTCAGGTCACTGTGGCTGCACCAGAGCAAATATGATGATGTCATACAGATTCATGTGAAAAAAAATAGTGAACTATACCTTTAAACACATATGAGACTTAACCTTTGTAATTTTTCTCCTATTTACAGAAGAAAGACAAGAGATTCGTAAAGCAATTCTGAACTGCTCTCTGCTGAGAGGAAAAAAAGAAGCATTTGAAGAAGCATCCGAAAGTGAAGAAGATGAGGAAGAATAACTACATGGCATGCAGTTGTTAGAAGCAGCTGCACTCACTAGCGTCTCTTCAAGAACACCCATTTGCTAGGGTGTAATTTTTATAACAGTGATGGAAAGGAATAGTTGAATGAACACTTGCTCCACTTGGTGGAAACATAACTCCCTCCTGCTGGTCAGTGCCTTATTGATAAAGGTGAATTGTCTATATGAATTTATTTTACAAATGGACACAAGATGATGTCAAAGCTATAACTGGGTTTTCAGGTAGGACTGATTGATGGTCAACATGAAGGCCAAATACATGTGTATCTCATTGAGTCAGCACAAAAGAATTAAAACTAATTTTGCAGTATTACTGCAAATATATTTAATCCATGTTTTGTATTCATAATGTTTTGCGCTTTTCTGTATGGTTTTCATATATAAATTAAAGCATTATTTTGTAGTTGTCACTGTATTGTGATTCAAAGAGAAGTATTTAAAATGTTGTCCCTGAAAATTCTTTATGTGACTTTGAGCCAGGTTGAAAGGTATTATATAAATATAGCCGATGTACAGGCAGATAATTTGGTCTATAGACCTTTAAATGAAATGTATATTAATGGCAGGTTAATGTTGTCTTAATATTTAACTTTTTATAAAGTTAGCAAATTGGTAAGCTTATAATACATTATCTTGAATTGGCTGATTATATCCTGTTCTTTAGAATCTACAAATTTACAATGAGATAGTACATACGTGCTTTATTCCTCAACAAAATGAGCAAAATGTCCTGTTTTATTATTAGCAAGAGTAGCAGTCGAAACGCTGACTACATTTCCCATGTTGCCTAGCTGTGCCGCTGCTAAACAGATTTGCAGGCAGGCTGTACAAGAAACATCCGGGTCTCTCGGGTTCCTGTCTGGCGACCCGTCGCCATTAGTGCAGCCCGTGTGTGTCGGATATATATTTTTTAAACAAAATCTTGAAAATTTGTTATTTTGTAGCTTTCGGAAACCCGTTAACACATTCTTAGGTGCACATTGTTTTCTGTAGCAAGAAGAAAACACGCAACTTTAGGGGTCTTGGCCCCGCGTGGCGAGATTTCGTCCTCTCTCTCAAAAGGCTACCTAACTTGAGACGCCGAAATCGTGTCTCTTGTTTTTTCTTCGGTTTGTTTTGTTGCCAAGATGTCGCCGTGATGGGGTCTCCGCGTTTGACAGAAATGAATCAGGGCCGTCGTCGCCTGACCCGCATTCACTGCAGCCCATTTTCCTCCTCCGTTTTTCTGTTTGATGCTAGAGAGCTCAGCGGCTCTCTGCCCGGAGCTTGGCCTCAGCACCGTTCACTGCACGGAGACAAACATGGAGAAAAACACCAACAACAACACCAGCAACAAGGTTCCGCCCCGTTCCAGTTCCACAGGCCCAGCGTCGGCCGAATCTAAACCCAAAACAGGTGAAACGGCAGTTAACAACACAAATCCCACGTTAAGTTTTTAAGCACGTTACTGTATTTGCTTTTGCTCTTATGCACTGTGGCCTTTTGGGGCCTAGCAGTAGCGCACAGGCTGCTTATCTGGTCGGCCTGACGTCGCTGTCGAAACATTTGACCCAACGTCAGTCAGTCAGCTTTCACCTATATTTGCACACAGCTCCTTGTTTGGGTCTGCAGATTGCATTCGTGCAACGTATAGCAACCAATATACTTTTTCTACAGATAATAAATAAATCTTAGATTTACATTTCGTTGCTGGCTCTGTTCTGATATTATTTTTTTGATAAGGTCCTGTTGGTGATGGTTTGCATCTAAAATTAGAATACCTGTTTTTTGTTCCTCTGTCTTGTCAAAGTTTAAATATGTGTTCATGTACGTCTGTGGTTAAATGTTTAAAATCCACTGCCATATTGTTAGACATAATTTGAATTCGAGAGACATTTGAGTTAACTGTCAGAAGTTTCCCTGGAAAAACCTTTGACATCTTCATACCCTTTTAAAGAAGTTAATTCCAGATACACAAACTGTTAATTTAGGAAAAAAAATTCTGCTGGCAAGTAAAAGAGTCTTGCTTCCCTTCCATATTGAATGCAATGATTATTTACACGTGCTCAACACAGTTCTGTTCTAGTTTTTTTGGTCATGCATCATCTATTTATTGAGGAAAAAGGGGTTAACTTTCTCCCTTCAGTAAGTAATTTTTGAGTAAACCTTAATCGGACAACGGTTGGAGTGAACTGATATGAATTTACCATGGTTTCTTTTTAAGAGTGCAATGGACTTGAAAGAATTTGACACTATAAAAGTTGCACCAAATCTGCATTCAGGTTTAATTTTTCTTCCAAAATGGTGACACTAAATATTTTTTTCATTCTCATTTCAGAAGGTAAAAACAATGGAGGTTCAAAACGCTATAGCCGCAAACGTGAACCTGCATTTCCCAAAGCTGACAGTTTTCAAGGCCCTCGTCGCACCAATTCACAGAAAAGCAAGAATTTTGACAAGAGACCCCTTCAGAGAAGTGGAGGGCGTCAATATGGAGTTACAGGTGGAGGACGACGTGAGGAGGTTTGTGATGCCTGGCCTTTCTTTAGTTTACATTTTATCTCCTCAAATTATAAACACATTAGAGCAGTGAGAATTATCATTTGTCATCATCATCATTTATTATATCATCTTTTAGTACTTGTACCATAAGTGGAGCCTCTCTTTTATGTCATAATAAACTTGTACACTTATGCATCTCCAGGTAGCAGAGACGCGCCGGGCCGAGTTTAGCCCGGCTCAATTTGCTGGACCGAAAAAAATAAGCCTAAACCACCTGTTGAACTTCACTTTTGAACCTCGTGGAGGTAATGGTGGCGGAGATGGAGGCCATGCCTGTTGGGGCCGTCGAAACAAATGGGGCCACAAGCACAAGCCCTTTAACAAGGAGCTGTTTCTGCAAGCCAAGTAAGCCTTCTTAGTGCAAAACCGAACATGAAATATTGTTGCTGAACGGGTAGAATTCATATAATTGTGTGTCTCAGTTGTCAGTTTGTGGTGGCGGATGATCAGGATTACAAGGCTCACTTCACTGATCCAGACACTCTGGTCAACTGGGACTGTGTGCAGCAAGTGGTAAGTGCTATTCAAACAAATCTTTTTAGCACAATTGAACAGCACATGTCCAATCTTTATCAATAATCGGTCAGTTACACATTCATGCCTTTTGTTTCTGTTCTGGCTTCAGCGCATCTACAGCCATGAAGTGCCGTCTTGCCCCATCTGCCTCTTTCCTCCTGTGGCAGCACACATTACCCGGTGTGGACACATTTTCTGTTGGCCGTGTATGCTGCACTACCTGTCTCTGAGTGACAAGACCTGGTCCAAGTGCCCGATCTGCTATGAAGCCGTTCACACCGCTGATCTGAAGAGGTATGTGAGAAAAGAAATGGTGACTCATGCAATGAGAGAATTGAGTTTGTGCTTTGATTGATATTGGGGTTTTTTTTCTTCTTTGCAGTGTGGTTGCTATGGAGACCAAGCAGTATGCAGTTGGTGATGTTATTACCATGCACCTGATGGTAAGGGAGAAGGGAGCTTTGGTGGCCATGCCGCGTTCCAAGTGGGTGAAGGTGGAGGAACCTGTTCGCTTTAGAGGTGAGAACTTCTCATTGCCAAATTGATAACTAGAAAAGCACTCTGAGCCCCCAAGGTAGTGCCCCCCCCCCCACCCCGATCACCCCCAACATGAAATCAGTTCTTCCTGTTCACATTTCCAACATATCCTGAAAATTTCATAAAAATTCCTCCATAAGTTTTCTAGTTATCTTGAACACAGACAAATGGATAGACGCCGGCAAAAACATAACCTCCTTGGCGGAGGTAATAACATAGTTTTACATCAGAGAAAAGTAATGATTGAGTGTTTTCTATCCCCAATGGAGTTTTGGGGATATTTTGTTTTTGGTCTGACTACCAATGATGGACATCTTTCATGTTAACATGACAACTTGAAAGATATTTGCTTTAGATATTCCATATTTTCTATATCAATGACTATCATGGAGAGGAGGAGCTGATTCTATTTTGGACAATTTACCATTTCTAGATGACCGACAAGCAGCTACTCAAAAGTTTAAAATCATGAAACACTCTTTGGCCATATTTCTGGGGCGCTTTGTCTGATTGACTTCAAATCAAGGGTAAATGATACCCAAAAGGAAGAAGTGCAAATACACTAATACGTGGGTGTCAAACTCCAGTCCTCAAGGGTTGGTGTCCTGCATGTTCAAGATATTTCCCTCTTCCATCACTGCTGGAAGCCATTACATCATTATCAGGCTTCTGCAGAGTATGATGATCATTAATTGAACCAAGTGTGGTTAGGAGAGGGAAACATGCAGGATATCGGCCCTTGAGGACTGGAGTTCGACACCCGTGTCCTATTTCCTCTAAAATTGTCTTTATTTGTATTTTCTAGATGCACATCTTAGCCCTTATTCCAAGCTGCTGCTGATATCCCCAGCGCAGACCTTGGAAATGCTGGCAGAAGAGAAGGCAGTCTTAAAGGCTCAGCTTAGTCAAGAGGAGGATGGCCAGGCCTGCTTCATCCAGAGCGCCCTTTGTCTTTTACAGGTCAGTAAAGCACAGACATCTTAATTTTGTATAAACAATTTCCCATAAATTCTTGGCGGGGTGGAATGTAAATAAACCTGTTTGATGGTGGATGTTAAAACTGTCTAGCTATTGCATTGTTTTTGTGTTTTAGGAAAGAGAGGAAATGTTGTTAAAGCAGCAGAAGGCAAATCTGAAAGACAGCCTTGACTTATCGTCCCTGACTCTTGAAGAACCTGCTTCTTTGGAGGAGGAAGTCGTACCTACCATCAGCAGCAGTACCAAGGTGATACTATAACCATCCTTGATGCTCTTTGTAGGGCTGCACGATTATTTGGATCAAAATTGAAATCACGATTTTTCAACAACAATTAAAAAAAACAAACTAAACTGAACTTTATTGCACTACTTTAAAAAAAACAAACAATATTCAGTGCAGAATGTATGTAATTTAACATGACAAATTGAAATATAACCAAGAATGTAGTAAGGATAAACAAAATGTAATATACTTAAGTCTTTTTTTTTTTTTTTTTTTTTTACATCCACTCCATCCATTCCGAGAGAAGTGTCTGTAGAACAAAAAAAAGTGCCTGTTGTGTTGCTGTTTCTATTGTCAGCTGCTGAAAACTAATTATTTGGCAGCTCAGTCTGTCCACTGCCGCGTTCCGTACCTTTCATATTTTCATTCTAGCTAGTGTATGGGGAAGCATCTCACTGCAACCCACGGGAAGGGAGGATACTGATTCAGTATTAGGGATGGCAAAATTTATAAAACCCTTGACCAATCACTGAGCCTCATTAACCGGTTGAAGTCGGTCACAGAGAAAAGAAAACACCTGCTTTGCCGGCTCACACAAATGCATGCAGCCATTACGCACCGCAGCTTGCTTCAGTCACTCAGCACAAGGCACACTGTGAGGTTGATCAATGTTATGTTGAAAGCTCACTTTAAAGCGTCACACATAGAGAAATCCTTCAAACTTACAGGAAATTATGCTCCTAAATATTGTGGAAAACAAACTTTATCGATGTCCACCAGTCTGCATCAGTACTGCACAAACTCCTTTTGCCGTAGCCCACCCGTCATGTCATTTTAAGTAGGTCTGTCAGATGGATAACACAACTCATACACCACGCTTTTGGCTTTCATGGTGGCAACTTGCTGTCCCGAGTCTCTATCTGCTACTCTCTAGAAGTTCTATTACCTCACATCAGTGTTGTTTTGTTTACATTTTGAGCATTTGATTTTCTAAACTATGTGTAAAATGGTCGTACCACATAGATTAAATAAGATCTAAATTTGCTCTTAAATGAACCTAATAATAATATAAATAAATCGCGATTTTCAGTTGTTGTTTTTATAATCGCCATGGCCAAAATTGTGATTTTGATAAAAAATTTGATTAATTGTGCAGCCCTAGCTCTTTGTGTCCAGTGGATTAAATAACTTGTTTGTTTAAGCTGTGCATAGTCACTAGGTATGTATCTATTTTGAACCATTAGCCTGTGCTGCAGTATTCGTCTGCGTTTGATGACGAGGTGGCAGATATGTCGGAGGATGCTGCTGCAGAAATGTTGGAGGATACTGCTGCAGAGATGTCTGAGGATGCCACTGCAGAGCTGCCACAGTTCCCTGAAGGTGTACTGGAGAGTGTGCTGGAAGAGGCACCTGAAGCTGTGGTGGAAGAAGAGCTTCAGCCTGTTGAAAAGAAGCAAAATACAGGCCGTCCATTAGCCACTTATGAGCATGGACCCTTCTACTATTTCTACCAAGGTAGGTTAGTCCAAGTAGTCCCAACTATAAAACTAAAAGGATTTTTAGCAGATGTAATGACCCCTTTTTGTAAAGAAGTTTAATTTTTAGCTGTGGCCAGATAGTGTCTTATATAATTTTTGACAAATCTTGTAAGAGGCAGCTTTTAGTATTTGGTGTTTAGTTGAAGAGTGGAGAAAATTAATGATATCATGTGTAAGGAAATACTGAAGTTAGGATTTTAAGTAGAAAGGGAGTCATAAAAAGGGTCCTTGAATATCCTCTTGATTAGAAATTGTTGTTCTGTATTCATGTCTGGAGCATCATCAAAGTCTGGCTCCATGACCGGAAGTGAGATTGGCCTCTTTCATTATAGTTTTTTAAAATAAGTCTCTAAAATGATTTCTTAGCTTTAGTTTGCAGGTTTAATTTGTTTAAACTTGCAGAAATTCTCACATGAATTCAAGTCTGACAAAATCTTCCTCGGATGTTCAAGGTACAACATGAGCAGTGAATGGAGTTTGATGGTTTGTGATTTGCCATTAGTATTTAAAGATGGCTTGTTGTGCCATATCAGTTACATTCTAGGTTTGACTTCATATTCCTTGTCCTCATCACCCATCTGTCTTCTTCCAGCTGCCGACTGCCAGCATATGTTCCTGCACTCTCTGAATGTGCGTTGTCTGACACGTGAATATGGTAGCTTTGATACCTGCCCTGACACCATCACTGCCTCAGTAGTGGAGATAGTGGGGCACACAGTGACTGAGGTGAGCAAGCACAAAGCACAGATTATGTAGATAATCTGTGGTTAGATTTCTATTCACCAATGAATTTCCTGGGTTAGGATTGTGTTGCACATATAATTTCAGGGTTTTTTTTCCTAACTTGTATGTGGTTCTTTTTTCCCTTCCTTTATCCTTTGACTAAACCCCCCCCCCCTTCCCAGGAAATTCGTCGTCGTCATCGCTATCTGGAGCACCTGCCACTCACGTGTGAGTTTAGTATCTGCGAACTGGCCCTACAGCCACCGCTCCTGTCCAAAGAGACTCTGGACAGTTTTGCAGGTCAGAACGTGTCACCTTTTTTTTTTTTTTTTTTAAGAAAATTAATTTGTAGTTGCATGGAGGTGGTTCTGTAGATTGTAACTGCTCACCATATTGACCTTTTTTCTGCTTTTTAGGTGATTTGGACACAAGAAAACGGCTGAGGCAGAAGAAAGCAAGGGATGAGAAGCGAAGAGAGAGGCGAATTGAAATTGAAGAGCGAAAGAAGCAGGGTAAATGTAAGTATAAGGGAGCAAATGTCAGTCTTACGAGCACTCTGAAAATAAAAAATAAAATGTCATACCAAAATCCATCATTACATAGAAAATAATGTTGATTTTTCTCTTCTTTAGACCCTGAGGTGCATATTGGACTGGAAAACCTCCAGCATTTCCCAGCATTTGGTTCTCCACCTCACAACAGCAGCCTCTTAGTTCAGCCAGACTTTTCGTTTGCCCCTCCTTCACCCCTCAGCTCCAGCCCCTCTAATGGTAAGAACAACTTATCTGCACCCAGTAGCGTTTCTATTCACACCATGGTCGATGTCACACAGTGAGGGTTATGAGCAGGGTTGTGTGAACTGGACATTTTGGTGTAAATTGACACGCTGTCAAATGGCATTGAATAACACGTGACAGGTAGAAAACACCTATGTATAGCATGCCAAATGCTGTAAGACCTGGTGTATTACTTGCTTGTCATCTTTCACTGGATGAATCCCTCTTTTTTTCCACCATATTTATCAATGCTATCACATTTTCTGGGCTTTTTAAAATGACTGAGACTCGGCTGTCTTGACATTTTGCACAAACAAAGCAGCATATAATTTTGGCTAAAGTCAGCAAAACGAGACAAGACTTGACAATGACTGATTGATATGCACACTTGCCATGAGATGGACAGAGGGTCTACAACAGGTGAACTAATTGAGTCATTTGAAAGAAATACTGGTATTGTATTCAGTGTAGTTGTGAATGATGGTGCTATAGGGTTGTATACAGGTAGGATGTTCTGGACTGTTTGCTCTAGTAAGATAGAGACAGACCAGCAGTGATCCTGTGAGGGGTCTGCTCAAACCTTCTTTGGTAGATTACTCTCAGTATTTTAATCTGTCAAAATGGACGGTCTTCAGAATTTTTCATTTTATTTAAAAACAAATAATGATAAAAATCCGTCAATGGCTGAATATTGTCAGTTAATGGGATCTCTGTCATCAAGACCACAGTGACAAACATCTGACAACCTCGCAAATTCCACTGGTTGATTAGTTCATAGAACATACCAATGATCTACAGCAGAGGTCTTCAATCCTGGTCCTCAGGGCCCACTGTCCTGCATGTTTTTGATGCAACCCTGCTCCATCGTACCTGATTCAAATGATCAGCTCGTTATCAAACTCTGCTGAAGCCTGATAATGGCCCACTGCTTTGAATCAGGTGTGTTGGAGCAGGATGACGTGCAAAATATTCTGGACAGTGGGCCCTAAGAACCAGGATTGAGGACTTCTGATCTACAGGGCCAGTTTACAACGAACACGTAAAATAATTTGATCATCTCGAATGACAACTGTTTCTCTTGCTTCAGATGGTATGGTGTTTCCAAATCTGAATGGACAAAGCCCCTCACCTGTTGTGGGGAGTGTGGAGGAGGACTCGCACTGCATGTCCTTTGCACAGGTGAGAGGCACTGAGACTTTCTTTAGCATTGGTGTTGAACTGAAGAACTGAAGCGCTATTGATGTAACCCATATTTGAAGTGATGTTACTTGACTATGTCCTTTTTAGATGCTGAGAGATGGGAAAGCCAGAGTTGATTCTGGGCCCAGGATCACTCCAAAGAAAGGTAATCATCTGGAAGTTGTGGCGGTTTATAAGATAGCGAAAAAGTTGTCGCAGCATTTGAATTTTTCATAGTGTCTTGTTATTTACTTTGTTTTTGAGTGTTGTCTGGAAAAGAAAAAATATTCTCTTGATTTATTTTTACCCTTGGTCACACTGGCCACAGGGTATTGTCATGACTTGCTCTGCACTTATAAATAAGGCCACTAGGGGCAGGCCCACATAGAGTTGGACGGATACACTCCTTGTATATGTGCACGTTCCCACATACTCGGACTGCACTCAATTGGGAGCAAAGGAGACGTTACAGTGTACAGCATGGTTAAGAAAAAAATGGGGATAAATGAAAATACCGCTGTAAACCATCATTTAGAATAATAAACAATGGAGTCTCCACTTCCTGTCACTGACAGTGGAGACAATAGAGTGGAGGAATGGACCTAAAAAAATGTCATTAATATTTGGCTTGATCCTGTGAAAATGACTGTCAATGTTGGAGTCAGGCCCAATTCTCTGGGTATAGGTGACACAAATTGAGGCATCGTGTGACATCTGCTGGTGAAGACAACAAATTACAGATAATAAAACAAAATGGGTACATAAATTTAAATGTCTGTATAAGTTCAAACGCACCATTTACACTTCCCTGACATTTGTTCTCTGAAATAAATCATAATCAAGCATGAGTATGACAAATCTTTATTCTACTTATCTTACTTTGCGGATTCTCTCATTCCTTTATGTCTTCACTATTGAAAGCCATGACATCAACTCGCATAATTTCTTTATAATGCTAAGTATCTAAGCAGTTTAAATAATTTAGCATTGTATATTTATTTCTTAGACATTTTTTTATACTTATGGTTCATTCACATACATTTTTTACCACTGCTTTAGATAAATCTTGAATTCCTTTACACATCTGTTGCACAAACCAATTCCAGTATTAATTCAGTCTCAAACATTTTACATGTTGGAAATAAACCTGTCTGTGACAGTCAATATTTTGAAGATTTTCATTTCAGACCAAGAGTGTTTATATGCCAGCACATTGCTGTGGACATGTGTATATATATATATATATACCATAAGAAAATGTGTGCGTGGATACAGTTAAGTAAAGCAGCTATTGATTTTTGTGTGAACACCTAAATCCAACTTGTCTACCATCTGTCAGCTGAATACCACATTACTGAGTAGGTGAAAAGTTTCACAGTCCAGTGGGAGGTCTAGTCTCATCAGCAGATGTTGCATATGTTGACTAGTTATTGGAAACCTTATGCATAAGTAGTTAAGCTGACCAAGCCAGCGGGTTAAAAGTAATGCTTCATTTTTAACTCAAATGTATTATTAGTATTAGCCTTTATTTAACAAAGTATAGTCCCATTAAGGTCAAAGATCTCTTTGGCAGACCTGGCCAAGAGGGCAGCAGATAAGATAAGAGTATTGATCTCACACAGGAGCAATTCACTGTTACAGGAGTTCACAGAAAAAGTACAAAAAGGTGCAAAAAGGAAGTAAAGCAGTGCAAATAATAGTGCAAATAATCATAGAGGTAACGAATAAAATTAAACAAGAAAAAAAAGTAGTAGAAATAAAAAATATATAGAAATACTGTCTTATGTACAAAAAAGAAACTGCTTTAGAGAAAAATAAATAAACAGATAAACGGATACTATATAGCAAAGTTACATTAAAATAAAATTTAAAAAATTATTCAGAAAACATCAGATTTATAGTATTAAAACTTGCTCACATAACATGTGCATACAGATGAGGTAGACTGCAATTGTTTCACGGTAGCTTTAAAGTCATTCAAAGTAACAAGGGCGGTAAGTAAGCATCAGTAACCTGAACACTTTCTAGCCCAGTTCAGTTCATACTTGTGGGACAACAATATTTTACTGCATGTAAAGTGTCTTTGAGTGCCATGAAAAGCGCTATACAAATAAAATGTATTATTATTATTAACACGCATGGACTGAAGATTGAGACTTCCTTGTTTCTTCAAGACAAGACAAAGTAGGATAGAATGATTCCCAGAATTGTTTTGTAAATGAATACATACCAGTGACAAAAGCATCAAGCACATAAAGACGTCCAATTAACCATAGAATAGAGTGCACAATGGTGAGTAAGGGGGACACAGTTGGTAATGAGTCTCAGTACCCCATGGTACACACTATCTAGCCTATGAAGACTACTAGCAGAAGCATTTAAATACTATGCATCTCAATAGTCAACAACAGCCAAAGAGGTTATTTCTACCAATTTCTGTTTGATATAAAAAGAAAAGCAGGACTTATTTCTATAGTAAAATCCCAATAAACGTTTTAGCTTTTTTACCAAATACTTCATGTTCCTTAAGACAAGTTTCCATCAATTAGAAATCCTAAATATTTGGAAGTAGATTCAACTCAATTTGCTGCCTATTTCTTGTCAGAATTTTCTCACACAGTGCTGATCTTGCAACTTTTGAAGTGGTGAAGATCATACTTTTATGGCTGCATTTAAAATAAGTTGAAGATGGCAAAGTTGTTCTTGTGTTCCGACAAAGGCAAATTGTAAATCCTCAAAAGCCTCAGCAGGAGTGGGTGCTGTGTAGTATGACCATATCATCAGCATAGAAATGAAAAGTTGAATTGGGAGTATTCCATCCAAGATTATTTATATAGATGGTGAATAATAATGGGCCCAACACCGAACCCTGAGGATCCAAATAGTTGTCGAGCTTTACATCTACAAGTTGAAGTTGAGTTTTAAGGAAGCTTTGCCCGTTTGTTCTGTATAACAATACGAAAAATCTTCCAATGTGGCATAGAAATGTTTTTACTTATAATATTGAAGAACACAAAAACCGTAGTGTGTGTGTGTGTGTGTGTGTGTTTAGGCTGCTGGTAACAATAGTGCATTTCTGTTTTGATGGGTTGCTTTGTTCTTTTGCATATGTCATTGGTGTTTCATTGAGTCCATTGCATATGGATAAAATTACAGAGGCTTTGTGTGTTAGAGAGCCTTCCTGTAAAACCAGTTTTTATGGCAGCTGAACAGTGTTAGTCCCTGAAGGCATTCTGAAAGTGAGCATTGTGTCTTGCATCACACAGATAAGCTGCTAGCTCCCCCAGCAGCCGACAGCGATGGAGAGAGCGACAACTCGGATAGAGTCCCAGTACCGAGTTTCCAGAACTCCTTCAGCCAGGCTTTTGAGAAGGCTCTTCTACAGCTGGACAGTGGCCCAGCTTCTTCCCCACAACCTGTGGTCGACCCAGGTCTGGCGCCTATGCCACTGTGGCATGTTTTTATTTTTATATATATATATATATATATATATAGTATATGTTTTTGCATTAAACTGCATTGTTTCTCAACCTTTGTTTCTTTTCTTACAGAAGAGAAAGGTGGAAAGAAGAAAAAGAAAAAACAGAAGCTTCTTTTCAGCACTTCTATGGTTCACACAAAGTAGACAACACTGAAGTTCATTTATGCTCTTGAGTTGAGATCCTCTTTGTTTTTCTTCATGCAAGTAATTTTTTGGAAGTTTAAGCTTTGGAAGCAGGTTTTAGTGCGTAGCTAAAGTTCACGCTGCTTCAGTCATTGTTCCGTTCAGATACATCATTTGGATGTCATACCATCAATTTAATTTACATTCTTGTGTAAGTAGGTCAAAGCGCTGCAGCAACCTCCTATCACACTGAAAGCCTTCTGGGTAACATTTTGTTCAGATACTAAAAAAAAAAGCAACAAAAAATATAGCAAACTGCTGGCTCTCATATGATGTGTTCTCCCAGGCGCTTTGTGTCTTGCAAGACACCTCATTTGTATCATAGGTGGTTGCTACTCCCACTTTTCTAAGGTCGACCCAGATAATTACATCTACAAGTTATATGGATAAGATTAATGAAGGGTGTTTTATATTAAAGTAGCAGTCAGCCAACTGCAGGTACATTCACCCTTCCAGTCTTTCCAAGACACTTGGTGCTTTTAATATTCCCAATCTGAAACTACTTCAGTTAAACAGAAGCAAAGCAACAATTTTTTCAGTGTTCATCACAGATAGTCCTGGACTGCACTCATCATCTTTGCTGCTTTGAGATCGACATCCTTGTATTTTGTAATAATGATATGAATCCATACTGCTATAAAACCATGATGAGACGTAAAACACAGTATTGTAAACGAGATTAGGTCTGGTGGACTCTAGTTAACCCACATATGCACTTTGCTCTCTTTGACTTTCTTCTCTCTCATTTTCTTTTTTGAAAAGTTTATTAACTTTTAAACATTTCTCTCCATTTTAAGTTCAGTGTTGGACATGTGTGAAATTGGACAATACCTGACATTTAAGGAATGCCTGTGAAACACGAGGAAAAAGGCTTTATGGTTTTTGTTCAAGACTTCTCAAATTCACATTTAATTTTATTTAAAGTTAGAGGCTAGTGAACGTAACTGGTCTGTTGAAATTAATAAACAATTATGCACAATCAAAGAACTGAGTGCTTGAGTATTTTATGGACAATAATGAATTGCCTTAATATGTGAAAGATCTGATTAATTGTCCTTTAGATGTAATACTTTAATTTTACCACATGAGGGCAGGGCTTGCATCCTCATTTATAAAGCTCAATCAATACAGTTAATATGAACATTTGTTAAGCTGGTCTGTTCTCTAATATATTGCATGTTACTAGACAATAAAAACAGATGGAAATAAAATGTACATTCTAGATCTAATATAAAAAAGGTTACGTATAACTTTATAGACTAATGGAGCTATATTTTGTATAACCTCAATTTGTCAGAATTATGAAATTCACTTTTGTTTTTCCCCAGAAAGTTATTGACTAATGCTACACACTTGTGTTGACTTAGTTATACTACTACAGTCCGATCACATCTCGTTTTCAGTGTAGTATGATGCTGAAGATGAGCAATGTGCCTACATTTAACTGGACCTCAGACCGGAAATACTTTACATACCTTATAAATTAAGAGCTGCATTAAATAGCTCACGGATGAAATGTTATTTGGAAATATTACCGAAAATATGTAAAAACTTACATTTCAATATTACAAAGATTTGAGAGCAACAGTACTTTAAGCAGAATTGTTTTGTAATACACACACACACACACACATACATACATACATACACACACACACACACACACACATACATACATACATACATACACACACATACATATATATATATATATATATATATATATATATATATATATATATATATATATATATATATATATATATATATATATATATATATATATATATATATATACTGCATGTAAATCTTTAAGTCTATGAAAATATAAGAAATGCATGTCAGGACAGGTACCGGAAAATCTACTCTGACATCTCAGGAACATTTTTTGTCGGACATTATTTTAATTACAAAGAAGTAAGTCAATGTGTTATCATTTTAATCAGAATTGCGTTTTACTATACATTTGTAAAAACTAACAAATAGATCCATATGGAGCTAGGGGGAGCCCTGTATTTGAATAAATAAGTAAATAAATAAATCTGAGGGAGAAAGACAGACTTCTGACTTTTTGGTGTCTTGTTAATTTAGTCCAATTGCTTAATGTTAATGTTCCATAGCATTGAAATAGTATTTTTGTTGAGATGAACCTCAGATAACACTTTTCTCTTTTTGAAAGAATAAATCTCACACTCCTGCCCGTTTTCTGACTGGTCTTTTATTCTGAAGGTGTCCACCGGAGCTCTTATCTGCTCCCGGGGCTCTTGACTCTGGTGTACAGCCACCAGTCAGACTCCGGCGACTGGTTCAGCGCTGTCTAGTCGATCCTGTCAACAACACTGCAACCTGAGACGGGATAGCCAGTTGGCTAGCTAAGTAAACCAGCTAACTTAGCTAGTCTGCTAGCCCCTATTTCAACAAACTATTGCCACTCGTAATTATCCGGTTTAGTAAACGGAATATTTTGTTTTTGGAATTCTTTCGACAGGACAAGAAACACAACTATTTTTCCCGTTTGGTAAGTTGTCTCCAGTTTGGATCAAAGACAGGTTCAGTCTGTTTCCATTTTGCGAGTTCAGCTTCTTGAGTTGTTAGCTTATGTACAGTTGCTAGCCAGTAAGCTGTTGATGGGTTTACTTTTCTGTCACTTAAAGGCTCTGAAATTACTACACTGGTCCATGTTTGGTCTGAAAGCATCATGGTCATTCAGCATTTGTGCATAGTTTTTCTGCAACATATGCATCCCTGTTCTGAGTAGGCCATCTCACTCTTGGGCCAAACTGGACAGAGTCCTGTCCACGTTAAGGTGAACAGATAGGACAGTAAGAAGGCTAACACTTGTTGCAAATTCTAGACTAGGATCTGCTTACAAATCACAAGTAAATGTAGTGAATGAAGTCACTTTTGTCTATTTGATGAACTAATTTAATACAATCTTTTGTGCTAACATCAATCTAATTAATTATCAGTATACAATGCGTTGTCCTTTATGTGACTCGACTGTTATTCAAAGTGACTTTACCTTTTGATGGTAATAAATCCTTTAAACCTTTGCCTTAACCATGAAAAACTGTATTTTTTGAACAGTAACAAATGGGGCAGTATCCAGACAGGTGAAGTGGTCATGGGGTTTTCATGGATCTCAGCAGACAATCCTATTTAAAAGCTGAATGTGTTGGACTATTGCATTGTTTATTTGATTGACTTAGAAGTTAAGCTTTATCAACCTTGATCATAGTTCATTTAGTAATGTTATACTACTGCTTTTTCCTGTCAATAGATACATTGATATGAGGATATCTATTGTGCATGTGAGTAAACTTCCTCAATAACTGGCTGAACCAGGTTACTGACTTCATATCTTTTACATTTCGACTCAGGTAGTGCTGTATGTCCTATGCTTTTACAGAGCTGTTACCCAATATGTACTCTTATATTTCCATATGCATTTTGTTCAGGCATTTGAAGAAATCCATGACATCTCTTTTCTAAGACATGTGAATGTTCATCAACACCTGGACTTTTACCGTTTATGACTTTTATTACTGAGTCTTCATATGTAGGATTCTCATATCTAAAGCAGTGCAGATCAGACACTTAATAATCCCTGCTGTGCTGCTCAGCCCACCATTGCACTGAATGTTTAGCATTCCTCTGTAGCAAAGGCGTTTCCTGTCAACATCTAAAGTTCAAGTTTTCAATCATTGTTTCCCAAGGACATCTCACTGTTTTGGCAAAAACAATCTCACAGTTTGGTATGCTGTATTGTTATTCCTGTGCTCAGTAATAGCTAATCTCTTCATATGCAGAACATAGTCTGGGGTACACTAACCAAAAAGAAGGTATCTCAACATTGTACACAGAAAAGCACAAGCAATGCTACAACTATTGAGAGGTTAAACATGCACAGATTGTATTTACATAGATTTAATAATCAATGTGAGTGTTGCAGGTAATGGTGAACAGGGACAGAACGTAAACAGGAAAAGCTAAATGCACAGTAGCCGTCACCTAATGATTTCCTTCAGTATTGTGCTGTTTTTAAAAATACCTTTAGTTATGTCATTGGCTCAAATGTATGGGTGTGACTGTGTTTACTGAGGTCTGTGTCAGTGTAAGCAATTTCATCTGCCTGCTTCTACATGGAGGCGTGAGAACACCACAGTCAAGAAGCATTTGGGTTTTTCCTGTTGTAGCATTGCTGTGATTTTCACTGTAGCCTTGATGGGTACACAGCTGTGAGTTTTATTGACAAAAGTATGTTCTCTCTAGGTTATTTCAGCTCCTTCCTCTTGTGATATGACATCGCTGCTTGGTTATAACAAAAAACAACAAAAACCCTTGGCCAACGGTTGACATCTGGGCAGGTAAGATATGCTGACATTGTGCATAGTTTCTTGACCAACTGTTGTTTTTTTTCCTCCAAAAACTTGCTTGTCTGAATAACAGTGTTTCAGTACATGTGGAAAGTATTAACAGATGTGTAGAGGGAGTTTCTTAAAGGGCTATTACATAAGTTCCTTTGATATATTGTCTGTCTGTATTGTTTACAAAAACAACTGATGATGCACAACTTAGTATTATCTGCATGTTTCAAACTGATGCAAATCAACACTCTCCCCTTTTTTTTCTTTTTCTTTTTTTTTCTAATCACTGCAATCTTAAAGTTGCAGAGTTGTCTTAAGCAAAACTGCAGAGAACCTGTGGGGGGAGGAACTGGAAATTCATTGGCAGTCTGGTGTGACTTTGCAGTGAAATCCCCCATTTAGTGTGTGAGCCTGATTTGCCTGTGTTACAACATGGAAAAAGAAAACAATGACACAATAGTGTAGTCCCTCCCTTGTCTCCACCTTAAAGGTACACAGAGCAAATATTAAATTACTCCAATGCTATGCATACATTTCTGTGGTCTACAATGAAGTACAGCTGCATGATTTGGGCCAAAAATAAAATCCAGATTTTCTTTTTTTCCCCTAAAAATTTGATTTGATTCAGGCTGGTGGTGGCATTTACCTGGCATGTCATTCTCATTTTCAGCTTGCAATGCAACACACGGCTCCCGCTCTGTGGTGAAGTTTCCGGTGCTGAAATAAATTGGTTATGCTGTTGTCTTTGACATATATCACCTTCAGACTGAGACAAGGAATGGTTTAGTCTATGTTGGAAATGTCGAAGCCATACTAATTGCACACAACTGACTTTCCCCCTGTATTTTTAGCCACAAATTTCTCACTCTTCTTACCTAATGGCATTTTTGTACTGGTGCGTGGAGACCAAAGACTAAAGATTGCTGTTACGGTTAGGAGGAGTAGCCTACAGTAGCTGGGAGGTGCACAGCCTCGAGACATGAGATGGATTAGATTTGATTGGAAAAGTCCTTTTTTTCCCCCTTCTTTATAACATCGTCCTAATTGAATAATTCAATTTCGATTTAAAATTGATCAATCATGCAGCCCTGGATTGAAGTTATTTGACATTAGTGGTATTTTTCCTAGTTAAATATTAGTCATAAATATGTTTGTGCAGTACTGCAGTAAGGCTGTGTTTAGACTGAAGGTAAAAACACAAACTAAGTTTTTTTTCCCCCTTCCTCACATGTATTATGTATCAGTGTGGAGAGAATAAATCATAGAAAGTGATGATTTTTAATTCTCATTCAGATATTTTACATGTGGTCCTAAACTTGGAATATGTTTCTCCAGTCCTATCTCCCTGTGACTGAGAACAGTAAAAGTTTAGGCTTTTTTACATGAAATAAATGTCTTGATTGGAAACGACACAATGAAACTGTTTATTCAGATACATTTGATGTTTTTTTGCTTTGTTTGTTTTTTTATGCTGTCTTGTCCAGCATCCTAATAGCAGAAGGGTAGTCTGGCTGCCTTTTGGTGCTGAGCAAATTTTCTTTGCCAAGGGAGACTTCATAATGTATATGAGGCTCCCTTTCATTTCATTTCCTATTTTTATTGTGAGTTTTGATGAATCACATTTTGTTGCTGGACCTGACATGGAAAGACAAAAAAGAGAGAGGGGAGGGCATGGTAGCAACAACAACCAGAACGACACCTAGGCAAAAAGACAAAAAACATATAAATAAATAAATAAATAGATGACAGGGGAAAAAGGGAAAGAAAGTATATAAGACCTGTTAAATGAGGAACACAAAAAACAGTAGCAGCCCAGATAATACACACAATAAATACACACAACAACAGCTGTTTGCATTGATCTGCTGCACCAGAGTAAAGCATCAGTGTAAAGGAACAAGAGGCATAGTGACTGGGGTGACCTCAGTAATGAATACAGACATGCAACAACAGCCCCTCCAAGAACCAGGGACCAACAAGGAATAAGTCATGTTGGGTTTTTTTTATTTCCCTCATCCGTATCTCTACATTGGCTTCTGTTGTGTAATAACTTCTAAATAAAGCTATAAATCTGATTTCATTGTCATTCATGATTACTTTATTAAATAGCAGATTGTGTCATGTATTTTTTATTATTCTTTAGTGCATGTGAGTCAGTTCATGGCCACCAAAAGTTCATGATCATGTTTGACATTGGCTAGCCTCCAAAGTCAGACACCAGTGTGAAGTTAGATTACATTTGGTACATGTACCAAACCTTAACATCAGCTGCCACTAAAGTATCCACTAAAACTCTTGATTTCAAGGGTAACAGAACATTTTAAAAACTATACAGGTGTAATTTATAATCACTCTGTCCCATTTGTTTAGTCAGCTCCAAACCCCTGTGAATGTTTGCCTATCAACAGGGCTTTAATTTTACCTGTCCTTTTCCTGGTATGATAGCTCATGTTTGTTTTTAAAATCCTTCTGAGTTGACTATCTTTCACCTGTGACCTCAGAGGCCTTGGTCTTTCCCAGTGATTTCATTATTTCCCTCTAGGCTGTTTCTGTTGTGCTGTCTTACTGTTTTCTGTGAAATAGGCCTTTTGACATGAACTAACAAGAAAAAAAACCCTCATACATATCTTTGTTGTACTCATGCTTTAACCCCTACAGTGATCAATGGCACTGTGTAAATATCTTTGTCACCCATGTGTAAAATTGTTTTGGCACTCCCCAGGCAAAGTCCATAGTAGCTGCCAGATAAAGGGCTGTGAGACGAATACTATAGTACAGCCACTGATCATGTCGGCAATAAAAGTTGCAATAAATAGGTTTTGCTTTTGTTTCTCTTTTGTTTATAGGTGTCATTAATGATCATGGCTGCTCAGGTGGAGGTTCAGGCTGCAGAGGTAGGGAGGACAGTGACCGGAGGACGACTTCACCTGAGTCCACTGACTGACTCCAGCAATAAGAGCCTCATTGACATCTCCTCCATGAACCAGTCTCATATCATCAGTCCTGAACCCAACAAACCTGTCCCGGGTCCCAAACCACGGCTCACTCCCAAGCCTTTTACTGTAGAGAAAAACCCCACTATAAAGCCCATACTTGCTCCTAAGCCCCAACCCAAGCCCAGACCAGAGTCCACCCGTCTTGCAGGATACACACCAGATTTTCCATCCAGTCCAAAACCCCAGCAACCAGTTAGCACGACCAAACCCAGGCCAACCTCAACCAACCTCAACCGTCCTGCCCCGACGTTCTTTATAACATCTACCAAGTTGAATGCAGGGCAGTCAGTCAAGCCAGTTGCACAGCCTTTTAAACCAGCTCCTCCTTTTGATGTTGGAGACCCCACTAAGCCCACTCCACTCTTGCCAGCAGAGAAACAGAAACCTGGTGCTTCAAGCTTGTCCTATTCAAAGAGCCTTAAAAGACTCCCAGCAGCTGAGTGGTCTGGAACCACTGAAAAGGATGAGAAGGACCCGGTGTCTCCTAGTAAAATTGGACCCTCAATTACCAGAGCTAAGTCTTTGGGATTTCTTGCTCAGATAGGGCAAGAGGAGGAAGGAGATGAAAAACCCAAACCTGTTGCTGTGCTACTGCGGCCTCAGCCTAGAGGCAGCAGGCCCAGACCTGTATCAGCTGTTTTTCCTGACAGCCCAATTAAAGCAGAATCACCAGTTTCTGCACCTACCAGGGCTGAGAGACGACCTCTTTCAGCAGATCTCACAGCCAGATTTGAATCTATTGGTCTTTCTTTGCACCGGAAATCTCCCAAGGTAAACCTTAAGGAAAACACTCCAGAGGCAAAAGTGCAGCCACAGAAGAGAGAACAAGAGAAACTGCTCAAGAGTTCAACCCTACAAAGTACAGCTGTTGGAACTACAGCTTCTGTTCCAGACCAAAGCAATAAAACCACGGAAGAAACATCTGTGAAAGAGACTGATGAAGAAAAGCGGGGAGCGAGTATCAAATCACGAATCAGTCTTCTTCTTGATTCGTCTTTCTCTGCTGTGGCAACTTCCCCGGGCCAAGGGTCAGATGTCCACTCTCCTGTGCAGACACCCACTGAAACTGAACCAGCAGTGGGTGTTAAACAGCTCATTAAGCAGCTGACGGTGGATACAACACCAATACAGAGTCCAGCTGTGAAGCCAGGCCTGAAACCCCGCCCCCTGCCCCTTGACCTGACAAAAAGGTAAGAGCTGCTTCCCATTTTTTGTCTTGTTTGTTTTGTCCTGTGTCCTCGTCCAGGAGTTCCATTGTCATGCATGGCTTGTGTCTTGTGTAATGCATGTTCATCAGGTTTTCATCTGAGAAGTCATCAGACCTGGGCAGTGTTTCCCTCAATGAGTCAACAGATGACCACGAGATCAGCAAAGCTCCTCAGAAGAGGGTAAGAGAGGGATGAAGATCTGTAGGAATTGTGTTTTTTTTCTTTTTCTTTTTGGTTTGGGGTTTGTAGCTGTATGTTTAGCATGTTCATGTGACTAACAATGATAAACACTGGTCTCATATACTGTCACATGCCGTCCTTCGAACAGGCTAGAACTGTACACATTTCTTTAGAGTATTGTAGAATTTTGTCGCTGGTACAAAGTGGAATGGGTTAGGATAAGGGGGAAAAAATCAAAAAGAATAAACTAATCAAAAGACAATAACTGACAATGTTATTTGAATTGAAACAATGAAAGAAAAAATGTCAACAGAAAAGAAATGACTCATTAAATGAGGACGCCGGCTTTTTGCAATTGAAATAGAATGTCTTTATTGTCATTGTACAAAAGTACAAATTGGAACATGCCATCATCATCATCTGTCATCACTAAAAAGTGTATGTATGTGTGCTAGGGTGACCAGATGAGGTTGGCTGAAAATCAGGACAGGGTTGGGGGGGGGCATGAATTTCCAAGCTTGTCAAATGAATGTTATTTAAGTATTTAACAGTCTATTAGTCAATATTAATGTCATTAATACAAGTGTGCAATACACATACAAATGTTACCTTGAAATAGACCTACATTGTTGAATATGGAGATGTGGGAAGGTGAACAATAACAATATAGGATAACAATGAACCTGTGCTTCTAATGTCTTCAATTCTTCATTAATCTATTAGGCCTAATCTCAATATTAATCAAATGCTGCCACAGCAAACAATAAACCTAGGCCTACAAATGTAAATGTATTAAAATAACATCGTTCAATGTGTAAAGTAAAAATAATACAATAATAATAAAATGACGTGTATAGAACAATTACGTGTAATAGTGATTTGTATGATTAGATATTGTAAGTTTTAGGGCTAATTAAATTATTTAGGTTATATGATCACATCATTTAAATGACATTGCGCAGCAGCAGTGAAGCCGTAGGGACATCGTTTAAAATGTTTACCTGGGGATAACGAGTCATTATTTGGTATACGGTTAGACCCTGTCTGCACGGATATGAGTTGGCATGAAACCGACGTGTTTTCTTAACAGAATGGCCTTTCGCCAAAATGGAACCGGTCTCGCGGATACCCCAAAACCAACTCTATGGAAAACGAGTCTCAGAGTGGGAAGATCTGGATACGGTGCCATTTCTGTATCCATTTTGACAAGTATCTGTGTGTGTTCACACCCACGTCATGACCACATGACTAGAAAAAACCACAGCTTTGCACCCATAGCATTCATTCTCCTCACAAGACAGCGGCAAGACAGTAACAATGGTGAACAACAGAGTATCAGTGGTGAATGGGTTAAGGTTAGGGTGTTATTTGTTGTTGTTTGTGTCTGGGGTATGTGTGCGCCGGTAGTAAAAGGGATATGGGCGCATGTGCAGTACTTGTTGTATTGTTCTCTTGTATGCGGTGGGACTGGCTTCCAGAGTGCATAGTGGTGTGGCATATGAATCGCATCGTTTTCAGCAAGTGTTTCGCCCCCATGCTGACGCGGATTTTTACTGAAACCGTTCAATTTTTACATAATATCTTTTTGACATGGTTTCAAAACTAAACCCGTATCGAATTTGTGCAGCCGTTTTCAGGACACGTACAGCCAGATTCAGGATTCGGGACAACAGCTTAGAATTCGGGAGTGTCCTGTATTTTTCGGGACATCTGGTCACCCTACATGACCAGAACGTTGGTAATTTAAAAATACTATTTAGTTCTTGTTTATTTTTCATCACTACTTAATAAATAACAATACATATACATATATGTATTATTTAACTCATACCTGATCGGAACATAATGTCTGAGTCCAGGTCGAGTCTGCTGTCACATGATTGGTGCCGATTTCTGATCACATGATCTCCAATCATGGGGGAGACAACCCTAATAATTAGTAACATAAACCTCTTAAATAGATGATTTTCTGAAATACATTTTCATACAGCTGAGAATAATCAAGTGAAAACATTCATGCTCTGTTTGAGGCTGGTATGCTCAGAACAAATGTACAAAATAAAATAATAAAAATTTTAATTCTCATTGCCACTTACCTGTTAAACCAAGACTTTACATAATGGCTAAAACTATTGCAAGACAACCTTGTGAGGTACAAAGTGTTTAGTTTACCTCTAGTTAATTTTCCATCACACCTCCACCCTCATCTGTGATATTTTTGAACAAACTGTACCCAAGTAACTGCTGTTATAAGAGTGTATCTTGTCTGGAGCCTTGCCTGGTTGTGTTCCATTCCCAGAGGAAATGGGGCATTTCAATAAAAAGAACAAAACTATACATGTGCTAACCTCGGAAACCTTAGACAGCCACCGCATTAATTATCCCTTGTGGCTACTGGTTATGAAACATGGAGAGAGGAGATCACTGGGAAAAGGTCAACACAGAGAGGCTTTGATTACCACCTCTGCACCACACCCACTGTCATGAGGCTGAAATAAACTGACAGTTATTCAGTCAATTACTGAAGACTTTTGTGTACATTTCCTTTTTTTTTTTTAAATTTAACATCTCAAATCTCTGTTGTAACATCTGACTTGTAAAATACTTTGGTTTCAAGATATTTTTTGTAGTAAGTCTTGGTTATATTTCATACTGAAGCAAGAAATATTGTCTGCCAAACAGGCAGAGGTTGTTATTTTCATTTAATATCTCACGGTGCATCTCCTACTTTTTTGTTTTTAGATTGAAGAATCTGTTGTCACCCCGAGTAGTTTGAAGATGATCGTGGATTTACCAGATTCCCAGAAGCAGAGTAGAAAACCCTCCATTCCTGAAGGGCCTGATTCACCACTTGGCACTACTTCTAAAGAAAGTGATTCACGCAATGAAGTGCAGACCGTTAGAGCATCTTTGTTTGAAAATGTTGTGGAGAAACACAGTGTTCTAATGGTGGATGACAATAAATATGAAAATAAGGCTATAGACTCACCAAGCAGTCCATTACCTAAAAAAATGAATGATGAGGGGAAATTCGTCACTGCCACTTATAAGGAACCGCCGTCTCCATCAAGTCCTATGCGTGTGTTACATGCATTTGACACTGTTCATTCAGTGGAAGAGAACAGGGCAGTAAGTGAGAACGTTCCCTCTGCTCAATGGGAAGATAAGGCCATGACCCTTCGTTCTAGACGCTCAGAAGGGAGCAAGCCAGTGGTGGAGAGAACTGATTCAGTAGTGCAAGGAGAACCCATAGTAACTGTGATGCCAGAACACCAGCCACGGTACCTTAGAGTAGGGGCTTTGCCGAAATGGACCGTGGCAGATGTCAGTCAGGAGGCAGGGGTTGAGAAGGGGATGCTGAAGGGAACACAAAGGGAAGGACAAGACAAAAACACCCAGAGAGAAGCAGATCAGGATGATGTATATGCATCTGATAAACACTTGAAAATGCTACAGGCGGAAGAACAGCCAAAACCCAGGGCAACCTACTTTGCTTTGACTGGACAAATGCAAGAGACAGCTTTTCTTGTGGATCCAGAAACATCTGTGGGGGACAATACTGTTCCTTTTGATGATTCTTCATCACAGTGGGACTCCCAGGTGAAGGTTTTACCCTTAAGAAGGAATCCATCATTGGATGAAGCTTTTTCAAAGTCCTTTGGAAGTCAAGACCAAGTTGAGAAGATAAGAGTCAGTGCATCACACAGAGACGTCAGATCAATGTATGATGGACAGACAACAGGAGATATTATGGAAGGTGAAAAGAAACGAGAACTCAAAAAGGAGATGGAAAGACACAAAGGAAAATTAAAAGAACTTGACAGGGAAATACAAAGGCAACTTGAAATGGAGAAACAAGTGCATTTACAACTTGTACAAATGAAGGAGAGGGATCTGCAGAGAGATTTTGAAAAACAAAGACAGAGGGCTTTTGAGAAAGAGAAGCAAGAGTTTGAGGAGAAACAACAAGCACTAGAAAAGCAAAGACAGATAGAGCTTGAAAAACAGAAAATCCAAGAATATGAGAGAGAGAAACAAAGAGAATTGGAAAGGGAGAGACAGCGACAACTTGAGAAAGAAAGACGCCGAGAATTAGAAAGACAGAAAGAATTTGAAAGGCAGAAACAACGAGAGCTGGAAAAGGAGAGGCAAAAGAAGAGAGACGAAGAGAGGCAGAAAGAGCTGGAAAAGGAGAGACGGCGTGAGTTGGAGAGGCAACAGAAACGCGAGGAAGAGAGGCAGAGAGAGTTAGAAAAAGAGAGGCAGAGAGAGCTGGAAAAGGAGAGACTGAAAGAGCTGGAAAAGGAGAGACGGCGTGAGTTGGAGAGGCAACAAAAGCGGGAGGAAGAGAGGCAGAGAGAGCTAGAAAAAGAGAGACGGCGTGAATTGGACAGGCAAAGGCAGAAGGAGGAAGAGAGACAAAAAGAGCTGGACAAGGAGAGGAAATTGCTGGAATTACAAAAGGAAAAACAGAGAATAGAAGAGATTGAGAGAATTAAAGAGCTGGAGAGAAAGCAGCTCATAGAGTTTCAGAAAATGAAACAGAGAGAAAAGGAGCGGCAGCAGATCCTGGAGCTGGAGAAACAGAGGCTTAGAGAAAAGATGGAGAGAGAGGAGGCAGAGAAGATGAAACAGATGGCCTTAGAACATGAAATGTTAAGACTCAGAGAGGTTGAGAAAGAAAGGGAAAAACAAAAGGAGGTGGAGAGGGAAAAGCAGAGAGAGTTGGAGCAACAGAGACAAAAGGAGAGGGAACGTCTAAAAGAGATTGAAAGGGAAAAACAGAGAGAAATAGAACAACAGAAACAAAGAGATTTAGAAAGAGAAAGACAGAAACAATTAGACTTAGAAAACCAGAGATTGAAACACCAAGAGCTAGAAAAGGAAAGGCAGAGGAAGGAGGAGTTGGAGAGAATTAAAGAGATGGAAAGAAGGCAGCTATTGGAATTAGAGAGACAAAAGCAGGCAGAAAGAGAAAGACAACAAATTTTAGAGCTGGAAAAATACAGATTGAGGGAGAAGATGGAAAGGGAGGAAGCAGAAAAGATGAGACAGATCGCCAAGCAACAGGAAGCAGAGAGACAGCACCTGAAAGAGAAACAGAAGAAAGAGGAACAGGAGAGAATGAGATTGGAGACATCATCTCTCAGACCTAAAGTGGTGGATCTGGACTCTGTTCTTCGCATTGACCCATTTTCCAAGTCTGCCTCTCAACGTGGTGACCCTTCCACACGATGGAAAGAGCCATCTGTAAAAGCAGAGCAGCCATACAGACCTGGTGTTCTTGACATAGACTCTTTCACATCTCAGACTCAGCCGTCTCCAGCTAGAGACTTGTTTTCTGTTTCTGGTATTCAGGGAATAGAGGCTGTGACTGGGCCAAGAGCACAGGTGCCATCACAGACCTCAGTAGGCTTCTCAAGCCCTGTGTGGACAATGTCTCCACAGGATCCATGGGAGCTTCGGGAAGTTGAAATGTCTGTGGACAAACCTGAGCAAACCAAGAAAAATGCGGGCAAACCTAGCCCTGAGCAGCTCCTCCTCAAACAGGAGGAACGGCACCACTCTGCACACAAGCGCTGGTCTGGTCTGCTTGATGAGCCTCTTCACTTGGCCCCGATTCCTGGGCCAGAGGCCAAAACATATAACTCTCCTGCAGGAGTCTCCAGCAGTTTTTCGGCAGAGCAGGTCTGGCTTCCCAGAGAGCCTCAACCTCAAGAGAGCAAGGGAGGTGCTCAGAGCCATCGGAGATCACAGGGATCACAGGTGAGTGAGAGGTCTACAAAACACTACCAGAATCCGATAAAGATCTGTGATTGCACTGCACTGTACTGTTACAACACATTATATGTGATTATACTGAAAATGGGATGATGGGTGCTGTGTAAGAAAGAAGCTTATATTCAATTGTTACACAGTAAATAAAAGGTGTGCATATTACTCTACTTCTTACTTTTTCATGACTGAGTTTGGGTCACAAAATACTTTGCAAGACACCCCCCCCTTCATTCCTTAAACTTGTAATTTTTATTTTTTTTTAAAAGAACCTACACCTGAAATAAAATTTTTTAGCATGCATATTTTGAGGAGTATGACTTAGTCACTTTAGTCTGTTTGTTGTTAGGAGCTAAACAGGATGCGATCTCGCAGTGTATCACGGCGGTCAGCCCCTTCAAGCAGCTCTATAGAGGGAAGCCTCTCCAGGATGAGGAGTCGCAGTGCCCACAGAGAGCAAAGTCAACACAGCTGGGTGAGTCAGTCTACAACCTAGTCTCACAAGCAGACAAGCTCTGGAACTGGGAAGGATTGTAATTTGATTCATGAGCATTTTTTTAGATTGCTTTTGTCTCAGTTCCTTTTGTTTAGTCTGCTTCTCAATCTGAAAGGGGCAGATAGGGTGGGAAATTTGTGCACTCCCAAGTGAGCGTTTGTATGTCTGTGCCAAGGATGTGCATCAAGGTCAGACAATGAGCGCAGGTGGAATGTAGTTTGTTGACTGGAAAGTGACAGCTCATTGCTGCTATGTTCAGGTGATGGACTGTGACTAATATTATAGGAACGGCCTCTTGAAGTCACCTCCACCTATCCTGTTTTGTGTTCAAGGGAAGTGTTGCCTCATACTTATGCATGTCTGTAATTCAGGACTGGATCAGTCAAATGGTTAATGAGTACCTGATCTGTATGCTCATTTAGCAGCTGTCTGTTTAAGTTACTTGGAAATTTGTGAAGTGGCACGACTGGTAATTGTGTCCTGCAGCCTAACAGAATATTTGTGTGACTGTTTGATGCTGTGTGAGACGAGACCTGTTGTCCTATTTTAACCTCGGAGTTCAGTGTGTTTTAATTCCTTTCAATTTTGTATTGGTAGCTTGGGCATTTATATTTGGGAAGTCATACTTATTACTCCATGAATTCCTTGGTGGAGTTATTTTTTCACCTGTGTTTGTGAGTTTGCTTGTTATTTGACAAGATAACTCAAAAGGTTATGGATGGATTTGGCTGAAATTTTCAGGACATGTTGGTACTTGCACAATGAACAACTGATTAAATGTTGGTGGTGATCAGTGAAGGATGGGTTGAACTGCCTTGGCAGAATCTGCACTCTGAGTGCTTTTCTAGTTTCATACATCATCAGCAATCTCATATACTTTGTTTTTGTGTATACAGGGTTGAGTTCTGTCCACCCTTCACGTAATTGTAGGTTGAAAGACTACGCCATAGACACAGAAGTAGAGTACATTGTGTATGATAATTGTAGGCTTCAGTGTCAGAGTTCAAATTTACGTGTAAGCTCAATACTGCCATCTAGTGGTTGTGATCGGGTCTCTGGTGTCAGTTTACTACTTTGACTTTTAATGAGAACATAGCTGAGAAACAACTATTTAGTTACTGATAATGAAACATCTGTGCAATACCTCATGTTTTGGCAATTGTGTTACCCTTTACAACACTGTACAAACAGTGGTAATGTATCGAAAAAATTTGATTGGTATGTTTTGCATATACTGTATACAATAATTAACATAGACTAACTTCTGTGTTGAGAAGATTACTTCTGACATGTTGTAGGTTAGAGATCAGTGTTTACCAGTATTGGAGCTATTTTACTAACTTACTTTACTAACATCAAAGTTCCCATTTGAATTACACAGATCTCCTTTTTTTTTCTTAAACCTTCTAAAACCCGAGCTCTTGCATGACATGAATTTTTACATTTGTGTATATATATATATATATATATATATATATATATATATGTGTGTGTGTGTGTGTGTGTGTGTGTAAAAATTCATGTCATGTATATGAGAGAGAGAGAGAGAGAGAACTACTAATTAACTACTACTACTTAAACAAGTACAAATTGTGATATGCTACTAAAATATTAAAAACACATAAAAATGATAGAAAAATGTGAAGTTAAGCTCAAATGTAGAATAGTGATATCAGCTCTGAGGTTTGAGGAATTTCCATGGATTATATTTACTGGAATAAATATCATACTCATGGGTGAGATAATATAGTTGTACGGTGACATCATTTGGATACGTTGAAGGTTCTGAGGCTGGTGAGTGTGGCAGAGCAGAGATGGGCACCGTGCTGAGAGCTGTGTTGTACATATGGTCCTGCTGCCTCACCCCTCACTGCCTCTGGGTAAGTCACAACACCAGTCTAGCTATTACAGATGTTTGGCTCTGATGATCAGAGACATACAGAGGGGCTTCAGCACTGCAGGGATTACAGTTTTATAGCCACTCTATGTACTTAGAGTATGTGCTGCTACATCTTTGAGGTATTGCTGCTCGCGTTTCTCTGCTGCTTTCTGACTGGTGATGTCAGCTGAACGACCAGCTCTGAGTCACTTCCTGGTTTGTGATGCTGAGTATTAAAATGGTGTGTGTGTGTGTGTGTGTGATGACTTGCCATCAGCATCAAAATGCAAGAAGATTTGGATGTTTCAAAAGCAGTTTAAGTAGAATTGCTGTGTTATGAGAGATTTGTATTGTTAAAATAGTCTCGGAGAATATATTTTTAATGGTATCACTTGTATTGTTCAATTATCCGTTATACTGTGACTAAATAAAACGGTAGAAAATTGGGAAAAAATGCTTTATTGTGAAAGTCAGTGGATCTTAATACATGATTTATTATGAAAGTAATGAACATTTTCAATAGAAATAGGTTTTAGCATCTAAAAAAGGTTGAAAAATGTGTAGATAAACATTAACCTACATTTCCCACTGTCAATATCAGCAGTTTATACATCTTTTGAACCATTATGACAACAAACATACCAAATACTTATTCCTGTAATGTTTGTTAAAAAAAAAAAATAATAATAATAATTTTAAATCAAGCAATCAATACATTTAAAATAAGTATACATATGTATATTTCTTACTACAGAAATTGGTATTTGTCAATCTGTCATAAGAAGTATAATAGCATAATACTAATTTTGAGTATATTTTCAAAGGGACGATTAAGTTCATGAGACTGAAGATCTAATATTTCATAGAGTCCCAAGGATTCTTGTGAAGGAGTATGTTTGAGAGGTATGAAATCTGTAAACATTTTGTAAAATATAACAAAGGAATGGTAATCAGATTACCTGTAGGGGGCATGTGTGGACTGGATTCATCATTATTAGCCCCTGTGCCCCACTTTGTTCTGTGGTCTACTCTTGTAGTGGGTCTGGAGTTACCTAACCTGTCTTTATGTAGGGAATGTGTGCACTGAGGCTGTTGAATGATGAGGTATCACCATGTATGTTCTAATGTTTGCATTCGTCTAACGGTAGGATTTAAACAAACATCGCCTGACTGTTGTGATTCTTTGTTTTGGCTGCTTTGTGTGGATGAACTGGTTGACGAGTATTTCATTTGCCTTTTCACTGGTGAGGCTGCACCTGTCCTTTTGGTGTTCTATTTCATTCATGTCTAATCACTCTATTTATAGTTTTCTCCTTAACATGATCATGCACTTGTGCTCATTCCTGTGGGTTTATATCACACTTTGTCTTTGTACCTCTTAATCACATATATCTTTGTGTGTTTTGCACTTGTTTCTAACCCTCCTCTTCTGTTCTGACTGTGACACTACAGTATCTTGCACTGCAACTGAAATGGGCTGGAGCACCACAGCACCGCAGAACATATATCACCCTCCCCTCTCCCTCCCAGCCTGTATCAGGGACCTCCCATTCTCTCTCACTCTCTCTGACTTCATTCCACACTCCCTCTCTCCACCCAGTTTCTCCTTGACGGTGAGTCCTATAGCGCTGAATACAGAGAGAAGCTCTGCTGACGCATTTTCTCCTACCTGCCCATACCTGCAGAAAAGGCCAAGGAGGGAACAGTTTGGTCTCTGCTCCCCTTTTCTCTTCTGGATCTGACTACCCTGCTACAGTACTCACTCTTCTTTTCCTTTATTTTGTACTTTATTATCCTCTGCTTTTCCTTATGGAATACAAATGACTACAGCAGCTGTCTTGCACCATTTTTATTGCAGGAGATAGCATAGTTCCAGGCACCATGGGTATGTAAGCCTTCTCAGACAAAAGGATTTTTGAACTTCTAACCTGGATGTTCTTTCAAATGGGACACATCAACACAAGTACTGGGAGATATGCCAGATTGGCTGTAATCGAGACAGACAAGCTTGCACCTCAAATTTGGGGAAAAAGGGCTTTGAGCAGCATTAAAAAATATTTTAAGGAGCACAGTCTGCAAATAGAATAAAAGTGGATAACAGAAAGTTGTCAGGCTTATATGCAAGTTTGAGGATGTGATTATTATTAATGCATGTGACTCGTATTCATTTCTATTTTTCACTTGTGTATTTGGAGCCACAGAAATATGGATGAGAAACCTCTTGGTAGATATTAGGACCGTTTCATAAAGTAGGGTCATGTATATCTAATAAGTACAGAGCTTAGACCAACCTTGCATAACCTTTTATGTGCCGACTGGCTTGTGGTGCCAGGTGCATCATAGCAGGCGTATCCTGTGGGCTTGGAAATAGACAGAAGAAAGCTTCACAATTTACTGAAAGCTGACAGTCTGGAGCTTTGACAGTGATGAGTTGAAGCCGAGCCCCCGACTTCTCCAGTGGGACTGCACTGCAGAACAGCCATTTAGAAGAGAAGCCGAGGAGAGGCTTGGTCTGGTAATGGTCAGGGACTGGCTGTCGTTGATTGCGCTGCAGTGCTGTAAGCAGCAGACACCACCGTCATCACTACGTTTGACTGACTGAGCTGTGTTGTTGTCCTTTCTAACACGCTGCAGTATTGACCTCGCAGCACACATCAGTGAACACCTAGGACACTGTCCCTGGACCGCCACTTTTGCAGAACAGACTCTAATGCTTCCCTGTTGCTGTGATAGCAAAATTCACAGCTCATCTTGGAGACTATACTGACAGAGCTGGTCCTGCCTGTACCGGGTTGTGATGGAGTATCTGGGGGACAAGCTGTCGGTGGCCCACTCTCAAATGTCAGGATGGGTGGGGAATGTTCGTCGCTCCCTTCACGGGGCACTCAACTTTTTATCCAGCTCAGTGGAGAGAGGAGGCAGAGGAGAGGATGGGACTGGGGACTTCAAGAGGACCAACTCTCTGCGCTCTCTGGCCTCCCGCAGCAGGGAGTCCATCCGCAGGTTTTCATTACGCAGCCAGCAACGTCTGTCCTTGCGCAGGCGCACCGCGCCCAACACACCCACTGCTGTAAGGCAACACACATTTAAAGTACACATATCAGGAAAACACTCTTTTCACTTTCCATTCCTCATTTTAACTAACCAGTGTAGGATGTGTTGACATTTGACACAACCTAACATTGTTTAGAGTTAAGTACGGAAGTGTCTCTGTATCTTAAAGTTCAACCAGCATAGATCTATAATGTCACCCAGTTAACAGCTGCTCCTTCATCAGCAACTTTGGTTTCTAGCCAAATATTTCTAACATGATAGGAACTTCTCCTTCTGTCTTGTTCCCATCTGACTTTTTGTGCCTGCACAGTCTCTGCTGCCTCTCATCCTTCTGTCTCTTTCCATCACTTATTCATCTCATCTTTTCTTCTGTAAAGTGCAAACATGACTTTTTCTTTGTATAGTAAAGCTGTCATTACACTGGATCTTCAGGTCATTCTGTGGGGGATAGTGCATATTTATAGGGATATCCTTAAGCGTGGTTAAAGAAAAATAATAAGAAGTGCATCATTCTTCTTATTCACTTCTCTTATCTCTGCTTTGAGATCTAACTTTTTGGGTGCTGTATGTAGTGGACTGATGTACACCTCCATGTAGGGTTGTGGATATATAGCAGTCCTTCCTATCTTTAGGCCATGCCTGTTTGCTTATGAGTCACAACTTCTAAAGATAAGGTGTGTTTTCATTGCATCCATATGTCATGCTTAGTCTTGCACATCAGTGTCTGTGATTAAAGTGGACAAAGATGGACCAAAATGAAGTCTGTGAGTGATGGCAGTAGAGGCCAGTGACCATTCAGTGTCATACACAGTGGCCACTATCCACAACATTGAAGCCTTTTAGTCAGACATTTCTCTGTAGCTATTGCAGACTTGTAACCTTTGATAAAATAATATATCTCTTGCAATTCAGTATGTCATCATGATATTTCCCCCCTTATCGTTTTACAGGTATATAAAGACATTGACATATGATATTTAGCAGTTGCTCATAATCTCATCTAACTTTGCAGGATGACAGGAACAAAATCTCTAGACCATTTAAGTACTCGCATGACATTTGTGTCATGTCAGATGTTGTGTAAATATAAACGTCCAACTGTTGGCATTAACCAAGCTGTAAAATTACTGACCTAGCATCATGAGTTGTGGAAACATGTCAGTGTAAACAGTCAAAAGGAATGCAGTTGTGAAAGTTGTAGTATTAAATTAATGACATTTTTTGCATCAAAAAAAGGGACCGAGAAAAATTGTACTCTACATCCTCCTTACTTAACACAAAATAATCAACAATAAATGCATAAATATGTATCAGTTTCCAGTGTGTAATATTAAACCAATCATAAATGTGAAAGAAAGAAATATATAAGCATCAACTTCATATCCATATCTTTATAAATATTTCAATAAGTTCATGCAGTGTGTGTGTGTGTGTGTGTGTGTGTGTGAGAGAGTGAGAGTGTGTGTGTGTGTGTGAGTGAGTGAGAGTGAGAGAGTGTGTGAGTGAGAGTGAGAGTGAGTGAGTGATTTCTTTGTTTGTAACCTGAAAAATTCTTCAAGTCTTTCAGACCAACTACATCACAACACACACATGTCAGGGCCAGTGGTCTCTGAGCTAAACTCTTAAGCCCAGTCAGGTTTTTACATTCCTCTCCTCTGTTCTTACTAGACTCTTTGTGTAGCCTTGAGCTTTTCTCTCTATGTACTACTTTTATAATAAAGGAATAACACTTGCACTGTTGGCTTTTCCCAGCAGAGATCGATTTAATGTACGCCCCTCTAACATGTGGCTAGAACATCCATTTGTTGATGTGATATTATTCCTCATGGGAGCAGTTGCTTTTGAATATCTGTAGGATATTGATTACTGCCCGAGTCCATGAGTGCACACTGTACATACTTTCCCACTCAACCCTAGCCAGATATATCAGAGCAGTTGTATAGAAAATGCTGAGTATGTCACAGCAGCAGTGATCAATGTCTCACCGTGCACTCGCATTCATTGCTCAGAAGTGTTGTGAACTGGGTTATAAGTTTATATCTTGGATTCTGTGCTAATATAAACACAGTTATTGTATCTACAGTGGCTGCTTGTTTTGCTGTGATGCGAGACCATCTGTTAGATGCCTTACAGCACTGTACTTCCCCTTGTATAAAAAGCAGTGCAGATATTCGGCATGTTTTCGCCATTGGGTTTTCTTTTGAGACTGATTAAAAAATAATCTAAAATTCTATTTTCAATGTCTCATTTGCAGATCAAAATCAATGGACAGTCCTGTTTCATTACAAGGCCTGTTTCTTCCTTGCCTAAAAAGGTTCTGCAGGTCAAATACAGCATTGTTAAAATGAGACAAGCAGATCTACGAACATAAAATTCACTCAAGTTGGGAAAGATGCCACTATTCAATAATGCACATATTTTCCTGCTCACTCCTCTATGATAATTGTAGACACTATAAAGATGGATGTTGCATTATTTGATGTCGCTTTAGTGATACCCAAAAAATCACAAGTACAGGAGCTTCCATGATGCATCTGTGAGGATGTAGTAAGAGAGGGTAGCTGTTGAATATTGTTTTACATTTCAGTGTTTTATTGTAAAACTATGGTAAATGGTTGGTACTTTTGCTTTTTCTTGTTACCCATCTATGCACAAACTCATACACCAGTAAGTGGCTGCCACCATGCAATGCACTGCCAGGCCCTACTGGGAGCAATTTAGGGTTCAGTATCTTTTCCAAGAACACTTCAGCAAGTCAGAGACGGGATTCAAACCACCAGCTCTTTGGTAACTGGATGACTCACTCTACCAAACTGAACTACAGTCACCCCCTAGACTTATGTCATAGCTTTTTCTGACCTCTGTACTTGCATTGTATTAACCATTTCAGACATTGCCATCATACCCAATTTACATTAAATCATGGTGTATAAAACTAATTCCAGCTCATTTCAGTTTGATTTTCAGCAGCAGCTGTAATTCCTATAACCTTGCACATCATCCAGCAATACAGCATTTATTATTGTTTTGACTGAAAGACCCCAACTAGAAGAAAGTACATAGTGTACATTTAATTGAACAATAGTCAGAAGTTATTAAACTGTACAGGTTTTTTAATAAATGTGTACATTTCTTATGGCTTCTGTTTACAGTTTTGGTGAATCGTTTTACTACAGCTTAGTAAGCTTTAATATGTCCTGGTTTCTTTACTTCCCTGTGACAGGAGTAACATCTTTTAACTGAAGTAAATGACTAATGGGTAACTGACAAATTAATTGTAATATCATTAAAGAGTTAGATGTAGCCTAATAACGTACCATCTAATATTTTAAGTACCTGTGTCTGATAAGAAACTTTAACTACCAAAACCTATAAGGACCTAGTAAGCAGTGTCCCTGTTTTACACTCCATCTCTGGTCTGACATGTGTGTCACTGGTAATGTGGGGCACCCAAAGATCAGCCTGTTATCAGGTAGAAGTTTCCGAGGCCTCGTCCCAGCCCCTTCCTCCTCAGATTGTCATTCACCCCTGTTTAGTGATCAGCCCTTTCTCTCCTTGATCCTTCATTCATCCGCTCTTTGTTATGTTGTTTCCTTCGACACACCCTTCCTGTCGTCGTCTAGGGGAAGCTGGCTATTGCTAATGTTATTAAGGAAAAGCCTGGCTCCTTACAGCTATAAATCATTGCTACTGAACCTGTTGGTTCAGTTGGCCTTCATCATGTTCTAACATCTCATTTTCATGTCGGTAAAGTTTATACCAGTAAGTTCCAGTTCAGCACAGAAGTAGTATTTTGCTATTATTGTTCACCTGTGAAACCAACCCAAAACAGTAGAGTGAGTGACAAATGCTTTGAGATTGTAATTGAGACTCATCATGACAATTTTTTTTCAGGGATTTGTTGTAAGTTTTTCCTTTAAGCTGTTGGATAAAGATGCCTCTGCAACATGTTCAAGCACTGTTCTTTCTGTATGATGATCAGGTGAGGGTGTGTTTATCCACGCACATAGAATAGGAATTTTTATGACCAGAGTTTTACAAGGCCTGTTTTTAGATTTTTTTTTTTTTTGCAGTTTGATGGCAGTGATACAGCAACTCGTAAAAGAAAAGAGGACGATACATAATACCAAGGTTCTGAAATAGTATTTAAAGCAGGAATGTCACAGTTACATAGCCCGCTGAAAAATGCTTTTGGCTTTATTTTTTATTTCTTCCTCTGGACACTTAAAGTGCCAGACTGCCTGAAATAAAACCTTGTATTGCTTTTTAAAAATATGCCTCTGGCATTTCATGTGACAGAAATTAGCTCTTTTTCAGCATCTCTTGTACATGATGTCTGGATCATAATCGGTTGTACAGTACGTTCTAGGAGAGTTTGTAAACCAGCTGTTGTTGTGGCAGCCTATGTACATGTTACATTTAAAAACATTTTAAGCTGCCCTGAAAATAGGATAATCACCCATAACTGTGTTCATTACTTTTGTATTAATGCCATTTATGTGTTTCTGAGTGAGTTTTGCGATTACTTATTCACTGTTTAAAAAACAAAACAAAAAAACACTAGATACAGCAGCAGGATTAATTGCTGTTTATATAAAAACAGCGATTAAATGTCATAATTTCAGGTTCAGCATGTAATGTTTTAATTGGATTCATGGGGATATAGTAATTGCAAAAATTGAGAACATTATTGGCAATTATGTTTAATTTGTGCCTAAGAATTATTGTTTGTTGCTTTAGAAAGAGTTGTTTATACCTACAGAAAGTGGTGGATTGCCAACTATATTTTTAATGAAACTCATAACAAGACTTCATCTTCTTTTTATCTACATCTACTTTGTTTGAGTGAGAATCAGAATTCTATATTATTCTGACCAAAACAACTCCAAAACAAGGGTCCTTCACAATTGTTACATGGTAATTGATCAATGTAGTGCAGGATGAAGTGAGTTTTGGGCTTGTAATCTACATATTTTACGACTAGATGCAACTGAAGAGAACACACACACACACTGACCCTTTAAATAATGGAATAAAATTGAATATAACCTTTTTATGAAATAGACACAAAATTAAAATATATGTATAACATAAGACAGAAGTGCATAGATATGAAGAAAATACTAAGTTCAAGGGAGTCATAAATACAAGCTAAAGAAAAGTTTGTTCACGTAAAAATATTTTACGTGCTAACTCCTGATGATTACAGATAAACCAATTAATACATGTGGCGAGTTGCTCTGCAACAATAGTATATTTTTCTTTCTATAGTAAGTAATGGAGTTTGAGGATTTTATAATACCAAAAAATTCTTCCCACTCTATTATTATAGGTAGTCTGAGGTTCAGTTGCACACTTATTTTGTTACACTGAGTTTTGAAAGTTGCTGATTGACACACACATATAAATTATTGGTTGTTTTTTTTTTTTAATTTCAGCATTCTAGGATCACCAATTCCATTCCGTCATCTGGTTTGTAGCCGTGAAGGGCGTCGAATATCAGTCATAATGTGTTTTGCATCAGTGATGACGCATTTAGAGGAAGGGCCATATGTCTTAATCAGCTTTTTTTGGGCTGAAGTATTGTTCTTGTATTAGTCTATAAAAGTCCACCATGGGTTGACCTCTAGTGATTCTATATAGGTACTGTGATCCATTGTTTTTGAATATAGTAGGTGACTAAGTGTTTTGACCCTGTGGTGTCAGATTGAACAGAGTAGTCTGTGTTGTCGAGCCTTGAAGAGGATGAAGTTGATGTGAAGTACCCTCTCAGATGCAGGGAGCTGTGGTCAATGCCATTCTCACTTCTCATTGTCATTTTGGCCATCAGGAAAAGTTTCGGCTGATGAATGACATCCTGCACTGCTGTTCTTTTTCTTCTCCTGAACTACGTTGCACTGCTTTAATCAAAGGTTCTCACAGCCCCTGTTTTTCTCAACTGCTCTTGCCAGCTCATTGTGTACTGTATGTGAGAACAGAGATACAAGAGCACCTCAAAGGAGTGCGACAGAGGCAAAGAAAACAGGGAGCGCATTCATGAAACTCAAGAACAAGACTTCTAATCTACAGTCGCCGCTCATATAAACATCACGACTGAACTGCTCTCATAGTCTAGGAACCTGAGCAATCACAGAGCCAGGTGGATCACATTTCTCTATCCACACCTCAGGCAACCTTTGAGGACAGAAGGATTTTCTTTTGGTTTTTTTCCCCCCCTATATAGGCCAGGGTTATCAGTTCATGCTCAGGCGTGCTTCTGTGAGCTCAGTGTAGTTTTGAGACAGTATGTCCTCTGTACTGGCCTCATTAAAAGAGACATGGTTCAGTAGACAGCAAACACATAGTCAGTCACCCACCGCCATTTTTGTCCCAGCTCCGGTCCTGTCTCCATTAACTCATCCTTTCACCCTTCATTTTCTGCTTGGCCACTGCAGGCTGCTCAGCTACATCACATTGTAGCTCTTTACTGGAAGTGATGGAGCCTGCACTTTGAGGAACACCTGCTTTGTGCAATAACACTTAATGTCTATGTGCCTTAATACGTAAATATTATAATATCATTTTAAATTATTATTTTGCTTTAAATGATACACTGCTTACATTGACTCAAAACCATTGGTACTCTTTAGCTGAATCAAATATTTTGAGGATACATTTATTGCACAAAGTTTGGAATACTGTCCTTACGGAAGATGATTAGGATGACTGTAAAAATAAATAGCAATTAAATATATATATATAAAATTCTGAGAAATTGGTCAGAATTCTGAGATTAAAGTCAGAATTGTCCCGCTTCTCCTTTGTTTTGATTAACCGCTTGATTGGACCAATCACAACAGTTTTTACCTTCCTGTCTAATCCTCAGGAACCCCTAAGATGCATAAAAAGTCCCCTAAGTCTGTCATTATGTCAGCCTGCTGTATGACATAAAGCAAAAGTGTCGCTCTCTAAATGTCAGGGGGAAAAAAAAGACAAAATTCAGATTTTTTTTTCTCAATAATAATTAAAAAATATTGGAAGTTATTTTATTTTCCTATATGACCTCATCCTCTTTCATATCCCTTTGAGCAGGTTTTGGTATATGTCTTTTGTTTCACTCTAATAATTAAATAAAATTAATAATTAACCCTTACATAACCCTTACTGTTTAGGTCAAATTTTACCCATTTTAACATTTGACAGTAACAAAAATACCCTAAATGTCTTCTGTTTTTGCCTGAAATCATGTCATCTAAAGTTATTCAAAATACACAAAAATGAACATATTTTAAAGTCTAATTTTACACAGGTGCTGCATTTTTTTTGTACACTCAGGCTGTTTTGGCTCAAAATGTACCCATATTCATTTAAATGTCTTTTAAACTTCTCAGGGTGAGTTAAATCAAGGTAAAGAGTGGGAGTGAGGGGACACTTGAAACTGTACATGTTATGTTCTTGTATGTTTTCTTGGGAGTAGGGGTGGGGGGGTGGGGGGTACCCTGTCTTGAGAACTTCCATATTTTCTCACAGAAAATACGCCTTCCATAGGGACATGTACCTGTTAGTTTTTGAAGAGTCATGTGGAATATCGAAACAGTGACAGTAAAAGCAGTAAATATATACAATAAATATATGAAAGAGAGGTCATATCAGGTCAGAGGGTGCCTTGAAACAGATGTAAGATCTGCACTAGAAATGTATAAGCAGCTTCTGTCACACTGGTAAGGACAGTGCAGCCACCTCAGCCTGGCCTTGATGAGGAAGTCCCACGAGGAAACAACATAAGGGGACAGAAAAGAAAGAGGTGCATTTTCTGTCCACCAAAAAAAAAAAGACTGCAAGGCTGGGACAATCTGCTGCAAATGTAGGAAACCCATATGCAAGGCCCACATACACAGGGTTTCACACTACTGCTTTTCAATGCACACAGTAGTTTTCTTGTGGAGGATATGATTAATGTTCTAACTGTTGATGTCGAATTCATACCTGAATTTATGAATGCATTATGACAACGGTAGTTAACCCTTTAAACTTCCACTTAATTTAGCCTAAATTTCTTAATGAAGTAAATTGAATGTTGTTCTTGAAACCATTTTGATAACATGCAATTGATGTTCGCTTATATTATAATATTAATATTAAGATGAAAACTGGGCTATTGGAGGCAGGTCCTGTTAAATGATGCAATTACCATTTATGGATATTTATTGATGTGTTTTTGGACTACATTTGGACACTTTTTTTTTATTTTGAATTTTTTTTGTTGGGCTGTGACTGCATTTGTTGGAATATGGTTCCTTGGTAGATAATTATGAGACATAAAGGTTCAAATCTGCTGTTTGCCGCTTGCATTTTAATTGTACCTGCTGTGGATGTTTTATGTGAAATTGGCTTTGATGTGTGAGAATCTTCATTGTCAAACTACATTACGTCATGTGACATTTGAGACAGGTTTGGGTGGATTGCTTAATATTTTTGAGCGAGTACTTCTGGCCTATATATGAACCCTTGGAAGTTTAAAGGATTAAGAATTAGTTTTAAAAAGATATGTAGTTCAAAATTCAGTGTAGACTCTTATTAGGAGGGTATTCCAGACCATACCATGAAGGCATGGAATACAAACAGTCTGTAAGGGTTAAATAAATCAACTTGGTCTTAAGAGAAATATTGGTTTGTAAGAAGTTGGCTATCTACAATAAATAAAACAATGTCTTTTCTTGTCCATTG
Source organism: Siphamia tubifer (assembly GCA_020466265.1). NCBI lineage: Eukaryota > Metazoa > Chordata > Actinopteri > Kurtiformes > Apogonidae > Siphamia > Siphamia tubifer. The sequence goes on along the minus strand of CM035791.1, from coordinate 27,166,185 downwards.
CATTTCAGGCAGTCATTTACAATGTGTTTATGGCACGTTTAAATCATACTAACAATGACAATGTGATTTATCTTTTAGCACCACTTTTTATGTGCCGACGTTTAGTACAACTACCTTTTTCCAGGCCACATAATTCTAGCTCACTCTTTCAGATTTACAAGGGGGAAGGTTTCTCATACAGATGCCATTATGAAGTGCTGATTTGGTATCTCTTGTATGCACATAACATACTTTTTATTATTATTATTCCTTTCCATGGATTAACAAGCTCTATCGTTTGTTCTCAGGTGCAGCAGAAGCAAAATGTCAGTGGTGAAGATGAGGGTAAGGACTCGGAGACACCAGTACATGAGACTGACAGTCAGTACGGGACATGGGACACAGGACTCCGCACTGACGACAGGTACGTGCACTGTACAGCCAGTGTCTCATATGTCAAATCCCAAGGTGTTACGTGTTCGGGTGTTCATGCAACAAACACAAGCCAATGTTTACATGGCTACCTTGCAGTGTCATTGACTGGAATGAATTTGGAGAAAGGTGCCAAAGGGTTTAGAACTGAACGTGTTTTCAGATATTATCACAACATGGCCAGGTTTGATATCCAAATTGCAGGAGTGATAATTTTTTGAGATTAAAAATGTCAACTTCAGAAGAAGTATTGTGGTGCTACACAGGAGCATTTAAGCCTGCAAATTCAGTCAAAATTTGTCACAATAATTACAATATGATTGCAAGTATCGCTACATTAAAATTAACCCAGGCTGAATGATAAGCACAAAAAAACCCAGAGTTAAATCAACATCCACCTACCTTGTGATCCTGTAAATTTACCTGACTTGATATTCTATATATCAAGTAGTGCTCATTTTAACATAAAACAACTATTAAAATAAAAGACTGATAAGAACTAGAAGATGATTACATAATAACATTGGAATCATTAATATTATATAATTAATCATGCAAACCATTAATAGTAGTTGAACATATAAACCCATACTGTTTGATATTGAATTTCATTTTACTACTTTCAAAGAGGCACTAAATATATGTTCACCCAGGCAAAAAAAAATCCACTTGTAAGCTAAAAAAAATGACAAAGGAGAAATAGCTGTGTATAGTGCTCGGCCATCAATATATAGTTTAATTGTCTTTAAAATATTCAGTTTAACATTTTTTTCAAAATGTTTTTGTAACCTCTATGCCTCAAACCTGGATAAAGGTAATGATTAAGTGGTTCTGTGGTCTTGTCTCCTCCTTGTAGGTTATAGTCAATTAAAATTGCCTGAGCTCAGCTTTTTAATATACATATTACTCCTCCATATCCACTGTTAGATTTTGCCAGCTGCCATCAGTGCAATCTAACAATGACCTCCTGTGGTCAGGAAGTAATATCGCATCATTAAGCTTCACTTTAAAGATGAACAGTCATTTTCTTCAGTTTGTTTTATTGCAGTGTGGCACAGAATCCAATTTACTCGCAATAAATATTCAAGTTTCTCAGATGCTCTATAATGTATAAGTGAAATGTTTTTGTTTGGTCCAGTCATGGTGACAGAGGAGGTTCGCAGTTGAGTTGCATCATCTAAATCATAGCTTCCCACAGGGGTGTCTTGCTAGGAACAAAAAGAAACCCATGACTCAGACTCTTATTAGATTTCAACTGTGGCTACAACAACAGCTGTTTTGAGAAATCCTTTCCAATCCTCTCATTTTCCAGCCTGACACCTGCCACTCCCAGCTCGGAGAGTAATCTCAGCCCTTCACCTCGGAAACCCACTCCACCCCACACACCTGGTGAACATACCTCATTGTTGGACTTGGACACTGTGGATGCTGTCCCTCCATCATCTTCATCAGAGAGTCAGCCGCTGTCCTTCCCTGATGTAAGTGTCCAAGCCATAGATATAGAAAGGATAGATACCACACCTCCAGTGGCCAGTTACATCTATACGGCAGCCATATTGGAGTGGTTCACTTGTGAAGGCTTTTCCACTGTTTTCATGCTAGGTAGTTTGACAACTGTTCAGACAAATCCACAATATGCCCCAGTGTTCTGCAGCTTGGGCTTGCAATAACAAGCACACTGTCCAGTCAAGGGTGGAAAGAATCACTTTTCAGAAGTAATTGTATATTAGAAAGTATATTTGTTTCATACTGCAAATAATCTTACATAGAAATGTTAGAAGCTTGATAAGTTTGTTTATTTTTGAAGTACACATTCCCTTTACATAGAAGTCATCAACGTCAACTTCAACTTCAATTTATTTCAAATATGCAACAAATAAAAACAACCACGCTCAAAAAATCTATATCAAAAAACGTATACATGAAACAAACAAAACATTGCTTCATTTGCACATTCGAAAAGGAGTGGGAGGAAGTAAAACTTTTTTTTAACCCCACCCTTCACCTCACAACGTCCTGTCAACATAATATGAAAAAAATTAATAAATAAATCAAGTCCCTGGGATCTAACCTAATTTGACAAACCAAGAATGTGAACGATAAGTATATTACAATGTTAAGCGAGTTAAAAGCACCCTTGTGCTTTGCTTACTTACATAATCCCATATCCCTCTCCAATATGGCGGCCGGATACACACATGCGTCACAACATTACAGGATATGACGCGCAGCATCTACCCTTTCTATATCTATGGTCAAAGCAGCCTCACTCACAGGAAGTGGTCTGTTGGGCGACCATTTCCTTTAGTTATCTGTTGGTGTTTAAAGTTCCCCACAGTACACTGATTTAAAAGAAGAAAAAAACCACCTCAGACCTAGAAAATCCTGAGAATGACAGGATTCTGAAAGACGGGTAACATTTTATGTGACATCTTCTTTTACGTCATTTTGCTTCCTCTCATTCTGTCACTTTTGCATGATTATTGTCCTCATACAAGCTTTTACAGAAACAGCAGATATGATATAGAGCTGGACACCCTCAGTACATCAAATTAATTTGGTTAGTTGAGGTTTTATTCTCTAAAAATTATGAAAAATGTTGATTATTCGTCTGGTGTTCTTTCTTGCTTTTGTAATATGTTCCATGTGAATGTGTTACTCCAATCATATGCAATATAGTTGTACAGCAGAAATAATATGTTCAAAATTACATTTTGTCTTCAATTCATGAAGCCAGAAATCATTGAAATCCAAATCAGATTTTTTTTATTTTTCATAACCCCCATTTATTAAGGTGTTGTGCTGTGGTGTTTGAGTTGGAGGTCAGCTTCCTCATTGGGTTGAGTAGGCACAGGTTTGCATGATTAGGTCACTGCTATGGAGAGGTTTGACCACAGGAGAGGTAGAGGAGGACAGGAAAAAGATTTCTGTAGCCACTCACATTGTTTTAAAAGTGGATTTATTCATGCTCATGTGAGCTCTTATGTCAGGTGTATCTCCAAAGAAACCAGGTGATACATTTGATTGTTTGCTAATTCTCCATTGTGTAATGTTTTGCTCACCCCTACCTGGGCAGGTGGTAGGGTCCATACAGCTGCAGGTGAGAAGGTATAAAGTTAGTGGTTGAAGGATGGGAGTAAAGAGGCGGCAACATGGTTAGTTTTGTATTTTGTTCATCTTACCACATAATTCAGGTCTAGCCCACACTACGTACACACGCAATGTAAAAATTACTATGATTAATGGTGCGAATTATGTAATAATGGGCTCTGAAGACTTCATATGTGTTAATGGATTCTCATGAAAATTCTACTTTAAAAGGTGTTTTAGTCGCTTCAATTGCTGTTTGTGTATTTGACTCCAAAAATATCTCTAAGTTGGTTTTAATGTCCCGGACTTTATTTTGATATTTTTGTTATTTAGGATTTATTTCATAAGCTCTGTTTTTTGATGCCTTTTCTGGCTCAAAGGTATATATGACAAAGAACACAAGACAATACAAGTCATCTCGGGTTAAAATGTGCTACACATATTGTAATGGCATTTAGATTTTCATGGTTTATATTTAGTTTTTGTGTTTGAACATTCAGGCTCCAACCACTCTCCTCGACACCAGTGCACTGCGCTCCAGGGCCCAACTGGGTAAGAAACGACCCCCTCGGACAAGACCCACCAGGGCTGCCCGACAGAGTGCTGCCCAGGCCGCACTGGCTAACGGAGAGGACGAGTCAGCTGAGGACTGGCTTTACCGAGACTCTACAGGTCAGCATCTCACCTGGACCTGAAAATACTCTTTGTTGTGCATCCAAAACAATTGAATGTCTTATGCTGCATTCCAGAGTGCTGGAAGATAGAATATGTGTCACTTTGAGTTAATTACATCCCACCTCAAAGTATTCCACACTGTCCATGTTGAACATAAACTGCAAATCTAAGCTCCAATAAGGTGATGGGTCAGTGTTTTCATAAACACAAATGAGATAGAAGAGGTGCAATTACAGATGAGCTGATTGTACATCATTAATTTTTTGTTTTCATTGTAAACTTTTACACTGTGCGCTGCCATTGTTGTGTTGACATCCTTTGCAGCGACGTCGCATGTTTTAAATTTGGCTCCACTTTGCAACCAGAACCTCCTGCTTTGACAGGACTTCCAATGCATTTTACCTAGTTGGACATCGCAAACGTCCCACCTCCCATAGGTTTGGAATACAGCATGACAATTCTCTGTTTGCTCACGTATTGTACGCTTCCTATGACAGATGAGAAAGCGGAGTCTAAAAACGCTGCCTCGGCCTCTGCAGAACAGGCCAAAGGAGTTGATGCCAGTTCCGTTGTTGCTGCTCAGCCTCAGAGGGTCGCTCTGTTCCCTGGGATGGACCCCACAGCTTTAAAAGTGAGCTTTTAATTTTGTAAAAAAAAAAAACCTGATATTCTAAATGCACTGTTCTGTCAAAAGAATGTTCCTCAGTCAAATTAGTCATAGGTCTTGCTATGTTTTCATGGAATATGCTGTTGACAGTGACTGTACAGTTAATCGAATCATAATCATGACATCAGCCTTTGTTGACCTGCAAAAGGCTGCAATTTACAGGTCCAGATGTAGGAGGATTTACGATGATAATTGCAGGAAATGGGGGGGGCCAGCAGTCATTGGCTTTGGTGTGTGGCAATATTTTATATGAAAGTGACATGGCAGAAAAAGGTTAAATTGTGTAGTATTTCTTAGATTATGTTTGCATGTTTCACTTGATATTTTTAAATAACATAAATGCAACAATCACCCACAAATGTCACAATAGGACTTTTTCGACCCTACTGTTTCCATCAAGGGTGCCACATACTTCCCAAAAGGCCAAATAACTTGCCTGCTTATCTGTCTTTTGTGATGATGATTAGTACTGCTCAACCATTGCTGTGAAAATGAAAGACGCACACCTAAGTGAACCTCATTCCTGTTTGCAGGCTCAGCTCAAGAAAAGGGGTGACTCTGACAATCAGACGGATGCACCGGCCCCCTCTCCTTCCCAGATATCTCGCTCTCCCAAGTCACCTTTCCTTCCACGGGCAGCACGTGTACTGCCCCCACCTGGTGGAAAAGAGAATGGGTATGTGAAGATATTTTCTTTAAGGTCAAGCATGTAGATTTATTCCAACTGAGTAGCACTTTTTGTCTTTTCTTTGTAGAGAGGAGGACTCACCCCAGTGGCTGAAAGAGCTGAAATCCAAGAAGCGCTTGAGTCAATATGAAAATGAAAGCTAAGAAGTATTGAGGTCAGTGCCTTTTCCTCTACCGGTCATATTTCTTTTTTTTGCATTACATATGTCTTTAATAACCATTTCTTCATTCCTCCCTACAGGATGCCTTAACAGATGAATTTATATGAAACAGAAGCCTTAATGTATGACCCAGAGTGCAGGAGTAGTGAATCTACTGCTGCTGATGTATTTTTGTTTTGTTTTACGCTCTCTTCCCATCTGGGTCAATAAATGTGCATGGTGCCTTTTTTATTGAAATAGAAAAAAGCAACAGGAAAAAAGTCATCAGGCTGCTCTGCTTATCCATTTTATGCTTCGGTCTGTGGAAGCTCCTCCATACCAGAAAGGACTGGACATGAATACTGAAACAGGGACCAGGAAAACTGAGCAAAAGGAGAACTGTTTCCTGTCAGGCTGCACTTCAGGAAATGGTTAATTTATGGGACCATTACACCTTTTTACGGGACGCGTTTCATCATGTACTCCAGGCAGTTCTCCAAAGGATGTATTTCGTTTCCTTACTTGACATGTATGCTCAGCTTCACACACACACACACACACATACACACACACACACACACACACACATATATAGGTGTCAGTTGTTGGAGGGAATTACAAGCATTGCCATAGGATAACATTTCAGAAGCTAATGATTGTCCTTGAACATAGTGAACAAATCCCTGCTGATGTGATTATCAGTCAGGAGTGTATATTATGTTAGTAACTGTAATCAGGAGATGTTATATTTGTATTATTGATTTAACAAAGACAGAACTAGTTTTGAAACTCTAAGACGCGTCAGTTCAATAGTGGCTCCAAAGCCTTTTACTTTGATACACTCCACACCCTAACAGTGTCACAATTTGCTGCATACTGTGTGACTTCTTTTGTGTAAAAAAAAACAAAAACAAAAAAAAAAAAAAAAACGAATCTAAATAAATGTGTGATTGTTAAAGAGGGATGGGAGACTTTTGGCCAAGTGACTCTGCATCTTCAAGTCATGTACACTCCTTATCAGCACAAACCCACTCTTCAAACTTTCATGAAATCTTAGTTGGAATGAATGTAGCTTTAAGCATCCACATTAAGCCATATATTCACCTCATACCATTCACACTCCACAATCATGTTTGGATAGTATGTTTTTCTTCAATAAATGTGCAATTATGTGGCTGTTTTGTCCTCGTGTGCATGCACAATCTTTGCTTTTGAATCGGGCTTTGCTTAAATCACAGGCCCAGGGTGATGTAGTGTTGGCAACATAATTGGAGTGGAATGACCATTCGTACAGTCCAAGTCTGAATGAGTTGGAGCACTCACTATCATTCACATTGCTCTATATGTATTAGAAAAATGTACCTGCTTTTTCCAGCTTGACTGTAGTCTTCCTCTTTATGTTTGCCATCTACCTGTTGGCGCTGTGCATCTGTTCTATAAAGCACTTTGTCACTTGATGCACTACAGCACTGATCTGCCCCCTCTTTGTTGGCCATGTCTCCTGTATTTGGGTGAAGTCTTGAATGCTCTTGCAATGCAATTAAATGTGTTGCTTTGAGTCTTTGGAGTGAGTCTCCCTATAGTTTCTGTGTACATCATGTTTTACTTTGTTATAAATTTGAGGGTTTATTTTTAATGTCTTTCTTTGTCCTGTTTTTTTTTTATTATTATTATTTGAGAGTAAAGATGTATATTGCACTGTGTTGTTCTGGCCAGTGTCTTAAAGTGAATACATTCTTAATAAAAAAAATAAAATAAAAATGTACTTTACATGAGCCACTGTCTCCACTTTTTTTGCTTTTGTCTTGATGATATATTGAGCCTGGATTTGCTATTGAGGCTGGTGTAAGTTGGAGAGTGTATGTTTGTGTGCGTTTATGCTGAGCAGGGCTGTTTGCTGAATCCTCTTGGCTCTCTCTCCTCATGCCCACACACAGTGCTCGCTGGCAGGCAGGCGGACGGGCAGGGCAGCGTGTGCCAACACAGCTGCCTATTGAGAGGCAGCGTTACGGACACAATGTGAGCGACAGACTTGCTGTATCAACAGCTCCCCCTTTTCTGCTGTTGTGGCCAGAAATAAACCATAAATACCCCCCCTGTCCCTGCCCTCTAATGGCTCAACCCCAGCAAACACCAAGTGTGGCACAGAAAAAGAGGGACACTACCAGATCCTAACAGGCATACCCAGGTAAAAGCTTCACTGTGAAGAGATCATTTACAGTGGCTGTAATTACTCCACAACAATGGAGTTAAACGTCTCTGCATCAGAAAACACAGGTTTGGAGGATTTTGGTATCCTGGATTTTAATGGAATGTTTTAATTTATAATTATTTGATACCAAGATTATGTAATTGCATTGCAATATTAGACATAAGACAAAATGTTTCTGAAAACGAATGCTAGTTTGAGATTTCCTCACGTGTGGGGTTTTTGTTTTGGGTTTTTTTTTTTTTTTGCACTTAAATGTTGATGGATGGTGATTTGCTGCCAAAAGTGGAGGAGCAGTGGATCAGGAGGATGTCGGAGCAGCAGGGTGCCCCAGAGCAGCTGGCTGCTGGGAAGAGCCAGGGTGGAGCTGGAGTTACATATAAGGTATAGATGCACATTATGTTGTTGTTGAACTATTTTCTTCTCTTTTCAATATCTGTTAACTAGAAAATCCAAACCATTGGGTGATGCCTCCCCCCTTCAAAAAAAAAAAAAAAAATCAAAAATCAAAATGAGGCCTGAGCTGCATTAGTAACTGCCTGATGTGTCTGATCCAGGTGGTGGTGTTTGAGTTCGAGAACTTTCAGGGCTGCAAGGCAGAATTTTCTGCAGAGTGTAAAGATGTGACTGAGAAAGGTCTTGAAAAGGTTGGCTCTGTGATAGTTGAATCAGGACCGTAAGTAATGGCTTAATTTCATATCTAATATTGAATCCTTCTGCATCTGTCTGGTTTTGTTTGATACAGTCTCTTTAGGAACTAACTACTTCTGTGTTGTCTCCATCTTAGGTGGGTGGGCTATGATTGCCATGGGTTTGCAGGGGAGCAGTTTATTCTGGAAAAGGGAGAATATCCTCGCTGGGATACCTGGACCAACAGTCAGAACAGCTACTCTCTCTTGTCTCTAAGACCACTCAAAGTGGTGGGTAACTAATCTGAAAGATCCCAAGTCATATGGATCATAGACAGCAAGATTGTGAATTCAACAGCTACAGGACACAAGTGAAGTATCTTTGTCTTTCTCTACTCTTTAGGATAGTGCTGAGCATAAGCTACAACTCTTTGAAAACCCTGGATTTACTGGGAGAAAGATGGAGATTCTTGACAATGACGTTCCTAGTTTGTGGGGTCATGGTTTCCAGGATCGTGTAGCAAGTGTCAAGGCTCTTAATGGAACGTAAGATCAGTTTTTTTGTTTGTTTGTTTGTTTCATCAAAGCTTGGCTTGTTTTTATTTGTTTAGTTTTTTTTTTTCATTTAACCAACCCAAATGTCAAGCAAAAATCTCTCTCTTTGTTCTTGTTTCAGATGGGTTGGCTACGTGTACCCAGGCTACAGGGGGCGCCAGTTCATCTTTGAGCAAGGAGATTTCAAGCACTGGAATGACTGGGAGGCTCCTGCTCCCCAGATTCAGTCTGTCAGACGTGTGCGGGACATGCAGTGGCACAAGAGGGGCTGTTTCAGTGTTCCTGACCCTGCTCCTGCTCCTACCCCAGACCCTGACCCTGCCCCAGCACCTCCTGCTCCCCCCGCTACAGCTGGAGCCAGCTGAGCAGGCCCCTCATCTGCCTCCAACCCCTCCTGCAGCCCCTCCTAGGCTGCCAACAGTGCCTGCCCTCTGCCCTAATCTAACCAAGGCAAACGCTGCTTGTGCCCAGTGAGGAGTGCCATGTATGTTTCAGTGGCGAATAAAAGTTGTTTGACCTGGAGTTGACCCTGTTTGTTGGTGATGTTATACTTGTAAATCAAACTGGATGTGTTCATGTGGAAATTACATTGACAGAGATATAAAGGCTTTAGAAAAAAGAAAAAAAAACACTATCAAAGATGTAAAACTGACATCTGTGTGGAAGTAACATAGCCTACATTTGGAAAATATTTCAATGTGCAGATGTGTTTAGAGCTGAATTTATTTCAAGTCATGTGTGCCATTTTTATTGTGTTTTCATTTTAGTCATCTAGCATTAGCAGCACATGACTGATTCAGTGAATATGTGGAAACGCATCTGCTTAACAGCAATGGAAATGATGTCATACTGTATGTATGCTTGCAATTAAAACAGAGTGCACTGCATTCCCCTCTATAGTTATTATTATGCATCTGATGGTCAATGATTCTCATGAAGTGGTCATCAGGCTAACAGTTCAAATGCCTGTATTAATGTAATCAGTTATGTTTCATAATCAGCAATTATCAACATTAATTATAATGACAATATATATATATGAAGACAAAATGTTGTATCAAATCAGATGTGGTGTTTAGTACATGATGTAAAAATGTACACATAAAACAGTTCAGAAGAGAATTGAGTGGCACAACATTTTAATATTGTGCATCTGCCCTCAGTGGTTCTTTATTTCTACACTTCACCATATGCCATTAATGAATACATCTTAAATCCAGTACATCTGCAGAAAACTAAAATGTATCAGTACAGATCTAAAGACAAGCATGTGTTTTCAGTTCAACATCTTTGCACAAAGATCCAACATTTTTTTAGACATATGTCAGACATATTTTGTTTCCTCAGATGACATAGTAATGGTTAAAGCTTATAACAAGGAACATGAATTTTAGTAGTAAACTTTGAATAAGCAGAAATAGTTTCACCAGTGTCCTCCCATGCATTTGTGTGTGTGTGTGTGTGTGTGTGTGTGTGTGTGTGTGTGTGTGTGTGTGTGTGTGTGCATGCGTGTATACTTGCATGTGGGTATGTTGAAATAATGGTATATTACAAGGAATAAACAATGAAAATAGGTCATATAATGGCCAAATTCATCAAAACACAAATTTCCTCAGATCAGGAACAGGCACCGAATGCTACGCTATCTGGTCTTGGCAGTGGTGTATTCTATAAGTACCAGATAGTTTTAGAAGATTCATTTTTCCTGCAGTCTACACTGATTGACATTTAATTTCCATTTCACTCTCCTTCATTATACTCAAGTGATGCAAGTATACAGACAAGTACAACTACAGAATAACAGTTTGCACAAGCATTTACATCTCATGAAACGCATTCACAATGCATGACACTTCAGCACCTACAGAGCTATTTAGGTGATCATACATGTGATACAGCAATGGTAGTGATGAGGACTGGTTTTAATATAGACTCTGCTCCTCACTGTCAATTCAACCAGCAGAAAAGGCAGAACGAGATGAAAATATACAAAAATAAACCACCATATAAACCTATTCCTAGGAGCTTCTATTTCCTATCATCTGAAAACTACAGCTAAAGTATCCATTAACAATAAACTGCAGTAAAAAATAATAAACTGCACTAAATTGTTGTTGAAAATAAATTGATGAGAAGTGCATCATATATGATTATGGCCTTATAGATGTATTTTTGTTTTGTTGTATCATCACAACTTCATAATTCCTGTTTTATATGTAAAGTTTTTCATAATTGATGATTGCCACCTAAAACCTCAATGTGCAAAACAATGTTTAACCCCAAGACAAACATCCTTGAAAAATGTTAAAATAAAGCTAAATGACACTTAAGTAATGAAAACATCAGCCTGCAGACTGAACTCATAAGTCCAATGTTTAGAGGTGCTTTTTGTTCAGAAACAGCAGTCTATTTAACACATAAATAAACAGCCATAAATTATATATTAAATTAAACATCAAATAAACCAACTGTTATTTGTTGTGTTATTCACATCAGTCCAACCCTCTACAACAGAGTAAAACTCATCTTTTACAGTCCTTCTCTCTCTCTCTCTCATTGTAGATGTGGGACTCTTGGCACTGTTTGTGCTGAATCATGTGGATATCGAACAATGACAGGCTGGACAAAACTGACAACTAATGAAATAACTTTGTGGGAGTGTGACACCCCAGGGTGGGGGGAGTCTACACAGTGACCCCTCATTTCTGTCTGCTGGGCCTATAGCAGGCCGATCTACATGCCGGCTTGGACACTGTGGGTACTGTTGGCAGAGTTTCCACCCCTGGACGTCCCATATATATGGAGCTGAACGTGCCATCACAAACACACTGGCACAGACAGGTACTGGTAAGGAGTTCAGTCCTCCATGCTCTATTTGGTTTTATAAAATAAGTAATTAAACAAATGTTTTAATGTGATCACAACTGTTTGTATGTGTAGAGTTTAATGTTTGGAAGGCCTCAAATCTCAACAACATTTTTCAGATTAAAAGAGAAAATAAGAATGATGTTTTTCTTTTTTTAAGCAGACATATTATATATGGGTGTCTTACTAATGCTTGTCAGTATAACTGATTACAGTATTTTCTCTTATTTCTTTTCAGTTTCATTCTTCACTATGGCCACAGACCACCAGAACCCTGCATCTAAGCAGCAGCAGCAAGGCACCAGTGCATTTAAGGTGAGTAAATGTCAAATTTTATTTATTAAAATTTTATTTAGTTACCTCAATTTTCAATAACCTTCATCGCCTTATTTGCAAACTGTCATATATAAATTTAAAACCGTCCTTTGATTGATCTTTTTGTCCTTGTTTTTTTTTTTTTTGTCCATGTACAGCTGGTTATCTATGAGCAGGAAAACTTCCAGGGACGTTGCCATGAGCTGACTGGTCCCTGTAACAACCTCCAGGAAGCAGGCGTGGAGAAAGTGGGCTCCATACTGGTGCTTTGTGGACCGTGAGTGTTGCTAAGAGAGACACAAAGCTAGAAAATAATTTAGAACTTCACTACAGAGAAACATTGACAGAGAAAATAGGGGATGGATAGAGGTATAAACACAACACATTGACATATTAATCTGTCCTGTACCAACTACTGTTGTCTTTATTTTCCTTCTCTCAGATGGGTGGGATATGAACAGGCTAGTTGTAAGGGGGAGCAGTATGTGTTTGAGAAGGGGGAGTATCCTCGCTGGGATTCCTGGACCAACAGCAGGCGCAGTGACACCATTACTGCATTCCGCCCGATTAAAGTTGTAAGAAAACAAACTTCACTGTCCCATGAACATAACTGCCTTACACTAAATCAGCTGTTTGGTTAACACTGAAATATTGCTCTCTCAGGACAGCCAGGAGCACAAGATTGTCCTTTATGAAAACCCCAGCTTTGCAGGAAAGAAGATAGAGATCATAGATGATGATGTGCCCAGCTTTCATGCACATGGCTACCAGGAAAAGGTCTCCTCTGTTCGAGTTCAGAGTGGAACGTGAGTCCATCCTCAAAACATTATGAAAAAAGTCTGATTTTGATGATGGTTTCTTTTGTCTAACTGGCTACCATTTGTGCCCCCCCCCCTCTCTCTCTCTCTCGCATCAGCTGGGTGGGTTATCAGTACCCAGGCTACAGAGGTTTTCAGTACCTGTTTGAAAAGGGTGAATACAAGGACAACACTGAGTTTGGAGCCCAGATTCCACAGATCCAGTCAGTTCGTCGCATCAGAGACATGCAGTGGCATCAGAGGGGCGCTTTCCACCCCGTCAGCTAAGCTTGTAACTCTTTCCTATCATCAACCCTGACCTCCGCAGCCCCATGACCCTCAACAGAAGCTCCTTATCCCTGCCTCATCTACACCAAATAGCAATTTGATATCTATTGCAGCTGTTGCAGTAGTGGCAATCGTTGAAGCAAATTAATAAATCCTTGTTGCTTACATTTAAATTGTGATTCCCTTCTGTTTCTCACCAACATTTAGAGAACTAAACACAGAGAAATAGACTTGGTCCATAAAACTGTCATGTGTTTCTGCTTCAGTTTAGTTGCATTGACCACCTCCGACCGACAGTGGCGATATAGAGGATAAAGCACCATCGTCACTTCCGGTCTGTACTGCAAGCAAGATATTAGCACATGATGATGAAACATCCACATGCTAGTCTATTTCACCTAAAACTAATATTATTTTAAAAAGGCGTATTACATTTTGAAGTTGCTTTCTTCATTCTCACTGCAGTCCTTTGTTCCTCGGAAACTGGGTATGGAAACGTTTTCTCTATAAACGAGATTTACTAGCTATCGTTTGCTAAAATATTAGCTAACAAGAAAGTTCTAGTATTGTATTATATAGCAGCTGATTTGTATCGATAACTAAGTTACTTCGTTTGTTTAGGTTGAATTGTAAAATAAATTAATTGACATATGTGTTTATTCAAAATAAAAGCTTCTTATTGAGATTTACAGAATAGAGTCTTATATTTAAGTACATAAAGCTTTATTTAGCCAACATTTCAGCGGTAAATCATAATAGTCATTTTATTCTAAATAGAAAATTCCATGTTTTATTTTCAATTGTGAATTTGTTGTTAGTTTGCAGTTCAATCTGTGTATGTCTGTGTGCATATAATTTGTTAGTAGACTCTACTACATCATTGTCACTGACTGCTTATATAACATACAATATAGACTCAATAAGTCATGCACAACATGAATATATTTGATATATTTGAAAAGAAGAAGGAAAGAAAGAGCAATAAAAAGGGCTCTTCATATTACGGTTTTGTATTTATTATGCCTGACTGAATTATATTAAATGAAACTTAGAAAAAACTTATTACTTTCTAATATAGTGTAGTGATGTTTTTCCTATCAGTCTGGGCCCCACACTATAGTCTATAATAATCAATGTCTTCTTGAAAGTCTTGCACTGTGTACATGTGTTCCCAGTGTGTAAAAATCGTAATATATATAATATACTGTGTGTTTGGATAGATTTTACATAAAAGTTTCAGATGACTGTAGCATCTTAAATGATATCTTTAGGTTTCAATCATGGCCAAATTATTAGACGCAAATGTGTTATTTTAGGTTTTAGTCATTACTAAATGGCAAAGAACTCTGAAATTATAACCTATATTGTCCACTTCTTAGTTAATTATACAATACCACTGATTATTTTTTGCACTGACAATGTTTGGGAAAGACTTGTAAACTAAGTTAACATATACATATATATATATATATATATATATATATATATATATATATATATATATATATATATATATATATATATATATATATATATAATTGTACAATAACAGCCATTCATAGCAATCCATCCAAAATAGTGCAATATTTCATATTAGTGGGTATTGTGTATATATGTATGTTTAATATCTTTTTTTTATTATTATTATTACCTCCGCCAAGGAGGTTATGTTTTTTGCCAGAGTCTGTTAGTCTGTTAGTTAGCAAGATAACTCCAAAACTTATGGATGGATTTTGATGAAATGCTCAGGGTAGGTTGGTAATGGGGAGATCTGGAAATGATTACATTTTGGTGGTGATGGGGGGGTACCTTGGCGGAGGTCTGCACTCTCAAAGTGCTTTTCTAGTTAACCATTGTATATTGTATATACTGTGTAATTATTTATTTATAGAAGTGATTACTCTTGCATGCTGTGCTATAATCTTGCTGCTGTAAACCTGGAATTTCCTGTAGTGGGACTACTAAAGGAATATCTTATCTTATCAACAGTCAAGATGCCTGTCCTTTGCAGCAGCTGTGCTGAGAAACGTGCTGTGTTGAAGCGTCCAAAAACTGGTCACTCCCTTTGTAAGGAATGTTTCTTCTGGGCTTTTGAGGAGGAGGTGCACCAGACAATTGTGGCTGCACAGCTTTTTAAACATGGGGAGATTGTTGGAATTGCTGCTTCGGGTGGAAAGGACTCCACGGTGCTTGCACATGTAATGAAGGTTCTGAATGAACGATACAACTATGGCCTTGAACTTATGCTCCTCTCAGTGGATGAGGGGATCACCGGTTACAGAGATGACTCATTGGAGACCGTGAGGAGGAACCAGCAGCAGTATGAGCTTCCACTGAAGATAGTGTCATATGAGGAGCTGTACGGTTGGACGATGGATGCTATAGTGAAGCAAGTGGGACTGAAGAATAACTGCACTTTCTGTGGAGTCTTCAGGAGGCAGGCGCTAGACAGAGGGGCCATTATGCTGAAAGTGGACAAGATATGTACAGGTAATTTCAAAGGGGGATGGATAGAAATGATCAATTTAAACAAGACACCAATATATGAAAACAAATCAACTAAAAAGAAAAACCAATATCAAATTTCATTAATAATACATTTTTTCAAAATCAAAAGAAGCCAAGCTTATATTGTCCTACCTCAATTTTACAGGACTTGACAAATAATCAGCTAATGTTTATGGTCCATAACAAAGAAGTGGTTGGTCATAAAATGACAAAAAATAGAAGTGATGAAATACCATCAATACCTATTATTGTTGTACTCCTGTTCATTGTTACTATAGCTCTGGAAATTAAGGTCTTTAAGCATCTACTAAGGTTTTTATATATTTCATGTAAGAGCTTGAATTTAAGTTTGGAATGGAATGGAATTATAACACCACTGAAGGCCTGAGAAATAAACATGACAATATTATAACTTATAAAATAAACATTTGTTTGCAGTAGTATGATCAATGTATGATTATATTCCATTATATACCAGCAAGAAATACAAGATAAATTGTAATTATTAATGTTTTCACTAGCATTATAGAAAGTTATTTTATACAGCACTTGAGCCAAAGAACTTTGGAGACAGAAGATGCCCTATTAGAAATAGGATTAGTGTGTTGATGACCTAATTTATTTTTCTGTTTTGCATTTTCTATTTACTATAGTCATGTAAGTATTATTGGTCCAAAGTTAAGCAAATATAGAATAGAATAGATTAGATTTTATTGTCTTTGAAAATACCTTATTACCGGACAACATTTGTTTTTACATTCTGTAAACTGCTCAAAAGTTACACACAAATATTTTACATTCAAGAGTAATGAATATAAAACAATTAAGGAAAAAATACAATGCAAGTATAAAAACATATATACTGTGTATATATATATATATATATATATATATATATATATATATATATATATATATATAGAAGCTCTCTCTGATCTACCCTGATTTTAATTATAATGTAATATTAAAATGTAATATACAAGAACACTTAAATACACTACAGTATTGAAATGTGCACATAATTCATAGTATTTTGTGTCCTTTGTCCATGAGGTCTATCCTAGAGTAAGTTATGTAGATTTATTTATGATGCATTTTTCCCACAGGACACAATGCTGATGACGTCGCAGAAACTGTGCTGATGAACGTCCTACGAGGAGACATTGCTCGTCTGCGGAGGTGCACTGCTATCTCCACAACCAGTGAGGGAGATGGGGTCGTTCCACGGTGCAAGCCCCTGAAATATGCTTATGAAAAAGAGATAGTTCTATATGCTTATTTTAAGAAGTTGGACTACTTTTCCACTGAATGTATTTACTCACCAAATGCTTATCGTGGTCATGCAAGGACATTTTTGAAGGACCTGGAGAGTGTGAGACCAAGCTCCATCATGGACGTCATCCATTCTGGGGAGAATCTGTCTGTGCGGGAGGGTGTGAAGATGCCTGTGCAGGGAACCTGCAGTCGCTGTGGCTACATCTCTAGCCAGACGCTGTGTAAGTCTTGTGTGCTACTGGAAGGACTGAACCGAGGCCTTCCAAAACTGGGCATTGGCAAACATCACCGTCTGCATGACAAAATCCTTTCTCAGCAGCCGCTCACAGAGAAGGAGGAGAGGAAGCTGAAAGCGGTTGACTTTTGACAAATACCTGTCTTAATCACTGCCAGACTGAAGACTTATCTTGAAATTTCAAAGAATTAATGTATTTTGTAGGTTTTTCCATATGGAAAAGTCTACGTTGATATACCAAATATCTGATTTCTCTTCATTTAGAATCAATTGTTTATTTATTTAGCATTTAAGCAAACAATTTTTGTGAATTTATGTAATTCTTTGTAATGTATTAAGAATTGTGTGTTTACCTTAAGCAGGGCTCTCCCCAGACATGAGTATAAGGGTGCATCGCCTCCTTTCCAACCCTCCGAGACTGTTTTCCTCCTGCAGCCATTGTAGCGAACCCAGTGATGTTGTGCCACCATTTAAAATACCACTTCATGCGCAAAGTTTTCCATAAAAAACTCCAGCTGACGTGAATCAAGCCTGCTGACCAGAAGACAATCTCTTCTTCTTCTTGTCTCCTCTTCTCTCCAGACCACCCCTCAGTGTGTGCCTCCTTCCTCAAAATTTCAGGGGAGAGCCCTGCTTAAGGGACTGCTCAGTAGCAGCTGAATAATATGTGTGCACTAACTTTTCCAATTTCTATATTACACATGGGGGCTATTTGTGTAAATGTCTTGAACTCTTGGTTTCATTTCATGGTTTTTAATCTCGCCCAACGTTGGTTGGGAGAGATTATTGTAATCTGTTTGTGTCTGTGTTTGCAGAGACATGTGACGCAATAACGCAATGAATACTTGAGATATCACCTTGAAATTATATGGGCATATACATATGGCTAATGGGCATCAGATCCAATGATCCATTTGAGTAAAGTTCAACAGTCAAGGTCATATTTATCAGAAAAGTCAAAATCAAATTATTGGCTCTAATTCAAGAACAGGTTGTCATCGAAACTTGAGATTGGCACAAAATAGGGCAGAGATTAGGCATTCTCTGAATACTTGTTTACCTTCTTTTTTCTCCTGGCACGTTGAAATACTGAATATCACCATATGTATAATGCATATCTACAGGATTCATTTGAGCGAAATTGAGATGGTTATGTTTGGAATCACTGCAGCAAAATGAGTCATTGTCTCTACTTGAAAATGTTCAAAACGGAAACCCTGTGCATATCTGCATTTGTTTTTTTATGCTACCTCCCATGTTAAAAGTTTGGGGTTTTTTTTAGGATATAAAGGCTATTATATGGTCATTTTCTTAAATGTTTTATGAATTATAATTTAATAAATGCTTAGTGCCACATGATTTTGTCTAGTTTTCTTTGTTTTAAGAGGGCCCTGTTGTGATGTGTTATTCAGATTTTTTCTCCAAGCAATACATTGACATATCACTGTATCAGCACACTGCTCATATAAGTACATCCACTCAACTAAGTACTTTTTCTGTAGCTTGATTCATCTATTTTTTTTTTGACATTTTTAATGCAAATGTTTAACTTGGATATGTCTATTCTATTCTATTTGTTGTGTAATTATGTCTCCTGACCTCTAGATGTCACTAACTGATTTTGACTCAGGGCGCGCGCCTTGCTAAAGTACACATGCACACATTGTAGCGCGTTCACGAGAGCTATCCAGACTTAACTTCCAGAGCAGCAGCAGTGGTGAAGTTTGTACAGGAAAATTCAGACTTCGTAAGAAGACTAGCAAACATCAAACTGACAAGGGACGTAACCAAGCTGCAGATATGGACGACTTAGGTGAGTTATGAGACTTTCTTTTTGTCGCCGTTTGTGTATTTTTTTTCCCCATAAACCTTCTTTAGAGGAGCGGATTGCAGGGTAGTTAGAGAGACGTAGCGACTAAATTGGACGTTGAAAAGTGTGTGGTTGGCTGTGGTCACCTCTTTTGAGAGAAACTAGGTAATATCTTACCAAAAGAGCGACAAAAAATATAGTTTTTGTACATTTTCTTCACCTTACTTTGGTCATTAACAGCAGCTGGACATCGTTAGCTTACTCCTCTTTCTTGAACGCCACCTCAGTGTAGTAAAACATTTGATCCAAAAGAACCTGGCAGTCCTGCTAATTTCATTGAGTTTAAAGCAGTATTTTCGCCAGAGGGAGGAGATATTTGGCTGACATTTTGACACCCAGTTTTAACATTACCTCCTCAACTTTTGCCCTCAGGCTGTTCATTCCAGCTTTGAAGTGGTAGAGTCAACAGGCCTCCCCATTTAGACTGCTCTGTACAAAAGCACAAAGTCGCCTTATAGTCTTAGTTGTAAGTGCTACCAAGTTAAAAACTGTAAAATACACTTTATTTACTCCTTTTTCTCTTGGAAAACCTTTGCTAATTAGAATGAAACAACATAAAACATGGATGAATGTGTCCAAGTAAGGAGAAAGATATAAATGTGCACTTCAGTTTTCAAGCAAAACTAAACAGAAGTTGTAATTTGCTTTGATTATTTGTGGTATAATGTTTGGCATAGCTGGAGGAAGTACTCATATTATTTACTTAATAAAAGCTTTTACTGTGAGTAAAAGGTTTGCATTCGACACCAAAATATTAGTCAAGAATGAAATCTAAGTTATTGTGAGATAGAGTTGTTGATATGGTTGATTAATTTGTTTGCATTTTATGGAAGCTAATGAATGATTATTTTCCTCTATTTTCTCTACCTTTTTTATTACTATTGCCACTTACTATAATGTTATTCTGTGCATGTTATACATTTCTAATCAAGTATTTTCCTTTATTTAACCCATAAACACCCAGTGTGACTTTTGTTGCAGTTCCCAAATATTTTTTTTTCTCTCTACTTAACAGTTATTAAGTGCTTTTATCAGCTTTTATTAGCATTTATTATATTATCTTGCATATTTACCTCCACCAAAGAGGTATTAAATTCAGGGCTGTCTGTTTGTTTGACTGTCTGTAGGATTACGCAAAAAGTTCTGAACAGATTTTGATGAAACTTTCAGGAATGATACATAATGGATCAAGGAAGAACCCAATAGATTTTGAGCAATGAAGGTCAAAGGTCACACTAAGGGTCAGCAGCTAAAACACATCAGTGGTAATATCTCAGTATTCAGACAAGATAGAATCTGGTGGTTTATTTGCATTTACATCGTATCACCTTCGGAAATCAGATGGGTCAACACCTATGGCTCCATCACGCAACATTTTGACATCATATGACGCCATATTAAGCCTTGGCGGAGGTCTGCTGTTTCTGACTGCCTTGTTTAATCTTTTATACCTATGTCTGATTATTATTCATCAGTACCAACCCTAACTCTACTCCTATCCCTGGTACCACACCTGGCCCTGTCCTTTGCCGTTTACTGATTTCCTTTTCTCTTTATCTTGTTTTGCTTATTTTCATTAAAGCTCAGATTAAAGTTGAAGGTTATTATATAAAGAATTTTAGAAAAGTTTACTTTTAAAGCAAAGATTTCAATAACCGAACACAAAAACAAGTATCTCCATCCACTGTCATAGATTCACCTCTATGGGCTTTATTAGTGAATTAGTGTTGTAGAAAATGACAGTACTTCCATGTTTACTTCGGAGCCTCTGAACTCCAAATGTGTCATATCAAATGGCCATGAAAATTTGACAAACTGCATTTTTCACCAATTATTTACATGTATTGATAGGTTTAGTGCATCAGAAATTATTACACATTTTACATTAGTAGATTTATTTTTTGCTAGTGTCTATTTGGTAGGGTGGCCAACAAGGGCCAAAAACATTTTAATGACCTTATGTGTCGGTTAGAGAAAACGGCTACAAGTACAGAAACAATGCAAATTCATAACCTCAAACACAAGTCTAAATGAGGTGCAAAAAGAGGACTGTGGCACAAATTAAACAAGATAGTCAGAGACAGCAGACCTCCGCCAAGGCTTGATATGGTGTCATATGACATCAAAATGTGATGTGATGGAGCCATAGGTGTTGACCCATCTGATGTCTGAAAGTGAGATGATGTGAATGTTAAAAAAAACTGTGAGATTCTATCTTGTCTGAATCCTAAGATGTTACCACTGATGGGTTGTCGATGTTGAACTTTTGTGCGACCTTGACCTTTGACCTTCGACCTTCATTGTTAAAAATCTAATGGGTTCTTCCTTGACCCATTATCTATCATTCCTGAAAGTTTCATCAAAAACCGTTCAGAACTTTTTGCGTAATCCTGCTGATAGACAGACAAATAAACAGACAGACCGGAGGTATTAAAAATGTACCACAAGAAACAAAACTGCATGTATAATCATTAAATGCTCTGCAAATAGAAAAATGATATAAAACCAAGAAAAGATCTGTAAATGAAAAACATGGCATAACCAGTCACTGCAAATGAAGTGCACCGAACCTGGACAGTAGGGAGGGCTGCAAAGTTCAGTGCAGAGACACATAGCATGGACAGAGACACAGAAAACAGCTGATTGAGGATTTCAAAATACAGTGGGAACCATGGGCGCCGCAACCGTGGGGGATGGGGGTGTTTTGACACCCCCACTTCTCCAACCAGATGATTTCATACCCCCCACTTTTTCCTGAGCTTATATATTGTAGTGTTTCACTGGATCCAGGAAACGGACAGAGTTGATCTCACCTGCTTTTTATTTCAGGATAAACGGGTACTATCGGTAGCTGTTAAATAACCCTAATTGGCGCGCTTCAACCAAACACCTGACCCCAGACTGAACCATTATTGACAGCAAACGGACATTCATACATTGTTGTATTTTTTTTTGGTCTGTGTTGGGTTATATGTATGGAGTGTAATTTTTGCCACTGTTTACAGGATTTAAATTTGATTTCATTTTGGGTAATGTAAATACTGTAGATTGGGGCTAATTAAATAATGTAGCAAATGCTATGATTGTAGGCGGAGCTTAGTAGGTATATAGTGGGTGAGAATTTTCTAGTGAGTGTGGGGTTTAGAGTTGGAGATTGTGCCAAGTTGTATTTGGAGATAGATTTAGAGCTGATAATTAGTGACTGATTTGATAAAGTGTGGCTGTTTTCTGAGTTTGGAGAATTTGAATTTAAAGTAAGTGTGTGGCTGAAATCTGTGTTCTTGTGTACTGAAAGATAAGATGAATTTATATTATTTTTATTTGAGATTTCTTGTAAATAGTTGCTTTTTTCCTGGGTTTTTGGATTTTTTTTGCACTGTACATATTGAGCACTCCTCACTGCTGGTTTTGGATTTGGTGTAATAAACAAAAAAACACTGAAGTCTCGTCGTCCGAGCCATCTATTCCACCGTGAAGAAAACGAACCCTTGACAACGGCATAGTGTGGTAATGTGACTTTTATTTGATTATATTTGGCACTATGCTGTTGTGTATAAACTTTGGCTGGCTGCAGGTGTGGAACATTTCCGTTGTAATGACTGGTTATGCAATGTCTTTTGTTGATAGATATTTCCTTGCTTTTCAATGCATGTTTTGATGATTATTATTGATATTAATGAATTGAGTTGATGTTGAATGATATTATTATTGATAGTATTTGATGATTATGCAGGTGTTTTTGTTTGTTGTTGCACATTTCTTTCATGTGCACCACATTCCCCTTTTCGCACCTTGTTCAGACTTGTGTTTGACTTGGTAAATTTACATTGTTTCTGTACTTGCAGCTGTTTTATCTGAAACAGCCACTGTAGTTTGGGCCTTTTATGGGTTAATTTATGGACCACATAGATCAGGAGTGTCAAACTAATTTTAGTTTAACAGCCACGTAGACCCCAATATGATCTGAAGTGGACTGGACCAGTCGAATAAGAACAGCAACAGATGTAAAATTATATAAACATCTTTATATATTCATAGTTTCCTTAAATAACACAAACAACCGGGAAAGAAAAATAAGTGAGGTTAACAATATTCTGCTTCAGTTTATAATTTACATGTGTGCATTACAATGTACGTATATTAAAATAACAAATACACAAAATATTTAGTAATGGACAAGATGTGGTTAAAATTATATTTATATATCTTAAGACATTTGAGGTTCTTCATATTTATTGTAGGGCTGTCAAATGATAATTTTTTTTATCAGATTAATCACAGGGTTGCTATGGATTAATTTCAATAAATCATGATCCAAACACCTCATGTCAATCGACTGTTCTTTTTAAACCCAAATTTCCCACAAAATACACTAAGAAACAAAAATGTTGAGGGAAAAAAAACAAAACATGCTAAAATTTACTAAAAAAAGTGATGAAAAATTTGAACTTGAAGAAGTCTTCTAAAATACAGAAAAAACACCAAAAAAACTAAAATATCCACAACATGAAAATATAGGCATTTAACTTGTTCATTAAACAGTTTCAACAAAACGACTTGAAACAAAACAACTGTTCCATTTAATTGAGTGAAAAAAAAATTATCTGATTAATCACGATGATGGATTAATGTGAGTTAATGCATTAATTTTGACAACCGTAATTTATTGTAAAGGACAGTTTGTAATTGTCGATATTTTTGTGTAAATATAGTTTTTTTTTAATAGTAAAACACAGAACATTTGCAGTTTTAATTATTTGTTATCATGACAATATTTTACTGGTCTGATCCACTGTATGTTGAACCTCAACTAAAGTCATTTTGACACTATCTTCAGTGTCATTTTTGCATTTCACATATTGATCCCAAGGGCCACATTAGACCCTTTGGCAAGCCAAATTTGGCTCCCAAGCCTTATATTTGACACCTGTGACATAGATGTTCAAAAAAGCTCAGATTAAAGTTGAGGGTTATTTGATCGAAAATGTAAGAAAACGTTACAATAAAGAAAATCTGTCAATGGATGGATATAAACACAAACCTCTACAACCTCTGCACTGTTCAAACTAGATGAGCTTTATTGATAATGTTGCAGAAGATGACAGTGTTTGTTTACTGCACAGCCTTTGAACATCCAACTGGGTCAAGAAAGCTGCATTTTACCTGTAATATTTAAAATTATTCGACATTTTAAATGACTAGATGCTTTTGGTTGGTGGTTTACTTTTTATATACTTTCATCTCTAAAAGGTCAACTTGTTTATGAGGTCAGAAAGACAGACCTGTTTACAACACTATGGCTGTATTTTCCAGCTAATTAATCTTGCCCAATACATTGGTTGGGAGAGATTATTGTAATTGCTGTGTGTGTCCGTGTGTGTCCACAGAGACATATCATGCTATAAATACATGAGATATCACCATGAAATTACATGGGCATATATATATATATATATATATATATATATATATATATATATATATATATATATATATATATATATATATATATATATATATATATATATATATATATATATATATATATATATATATATATATATATATATATATATATATATATATTATATGTATGTGTGTGTGTATAGCTAATGTACTTCAGACATAATGATCCATTTGAGCAAAGGTCAAGGTCACAATTAACTAAAAGGTCAAAATCACATTATTGGTTATAACTCAAGAACGGATAGGTACAGAACTTTCAGATTTGGTACTAAATGATGCAGAATGAAGATTTCTACAATTTTCATAATTGATGTTTTCACCTACGACCAAGAGTTTTTGAGATCTCTGGGGGTCAAAGTTGAAAAATGAACTTCTGTAAAACTGTTTGTGTGTGTCAAACATGGAGATATCACATTATAACTTTATCAATACAGGATATATTATCATAATATTACATGCACCGACGCATATATACATAAAATGAAATTATCAATATTGCTAAACATCAAAGGTCAAGGTTGCATTTAGCAGAGATAGACATTAGACATTTTTTGGCCCTAATTCAGAACTAGTTGTCATAGAAACTTGAGATTGGCACAAAATAAGGGTGAGATTAAGCATTCTCTGAATACTTGTTTAAGAAAGTTTTTAGAT
Organism: Siphamia tubifer; assembly: GCA_020466265.1. NCBI lineage: Eukaryota > Metazoa > Chordata > Actinopteri > Kurtiformes > Apogonidae > Siphamia > Siphamia tubifer. Next base: position 27,140,849 of record CM035791.1, on the reverse strand, counting down.
CAGTTATTTCAGTTAGGAAGTAGGTGATCTTTCTCAACACATAAAGACACTTAATTCGTTAGTTTATCCAAAACATACAAGTGTATCACATCTGGATTACTACAATATTTTCCCATGAAATATATTGGAGTAGTCGTATAAAGGGGGCGTAAGGTGTCTGAAGATGTACTTAAAGTTACGGCTCACATGTAACATAATTGCTATATCAATTCATACTTGGTAAACACGAACAAAAATTTTTACTGTGGGTTTTTTTTTTTTGGTAAAATAATTGCAATATGTTAATTCTGCGCTGATGTAAACAGTCCTACTGAGTCTACTTACAGAACTTGCTTAAATATAAATTGTGATGTACAATTGTAGTTAGAACTACCCAAATTGATTTACTTTGTGCATTAATTAATTATTATGCCAACACAATTTATAGAAATGCTTTTTCTTCTGAGGGCCTCAGTAGTAAATGCATAACTCACCAAATCAAAATTAAAAGATAGAGGCAACACTTGGCTACCAATTTATAGTTATTTCTGATCTATTTAAGTAACAATGCCGTACTTAAATACTTTTCCGTATGCATATGGCTATTATAGGGCTAATACTACAATCATTACATTCATATAAATGTTAATATTCAAACTATTTAAATTCAATTTAGATTCAAATGCAGCAGGTTTTGTTAAGTCGCTTCTCACCAAAATTAAAACATCTGAGGAGGTGAATGAGTTGTTTTTTTTTTCTTTATATATACTGATGGATCAAAAATAATCACAACTGTAGACTTCAGTGTATTAATGGTGCAATTGTTGAAATACATTTTCAGGATCTGCGTTTCTGCAGTAGTTTAAGGTATGTCTATATCTACTCCTGCACCAAACGGTTACCTCTTCAGTGCATTGGCCCCTGACCTCTTGTAGTGAACCTCTGAACTTCTAATTTTGTTATCCTTACTTACTCCAGCTGGAAGGTTTACTATATTTACTTGGAAAAAAAAAATTAATCCGGTTCTGGTATTTGAGGGAATGCTCCTAGTTTTTGCGCAGAGTGAAAAAGACAGTGGAAACTGATTTCTGAATTGTTTAAGTGGAGAGATGATGGGCCACATTTTGAGTTTGGCCCGCTGTGAGAATAACTCCAGGACACATTAGATGTTCTCACTGCCATGGGCCAGTGAAAGGGCTGATTGTTGGTTGAGAGGGAGCCTGTAGTTTTAGTAAAGCAGGCTGAAGGAGGGGGCGAGGCTGCAGAGGAATGTCCGACATCATTCTGTGTCAGGGTCCAAGGCCAAATACTCACCTCCTGATACTACTTGCAGAGCCATTCATGTTGTTACTACAGGGAAAACTGTGCCTGTCTGTGTCTCTTTAGTTTTACACATACCTGTTATTTGCTGATTAACCAGAGATGTTGAGCTTCAGGGCTGTGTAACATGATGATAGATGTGTCATCATTTTCATTGGTGATTATATCTATTGACTATATGATTGTTTATACTAAATGTCAGAAATGTGATGAAGTATTTCCTAAATTTCAAGATGACATCCTCAACAAGAAAATGTTCACTTTTCAGAGACTACAAGTACAGAAGTTTGACCTTTTTCCTGAAACACTGTTCAGAGCACTTGTCAGGTTTCAGTTGTTGTTGCATTCAGTAGTTGAACAGTATTTGACTGTGCTGAAGTGTTGAAATTCCTTAATTGTCATGATTCATTGCTGCTAAATGAATACAGAGGAAACACTGGATTATAACTAAGTATTTAATTATACTGTGAGGCATTTTACTGCTGTAGTTTAAACTGTTCAATGTTCGTCTTAAGGCCTCTATTCATTTTCTTGTGCCTCACAGATTTACTGTTTTATAGTCTTATGTTGTATTCTGACAAGTGTGAGTGTATTTGTATTTGAGGGCACGCATTTACTTTTCTTTGTAAATACAATTACAGCATTTCCTAGTTCAAGCATTCTATATTTTCAAAGAAATAAAGGTTAATCTAGAAGGAGAAATGTAGGTACGCTTTGAGAAGGTAATTCAAAGGATAACAAGAAAAGTTCCGATGTGGGTATTTTTTTAATCAAATCATTGCATTTGTTGAATTTATAGAAAGTAGGCCTGTACCATATTGTTTTTATTTGAAATTAAACCTTTAGATAATAATATTTTGGTCACATAGCAGGTCTCTAGTATCTAATAAAGCCGCCTGTCTATGGGCCAACTGGCATCGGAAGATACTTTATGAATGTGGTTTATGATACTTCAAGTAAACCAACAGCTGACCAGCACCCAGGGGTCCTGATCCTGACCAATGAGTGACATGTCTACATGGAGCTGTTTGGAAATGTGATCACACTTCGTAGAACTGAATGAAGCTCCCTCTTTTATCCTGTATATCAATCCTCCTGCATTGCTCACACTCGAGGAAGGGAATTCCCTCAGAGCAGAATATGAGCACTCTTCCACTTTGTTCTTCTGAGTCAGACTTTCCAGAGGTTTCCCCCAAACAGGTGGCAGCCAGACATGACTTTACCATCATGTACTGATGTAGCCCATGGGACAGGTCCTGTCCCAGATGTGGAACTGAACCACACGTGACAAACTGCCTGGTAGCCTCTTGTGCCCTTAGGTGTTGTAGGTATGAAGCCACAGTCCTCTCTGTGTGAATTCCTCAGGGCCATATCAAATTCAGGCACACTGACCTCACTGAGCTGTGGAGGCTCTGCTTCACGTCCGCAGGTCGACAGTGAAAAAACTGGATTACAGATGCATAACTGAAGTGAGTCACTCTTCATAGATCATGGCTCTTGTATGTAAACTCCCACTTAGAGGGTAGATTACAAATTGTTCAACTCCCAACATAATTCTTCTTGTTTGGCTAAAACGTTTTCTAGCCCTTTCCTCATTTTCCTACCTCACCCCTTCATGTTATGGAAAATAAAATTCAAATAATGTGAAACATCTATGTCTGATCATGGAACTGGTCTTAAAGCTTTGCTCCAAATACTTTTTCAGACACGAATTGTTAAATTTTACGTCTGAATTAAATATTAACATGTATTGTATTCTCTGTTTCACAAATTTTCACTTGAATTTGGTTGAGATTTGGGTAAGTTTTGCAGCCCTTAAGTCAAATTTAGAAAGACGTGTGGTCACAATTCTTCATTCAGGCAACACATATTTATTGATTTGATTTCAGTAATGACTGTTTTCATGAAAACAAGTTGGGATCCCAGAATAAATGTTGGCTCAAACAAATATAAAATAATATATTGGTGACATTTGAAGTCAAGAATAGCTTTGAAATGGAAAGAAAAGTGCTAGGGTTTTTTCAAAGTCCCTTTAACTGTAATGTAATTTTCTACATGTTCAAAAAATGTCAAACAATCAAACTGAATTTTACCTTGGGATATATATATATATATATATATATATATATATATAAACGGACAAATTCTGAGTAAGTCTAATGAAGTCAGCATTTTTTCTATAATATCAAGTACTTACAGAAGTTGTAGAACATATTCTCAGTGTTATGCCTCAGTATTAACCACTTTGCTCTATTTGGCATCTGTTAGAGAAAACCATGTGGACTAAAACGGCTGCATCTCAACATGTTCTTTGTAAACTCACAGCAGCTATGTTGCATTGTATATACTGTAAATGTATCTGCTGATCACCTCGCAGAGAAAGTCTTCTTGAACCACGAGCAAAATTTAGCTGAGGTGAGGCTAAATGTTTACAGCTCTTGTACAGCATACCGAAAGATCTTCGAAGGTCTTGAGTGGGTTTTGTGTCCTAGTGTGTCAGACGGACCGAGTTAGTGTTACCAGACTAGCTATCATCACCCCGTAGCGCTCCTAACTATTGGGCTTGTCTGTGAAACTAGAGGGAAGCTCCTGACTGTAAATCAGTCTTGTTCCCAAGTCCCACACCCATCCTGTTCTGGGTTTGGGGAAGAGAGAGTTGCATGGCTGACCTCATCGCTTAGGCAACAGACCCTGCCCCATATCCTGAGGAAAGAGAGGCGAAAAACAATGAGCAGAGTCAGTGCTGGAGGCCAGCAAACACTGATGATGGGGGTGGGATTTGGCCTTGAGGCTGTGATCCTGGTGTTTGGACAGTGTTTTCACTATTTAATATTGTCGTACCACATTGTTGTTTCACTTATAGTTCCTTTCACTGCCGTCCCCTTCCCGTGGTGTTTCCACGCCTCCCCTGTTGCCCGACCTTGTAACTTGGCTCATAGAACAGATCTGATTATTTTCCTGACAGGTCTGGATAATGCAGTAGGAATCTGGGTCCCTGCTGGATTCTTTCACCATTACTTAAGCTGGGACAACCAGGCCATGATCAAAGACAGTCAGTACAGACCGCATCAGGAGGACTTCATGTTTGTACCAGAGCAGAAAACACTACTTTTGCTTTGTCTTTCATCAGACAAGATTCTGTTTAACTCTTTATTTGAACTGTATAATATGTGACATTAAACAGCATTTACCAAGAGCTTCATCTAAAATCTTTCCTTCCTTTCATTAATTGGATTAATTCTTTTTTTGGCTTGTGACTCCATTTTAACATCACAAATTTCTGGTGACGCTGGACAGTAAAAACCAATACTTTTTTTTTTTTTTTGCGAATTAAAAAAAAATTCATGCTATGCTATATTGCAAATAAACGTTAATTTTAGATGTCATTTAGGCCATATAATAAGTATTATTATAGATGCAGGCAAAAAGCCAGTTGTAGATTACTGCACAAAGTGAGAATTTTATTTTGCTTGGTCAGAATATGTACCGTCAGTCCAGTTTGTATTTACAAGGCTCACAATTAATTCTGAACAAACAATCAAATGATGAATTATGAAAGAGCTGCAGCATCTGAACCTGACCACAATGACTGTTTGCACAGTTTGCAATGTCTTTGTTGTATTGTGAATTCTCAACTCAACATATAATTTCATTAGTAGTTTATAATTTATTGTTTTTTTAATTTATTTTTATCAATGACTATCAATTTCAAGGAACCCCATTCGAATTCCAGACAACCCCACATGGAGTCCCAACTCCAAGGTTGAAAAACACTAGATTAGTTACTGCTAATGCTTCATGAACAGTGTCATACATAGACTTTAACATGGATGATGCAGCTGCTTATTCAAGTGAAGTCAAAATATGTTGATTGCCTCCTGGAGACTAGTTGCTCTATAGGTCACAAACTCAGCCCGCTCCATGCCAGTCAATTAACTTGGGCAAAATGTGTGCATTTTTTAAGCTAGGTTTCATCCTACTCTTTTTATTTATTTATTTTTAAGTTAGCATCTTTCTAAGCAGCAGACCCACATTGACTCTGCACATGAAGAAAACACATTTTTAGCAGAATTTTTACAAATGCCATTATAGCATGGTGCTGACACCACCCATAGTGAACCTCCATTTAACATTTAAATGTTATGATGAAAATTTTCCAAAGTCTACTTTTGATAATTCAAGTTTATACATGGCCAATGAATACCTACTGTATATCTTTTGAAAACATTGTTATCATTATGACTGACAATTGGTGGTGGGATTCTCAAAAGTGTAGAGGAACATAACAGGTGGATGTCATGTCCAGTATCTGTACAGTACAGACACACAGCCTCCTTTAAACCTGATATTTTCACATGAATTTACATGACATAGTATTACATTGACATGCATGAATATACTCTGGTGTCATTATACTTATAAGGTTGTTATTTCATACTTTCTGTTTTTATTTATGTTCATGTTATCAGACCAAATTATCCAAAAGCTTCATTTCATTATGATAAACAACTTCTTTTTTTAGTTTTTTTTTAACTTCCACTTAATGATTTATTTACTTAATTTACCCATTTTGCACTAAATAACTATACTTTGTGTGTATTCTTTCACTGTTGTAAATTTTTTTTTGCAACATCTGGCAGAAGAATTTCTGGATTAATAACTTTTCTCTGACATCGACTCCATAAACTTGTTAAATGAGGTATAGTCTTACCAACTGGAGGCAAACTATGACTAATGTCCTTCCATTCTTCTGCTGCCTGTTTAATGTCTTGCTATTCTACAGAACAGCTACTCATTGAAGTATGTCTGAGTGTTTCAGTCGATGCTTGAGGACAAAACAGACAAGTGTGCCTTTGAGGGGGCTTCCTCATCCTACTTAATTTCACTCTCAATATGCCACAAAGGGGTTCTCACTAACATACCGTCCTCACACATACACCCATGGATATGAATGTGCTCTCAGTGATTTCTTATTACATCAGGCTTTAGACTTTCCCCTGTCATCTGATTTATTCCTCTATGGGGAAGTGCTTTTATTTTGGGCTACTGTTCTTGCGAGGGGAGTGTCATCTTTCGGATATGGGGCTGCTCGAGAGTGTATTTTTAGGAATGTTTATTTTGAAGTAATCACCATAAGATGCTCCTGTGTCTCTAATACTATGTTATTACACTCGGTCATCTTTTGTTTGTGTCTCTATGCATCTACTTTACAGACAGTATTTGTAAGCTCAGTAAGATGCTCCTTTGCCTTCTTTGTGCCTGTTCCTCTCTATTTGTTTCCTGCTTTGGTGAATTCACTTGCATTCTCTGTCACCGGTTTGAACCCAGCTTTCCCTGTCTGTCTCATTGGCATCCCACCCGCTGCCCCCCTCTGCCTGGCCCCTGCCTGCCTTGTTTGATATAAATATCGCCTCGGGCCGGCCTGATGGGGTAGAATTTCGGTTTGGGGCTGTGGCCAGTTCTGCTTTGGCTATAAACAGGTGAGCCGTGGACCCCGGTGGCCCATCACCTTCTCCCACATGTTAATAGAAAGGATTAGACAGTACTCATGGTCCAGCCTGTCTGCACTGTACTCTCTGCTCTGTGGGAAATGGGCAGTAAAAACACTGACATCTCCTTTATCCTGGAATTCAAAGCACGCTGTAGTTTGCGGGACGGGTCCTGTAATTGTCAACACATTATTTCCATTTTCTGGACTGACAGATGGTGTTTTGTATTCAGCCACATTCCTCATCGGCTCTGTACCTCAACTCCTGTGGTATTAATGGAATGTGTGTTCTGCTGGAGTAGATTTTATTGCAGAGCATCATTTTAGCTGTGTCTTTGTTACTCTCCCCAGTTGAGACAGGTTCACTTCAGTTTCCCTGAACGGGGGCAGTGTTCATTCCCTTTCCCGAGCCACCTCGCTTGATGTATTCCAGCTTGATTGCTTTCTGTCTTCTTAGTGGACAAAGGAATGTGTGGAATTCACCACACACCTTCGCTCCCATCTGATAAAGACTGCAGGACTGTGGCAGAGTGAGTGAGGGTGAGTGGGTGTGGACAAGCAAGACTGTACATGCACCCACTGCCACAAGAATGTGTACAGTATCCACAGAGCTGCAGAGTTGTTTTGTCGAACATTATGAAGATCAGTAATTACAGTGTCACCACAGATGGTTCCCCTGACAGTCGAAGGGGAATCTGTTGTTGTTTGATGAATTCATTGTGAATTAGTTTCACTCATATCCGTTTTGATGACTGCTTTATTCCTCCACATCTTGCACAATGGACTATTGAGTCAGGATGCTGTTAGAGCAGAATTGGACTTTGTCCATTGTGGCTCCTACCCCCTGTCCAGAATGGAAAAGATTAGCCTGTTACTTGGCTTACAGTACATGTTTGCATTCTTAATGCTTCTTACTCGTCATGGATCAAGCTTGTCCGACTACGGCCCCCTGTCCATCTGCCGTTGTGTCAATACTGCCCTCCTCAGGTAAGGACGTGAAGCAGGACATTGTCAGTATCCTTTTATGACCTCCAGTTAACAGTATCAAAGATGCTGTTATTAGTCTGTGACTCATATAGGCTATGGTGAAACATAGGACATTTAATTGATTACTGTGCACAATTTTTAGTTACTTTCTTCAGCTTTATACATTACTATATAGTTTTTCCTTTGTGCTTCTAGTGCATATTTCTTCTGCAACACAGGTCGGAGACAAATATTGCACTTATGTTCCTAATACCTCATGTACTGGGAAAGGAGTTCTGTGCTTTCAACTACATTGAATTGCTGATTTTCACTTCTGTGCTGTGATATTGGTACTTTTCTTTACTTCCACCATACCTGACATGTGAGGTTGTGAGCAGGGAAGTTTTGGTTTAGTGTCAACACTTTCCTGACATATAGTTTAGGTTGTTCCTGTAACCTTGTTTTGCTTTTTTAAAGCTGATGTAGAAATGGCAGTAGCAGTGCTACAAATGGAAGAAAATTTTCTTTTGGAGAAAAGAAGTTACACTGTCACAAAATGGTCAAAAGTATCAGACAGGCTATATCAGTTTTTACAGGAACTTTGTGCAAACAATAACCACTTCAGGAATTTAGAAGACACTTTGCCCACAGGAAAATTCCTCAACCAGTGTTTGTACTTTTCCACCAAGGACATAAGTATAATAACGGTTGGGTCCTTGTAATTTGATTTAAACAATGGTTTGGACTGTGTTGCATGTCCCCCGTGGAGCTTCTATTGATTTCATGGGCCACAGATGTGTTATATCAGCAGGTGGGAGGGGGTACAATGAGGCAGTATAAGGAGCGACATCTCATAAACTTGGCCCCATGTAAAAGTATTAGGGAAGCCTCAGGCAGGATGGCTGTCGCCTCTGCCAAGGCCAAGAAGAACTTTCTAGGAATACATTCCCATAATTAGTAAGTCTTGGGGTATTTTTGTTTAATTTGACACCGTCTATGGTGTATTATGCTCGAAGTGTAAACCTGTGTGGAAGTCTTGTATTTCTGAGGACTTGCCTTCACTCTGAAACCAGCTGTGGTATTTTTCAGTTTGGAGCCTTTTGTTTTATAAGTGACAAAGTCATCCTCGGTAAGACCTTGTTGAGCATGTCGGCACCAGGTGCAGATTATTTTGAGCTGGTCATGATATTTCAGCACATTTGCACACACATTGGCTACTCACTGAGCTTACAGCTTTAAATAGGCTCATGCTCCCATGTGGTTTATGTCAAACTTCATAGACGTTAAACTTCTGGGCAGGAACGCCATGTGAACTGTCAAATCTAAAAACAGTGGTGTAATGATTTGAGCTGGACTGCACTTCGTTTAATGAACTGGTCAAGACTCATGCTTGAAATGTTGGCGTTGGATGTACCACTAATCTAAAATGTGATGTTAAGGCTGTGGATGTTTAGAATGAAAATGTGCTGATAAGGTGGACCAGTGGTTCTAAATGTTTTTACAGTGGAGTACCCCCTGATTTTTTTTATTTTTTTTTATTTTTATTTTTTTAGCCAAGTTACCCCCAACTCTAGCTCTCATATTTTTAATTGAGAAAAATTTGGCAAAATGTGTTCCTGTGCCAAAGGTGTCTGTGTATATTTGTAAAAGTTTGTAAATGAACAACATATATTTCACTGATATACAGGCTAAAACATTTACATTTTAAAGTAATTTTTGTGTGCAGAATATAAATTGAAAAGTGCCTTTTGGCATTTATAAGAAAAAAAAAGGTCATTAATTAATACATTTTAATCAACAAAAATAATTACTTGGCTATTCAAATAAACTTATTTTCAATAATATAAAATAGAAATGTTCTTAAAATGTTACCAAAGCTTAATCGCAATGATTGACAGTAAAACTGTTATATGAATGTGTTAATTGTGTGTTGTATTTCAGCATTAATATATATATATATATATATATATATATATATATATATATATATATATATATATATATATATATATATATATATATATATATATATATATATATATATATATATATATATATATATATATATATATATAATTTTTTTTTTTTTTTTTTTTTTCTTTTTTTTTTTTTTAATTCAAGTACCCCCTGGGCTTCTTCCAAGTACTACTAGGGGTACATATACCCTACTTTGGGAACCCCTGAAGTAGACTGACTCACACTGTTCAGCCAGATAAAAGGCCTACAGATGGACCCTGTTATTAAAGGGATATTTTCACCCATGTGTGGCTCTCAAACCACTCCCCCATTAGCCTGGCAGCATGTTGGTGCTCCTTGTTGCTCACACTATCTTAGTCAGTGCTGCTGTCTGCTTCACACATATAACCCTGGCTGGACTTTATAGAAACAGCAGGTGGAGCAAATAAAGTGAGTACAGATACCAGAGTGTTTTAACAGTTAAGTGTTTATATTGCTTATTTAATATGAGCTGTCTTTGTTTGCAGTACTCCGACGAGGCAAAAGGGACTTGTATTTGTTATCATCTGAACATAGTTAATTCTATAAGGTCAGTGATGACCTTTAGTGTCTAATAGGTAGATTTGATCAGACTTTGCCTTTGTTCACCTCAGCACAAGTGTTTACATTATAATGTAGCTTCCTGCTTGACAGTATGAATTAAAAGCTGAGTATCTGAACAAATCTTTCAAAATAAATCTTTAATTTGTGTAGAAATGAGCAGTTACTGATTAATGAATGATCTGACACAACTAACTCTTTCATTTCTTTTGTAAAGTTGTAATGCTTCTCTCGTCAAGTTTGACAGTTCATTAACCACATATGTTCACACATTATATTGTAGAGATGGTTCAGCAACTTGGCAGGATTTTGGGTTGGTTCTCCAGTGTCATGAGTTTTAAAATCTGGCAATTCCTTGAAAAAGACTGTAACAAGTCCAAGCTTCTGTAGTGTAATAGTATGCAGCCAGTGATTGCAGTCTATTCTGGACAGACTGACGATGGATGGATTGTGTGATGTCAGAGTCTATTTTGTTTCTGTGTTCCACAGACCACTCAGCAGTGTGACACTGTACCCCCTCAACCCTGGACAGTATTCAGGAATACTCAGACTCTTTGTTCCTTCAGATTAAATATTCTTGTAGGAATATATATGCATTGTGTGATTGCTGCCATATTTCATCAACACACTGCCATTAGATGTTGATTTTTTTTTTTTTTTTTTTTTTATTTCAACCAGTAACACACAGATGCACCCAGTATGCGTGAGTCTCTCAGCTGAGACCATCCATTATTTTTTCACTCCAATGTCTTTTTATGCATTTAAGTTTTTTTTTGTTTGTTTTCACACCACAGATCTGGTGCTTACCAGTAATTAATGCATTTCTGTATGTTAAGTATCAAATGGCATCATCTCGTCATCTGAACCCACTTTATCATCATTAGGATTGGGGGGGGGGGGGGGGTTGTGGGGGCCTAATCCAGCTACAATGGGCGCAGGCGGGGTACCCTGTATGAGACGCCAGTTCATCGCAGGGCTGAACATATATAGACAATCACTCTCACATTCTCACCTATGGGCAATTTAGACTAACCAATTAACTTATCAGTGCACGTGTTTGGATGGTGGGAGGAAACCAGAGTACACCCACACAGACACAGGGAGAACATGCAACCAGGGTCCTTCTTGCTGTGAGGCACGAGTGCTAACTACTGCACCACCGTGCCACTAATCATACCCACGAACAGAAATTATTTGAAGAGATGAACAGATGACTGGGTCACATATGCATTGTTCCAAAGGTGGGTCACAGCTCATTGGCAGCAGGGTTGTATTTATAGTGGAGGACTCATAGAACAGATACATTGGTATTTAAGGTGGATTTCTAATCAACGCGTAATGGATTTAGGTATAGAAAGTGATTCAGCTCTTACTGTTAAGATGACACTGATGGAGTAGCCTATTACTCATAATCTGTGTGTTTTTTTGTTTTTGTTTTTTTTTTTAGATTGGATTAAATTGGACTGAGCCAGTCAGGTCCTCATTATTGTCTGTTCATAGCGTCAGTCGTCACTTCAGAGCAGCCAACACCCCTATGAAAAAATTCATAGGTCTCCTGGTCAACTGTGTTTGTTGGGTGAAACCTGCAGACGTCTTACAAAAATGGCCTGGGTGTTTGACTGTGATGTATTTGGTCATCTGACATTCATGCGTCAAATTTTGTTTTTACACCTGGGTTGAAAATCGGTGTACAAATCCAACTGAATTAAACAGATTTTTAAATATTTTACAAAGATCTTTCTTTTGACAACTGTCTAACAAATCGACAACTGTCTAACTTTAACCATTAAACCTTTCAGACGCGTTGCTTGCAGACCTGGAATCTACTACTTCCCATATCTCAAAGCGGCCTGTGTTCTTGCCTGATGAGACCCCATACTCCATCCCAACTGGAGGGCACTCTTACCAGGATGTCTCAATCCCACCACCAGTCCCTCCCCCGCCCTCCGCTGATGCTTTAAATGGTTCACTGATTGATCCGCTGGACTCCCACCACTCTTCTCAGCAGGTAGTGCTTTTAAGTATTCATATTCATTGTTGTATATAATACACATGCAGACTTCTCTGCCATGACACTCAGATTTTTTCCCTCAGGGTTCCCATGGGGTCTTAAAGTTTTATAAGTCTTGAATTTACAAATCTGATTTTAATACCATAAAAAGTCTCTAAAATGTATTAAATTTGATATGGTAGGTCTTAAATCATGTTGACATCAACTTTTCTGTATTGTGTTTAAATGTTTGTTAAATGTCCAAAATGCAGATAAAGTAACGTTAGTTCCCTCACTTCAACAAATTATATTGAAATTAGGAACTTACTAACTTTGCAGCCCCCAGTGAAAAATGATTCTGAATATTGAGAATCAATATATTGGAGGAAATGAATACACTGTCCTACATTTGAGGGTTTGCACTTTTTTTTTTGTCAGTATGGTTGTGAAGTGGCATTAAATTTTGTTCTAAGCCGTTGTGATAGATGTTTTCTTTCATAAAGCTCCATGAGACAGATTTGTGTGAAATTGATTTGAATTCAGAGTGTTTTTATCTCAGTGGTTTATCTTTACTGACTGATGCATCTTCTGTGTGATCTACAGTCTTTAGGCTCAGCACAAAAGAGCTCATGGTCCAGGGACAGTAGCAGCTCTCCACTGTCTCACATTGAGGAGGACCACGTCTACAGGTGACTCACTGCACACAAGCTGTCGTAAAGTTGAATCTCCTCTGTATCATTTTCTTTTTTGTTGAGTTGTTAATAGCTGTATTTCCACTACCATTTTCACATGCATCTTGAAGTATCATATTAGAAATATGTGAAAGAAATGGCCGAACTAAAAAATGCATTGATCTCAAACAATGTTGACACCCTCTCTGTGGTGTTAAACAATGAGAACAAATGCAGACAAAAAAAAAAAGAAAAGAAATGGCCGTGTTTGTTAAATTGTACTTTTTTGTGTTGAATCTGGTGAATGACAGACAGCAAGACCTTTTCTGAATAACTTATGCTGTTGTGAACATATAACTCATTGTGTCAGTTGGTCATCATTGGTCACTCTAAATGGAAAATGTTGATTTATTTCTTGTTCGCTGTTTATTGTAGCTATATATAGCTGTTTAACACCAAATTTTTATGACTATGTTGACTGGTTCATTGATCCGAAACCATTTAACATGATCACATTATATACACGTTTTCTTTTTTCTTCTTGTGACATATCAAAATTTCACTCAACATCACCCTGACAGTTTTATTGGAACACAACTATGAACAACGTTTGTGCTCTGTCCTTCAGTTTTCCAAACAAACAGAAGACGTCAGACTCGTCAACAGCAGCCATGACCTCTGCCCTGGGCAGTAACCTATCAGAGCTTGACAGACTGCTGCTGGAACTTAACGCAGTGCAACAGAGCTCCCCTTCCTTCCCCACTACAGGTAGACACAAGGTCCTATGTTTAGGGTTCCCACAGATCCTTGAAAAGTCTTAAAAGGCATTGCATTTATGGTCCTAAAAATTCGGCCTTAATTGGCATTAAAATGTCTTAAATTGAATTTTCAAAAGTCTTGAAAATTTGGACACGTAAGTAACATTTATGTTAGTTTGAAATAAAAAGTATTTGGTAACATTTAGGCTGTCTATATTAGAAAAATAATTTAGGGTGAGCAGAAAATGAGGGCACATCATTGTGTGGGTGTAGTATTCCTTTAATTATACTTAGTTTTTTGCAAGTGTGTGTTTTATATGGTGTGTTTTATGTATTCAAAATTTAAAAGTTATGGTTCTTGATGCAAATGGTTTATGAATGTAGCAGCAACTGGACCAAAAAGTCACGTTCTAGTTAAAATAAACAGTTGGGTAGGCAATTAATCTGGTGGTTTTTTTTTCCCGTTTTCAATTTTGATTCATTGTCAGCTTGGTCTTAAATGGAATTTCAAAAGGCATTAAAAAAAAGTCTTAAATTTAACTTTCCCTGAGCTGTAGGAACCCTGTATGTTAATCAGCTCTGTTTGTGTGGAGCAGAATTAGTTGTACCATTTTTGTATCCACAGAGGAGGCAGCTCCACCCTTACCATCCTGCAGTATCACCCACTATGAAAATGGCAGTGGTCCAGAAATCATGGTAAGCCCTGCCCCTCAGGAGAAGCCCAAAAGGAACGGAACCAATATGGATGAAGCCCGACCCACTGTCGAGAATCTGCTAGATGAGCTGGAGGGCTCAGTGCCGTCACCCAGGTATAGTCTACAGCAGGGGTAGGCAATTCTGGTCCTCAAGGGCTGGTATCCTACATGTTTTCCCTCTTACAGCACACTTGGAAGCCATTACATCATTATCAGGCTTCTGCAGAGCTTGGTGATGAGCTGATCATTAATTGAACCAGGTGTGCTGGAAGAGGGAAACTTCTAAACACGCATTTGAGCATTTTTGTTATTTTTGTTTGTAACATGTACAGAAATAAATACTGAGGCCTTTGACATTAGTATAAAGTTTATGGTTGTATTTACAAGTTCACAAAGGTTGATTATAAGTTAGCATAATCATCAGTGAGGTTTTCTCAGCCATATTATTTTGTAGTTCCTTTCGAATTACTTTCAAACAGATAACTGCAGCACTGACAAATTTTGGTTGAAACTTCTTGAAAAAGTCAAATTAATTCAAGACCATATATTCAAACAGATGTGGACCTTTTTTCTGAAAAAAAAAAGATTTGTGAGACACTAAAACAATAGAGTAATTATAAACAGTAAAAAGCAGTTTATTCTACTTTTTCCAGCAGTATGAATGCAGCTTAAGACTGACATCAGCTGTTGGACACAACTGACCTGTTGTCAAACCTTTAAAGATGCCCAAATTGTGGCTTAAGATGATGAAAAGATCTGGCTACTTGTAAGATAACAACCACTAATTCACTCCCAGTCCCATTCTGAAGAAGTGTATATTTTAGGTTCTGCTCTAAGTCAGGTTTCTATGATTGTATGTAATTATATATCCCATGATAATTCAT
Source organism: Siphamia tubifer (assembly GCA_020466265.1). Lineage (NCBI taxonomy): Eukaryota > Metazoa > Chordata > Actinopteri > Kurtiformes > Apogonidae > Siphamia > Siphamia tubifer. The sequence continues at coordinate 27,125,542 of CM035791.1, read as the reverse complement.
GTTTTTTAGCCCCTCCTCTCGCCACAGTGATTTGGACACTCCCTCTCAACAGCAGGCCAGAATTTCAGCATCCTGTGCTACACGAGAACTAGATGAGTTGATGGCGTCTTTGTCTGACTTTAAGGTACAAAGGAGTATTGGTGAACAGAAAAACAAACTGATGTACAAAGAGAATACTTTCTTTGAGATCTTTGGTACCTTCTTATTCTTTATGATGTATCTGTCCTTTATCTCTAGTTCTGCTTATTTTTCCTCATTTCTCTGTTCTCTAGCCCAGTTCTTTGGGCTCTCTGCTGGACCCAACTGGTGAACCTTCCAGCTCTTCTCCTCAACCTGCAGTCTCTTTCTCCGTCACCCCAGTGGCTTCTCCTTTCCCTAATCTGTCCCGCCCGTCCACCTGTGCCTCTCCTCTCTTCTCTTTGCCTAGTGGTTTAGAGCTGCACATAGATGAAGAGGGAGGTGATGGCGGCATGTCACTAAACCATCAGAACCGAGCTCCTCCTCCCCTCAGCCCTCTGTCCTCACTGTCTGCAGCCAGTGACTTGGAGCTGGATTCTGTAATAGATGTCTCGGCCCCCATGCTGTCCTCCCAAAACAAGTCCCTCCTTGTCCTTTCATCTATCCCGAACTCTAACCTGACCAGAAATGGCTCAAGCTCTTCCAACACCACCACTACGCCCTCGCTGACTTCAGTTAACACTGTCCTAGATCACAAGTCCTCAAAGTCCCCTAGTCCATCTGTAGACAGGATGTCTCCCTCAACCTCTGTTGGTAAACTTTCATGTGGACCTGAAAATATGAATTACTCGACTCCTTCTCCATCCAAAAACCTCACTCCTCCTGCTTCTGCTCCAAAGACTCCCTCTCCTCTCCCTGCTGTTTCTGTATCTTCACCCCCTATTAGTTTTTCCTCAAAAGCATCCTCACCATCTCCATCTCTCCCATTGGCTTTCATTTGTACTACCCTCCCCAGCAGAGAGCTTACAGAGCCAGCATCTTCAGCTCCAAGAGCGAGCCCCCTCTCTGTGCAGCAGCCTGCTGTGGTGGAACCCTCCTTGGATGAGGCATTAGACAAACTACTAGCGATGAGTTTTGTACAGAGCAGCGTGTCAGCAGAGGAGCCACAGATAACAATGGAAGCACAGAGTCTGGGTAGAGGAGTGCCAGAGGTGCAGGAGGAGCTCATTCTGCCCATGGACAGAAACAGCATACAGCCTGACACCTTCACCAGCACCACCAACACAATCACAGACGAGTCTGTGGATGGAGGCACTGATGGGAATGGAGATCTGGACTGGGCTGATGAGGAACTGTCCATGTCTTTCCATGATGGCCTGGATGGTACCATGACACCATACACGGAGAGGCCCTACACAGATGGCAGCATGACCCCATTGACCGAGGCCAGCTGGATGGATGAGTCCATGACCCCATCTTCTTGCCCCGGGACCCCTGACGTGGCCTTGGACCTGCCCCTGCTACAGACGCCCAATATAGACAGGGTGTCTGCCTCTGGACATGTATGCTGTTTCACACTGGACAGGCTTGTTTTGTTCTCACCTTGCTGTGTTTTTTTTTTTTGTTGCTTTTAAAACCAAAGCTTTCTCACAAACTAGTATGTCAAGCCTCTTTTTAAAGGTTTCAATCATGTCTTTTTGAAAAGCTGAAACATAATTTGTAGTACTTATTTAGTAGGATGCCACACACAGGGTTAGAGAATCCTTTCATCTTTATGAACATGGACAGTTTCTTAGATTACATAAAATAAGATCAACACTAGTAAAACAGAATTCTAAATATTCAACAGCTTAAGACTGTGTTGAACAAAGCTGAGATTATCACTGTGCCACACAGCCAGTACCACAGACAGAGGCAGCAGATGAGATCCAGTCCACAGGGCTAGGTCAATAGGCAGTTTAACCTTAGTTTTGTATTATTGGTTACAGGAGCAACCTTTAGCATTTGGAATAGATGAACAGTCTTATCTTTGCCAAGAATCGACGATTGATGAAGAAAATGACCCGCTTATAGTTCCAGTTGGTTTGAGTTAACGTGGACACAAAAATTTTTTGTTTCAGCATTTGAAAAAGAAAATATGTAGGAATCTGTCAGAGGTTATTTACTCAGAAGCTTGCTTATGGGATCAACACTTGTAAATAGTGATTGGCTGTGGTGGTCTGTTCTCAGCATGATATATGTAAACCACAGTGCTTTGACTCTGTCACCTGTTGCAGTACTATAGTTTGAAGGACCCTAATGTCACCATGTCGGCATTGTTTTGATTAACCTGGGAGGTTAGTGAGTGTAGATGGCAAGTGTCCCAACGCAACTGATTCAAGCATGCAAGAAGCGCATGTAAAAGACGACTCTAAACCAACTCACCTCTGCATCCTGGCCTGCAAACACAGTATCTTAATGTGTGACTCACCTGCTGCCCAGGAGCTCTGCATTTGTCTCTGCTTCAGCTGAGTTGTAAATGTTTGGACATATCCTGTAATGTGGTGCTCACCATTTCCCTTAGATAAAGTCAGTGATTAGGCGCACCAAGGAAACTCCAAATGTCCATCCAATGTATCGAGATGGACACATGCGCAGGAAAATGGGACCCATTATCGTCAACAAAAACACTTCCCAGGATCGTCTCATAGAAGAGCTACAGGGAAAACTTGGGATCGGCCGTGCTGAACGTCGTCGTAAACAGTCTGATGACTGGCTGACTGAGGGTGTCGTCGTCACATCGAAACCCCAGCGTTTCCGTCCTGAAGGAGCCAGCAGTGAGGTCGACAAGGTTGGCTTCAATGTGCTCCGCAGTCATCCCAAATGTATCACTTCAGTCACCTTTACAGCTGTTCCTCTGTATGTCTACTTCCTTTGTGTCTGTCTCTCCTCTTTTTCTTCAGATCATAATTCCCCCTGAGTCGCCTCTCCCTGTCAGGAAGGTGCTTCCACCTCTCTCTCCCCCTGTCCCTCGTCGACCCCCTGTTGTAGAAGAACCTAAGAGGGTTCTCCCAGTGCTGCATCCCCCTGTTCCTATCCCACCACCCCCTCCTCCACCCCCCTCGCCACCTCCACAACCTATAAGGGAAGCGGTCCCTGCACCTCCTCGGCAAATTATAAAACCATCACCGCCACCGGCCCCAATTCCAGAACCCCCTCCACTCAAACCAGAACTCTCACCTCCTCTTCTTAAAACCCCAACCCAACCTCCACCTGTGGAGCCAGAGCCACCCATTGCACCTAAACTCCTGGTGTCTGTAGGCTGCCAAACAGAGTATGACCCAATCTTCCCTTCAATGCAGGCATGAACCCCTGTCTCTTATCCTTTGTTTTTCACACTTCTGAAACACATAGTAATTATTAAGTTTAAACCTTATCATTGCATTCTTAAGAGTGAACTTTGTTGGATTTGTACATCTGTGTGAAACAGTATATCAAACAAATCTTTAACATTTCAGATTATGGCTCAAGGGAAGGGTGGGCCTCCGACACAGGTCAACAAACTGGACAACATGCTCGGGAGCCTGCAGTCGGACCTGAACAAACTGGGAGTGCAAACAGTAGCTAAAGGAGTGTGTGGTGCCTGTTGTAAACCTATTGTAGGACAGGTGAGATGTTGGACTAGTTTGCTTCTCATATATGCAAGCGGTGAAATAGAAACCTTGTTTGTATAGTTCAAATTATTCAAATTAACATGAGTTTTCTCTTGGTGCAGGTGGTAACTGCAATGGGTCGCACGTGGCATCCTGAACATTTTGTGTGCACACACTGTCAAGAAGAGATAGGCTCCAGGAATTTTTTTGAACGTGAAGGACAGCCCTACTGTGAGAAAGACTACCATAACCTGTTCTCCCCTCGATGCTACTACTGTAACGGTCCTATACTGGATGTGAGTCAATGCTGTTTGTTTGATGGAGAGGAATGTATTTACAACAAAAAGTCACCAGTGCACTTATGCACATACAACACAAATAAGACAGAACCAGACATGCTGATCCTTTTACATCCATTACCTGATCCAAAATATGACCTATGAGTTGAATGAGCATTTTGTTCTTTTTGTAGTGATCAGATAAAAGGTTTAATATCGTTGTCCAACAGATGGAAACAATTCAAATGAAGAGGCATGTTATTTGTGTTATTTATCTTTCCACCCTTGTAGATTCAGTCCATACTTGTCAATGTAATGTCTAGCAGTTTGCTAATTTCCAAATGAGCAGATGATGCACACACGAGGCCAAACAGTGAAAGCTCAGTAAAACATGATAAATGTATGCTTATGGACATTCACTTTTACAGTCCTTTAAAATGTACATTGATTGCTGAGGCTTTTATGCTTCTAAAGTTAATTCACAGGCTCCATATGTGCTCATGGTTGAGCACAATGTTCTAATACTTGTCCAGGCATTACTGGCCCTTTTGTGATAAGTATTTACTGTTACCATGCTTATTGAAGCTCAGTCAGCAGTACTGTTTTCTTGTCTTTATAGAAAGTTGTGACGGCGCTGGATAGGACATGGCATCCTGAACATTTCTTTTGTGCTCAATGTGGATCCTTCTTTGGTCCAGAGGGTACATTGATCTCATTGAATTATATTCATTATTTCTAATAGGTCATTTCACTGCAGAATTCTCCTAATCACTCTTGATTTAACCAAGACTTACAATATTATGACAATCATTATATTATTTCCAATTATTATTTAACGTGCTGTCAGAGATATTGCAGTAGTTATTAAAAAAATGTCTTTTGTGTTTTTAATTTTCCCCTGAAGGCTTCCATGAAAAAGATGGAAAGGCCTACTGCAGGAATGACTATTTTGACATGTTTGCACCAAAATGTGGCGGCTGTGCCAGAGCCATCCTGGAGAATTACATCTCAGCACTTAACAGCCTTTGGCATCCTGAGTGTTTTGTTTGCAGGGTTTGTATTATACATTTCTTCAATACCGGCATGCTTTTGTTATTTCCTATTCTTACACACAGTCACCATCTGAAGTTTACCATCACTGTGGGTATTTAAACATTAATGATAGGGAGATGTTTTTCTATTCTAGTTCTATTTTTCTATTCTTCTTCTGAGAATATTAATCATATTCTCAGAAGACCAGAGTCATCAAACAGCCTGAGCCAGACTCTGAGTGACTTTAACAACAAAATTTATTTCAGTTCCATGAGGTCTGCAGGGAGGAATAGTCTGAAAATCCTGAAGATGTTGAGCGAAGGTTGTGAAAGTCTACCCACAGTGTTTGACTCAAGTTACACAATTGAAAACCAGGAGATACAAGCATGGAGAAAGAGAAAAGTCTTGCCTCCATGAATCGAAAATGATAAAACCTGAAATAAGTTAATAATAAGTTCAGTTCATATTTATGAATTCTGATAATTGGACAACTGCCCTAAGACAAACTGAAAACATGGCAACACAATTCATGGGTTAGCCATAAATATGATCTACTGTTAATTCTCATAAGCTAAACTTAAAGCCGGAGTATGTATTGAAATTACGTTATAGAATAATGAAAAAGATGGTTTTTAATGCATTTAGCCTAGGTGTAAGTGAACATGCAGCCTTTCCCAGAACTTCATCAGATGTAATGAAATATTATAGGTTAAAGCATTGAAATAACATGTATTCTCACCCACATCTATGTCTGCAGAAGTGCTTCACTCCCTTTGTGAATGGAAGTTTCTTTGAGCATGACGGCCAGCCTTACTGTGAAGTGCACTACCACGAGCGCCGCGGCTCTCTCTGCTCTGGCTGTCAGAAGCCAATCACAGGCCGCTGCATCACAGCCATGTCCAAGAAGTTCCACCCGGAGCACTTTGCTTGTGCCTTCTGTCTGAAACAACTCAACAAAGGCACCTTTAAAGAACAGAATGACAAACCATACTGCCATGGCTGCTTTGTGAAGCTGTTCAGTTAGGGCAGAGCGTCACATGGGTCAGGGATTAGATATGCGTCTAAAGCTTCTTTAGCATAGGTCAGGTATAGAAAGTTGTCCATGTACTGATGATGACGTAAGTGTGTATGGGTCAGGTCTGTGCATGTGATCAAAGTGGCCCACTCTCTGTGGGGATAAAAACTGAGAATTTTGGTAATCATCCCTATTTTCATACTCATTGCAGATTTTTAAAACGTGTATGATGTGATGCATTCAGTGGCTGTTGGAATTACAACATCATAAACTGATGTGTTTCAAACCAACATGGATATGAGTTTCCCATCGTCAAGATTTTTATTAGACATGTCATTGTTTTCTGTAACTTGGAACATTGTTTTCACATATTTTGCGTTTTTAATTTTTTTTTTCTTTATAGTTGGCAGTGAAACACTGTAGAAATTCGTGGATTATCTTGTGTGTTTGACATTGTTGCTCACTGGTTGAGTGTCCGTTTAAAACCCAAAAAAACATTTTATTTTTATTATCATAGTTTTAACCCATTTAAAAACTGATAAGGGGATGAGGATGTTACTTTTTTGTTTCTCTCTGTGTAAAAAAAATCAATGACGTTGCATCAACTGGAAATGGGTTTGGTTAAAAGGATGGATTAATCAAGTTATATACAAAATAAATCTAAATCTTAATGATATTTTTATTCAAAGTTTGAAAAGACTTACTGATATTTAACAGTGTTGGTCATTGAAGACATCCTGTATGTATTAATTTGCCCTTTTTTTTGCATTTCAAGTAAACACATTTTTGATCAAACCTTACATTTTACCAGCTAAGTCATTCCTAATCTTTTCACAGATGACACCAGGCTAACGATTTCTTGCAAGTTTTTTTTTCATACAATGAAGTGAAACCTCACACATACATTGGGAGTTCATATTGTTAACATGTTTGTTTTATTGCCATTACAGTTTTTTAATTACATCCTCAAGACTTTCTTATGTAAATATCAGATGCAGCTACATTGTAAGTGAAGCGCTGTCATGCTCGGCATGTGCACATCTTTAATAACCACTCATTCAGAGAGAGAGCAAGAGAGAGAAGAGGCTGGTGGCAAGACATAACAAAGGTGTTTCTTATGTTGTTTTTACTGTATTGTGAAGCTGATGAATGTACACTGCTTTAGAAGAGAAGTACATAATGCAAAGAATCCATAAAATAAGCATGTGCTATTCCAGTAATACTATGAAACTGTGGATTAACACTTCGTATGTCAGCATCTTTTTTGTAAAATAACAGGTTGTGCCATTGTATCAGTACCATGTCTAACAACACTGGCAAATTCAATAGAATAATGTTAGATGAGATGTCCACAGTCATGTTTATATGTTACTAGTCTGTAAGTCTACTGAAAAAAATGTAGGCTGTAAAAACAGAAGCCTGGTGTTCTGTTAGTGTAAATGGTAGGTCATTTCCCTCAGTATCTGAGTAGCATCTACTGTAAACCACCAGGTTGGGTCTGCACACCGTTAATCATGAAAAGCATCAGATATTAGCCTTTGTCTTGTTCAGGGAATTCTAGAGCCTTAAATCTTTTCTCTCTATTTAAGAGATCATATAACAGTTGTCTTCTCATTTTAGTAGAGCGTTATTTAACCAAAGGCATACCTTCTTTGATTTGTTTTGAGTCTGTTCAGCGTTTATTCTCTTTTCACTTCAAATGTCAATAGTTCTGAATAGTGAGATTTCTCATCTCTAGTCTGATTATGCAAATAAATTGTTTTGGTATCAAAATATTATTTTTCTGTGGTGTGTACTTACTACAATAAGAGTCTCCATCAAATAATAGACAGACTGCCTTCTCTGCTGAAAAAAAACAAAAAACGCTTGACCAGCTTATGATAATTTGCTGGTCAACCAGTTTACTTACCAGGTTATTTGGCCATTCTATGATGGTTGACCAGCTGAAACTGTTTTCACAATAGTTTTGCTGGTTGACAAAGCTTATGATGGTAATTATTATGGTTTTGCTAGTAAAACCAGCTTAAGATAGACAGTTTAGCTGGTACTGATGGTTTTTCAATTTTGGTTTTGCTGGCTATTCCTGTTACCATGGTTATTGTAGCTGATTTTGCTGGTCATATCTAGCTGGTCTAACCAGTTATGACAGCTTATGATGGCCATCTAGTTGGCGTTGCTGGTTACTGTTGTGCTGTAAGTAATAGCAAAGGTAGTGTAGCCGCTTGTCACTGTTCAATAAAGAAGGCCGTTCACAATATACTGGCCATTTTGAAACAAGTTATTTTTACACTGTAATGCAATAAAGAAATGATAAATATTAAAAATTACATGTGTGTAGATGGAGCAGTGTGGTGTGCATAGATCCATAGTAAATCGATAAGTCAAAAATATATTTATTAACAAAGACCATACCTTATATGTACACATGTGTGCGAAGTGCCCAACAATTTAGAACAGGCATGGGCAAACTATTCCACAAAGGGCCAGTATGGCTGCAAATTATGTTCCAACCAAGAGTTCACAATTTGACCAATCAAGTCTCTGAAGAGTGAGATCACTTGATTAATTGAACCAAGTATGATGTGCTACTGCTGGGTTGAAAAAACAAACAAACTGCAGCCA